>OV702279.1:373939095-374619380 GCA_916181665.1 Avena sativa | reverse complement strand
CATAGTTTCGCGGTTTGAGGGCGATCTATTGGCCATTTTCATGAGTTATTGCCCATAGTTTTGGGGTTCTAGGGCGATATATGTGTTTGAAAGGTATGACCAAAAATTCATCGTTTTTGTGTTTTATGGCTATTTTCATGAGGTATTGCCCATAGTTTTTGGGTTCCATGGCGATTTACATGTTTGAGAGGTATGCCCAAAAAGTCGTCGTTTTTTCTTTGTATGGCCGTTTTCATGACCTATTGCCCATAGTTTTGGGGTTCCAGGGCGATCTATTGGCCATTTTCATGAGTTATTGCCCATAGTTTTGGGGTTCCAGGGCGATTTACGTGTTTGAGAGGTATGACCAAAAATTTGTCGTTTTTGCGTTTTTTGGCCGTTTTCATGAGCTATTGCCCATAGTTTTGGGGTTCCAGGGCGATTTACATTGTTTGAGAGTTATGACCAAAAAGTCATAGTTTTTGCATTTTATGGCTGTTTCATGAGGTATGGCCCATAGTTTCGGGGGTTCCAGGGCGATTTACGTGCTTGAGAGGTATGCCCAAAAAGTCTTCGTTTTTTCTTTGTACGGTCGTTTTCATGAGCTATTGACCATAGTTTTGGGGTTCCAGGGCGATCTATTGGCCATTTTCATGAGCTACTGCCCATAGTTTTGGGGTTCCAGGGCGATTTACATGTTTGAGAGGTATGACCAAAAAGTCATAGTTTTTGCCTTTTATGGCCGTTTTCATGAGGTATTGCCCATAGTTTGGGGTTTCAGGGCGATTTACATGTTTAAGAGGTATGACCAAAAACTCGTCAGTTTTGCATTTTGTTTACGTTTTCATGAGTTATTGCCCGTTTGGGTTCCAGGGCGATTTACATGTTTCAGAATTACGACCAAAAACTTGTCGTTTTTGCATTTTATGGCCATTTTCATGAGTTATTGCCCACAGTTTTGGGGTTCCAGTGCGATTTACATGTTTAAGAGGTATGACCAAAAATTCACCGTTTTTGCATTTTATGGCCGTTTTAATGAGTTATTGCCCACAGTTTTGGGTTCCAAAGAGATTTACGTGTTTTAGAGTTATAACCAAAAACTCGTCTTTTTAGCATTTTATGGCCATTTTCATTAGTTATTGCACATAGTTTTGCGGTTTCAGGGCGACTTACATGTTTAAGAGGTATGACGAAAAATTCGTCGTTATTGTATTTTATGGTTGTTTTCATGAGCTACTGCGTAAAGTTTTGCGGTTCCAGTGCGATTTACATGTTTTTGAGGTATGCCCAAAAAGTCGTCGTTTTTTTCTTTGTATGACCATTTTCATGAGCTATTGCCCAGAGTTTTGGGGTTCCAGGGCGATTTACATGTTTGAGAGGTATGACCAAAAAATCTAGTTTTTGTCTTTTATGGCCGTTTTCATGAGGTATTGCCCATAGTTTTGGGGTTCCAGGGCGATTTACATGTTTAAGAGGTATGACCAAAAATTCACCGTTTTTGCATTTTATGGCCGTTTTAATGAGTTATTGCCCACAGTTTTGGGTTCCAAAGAGATTTACGTGTTTTAGAGTTATAACCAAAAACTCGTCTTTTTAGCATTTTATGGCCATTTTCATTAGTTATTGCACATAGTTTTGCGGTTTCAGGGCGACTTACATGTTTAAGAGGTATGACGAAAAATTCGTCGTTATTGTATTTTATGGTTGTTTTCATGAGCTACTGCGTAAAGTTTTGCGGTTCCAGTGCGATTTACATGTTTTTGAGGTATGCCCAAAAAGTCGTCGTTTTTTTCTTTGTATGACCATTTTCATGAGCTATTGCCCAGAGTTTTGGGGTTCCAGGGTGATTTACATGTTTGAGAGGTATGACCAAAAAATCTAGTTTTTGTCTTTTATGGCCGTTTTCATGAGGTATTGCCCATAGTTTTGGGGTTCCAGGGCGATTTACATGTTTAAGAGGTATGACCAAAAACTCGTCGTTTTTGCATTTGTTTATGTTTTCATGAGTTATTGCCCACAGTTTTGGGTTCCAGGGCAATTTACATGTTTTAGAGGTATGACAAAAAACTTGTCGTTTTGCGTTTTATGGCCGTTTTACTGAGCTATTGCCCATAGTTTTGGGGCTCCAGTGCGATTTACAAGTTTAAGAGGTATGACCAAAAATTCACCTTTTTTGCATTTTAAGGCCGTTTTCATGAGGTATTGCCCAAAGTTTTGGGTTCCAAACAGACCTACGTGTTTTAGAGTTATAACCAAAAACTCGTCTTTTTAGCATTTTATGACCATTTTCATGAGTTATTGCACATAGTTTTGTGGTTTCAGGGCGATTTACATGTTTGAGAGGTATAACGAAAAATTCGTCGTTATTGTATTTTATGGTTGTTTTCAGTAGCTACTGCATAAAGTTTTGCGGTTCCATGACGATTTACATGTTTGAGAGGTATGCCCAAAAAGTCGTCGTTTTTTTCTTTGTATGGCCATTTTCATGACCTATTCCCCATAATTTTGGGGTTCCAGGGTGATCTATTGGCCATTTTGATGAGTTATTGCCCATAGTTTTGGGGTTCCAGGGCGATTCACGTGTTTGAGAGATATGACGAAAAATTCGTCGTTTTTGCGTTTTATGGCCGTTTTCATGAGCTATTGCCCATAGTTTTGGGGTTCTAGGGCGATTTACATGTTTGAGAGCTATGACCAAAAAGTCATAGTTTTTACATTTTATGGCCGTTTTCATGAGGTATGGCCCATAGTTAAGGGGTTCTAGGGCGATTTACATGCTTGAGAGGTATGCCCAAAAAGTCGTCGTTTTTTCTTTGTACGGTCGTTTTCATGAGCTATTGACCATAGTTTTGGGGTTCCAGGGCGATCTATTGGCCATCTTCATGAGTTATTGCCCATAGTTTTGGGGCTCCATGGGCGATTTACGTGTTTGAGAGGTATGGCCAAAAATTCATCTTTTTGCGTTTTATGGCCGTTTTCATGATCTATTGCCCATAGTTTTGGGGTTCCAGGGCGATTTACATGTTTGAGAGGTATGACCAAAAAGTCTAGTTTTTGCCTTTTATGGCCGTTTTCATGAGGTATTTCCCATAGTTTTGGGGTTCCATGGCGATTTACATGTTAAGAGGTACGACCAAAAACTCGTCGTTTTTGCATTTTATGGCCATTTTCATGAGTTATTGCACATAGTTTTGCGGTTCCAGGGGCGATTTACATGTTTGAGAGGTATGTCCAAAAAGTCATAGTTTTTGCCTTTTATGACCGTTTTCATGAGGTATTGCCCATAGTTTTTGGTTCCAGGGCGATTTACATGTTTAAGAGGTATGACCAAAAACTCGTCGTTTTTGCATTTTGTTTACGTTTTCATGAGTTATTGCCCATAGTTTTGGGTTCTAGGGCGATTTACATGTTTTAGAGGTATGACCAAAAACTTGTCGTTTTGTGTTTTATGGCCATTTTACTGAGCTATTGCCCATAGATTTGGGGTTTTAGGGCGATTTACATGTTTCAGAATTACGACCAAAAACTCGTCGTTTTTGCATTTTATGGCCGTTTTCATGAGTTATTGCCCACAGTTTTGGGGGTTCTAGTGTGATTTACATGTTTAAGAGGTATGACCAAAAATTCACCGTTTTTGCATTTTATGGACGTTTTCATGAGGTATTTCCCACAGTTTTGGGTTCCAAAGAGATTTACGTGTTTTAGAGTTATAACCGAAAACTCGTCTTTTTAGCATTTTATGACCATTTTCATGAGTTATTGCACATAAATTTGTGGTTTCAGGGCGATTTACATGTTTGAGAGGTATAACGAAAAATTCGTCGTTATTGTATTTTATGGTTGTTTTCATGAGCTACTGCGTAAACTTTTGCGGTTCCAGGGCGATTTACATGTTTGAGAGGTATGCCAAAAAGTCATCGTATTTTTCTTTGTATGGCCATTTTCATGACCTATTGCCCATAGTTTTGAGGTTCCAGGGTGATCTATTGGCCATTTTCATGAGTTATTGCCCATAGTTTTGGGGTTCTAGGGGAGATTTACGTGTTTGAGAGGTATGACCAAAAATTCATCGTTTTTGCGTTTTATGGCCGTTTTCATGAGCTATTGCCCATAGTTTTGGGGTTCCAGGGCGATTTACATGTTTTTAATGCTATGACCAAAAAGTCATAGTTTTTGCATTTTATGGCCGTTTTCAAGAGGTATGGCCCTTAGTTTAGGGGTTTTAGGGCGATTTCCATGCTTGAGAGGTATGCCCAAAAAGTCGTCGTTTTTTCTTTGTACGGTCGTATTCATGAGCTATTGACCATAGTTTTGGGGTTCGAGGGCGACCTATTGGCCATTTTCATGAGCTATTGACCATAGTTTCGCGGTTTGAGGGCGATCTATTGGCCATTTTCATGAGTTATTGCCCATAGTTTTGGGGTTCTAGGGCGATATATGTGTTTGAAAGGTATGACCAAAAATTCATCGTTTTTGTGTTTTATCGCTATTTTCATGAGGTATTGCCCATAGTTTTTGGGTTCCATGGCGATTTACATGTTTGAGAGGTATGCCCAAAAAGTCGTCGTTTTTTCTTTGTATGGCCGTTTTCATGACCTATTGCCCATAGTTTTGGGGTTCCAGGGCGATCTATTGGCCATTTTCATGAGTTATTGCCCATAGTTTTGGGGTTCCAGGGCGATTTACGTGTTTGAGAGGTATGACGAAAAATTCGTCGTTATTGTATTTTATGGTTGTTTTCATGAGATACTGCGTAAAGTTTTGCGGTTCCAGGGCGATTTACATGTTTGAGAGGTATGCCCAAAAAGTCATTGTTTTTTTCTTTTTATGACCATTTTCATGAGCTATAGCCCATAGTTTTGGGGTTCCATGGTGTTCTATTGGCCATTTTCATGAGTTATTGTCCATATTTTTGGGGTTCCAGGGCGATTTACGTGTTTGAGAGGTATGACCAAAAATTTGTCGTTTTTACGTTTTATGGCCGTTTTCATGAGCTATTGCCCATAGTTTTGGAGTTCCAGGGCGATTTACATGTTTGAGAGGTATGACAAAAAAGTCATAGTTTTTGCCTTTTATGGCCGTTTTCATGAGGTATTGCCCATAGTTTTGGGGTTCCAGAGCGATTTACATGTTTAAGATGTATGACCAAAAACTCGTCGTTTTTGCATTTTGTTTATGTTTTCATGAGTTATTGCCCACAGTTTTGGGTTGCAGGGCGATTTACATGTTTTAGAGGTATGACCAAAAACTTGTCATTTTGCGTTTTATGGCCGTTTTACTGAGCTATTGCCCATAGTTTTGGGGTTCCAGGGCGATTTACATGTTTGAGAGTTATGACCAAAAAGTCATAGTTTTTGCATTTTTGGACGTTTTCATGAGGTATGGTCCATAGTTCAGGGGTTCCAGGGCGATTTACATGCTTGAGAGGTATGCCCAAAAAGTCATCGTTTTTTCTTTGTACGGTCATTTTCATGAGCTATTGACCATAGTTTCGCGGTTTGAGGGCGATCTATTGGCCATTTTCATGAGTTATTGCCCATAGTTTTGGGGTTCTAGGGCGATATATGTGTTTGAAAGGTATGACCAAAAATTCATCGTTTTTGTGTTTTATGGCTATTTTCATGAGGTATTGCCCATAGTTTTTGGGTTCCATGGCGATTTACATGTTTGAGAGGTATGCCCAAAAAGTCGTCGTTTTTTCTTTGTATGGCCGTTTTCATGACCTATTGCCCATAGTTTTGGGGTTCCAGGGCGATCTATTGGCCATTTTCATGAGTTATTGCCCATAGTTTTGGGGTTCCAGGGCGATTTACGTGTTTGAGAGGTATGACCAAAAATTTGTCGTTTTTGCGTTTTTTGGCCGTTTTCATGAGCTATTGCCCATAGTTTTGGGGTTCCAGGGCGATTTACATTGTTTGAGAGTTATGACCAAAAAGTCATAGTTTTTGCATTTTATGGCTGTTTCATGAGGTATGGCCCATAGTTTCGGGGTTCCAGGGCGATTTACGTGCTTGAGAGGTATGCCCAAAAAGTCTTCGTTTTTTCTTTGTACGGTCGTTTTCATGAGCTATTGACCATAGTTTTGGGGTTCCAGGGCGATCTATTGGCCATTTTCATGAGCTACTGCCCATAGTTTTGGGGTTCCAGGGCGATTTACATGTTTGAGAGGTATGACCAAAAAGTCATAGTTTTTGCCTTTTATGGCCGTTTTCATGAGGTATTGCCCATAGTTTGGGGTTTCAGGGCGATTTACATGTTTAAGAGGTATGACCAAAAACTCGTCAGTTTTGCATTTTGTTTACGTTTTCATGAGTTATTGCCCGTTTGGGTTCCAGGGCGATTTACATGTTTCAGAATTACGACCAAAAACTTGTCGTTTTTGCATTTTATGGCCATTTTCATGAGTTATTGCCCACAGTTTTGGGGTTCCAGTGCGATTTACATGTTTAAGAGGTATGACCAAAAATTCACCGTTTTTGCATTTTATGGCCGTTTTTAATGAGTTATTGCCCACAGTTTTGGGTTCCAAAGAGATTTACGTGTTTTAGAGTTATAACCAAAAACTCGTCTTTTTAGCATTTTATGGCCATTTTCATTAGTTATTGCACATAGTTTTGCGGTTTCAGGGCGACTTACATGTTTAAGAGGTATGACGAAAAATTCGTCGTTATTGTATTTTATGGTTGTTTCATGAGCTACTGCGTAAAGTTTTGCGGTTCCAGTGCGATTTACATGTTTTTGAGGTATGCCCAAAAAGTCGTCGTTTTTTTCTTTGTATGACCATTTTCATGAGCTATTGCCCAGAGTTTTGGGGTTCCAGGGCGATTTACATGTTTGAGAGGTATGACCAAAAAATCTAGTTTTTGTCTTTTATGGCCGTTTTCATGAGGTATTGCCCATAGTTTTGGGGTTCCAGGGCGATTTACATGTTTAAGAGGTATGACCAAAAATTCACCGTTTTTGCATTTTATGGCCGTTTTAATGAGTTATTGCCCACAGTTTTGGGTTCCAAAGAGATTTACGTGTTTTAGAGTTATAACCAAAAACTCGTCTTTTTAGCATTTTATGGCCATTTTCATTAGTTATTGCACATAGTTTTGCGGTTTCAGGGCGACTTACATGTTTAAGAGGTATGACGAAAAATTCGTCGTTATTGTATTTTATGGTTGTTTTCATGAGCTACTGCGTAAAGTTTTGCGGTTCCAGTGCGATTTACATGTTTTTGAGGTATGCCCAAAAAGTCGTCGTTTTTTTCTTTGTATGACCATTTTCATGAGCTATTGCCCAGAGTTTTGGGGTTCCAGGGTGATTTACATGTTTGAGAGGTATGACCAAAAAATCTAGTTTTTGTCTTTTATGGCCGTTTTCATGAGGTATTGCCCATAGTTTTGGGGTTCCAGGGCGATTTACATGTTTAAGAGGTATGACCAAAAACTCGTCGTTTTTGCATTTGTTTATGTTTTCATGAGTTATTGCCCACAGTTTTGGGTTCCAGGGCAATTTACATGTTTTAGAGGTATGACAAAAAAACTTGTCGTTTTGCGTTTTATGGCCGTTTTACTGAGCTATTGCCCATAGTTTTGGGGCTCCAGTGCGATTTACAAGTTTAAGAGGTATGACCAAAAATTCACCTTTTTTGCATTTTAAGGCCGTTTTCATGAGGTATTGCCCAAAGTTTTGGGTTCCAAACAGACCTACGTGTTTTAGAGTTATAACCAAAAACTCGTCTTTTTAGCATTTTATGACCATTTTCATGAGTTATTGCACATAGTTTTGTGGTTTCAGGGCGATTTACATGTTTGAGAGGTATAACGAAAAATTCGTCGTTATTGTATTTTATGGTTGTTTTCAGTAGCTACTGCATAAAGTTTTGCGGTTCCATGACGATTTACATGTTTGAGAGGTATGCCCAAAAAGTCGTCGTTTTTTTCTTTGTATGGCCATTTTCATGACCTATTCCCCATAATTTTGGGGTTCCAGGGTGATCTATTGGCCATTTTGATGAGTTATTGCCCATAGTTTTGGGGTTCCAGGGCGATTCACGTGTTTGAGAGATATGACGAAAAATTCGTCGTTTTTGCGTTTTATGGCCGTTTTCATGAGCTATTGCCCATAGTTTTGGGGTTCTAGGGCGATTTACATGTTTGAGAGCTATGACCAAAAAGTCATAGTTTTTACATTTTATGGCCGTTTTCATGAGGTATGGCCCATAGTTAAGGGGTTCTAGGGCGATTTACATGCTTGAGAGGTATGCCCAAAAAGTCGTCGTTTTTTCTTTGTACGGTCGTTTTCATGAGCTATTGACCATAGTTTTGGGGTTCCAGGGCGATCTATTGGCCATCTTCATGAGTTATTGCCCATAGTTTTGGGGCTCCATGGGCGATTTACGTGTTTGAGAGGTATGGCCAAAAATTCATCTTTTTGCGTTTTATGGCCGTTTTCATGATCTATTGCCCATAGTTTTGGGGTTCCAGGGCGATTTACATGTTTGAGAGGTATGACCAAAAAGTCTAGTTTTTGCCTTTTATGGCCGTTTTCATGAGGTATTTCCCATAGTTTTGGGGTTCCATGGCGATTTACATGTTAAGAGGTACGACCAAAAACTCGTCGTTTTTGCATTTTATGGCCATTTTCATGAGTTATTGCACATAGTTTTGCGGTTCCAGGGCGATTTACATGTTTGAGAGGTATGTCCAAAAAGTCATAGTTTTTGCCTTTTATGACCGTTTTCATGAGGTATTGCCCATAGTTTTTTGGTTCCAGGGCGATTTACATGTTTAAGAGGTATGACCAAAAACTCGTCGTTTTTTGCATTTTGTTTACGTTTTCATGAGTTATTGCCCATAGTTTTGGGTTCTAGGGCGATTTACATGTTTTAGAGGTATGACCAAAAACTTGTCGTTTTGTGTTTTATGGCCATTTTACTGAGCTATTGCCCATAGATTTGGGGTTTTAGGGCGATTTACATGTTTCAGAATTACGACCAAAAACTCGTCGTTTTTGCATTTTATGGCCGTTTTCATGAGTTATTGCCCACAGTTTTGGGGGTTCTAGTGTGATTTACATGTTTAAGAGGTATGACCAAAAATTCACCGTTTTTGCATTTTATGGACGTTTTCATGAGGTATTTCCCACAGTTTTGGGTTCCAAAGAGATTTACGTGTTTTAGAGTTATAACCGAAAACTCGTCTTTTTAGCATTTTATGACCATTTTCATGAGTTATTGCACATAAATTTGTGGTTTCAGGGCGATTTACATGTTTGAGAGGTATAACGAAAAATTCGTCGTTATTGTATTTTATGGTTGTTTTCATGAGCTACTGCGTAAACTTTTGCGGTTCCAGGGCGATTTACATGTTTGAGAGGTATGCCAAAAAGTCATCGTATTTTTCTTTGTATGGCCATTTTCATGACCTATTGCCCATAGTTTTGAGGTTCCAGGGTGATCTATTGGCCATTTTCATGAGTTATTGCCCATAGTTTTGGGGTTCTAGGGAGATTTACGTGTTTGAGAGGTATGACCAAAAATTCATCGTTTTTGCGTTTTATGGCCGTTTTCATGAGCTATTGCCCATAGTTTTGGGGTTCCAGGGCGATTTACATGTTTTAATGCTATGACCAAAAAGTCATAGTTTTTGCATTTTATGGCCGTTTTCAAGAGGTATGGCCCTTAGTTTAGGGGTTTTAGGGCGATTTCCATGCTTGAGAGGTATGCCCAAAAAGTCGTCGTTTTTTCTTTGTACGGTCGTATTCATGAGCTATTGACCATAGTTTTGGGGTTCGAGGGCGACCTATTGGCCATTTTCATGAGTTATTGCCCATAGTTTTGGGGTTCCATGGGCGATTTTCGTGTTTGAGAGGTATGGCCAAAAATTCGTCGTTTTTACGTTTTATGGCCGTTTTCATGAGCTATTGCCCATAGTTTTGGGGTTCCAGGGCGATTTACATGTTTAAGAGGTATGGCCAAAAACTCGTCGTTTTTGCATTTTGTTTACGTTTTCATGAGTTATTGCCCATAGTTTTGGGTTCCAGGGCGATTTACATGTTTTAGAGGTATGACCAAAAACTTGTCGGTTTGCGTTTTATGGCCGTTTTACTGAGCTATTGCCCATAGTTTTGGGGTTTTAGGGCGATTTACATGTTTCAGAATTGCGACCAAAAACTCGTCGTTTTTTCATTTTATGGCCATTTTCATGAGTTATTGCCCACGATTTTGGGGTTCCAGTGCGATTTACATGTTTAAGAGGTATGACCAAAAATTCACCGTTTTTGCATTTTATGGCCGTTTTCATGAGGTATTGCCCACAGTTTTGGGTTCCAAAGAGATTTACGTGTTTTAGAGTTATAACCAAAAACTCGTCTTTTTAGCATTTTATGGCCATTTTCATTAGTTTATTGCACATAGTTTTGCGGTTTCAGGGCGACTTACATGTTTGAGAGTTATGACGAAAAATTTGTCGTTATTGTATTTTATGGTTGTTTTCATGAGCTACTGCGTAAAGTTTTGCGGTTCCAGGGCAATTTACATGTTTGAGAGGTATGCCCAAAAAGTCGTCGTTTTTTTCTTTGTATGGCCATTTTTCATGAGCTATTGCCCATAGTTTTGGGGTTCAAGGGCGATCTATTGGCCACTTTCATGCGTTATTGCCCATAGTTTTGGGGTTCTAGGGCGATTTATGTATTTGAAAGGTATGACCGAAAATTCATCGTTTTTGCGTTTTATGGCTGTTTTCATGAGGTATTGCCCATAGTTTTTGGTTCCAGGGCGATTTACATGTTTGACAGGTATGCCCAAAATGTCGTCATTTTTTCTTTGTATGGCCGTTTTCATGACCTATTTCCCATAGTTTTGGATGTTCCAGGGCGATCTATTGGCCATTTTCATGAGTTATTGCCCATAGTTTTGGGGTTCCAGGGCGATTTACGTGTTTGAGAGGTATGACGAAAAATTCGTCGTTTTTGCGTTTTATGGCCGTTTCATGAGCTATTGCCCATAGTTTTGGGGTTCCAGGGCGTTTTACATGTTTGAGAGCTATGACCAAAAAGTCATAGTTTTTGCATTTTATGGCCGTTTTCATGAGGTATGGCCCATAGTTTAGGGGTTCCAAGGCGATTTACATGCTTGAGAGGTATGCCCAAAAAGTCGTCGTTTTTTCTTTGTACGGTCGTTTCATGAGTTATTTCCCATAGTTTTGGGGTTCCATGGCGATTTATGTGTTTGAGAGGTATGACCAAAAAGTCTAGTTTTTTCCTTTTATGGCCGTTTTCATGAGGTATTTCCCATAGTTTTGGGGTTCCAGGGCGATTTACATGTTTAAGAGGTATGACCAAAAACTCGTCGTTTTTGCATTTTGTTTATGTTTTCATGAGTTATTGCCCACAGTTTTGGGTTCCAGGGCGATTTACATGTTTTAGAGGTATGACAAAAAACTTGTCGTTTTGCGTTTTATGGCCGTTTTACTGAGCTATTGCCCATAGTTTTGGGGTTTTAGGGCGATTTACATGTTTCAGAATTATGACCAAAAACTCGTCGTTTTTGCATTTTATGGCCGTTTTCATGAGTTATTGCCCACAGTTTAGGGGTTCCAGTGCGATTTACATGTTTAAGAGGGTATGACCAAAAAATTCACTGTTTTTGCATTTTATGGCCGTTTTCATGAGTTATTGCCCACAGTTTTGGGTTCCAGGGAGATTTACGTGTTTTAGAGTTATAACCAAAAACTCGTCCTTTTTTGCATTTTATGGCCATTTTCATTAGTTATTGCACATATTTTTGCGGTTTCAGGGCGATTTACATGTTTGAGAGGTATGACAAAAAATTCTTCGTTATTGTATTTTATGGTTGTTTTCATGAGCTACTGCGTAAAGTTTTGCGGTTCCAGGGCGATTTACATGTTTGAGAGGTATGCCCAAAAAGTCGTCGTTTTTTTTCTTTGTATGACCATTTTCATGAGCTATTGCCCATAGTTTTGGGGTTCAAGGGCGATCGATTGGCCACTTTCATGCGTTATTGCCCATAGTTTTGGGGTTCTAGGGCGATTTATGTGTTTGAAAGGTATGACCGAAAATTCATCGTTTTTGCGTTTTATGGCTGTTTACATGAGGTATTGCCCATAGTTTTTGGGTTCCAGGGCGATTTACATGTTTGACAGGTATGCCCAAAATGTCGTCGTTTTTTCTTTGTATGGCCGTTTTCATGACCTATTTCCCATAGTTTTTGGAAGTTCCAGGGCGATCTATTGGCCATTTTCATGAGTTATTGCCCATAGTTTTGGGGTTCCAGGGCGATTTACGTGTTTGAGAGGTATGACGAAAAATTCGTCGTTTTTGCGTTTTATGGCCGTTTTCATGAGCTATTGCCCATAGTTTTGGGGTTCCAGGGCGTTTTACATGTTTGAGAGCTATGAACAAAAAGTCATAGTTTTTGCATTTTATGGCCGTTTTCATGAGGTATGGCCCATAGTTTAGGGGTTCCAAGGCGATTTACATGCTTGAGAGGTATGCCCAAAAAGTCGTCGTTTTTTCTTTGTACGGTCGTTTCATGAGTTATTTCCCATAGTTTTGGGGTTCCATGGCGATTTACGTGTTTGAGAGGTATGACCAAAAAAGTCTAGTTTTTTCCTTTTATGGCCGTTTTCATGAGGTATTTCCCATAGTTTTAGGGGTTCCAGGGCGATTTACATGTTTAAGAGGTATGACCAAAAACTCGTCGTTTTTGCATTTTGTTTATGTTTTCATGAGTTATTGCCCACAGTTTTGGGTTCCAGGGCGATTTACATGTTTTAGAGGTATGACAAAAAACTTGTCGTTTTGCGTTTTATGGCCGTTTTACTGAGCTATTGCCCATAGTTTTGGGGTTTTAGGGCGATTTACATGTTTCAGAATTATGACCAAAAACTCGTCGTTTTTGCATTTTATGGCCGTTTTCATGAGTTATTGCCCACAGTTTAGGGGTTCCAGTGCGATTTACATGTTTAAGAGGTATGACCAAAAATTCACTGTTTTTTGCATTTTATGGCCGTTTTCATGAGTTATTGCCCACAGTTTTGGGTTCCAGGGAGATTTACGTGTTTTAGAGTTATAACCAAAAACTCGTCTTTTTTGCATTTTATAGCCATTTTCATTAGTTATTGCACGTATTTTTGCGGTTTCAGGGCGATTTACATGTTTGACAGGTATGCCCAAAATGTCGTCATTTTTTCTTTGTATGGCCGTTTTCATGACCTATTTCCCATAGTTTTGGATGTTCCAGGGCGATCTATTGGCCATTTTCATGAGTTATTGCCCATAGTTTTTGGGGTTCCAGGGCGATTTACGTGTTTGAGAGGTATGACGAAAAATTCGTCGTTTTTTGCGTTTTATGGCCGTTTCATGAGCTATTGCCCATAGTTTTGGGGTTCCAGGGCGTTTTACATGTTTGAGAGCTATGACCAAAAAGTCATAGTTTTTGCATTTTATGGCCGTTTTCATGAGGTATGGCCCATAGTTTAGGGGTTCCAAGGCGATTTACATGCTTGAGAGGTATGCCCAAAAAGTCGTCGTTTTTTTCTTTGTACGGTCGTTTCATGAGTTATTTCCCATAGTTTTGGGGTTCCATGGCGATTTATGTGTTTGAGAGGTATGACCAAAAAGTCTAGTTTTTTCCTTTTATGGCCGTTTTCATGAGGTATTTCCCATAGTTTTTGGGGTTCCAGGGCGATTTACATGTTTTAAGAGGTATGACCAAAAACTCGTCGTTTTTGCATTTTGTTTATGTTTTCATGAGTTATTGCCCACAGTTTTGGGTTCCAGGGCGATTTACATGTTTTAGAGGTATGACAAAAAACTTGTCGTTTTGCGTTTTATGGCCGTTTTACTGAGCTATTGCCCATAGTTTTGGGGTTTTAGGGCGATTTACATGTTTCAGAATTATGACCAAAAACTCGTCGTTTTTGCATTTTATGGCCGTTTTCATGAGTTATTGCCCACAGTTTAGGGGTTCCAGTGCGATTTACATGTTTAAGAGGTATGACCAAAAATTCACTGTTTTTGCATTTTATGGCCGTTTTCATGAGTTATTGCCCACAGTTTTGGGTTCCAGGGAGATTTACGTGTTTTAGAGTTATAACCAAAAACTCGTCTTTTTTGCATTTTATGGCCATTTTCATTAGTTATTGCACATATTTTTGCGGTTTCAGAGCGATTTACATGTTTGAGAGGTATGACAAAAAATTCTTCGTTATTGTATTTTATGGTTGTTTTCATGAGCTACTGCGTAAAGTTTTGCGGTTCCAGGGCGATTTACATGTTTGAGAGGTATGCCCAAAAAGTCGTCGTTTTTTTCTTTGTATGACCATTTTCATGAGCTATTGCCCATAGTTTTGGGGTTCAAGGGCGATCGATTGGCCACTTTCATGCGTTATTGCCCATAGTTTTGGGGTTCTAGGGCGATTTATGTGTTTGAAAGGTATGACCGAAAATTCATCGTTTTTGCGTTTTATGGCTGTTTTCATGAGGTATTGCCCATAGTTTTTGGGTTCCAGGGCGATTTACATGTTTGACAGGTATGCCCAAAATGTCGTCGTTTTTTCTTTGTATGGCCGTTTTCATGACCTATTTCCATAGTTTTGGAAGTTCCAGGGCGATCTATTGGCCATTTTCATGAGTTATTGCCCATAGTTTTGGGGTTCCAGGGCGATTTACGTGTTTGAGAGGTATGACGAAAAATTCGTCGTTTTTGCGTTTTATGGCCGTTTTCATGAGCTATTGCCCATAGTTTTGGGGTTCCAGGGCGTTTTACATGTTTGAGAGCTATGAACAAAAAGTCATAGTTTTTGCATTTTATGGCCGTTTTCATGAGGTATGGCCCATAGTTTAGGGGTTCCAAGGCGATTTACATGCTTGAGAGGTATGCCCAAAAAGTCGTCGTTTCTTTTCTTTGTATGACCATTTTCATGAGCTATTGCCCATAGTTTGGGGGTTCCAGGGCGATCTATTGGCCACTTTCATGCGTTATTGCCCATAGTTTTGGGGTTCTAGGGCGATTTATGTGTTTGAAATGTATGACCGATAATTCATCGTTTTTGCGTTTTATGGATGTTTTCATGAGGTATTGCCCATAGTTTTTGGGTTCCAGGGCGATTTACATGTTTGAGAGGTATGCCCAAAAAGTGGTCGTTTTTTCTTTGTATGGCCGTTTTCATGACCTATTGCCCATACTTTCAGGGTTCCAGGGCGATGTATTGGGCCATTTTCATGAGTTATTGCACATAGTTTTGGGGTTCGAGGGCGATTTACGTTTTTGAGAGGTATGACCAAAAATTGGTGGTTTTTGCGTTTTATGGCCGTTTTCATGAGCTATTGCCCATAGTTTTGGGGTTCCAGGGCGTTTTACATGTTTGAGAGCTATGTCCAAAAAGTCATAGTTTTTGCATTTTATGGCCGTTATCACGAGGTATGGCCCATAGTTTAGGGGTTCCTGGGCGATTTACATGCTTTAGAGGTATGCCCAAAAAGTCGTCGTTTTTTCTTTGTACGTTCGTTTTCATGAGCTATTGACCATAGTTTTGGGGTTCCAGGGCGATCTATTGGCCATTTTCATGAGTTATTGCCCATAGTTTTGGGGTTCCATGGGCGATTTACGTGTTTGATAGGTATGGCCAAAAATTCGTCATTTTTGCGTTTTATGGCCGTTTTCATGAGCTATTGCCCATATTTTTGGGGTTCCAGGGCGATTTACATGTTTTAGAGGTATGACCAAAAAGTCTAGTTTTTGCCTTTTATGGCCGTTTTCATGAGGTATTGCCCATAGTTTTGGGGTTCCAGGACGATTTACATTTTAAGAGGTATGGCCAAAAACTCGTCATTTTTGCATTATGTTTACGTTTTCATGAGTTATTGCCCACAGTTTTGGGTTCCAGGGTGATTTACATGTTTTAGAGGTACGACAAAAAACTTGTCGTTTTGCGTTTTATGGCCGTTTTACTGAGCTATTGCATATAGTTTTGGGGTTTTAGGGCGATTTACATGTTTTAGAATTACGACCAAAAACTCGTCGTTTTTGCATTTTATGGCCGTTTTCATGAGGTATGGCCCATAGTTTGGGGGTTCCTGGGCGATTTACATGGTTGAGAGGTATGCCCAAAAATTAGACCTTTTTTCTTTGTACGGTCGTTTTCATGAGCTATTGACCATAGTTTTGGGGTTCCAGGGCGATCAATTGGCCATTTTCATGAGTTATTTCCCATAGTTTTGGGGTTCCATGGGCGATTTACCTGTTTGAGAGGTATGGCCAAAAATTCGTCATTTTTGCGTTTTATGGCCGTTTTCATGAGCTATTGCCCATAGTTTTGGGGTTCCAGGGCGATTGACGTGTTTGAGAGGTATGACCAAAAAGTTTTTGCCTTTTATGGCCGTTTTCATGAGTTATTGCCCATAGTTTTGGGGTTCCAGGGCGATTTAAATGTTTTAGAGGTATGACCAAAAACTTGTCGTTTTGCGTTTTATGGCCGTTTTACTAAGCTATTGCCCATAGGTTTGGGGTTTTAGGGCAATTTACATGTTTCAGAATTACGACCAAAAACTCGTTGTTTTTGTATTTTATGGCCGTTTTCATGAGGTTTCGCCCATAGTTTTGGGGTTTCAGGGTGATTTACGTTTTCGAGAGGTATGACCAAAAATTCGTCGTTTTTGCGTTTTTTGGCCGTTTACATGAGCTATTGCCCATAGTTTTGGGTTCCAGGGTGATTTACATGTTTGAGAGCTATGACTAAAAAGTCATAGTTTTTGCATTTTATGGCCGTTTTCATGAGGTATGGCCCATAGTTTAGGGGTTCCAGGGCGATCATGCTTGAGAGGTATGCCAAAAATGTCATCGCTTTTCTTTGTACGGTCGTTTTCATGAGCTATTGACCATAGTTTTGGGGTTCCAGGGCGATCAATTGGCCATTTTCATGAGTTATTGCCCATAGTTTTGGGGTTCCATGGGCGATTTACCTGTTTGAGAGGTATGGGCCAAAAATTCGTCATTTTTGCGTTTTATGGCCGTTTTCATGAGCTATTGCCCATAGTTTTGGGGTTCCAGGGCGATTTACGTGTTTGAGAGGTATGACCAAAAATTCATCGTTTTTGCATTTTATGGCCGTTTTCATGAGTTATTGCCCATAGTTTGGGTTCCAGGGAGATTTACATGTTTTAGAGTTATAACCAAAACCTCGTTCTTTTTACCGTTTTATGGCTATTTCCATGAGTTATTGCCCACAGTTTTGGGGTTCCAGGGCGATTTTCATGTTTGAGAGGTATGACCAAAAAAGTCGTCGATATTGCATTTTATGGCTCTTTTCATGAGCTATTGCCTAACGTTTTGGAGTTCCAGGGCGATTTACGTGTTTGAGAGGTAATGACCAAAAAGTTGTCGTTTTTGCGTTTTATGGTCGTTTTCATGAGCTATTGCCCAGAGTTTTGGGGTTCCAGGGCGATTTACATGTTTGAGAGGTATGACCAAAAACTCGTCGTTCTTGCATTTTATTTACGTTTTTATGAGTTATTGTCCACAGTTGTTGTTTCCAGGGAGATTTACATGTTTTAGAGCTATAACCAAAAACTCGTCTTTTTACCGTTTTATGGCTATTTCCATGAGTTATTGCCCACAATTTTGGGGTTCCAGGGCGATTTACATGTTTGAGAGGTATGACCAAAAAGCCGTCGTAGTTTCTTCTTGTGCCCGTTTTCATGAGCTATTGCCCATAGTTTTGGGTTCCAAGGCGATCTATTTGTTTTAGAGGTATGACGAAAAACTCTTCTTTTTTGCATTTTATGGCCGTTTTCATGTATTATTCCCCATAGTTTTGGGTTCCAACGTGATTTACATGTTTTAGAGGTATGACCAAAAACTTGTCGTTTTGCGTTTTATGGCCTTTTTACAGAGCTATTGCCCATAGTTTTGGGGTTTTAGGGTGATTTACATGTTTTAGAGGTATGACCAAAAACTTGTTGTTTTGCGTTTTATGGCCGTTTTCATGAGTTATTGCCCACAGTTTTGGGGTTCTATTGCGATTTACATGTTTGAGAGGTATGACCAAAAAGTCACCGTTTTAGCCTTTTATGGCCGTTTTCATGAGGTATCACCCATAGTTTTGGGGTTCCAGGGTGATTTATATTTTTGAGAGGTATGACCAAAAAGTCTTCGTTTTTGCATTTTATGGCCGTTTTCATGAGTTATTGCCCACAGTTTTGGGTTCCAGGGAGATTTACATGTTTTAGAGTTATAACCAAAAACTCGTCTTTTTAGCATTTTATGGCCATTTTCATGAGTTATTGCACATAGTTTTGCGGTTTCAGGGCGATTTACATGTTTGAGAGGTATGACGAAAAATTCATCGTTATTGTATTTTATGGTTGTTTTCATGAGCTATTGCGTAAAGTTTTGTGGTTTTAGGGCGATTTACATGTTTGAGAGGTATGCCCAAAAATTCATCGTTTTTTTCTTCGTATGGCCATTTTCATGAGCTATTGCCCATAGTTTTGGGGTTCCAGGGCGATCTATTGGCCATTTTCATGAGTTATTGCCCATAGTTTTGGGGTTCTAGGGTGATTTATGTGTTTGAAAGGTATGACCAAAAATTCATCGTTTTTTGCGTTTTATGGCTGTTTTCATGAGGTATTGCCCATAGTTTTTGGGTTCCAGGGCGATTTACATGTTTGAGAGGTATGCCCAAAAAGTCATCGTTTTTTTCTTCGTATGGCCATTTTCATGAGCTATTGCCCATAGTTTTGGGGTTCCAGGGCGATCTATTGGCCATTTTCATGAGTTATTGCCCATAGTTTTGGGGTTCTAGGGTGATTTATGTGTTTGAAAGGTATGACCAAAAATTCATCGTTTTTGCGTTTTATGGCTGTTTTCATGAGGTATTGCCCATAGTTTTTGGGTTCCAGGGAGATTTACATGTTTGAGAGGTATGCCCAAAAAGTCGTCGTTTTTTCTTTGTATGGCCGTTTTCATGACCTATTGCCCATAGTTTTGGGGTTCCAGGGCGATCTATTGACCATTTTCATGAGTTATTGCCCATAGTTTTGGGGTTCCAGGGCGATTTACGTGTTTCAGAGGTATGACCAAAAATTCATTGTTTTTGTGTTTTATGGCCGATTTCATGAGCTATTGCCCATAGTTTTGGGGTTCCAGGGCGATTTACATGTTTGAGAGCTATGACCAAAAAGTCATAGTTTTTGCATTTTATGGCCGTTTTCATGAGGTATTGCCCATAGTTTAGGGGTTACAGGGAGATTTACATGCTTGAGAGGTATGCCAAAAAAAGTCGTCGTTTTTTGTGTGTACGGTCGTTTTCATGAGCTATTGACCATAGTTTTGGGGTTCCAGGGCGATCTATTGGCCATTTTCATGAGTTATTGCCCATAGTTTTGGGGTTCCATGGGCGATTTACGTGTTTGAGAGGTATGGCCAAAAATTCGTCGTTTTTGTGTTTTATGGCCGTTTTCATGAGCTATTGCCCATAGTTTTGGGGTTCCAAGGTGATTTACATGTTTGAGAGGTATGACCAAAAAGTCATAGTTTTTGCCTATTATGGCCGTCTTCATGAGGTATTGCCCATAGTTTTGGGGTTCCAGGGCGATTTACATGTTTAAGAGGTGTGACCAAAAACTCGTCGTTTTGGCATTTTGTTTACGTTTTCATGAGTTATTGCCCACAGTTTTGGTTTGCACGGAGATTTACATGTTTATGAGGTATAACCAAAAAATCGTCTTTTAACCGTTTTATGGCCATTTCCATGATTTATTGCCCACAGTTTTGGGTTCCAGGGTGATTTACATGTTTTAGAGTTATGACCAAAAACTCATCTTTTCAGCGTTTTATGGCCGTTTCCATGAGTTATTGCCCACAATTTGGGGTTCCAGGGCGATTTACATGTTTTAGAGGTATGACCAAAAACTTGTCGTTTTGCGTTTTATGGCCGTTTTACTGAGCTATTGCCCATAGTTTTGGGGTTTTACGGAGATTTACATCTTTCAGAATTACGACCAAAAACTCGTTGTTTTTGCATTTTATGGTCGTTTTCAAGAGTTATTGCCCAGATTTTTGGGGTTCCATTGCGATTTACATGCTTGATAGGTATGACCAAAAAGTCACCGTTTTTTCCTTTTAGGCCCGTTTTCTTGAGGTATTGCCCATAGTTTTGGGGTTCCAGGGTGATTTACGTGTGTGAGAGGTATGACCAAAAATTCATCGTTTTTGCATTTTATGGTCGTTTTCATGAGTTATTGCCCATAGTTTGGGGTTCCAGGGCGATTTACGTGTTTGAGAGGTATGACCAAAAACTTGTCGTTATTGCATTTTATGGCTATTTACATGAGATATTGCCTAAAGTTTTGGGGTTCCAGGGCGATTTATGTGTTTGAGAGGTATGACCAAAAACTTGTCGTTTTGCGTTTTATGGTCGTTTTACTAAGCTATTGCCCATAGTTTTGGGGTTTCATTGTGATTTACATGTTTGAGAGGTATGACCAAAAATTCGTCGTTTTTTGCATTTTATTTACGTTTTGATGAGTTATTGTCCACAGTTTTTGTTTCGAGAAAGATTTACATGTTTGAGAGTTATAACCAAAAACTCGTCTTTTTATCGTTTTATGGCCATTTCCATGAGTTATAGCCCATAGTTTTGGGGTTCCAGGGTGATTGACATGTTTGAGAGGTGTGACCAAAAAGCCGTCGCAGTTTCTTCTTGTGCCCGTTTTCATGAGTTATTGCCCATAGTTTGGGGTTCCAGGGCGATTTACGTGTTTGAGAGGTACGACCAAAAACTTGTCGTTATTGCATTTTATGGCTATTTACGTGAGCTATTGCCTAAAGTTTTGGGGTTCCAGGGGGATTTACGTGTTTGAGAGGTATGACCAAAAACTTGTCGTTTTGCGCTTTATGGTCGTTTTGCGTTTTATGGCCGTTTTATTGAGCTATTGCCCATAGTTTTGGGGTTCTAGGTTGATTTACATGTTTTAGAGGTATGACCAAAAACTTGTGGTTTTGCGTTTCATGGCCGTTTTGATGAGTTATTGCCCACAGTTTTGGGGTTCTTTTGCAATTTACATGTTTGAGAGGTATGACCAAAAAGTCACCGTTTTAGCCTTTTATGGCCGTTTTCATTAGGTATCGCCCATAGTTTTGGGGTTCCAGGGCGTTTTACGTGTTTGAGAGGTATGACCAAAAAGTCATCGTTTTTGCGTTTTATGGCTGTTTTCATGAGGTATTGCACATAGTTTTGGGGTTCCAGGGCGATTTACATTTTTCAGAGGTATGACCAAAAAGTCACCGTTTTAGCCTTTTATGGCCGTTTTCATGAGGTATCGCCCATAGTTTTGGGGTTCCAGGGCGATTTACGTGTTTGAGAGGTATGACCAAAAAGTCATCGTTTTGGCATTTTATTTACGTTTTCATAAGTTATTGTCCACAGTTTTGGTTTCCAGGGTGATTTACGTGTTTGAGAGTTATAACAAAAAACTTGTCTTTTTACCGTTTTATGGCCATTTCCATAAGGTATTGCCCATATTTGAGAGTTATAACCAAAAACTTGTCTTTTTACCGTTTTGCGTTTATGGCCGTTTTCATGAGCTATTGCCCATATTTTTGGGGTTCCAGGGCGATTTACATGTTTGAGAGGTATGACCAAAAACTCGTCGTTTTTGCATTTTATTTATGTTTTCATAAGTTATTGTCCACAGTTTTGGTTTCTAGGGAGATTTACATGTTTGAGAGTTATAACCAAAAACTCGTCTTTTTACCGTTTTATGGCCATTTCCATGAGTTATTACCCACAGTTTTGGGGTTCCAGGGTGATCTACATGTTTGAGAGGTATGACCAAAAAGCCGTCGTTTTTTCTTCTTATGCCCGTTTTCATGAGCTATTGCCCATAGTTTTGGGGTTCGAGGGCGATCTATTTGTTTTACAGGTATGACGAAAAACTCTTATTTTTTCCATTTTATGGCCGTTTTCATGAATTATTGCCCACAGTTTTGGGTTCCAGGGCGATATAAAATTTTAGAGCTATGACCAAAAACTTGTCGTTTTGCGTTTTATGGCCGTTTTACTTAGCTATTGCCCATAGTTTTGGGGTTCTAGGGTGATTTATATGTTTTAGAGGTATGACCAAAAAGACACTGTTTTACCCTTTTATGGCCGTTTTCATGAGGTATTGCCCATAGTTTTGGGGTTCCATGGCAATTACGTGTTTGAGAGGTATGACCAAAAATTCATCGTTTTTGTATTTTATGGCCGTTTTCATGAGTAATTTAACTGTTCCAAGGAGAAATAAATGTTTTAGAGGTATGACCAAAAACTTATCGTTTTGCGTTTGATGGCCGTTTTACTGAGCTATTGCCCATAGTTTTGCGGTTTTAGGGCGATTTACATCTTTTAGAATTACGACCAAAAACTCGTCGTTTTTGCATTTTCTGGCCGTTTTCATGAGTTGTTGCCCACAGTTTTGGGGTTCCAGTGCGATTTACGTGTTTGAGAGGTATGACCAAAAAATCATCGTTTTTGCATTTTATGGCCGTTTTCATGAGTTATTGCCCATAGTTTTGGATTCCAGGGAGATTGACATGTTTCAAAGTTATAACGAAAAACTCGTCTTTTTAGCATATTATGGCCATTTTCATGAGTTATTGCACATAGTTTTGCGGTTTTAGGGCGATTTACATGTTTGAGAGGTATGACGAAAAATTCGTCGTTATTGTATTTTATGGTTGTTTTCATGAGCTATTGCGTAAAGTTTTGCGGTTCCAGGGCAATTTACATGTTTGAGAGGTATCCCCAAAAAGTCGTCGTTTTTTTTTCTTTGTATGTCCATTTCATGAGCTATTGCCCATAGTTTTGGGGTTCCAGGGCGATATATTGGCCATTTTCATGAGTTATTGCCCATAGTTTTGGGGTTCCAGGGCAATTTATACGTTTGAAAGGTCTGACCGAAAATTCAACATGTTTGGGTTTTATGGCTGTTTTCATGAGGTATTGCCCATAGCTTTTGGGTTCCAGGGCGATTTACATGTTTGAGAGGTATGCCCAAAAAGTCATCGTTTTTTTTGTATGGCCGTTTTTATTACCTATTTCCCATAGTTTTGGGGTTCCAGGGCGATCTATTGGCCATTTTCATGAGTTATTGCCCATAGTTTTGGGGTTCCAGGGCGATTTACGTGTTTGAGAGGTATGACCAAAAATTCGTCGTTTTTGCGTTTTATGGCCGTTTTCATGAGCTATTTCCCATAGTTTTGGGGTCCAGGGCGATTTACATGTTTGAGAGGTATGACCAAAAAGTCATAGTTTTTGCCTTTTATGGTCGTTTTCATGAGGTGTTGCCCATAGTTTAGGGGTTCCAGGGCGATTTACATGTTTGAGAGATATGCCCAAAAAGTCGTCGTTGTTCATTGTACGGTCGTTTTCATGAGCAATTGACCATAGTTTTAGGGTTCCAGGGCGATCTATTGGCCATTTTCATGAGTTATTGCCCATAGTTTTGGGGTTCCATGGGCGATTTACGTGTTTTGGTATGGCCAAAAAATCGTCGTTTTTGCGTTTTATGGCCGTTTTCATGAGCTATTGCCCATAGTTTTGGGATTCCAGGGCGATTTACATGTCTGAGAGGTATGACCAAAAACTCGTCGTTTTTGCATTTTGTTTACGTTTCCATGAGTTATTGCCCACAGTTTTGGTTTCTAAGGAGATTTTAAGAGTTATAACCAAAAACTCGTATTTTTACCGTTTTATGGCCATTTCCATGAGTTACTGCCCACAATTTTGGGTTCTAGGGTGATTTACATGTTTTAGAGTTATGACCAAAAACTCATCTTTTTAGCGTTTTTGGCCGTTTTCATGAGTTATTGCCCATAGTTTTGGGTTCCAGGGCGATTTACATGTTTTAGAGGTATGACCAAAAACTTGTCGTTTTGCGTTTAATGGCCGTTTTACTGAGCTATTTCCCATAGTTTTGGGATTTTACGGCAATTTACATGTTTAAGAATTACGACCAAAAACTCGTTGTTTTTGCATTTTAAGGTCGTTTTCATAAGTTATTGCCCACATTTTTGGGGTTCCATTGCGATTTACATGTTTGAGAGGTATGACCAAAAAGTCACCATTTTTTCCTTTTATGGCCGTTTTCATGAGGTATGGCCTATAGTTTTGGGGTTCCAGGGCGATTTACTTGTTTGAGAGGTATGACCCAAAAGTCATCGTTTTTGCATTTTATGGCCGTTTTCATGAGTTATTTCCCATAGTTTTGAGTTCCAGGGAGATTTACATGTTTTAGAGTTATAAACAAAAACTCATCTTTTTAGCATTTTTGGCCATTTTCATGACCTATTGCACATAGTTTTGCGGTTTCAGGGTGATTTAAATGTTTGAGAGGTATGACCAAAAAGTCGTCGTTATTACATTTTATGGTTGTTTTTTGGCCATTTTCATGACCTATTGCACATAGTTTTGGGGTACCAGGGCGATTTACGTGTTTGAGAGGTAAGAACAAAAAGTCATCGTTTTTGCGTTTTATGGCTGTTTTCATGAGGTATTGCACATAGTTTTGGGGTTCCAGGGCGATTTACATTTTTCAGAGGTATGACCAAAAAGTCACCGTTTTAGCCTTTTATGGCCGTTTTCATGAGGTATCGCCCATAGTTTTGGGGTTCCAGGGCGTTTTACGTGTTTGAGAGGTATGACCAAAAAGTCATCGTTTTTGCATTTTATGGCCGTTTTCATGAGTTATTGCCCATAGTTTTGGGTTCTAGGAAAATTTTCTTTTTTCAGAGTTATAACCAAAAACTCGTATTTTTATCGTTTTATGGCCATTTCCATAAGGTATTGCCCATAGTTTTGGGGTTCGTGAATGATTTACATGTTTGAGAGGTATGACCAAAAATTCGTCGTTTTTGCATTTTATTTACGTTTTCATAAGTTATTGTCCACAGTTTTGTTTCCAGGGAGATTTACATGTTTGAGAGTTATAACCAAAAACTCGTATTTTTACCGTTTTATGGCCATTTCCATGAGTTATGTCCCACAGTTTTGGGGTTCCAGGCCGATTTACATGTTTGAGAGGTATGACCAAAAAGCCGTCGTTTTTTCTTCTTATGCCCGTTTTCATGAGCTATTGCCCATAGTTTTGGGTTCGAGGGCGATCTATTTTTTTTCGAGGTATGACGAAAAACTCCTCGTTTTTCCATTTTATGACCGTTTTCATAAATTATTGACTATAATTTTGGGGTTCCAGGGCGATTTACATGTTTGAGAGGTATGACCAAAAACTTGACATTTTGTGTTTTATGGCCGATTTACTTAGCTATTGCCCATAGTTTTGGGGTTCTAGGGTGATTTACATGTTTTAGAGGTATGACCAAATACTTGTCGTTTTGCGTTTTATGGCTGTTTTCATGAGTTATTGCCCATAGTGTTGGGGTTCCATTGCCATTTACATGTTTGAGAGGTATGACCAAAAAGTCATTGTTTTAGACTTTTATTGCCGTTTTCATGAGGTATTGCCCATAGTTTTGGGGTTCCATGGCGATTTACATGTTTGTGAGGTATGACCAAAAAGTCATCGTATTTGCATTTTATGGTCGTTTTCATGAGTTATTGCCCACAGTTTTGGGTTCCAGGGCAATTTAAATGTTTTAGAGGTATGACCAAAAACTTGTTGTTTTGCGTTTTATGGTCGTTTTACTGAGCGATTGCCCATAGTTTTGGGGTTCCAGGGCGATATATTGGCCATTTTCATGAGTTATTGCCCATAGTTTTGGGGTTCCAGGGCGATTTATACGTTTGAAAGGTCTGACCGAAAATTCCACGTGTTTGCGTTTTATCGCTGTTTTCATGAGGTATTGCCCATAGTTTTTGGGTTCCAGGGCGATTTACATGTTTGAGAGGTATGCCCAAAAATTCATCGTTTTTTCTTTGTATGGCCGTTTTCATTACCTATTTCCCATAGTTTTGGGGTTCCAGGGCGATCTATTGGCCATTTTCATGAGTTATTGCCCATAGTTTTGGGGTTCCAGGGCGATTTACGTGTTTGAGAGGTATGACCAAAAATTCGTCGTTTTTGCGTTTTATGGCCGTTTTCATGAGCTATTGCCCATAGTTTTGGGGTCCAGGGCGATTTACATGTTTGAGAGGTATGACCAAAAAGTCATAGTTTTTGCCTTTTATGGCCGTTTTCATGAGGTGTTGCCCATAGTTTAGGGGTTCCAGGGCGATTTACATGTTTGAGAGATATGCCCAAAAAGTCGTCGTTTGTTCTTTGTACGGTCGTTTTCATGAGCTATTGACCATAGTTTTAGGGTTCCAGGGCGATCTATTGGCCATTTTCATGAGTTATTGCCCATAGTTTTGGGGTTCCATTGGAGATTTACGTGTTTAGGTATGGCCAAAAAATCGTCGTTTTTGCGTTTTATGGCCGTTTTCATGAGCTATTGCCCATAGTTTTGGGATTCCAGGGCGATTTACATGTCTGAGAGGTATGACCAAAAACTCGTCGTTTTTGCATTTTGTTTACGTTTTCATGAGTTATTGCCCACAGTTTTGGTTTCTAAGGAGATTTTAAGAGTTATAACCAAAATCTCATATTTTTACCGTTTTATGGCCATTTCCATGAGTTATTGCCCACAATTTTGGGTTCTAGGGTGATTTACATGTTTTAGAGTTATGACCAAAAACTCATCTTTTTAGCGTTTTTGGTCGTTTTCATGACTTATTGCCCACAGTTTTGGGTTCCAGGGTGATTTACATGTTTTAGAGGTATGACCAAAAACTTATCGTTTTGCGTTTAATGGCCGTTTTACTGAGCTATTGTCCATAGTTTTGGGGTTTTACGGCAATTTACATGTTTAAGAATTATGACCAAAAACTCGTTGTTTTTGCATTTTAAGGCCGTTTTCATAAGTTATTGCCCAAATTTTTGGGGTTCCATTGCGATTTACATGTTTGAGAGGTATGACCAAAAAGTCACCATTTTTTCCTTTTTTGGCCGTTTTCATGAGGTATGGCCCATAGTTTTGGGGTTCCAGGGCGATTTACTTGTTTGAGAGGTATGACCAAAAAGTCATTGTTTTTGCATTTTATGGCCGTTTTCATGAGTTATTTCCCATAGTTTTGAGTTCCAGGGAGATTTACATGTTTTAGAGTTATAAACAAAAACTCGTCTTTTTAGCATTTTTGGCCATTTTCATGACCTATTGCACATAGTTTTGCGGTTTCAGGGTGAATTAAATGTTTGAGAGGTATGACCAAAAAGTCATCGTTATTACATTTTATGGTTGTTTTCACAATTTACGTGTTTGATAGGTATGAACAAAAAGTCATCGTTTTTGCGTTTTATGGCTGTTTTCATGAGGTATTGCACATAGTTTTGGGGTTCCATGGCGATTTACATGTTTCAGAGGTATGACCAAAAAGTCACCGTTTTAGCCTTTGATGGCCGTTTTCATGAGGTATCGCCCATAGTTTTGGGGTTCCAGGGCGATTTACGTGTTTGAGAGGTATGACCAAAAAGTCATCGTTTTTGCATTTTATGGCCGTTTTCATGAGTTATTGCCCATAGTTTTGGGGTTCCAGGAAGATTTTCTTTTTTCAGAGTTATAACCAAAAACTCGTCTTTTTATCGTTTTATGGCCATTTCCATAAGGTATTGCCCATAGTTTTGGGGTTCGTGAACGATTTACATGTTTGAGAGGTATGACCAAAAAATCGTCGTTTTTGCATTTTATTTACGTTTTCATAAGTTATTGTCCACAGTTTTGTTTCCAGGGAGATTTACATGTTTGAGAGTTATAACCAAAAAACTCGTCTTTTTACCGTTTTATGGCCATTTCCATGAGTTATTGCCCACAGTTTTGGGGTTCCAGGGCGATTTACATGTTTGAGAGGTATGACCAAAAAGCCATCGTTTTTTCTTCTTATGCCCGTTTTCATGAGCTATTGCCCATAGTTTTGGGTTCGAGGGCGATCTATTTTTTGTCGAGGTATGACGAAAAACTCCTCGTTTTTCCATTTTATGACCGTTTTCATAAATTATTGACCATAGTTTTGGGGTTCCAGGGCGATTTACATGTTTGAGAGGTATGACCAAAAACTTGACATTTTGCATTTTATGGCCGATTTACTTAGCTTGCCCATAGTTTTGGGGTTCTAGGGTGATTTATATGTTTTAGAGGTATGACCAAATACTTGTCGTTTTGCGTTTTATGGCTGTTTTCATGAGTTATTGCCCATAGTGTTGGGGTAATATTGCCATTTACATGTTTGAGAGGTATGACCAAAAAGTCATTGTTTTAGACTTTTATGGACGTTTTCATGAGGTATTGCCCATAGTTTTGGGGTTCCATGGCGATTTACATGTTTGAGAGGTATGACCAAAAAGTCATCGTATTTGCATTTTATGGTCGTTTTCATGAGTTATTGCCCACAGTTTTGGGTTCCAGGGCGATTTAAATGTTTTAGAGGTATGACCAAAAACTTGTTGTTTTGCGTTTTATGGCCGTTTTACTGAGCGATTGCCCATAGTTTTGGGGTTTTAGGGCGATTTACATGTTTTAGAATTACGACCAAAAACTCGTCATTTTTGCATTTTATGGCCGTTTTCATCAGTTATTGCCCACAGTTTTGGGGTTCCAGTGCGATTTACATATTTGAGAGGTATAACCAAAAATTCACCTTTTTTTCCTTTTATTGACGTTTTCATGAGGTATTGCCCATAGTTTTGGGGTTCCAGGGCGATTTACGTGTTTGCGATGTATGACCAAAATGTCATCTTTTTTGCATTTTATGGCCGTTTACATGAGTTATTGCCCATAGTTTTGGGTTCTAGGGAGATTTTCATGTTTTAGAATTATAAACAAAAACTCATCTTTTTAGCATTTTATGGCCATTTTCATGAGTTATTGCACATAGTTTTGCGGTTTCGGGGCGATTTACATGTTTGAGAGGTATGACCAAAAAGTCATCGTTATTGCATTTTAGGCTGTTTTCATGAGCTATTGCCTAAAGTTTTGGGATTCCAGGGCGATTTACGTGTTTGAGAGGTATGACAAAAAACTTGTCGTTTTGCATTTTATGGCCGTTTTACTGAGCTATTGCCCATAGTTTTGGGGTTCTAGGGTGATTTACATGTTTTAGAGGTATGACCAAAAACTTGTTGTTTTGCGTTTTATGACCGTTTTCATGAGTTATTGCCCACAGTTTTGGGGTTCTATTGCGATTTACATGTTTGAGAGGTATGACCAAAAAGTCACCGTTTTAGCCTTTTATGGCCGTTTTCATGAGGTATCGCCCATAGTTTTGGGGTTCCAGGGCGATTTACGTGTTTGAGAGGTATGACCAAAACGTCATCGTTTTTACATTTTATGGACGTTTTCATGAGTTATTGCCCACAGTTTTGGGTTCCAGGGAGATTTACATGTTTCAGAGTTATAACCAAAAACTCGTCTTTTCGCATTTTATGGCCATTTTCATGTGTTATTGCACATAGTTTTGCGGTTTCAGGGAGATTTACATGTTTGAGAGGTATGACGAAAAATTCGTCATTATTGTATTTTATGGTTGTTTTCATGAGCTATTGCGTAAAGTTTTGCGGTTCCAGGGCAATTTACATGTTTGAGAGGTATGCCCAAAAAGTCGTCAGTTTTTTTCTTTGTATGGCCGTTTTCATGAGCTATTGCCCATAGTTTTGGGGTTCCTGGGCAATCTATTGGCCATTTTCATGAGTTGTTGCCCATAGTTTTGGGGTTCCAGGGTGATTTATGTGTTTGAAAGGTATGACAGAAAATTCGTCGTTTTTGCGTTTTATGGCTGTTTTCATGAGGTATTGCCCATAGTTTTTGGGTTCCAGGGCGATTTACATGTTTGAGAGCTATACCCAAAAAGTCGTCGTTTTTTCTTTGTATGGCCATTTTCATGAGCTATTGCCCATAGTATTGGGGTTCTAGAGCGATCTATTGGCCATTTAATGAGTTATTGCCCATAGTTTTGGGGTTCTAGGGCGATTTATGTGTATGAGAGGTATGACCAAAAATTCATCGTGTTTGCGTTTTATGGCCGTTCTCATGAGCTATTGCCCATAGTTTTGGGGTTCCAGGGCGATTTACATGTTTGAGAGGTATGACCAAAAAGTCATAGTTTTTGCCTTTTATGGTCGTTTTCATGAGGTATCGCCCATAGTTTAGGGGTTCCAGGGCGATTTACATGTTTGAGAGGTATGCCTAGAAAGTCGTCATTTTTTATTTGTACGGTCGTTTTCATGAGCTATTGCCCATAGTTTTGGGGATCCAGCGCGATCTATTGGCCATTTTCATGGGTTATTGCCCATAGTTTTGGGGTTCATTCAATATTAATGACAAAGAGCACACTGTCTATTTCCCCAAGAAGGTTGTTAAGAGCTATTGCCTGAATTCCATTGAAAATATTGAGAGCATGAAGGTTGGAGAAATATATTGTCCCATTCCACAAGAAAATCTTGAAACTATTATAATTGAGACCATTGCTATCAAGTATGAGGTAACATAATCACCTTGTGGAATGCAAAGTTTTGGTTCATATAAGATTGTTTTGGTAACAAGACTTGATCAACCTTGTTAACAAAAGGATTTTTTTGAACAAAATAATGTTTCCACTTTGGTTATACTTGCTTTCTTTTACTTTTGTCCTTCCTAGTCTTTGCTTTAGCTTTAGTTTTGCTAGTTGTTTACTTGTTTAAGTTTCTTAGATCTCCTGAAGTTTGGCTTTTGGCGAGAAAATCAATTTTCATATCCTGAAAATTGGCCAAAAATAAAGTTTCCCAAAAATCCCAGAAAAGTCAATAAATGTTTCCTCGAAAAAAGGGGCAGAGAGGCACCTGAAGTGACCCAGGGGGCCACCCCAGGCCACCACACTCATGGTAGGCGCGGCCTACCAGGTGGCGGCGCTTGGGATGTGGCCCACCTAGGCCCCTCCAGGTTGCCTCCTCAAAGCCATCTTCTTTCTCTCTCCCGAAAAACATCGGAAAACTTGCTCAAGCTCGAGTTCTTGCTGTCCTTGCTCGAGATTTTCGATCTCCTTGTTCAGCCCATCTCAAGTGCTGATTTTTGGAGGGATTGTTTCTTGGTATGTTCCTCCTCCACTTGTCCAATTAGATTTGTGATTGGTAGATTGTATCTTGAGTATTTTGCTGCTATAGGTAACAGGTTATTTGAGCTTGCATGCTTGTTCTATGCTTAGAAACTTTGTTTTGATGCATGTGTAGTCCTCTAGCAAGTTCCTATAGTAGTTTCTCATCATTTATCAACTTAGAAATCACTTGGTTTGATGGTTGTTTAAAATTTTAGAGAAGTGAAGTCATGGACCACCACACATTTGCTGATATATTTTAGAGTGATGCACCTAGAAGGGCAAGGCTTCCAAGGTCATCTACCAGTACTAGACCCTCATACGATGAGGATCTCATCACTCCGCGATTTGGTGACGAGGGAGATGAAGGGGATGCGCACCCCTCCACCTTTCCTTGCCAAACTTTCTTGCGAGCTGCTGGGATTCTTAACGATTTTATGACTTTGGTTCAGAGGGCTGGACTAACAAGTTACATGCAGGATGAGAACGCACAATATGCTTTGCTTACTAAAACATTTGTGGAGAGTTTATCCTTTACTAATAGTGTGTTCAAGCCTGCTGTGTCTTTCAAAATTTATGGCAGGGCTCATTCTATGACTTTGAAGAAATTTTGCAATGCCCTGGGACTTGGTACAGTTGGGTCATCAAAGAAGATTCTAGCTCTTTCCGCTGATTTCTTGGAGCTTTACCGAGGAATAACCAATGATGATGACCGCAGAGCTCAACGAGGAAAGATAAAGAATTTTCAACTTCCAGCCATCAGGTACTTTGCCTACTATCTTGCCACCAGTGTTCTTGGTAGGGAGAACACTAGTAATATTTCCAACTATCAATTGGCCTTCTTAGCTGCTGTGCTCAACAATGAAGATAAGTATAATCTTGGTTCTCTCATTTCTCGTCATTTAGCCGCTAAGGGACCCATTTATGGGGGAATTATTGCTACTCGTGTTGCTGCTGCCTTGAACATTGATGTTGATCCACATGATACAGTTTTGGCTCCTCAGAGGCTTGATCTTGCTGCCATGAAGGTGCACCACTTTGTCACCACTAGCTCTACTCTTGAGAACTTAGTTTATAGAATGTTATTTATTGACGGGGAAGAGAGAGATCCCTCTACCCCAAACCACTTTGTTCAGTATTTCTCAGGGACCTTGGTCACATTCGAAGGCGGATATGGATGACAAGCTGCACTCTCTTAACATCCACGGGCACTATCAGGAGGAAGCACCATCATACGACCCCTCTGCGTATTACACAAGGGAGGCCTCGAGCTCGTACCTGGACGAGGGAGCTTCCTCGACATACTACGGAGGTTCATCCTCTTAGATACCATGGGATTGAGCCCCACTTAGGCCAAAAGACTACGCTTGGGGGAGGTATACCGACATCACACACTCATATATATATCATGTTCGGTCGGTTCTTTTTACATCCATTGTTTTCGCTTTCTTTTTGGTTTTTGTTGCTTCTTTCTAAAAACCCAAAAATACCAAAAATATTTTCATTGTTTCTTTTGGTTTGTTTCTTTGCTTTGGTTCGCCTTCAAATAAAAATCCAAAAAGATTTTTGCTTTGTTTGGTTTGATTTTTTTTGTTTAGTTTTTCTTTGTTTGGTTGTTTCTAAACATTCGAAAACACCAAAACTATTTGTTGGTATTCTTTGGTTTTGTGAATTCTTTACAGGGTTCAGCCGTCCTTAGTGGATTTTGGTTTCATGTTATCATTCTAGTCACACAAGTGAAAAGCAATAATGAAGATTAAGACAACTTGTGGTGTGGTAAGAGGCTGGTAACGAACTCTATTTGTTTCATTTGTACATATACTCTTCATTGTGAGCATGCTTAGCCTGTTTGTGTAAGGTGTATGTCATTATGGATGCTTAGTAGTTCTTGCTTGTCTATGATTAGCTCCAGCTTGCTAATAGTTTGTAGCATGTCATCTGAATGTTTGCTTGCATTGTTTTATTCATACTTTGGTATGAAATTTTGGTATCCTCCTCTGACTGTTCATGTGAATCGACTTGGCACATGCTCATGCATGCATATGACTAATCAATAGTTAGTAAGCCTCGATGATTTATTTTGCCTCAGAGTTCTTGTATCACTTTCATGCCATAATTAGTTTTGTTTTGTTGCAAGCATGACTATGACAGTTATTGTTCTCTCGTTTGTCGCTCACTTTCTATAGCTAGCCTTCACTTGCACTGAGTATGTGCTCTACCTGTGATTCCAACTCCCCAAAACCAATATTGCCAGTTGTGTCCATCATACCTACCTATTAGCATCATTTGCTACTTCAGTGCATATTTTATATATGCCGTGTTTTCTTCCAAAATAAAATGTTTGTCTGTTTTGAGAAAGTTAGTTAGTAAAGCTCTCACTAACTTGATGGCACACTTTATTCTTTGCGCTTAATAATTCTGAACCATCGTGACCTGTCCATGAAAGTTATATGCTTGCTAATTATATGCTAGGAGTCAGCAGAACCGTGCTGTCACGAGGAACGCTTTCAACACTTTTTGGATATCTCATTCACTTGATTCCTTGCTCTTTTGTTTACGGATGTCGACGATGTGAAATAAAAGGGGAGGTTGTGAGTTCATGGAGTTTATACATTGTGTTAGAGAAACGCCTGGGCCACTAGCCTAAGCCATGCCTAATCATGGTGGGAACTTGCAGCATCACCATAATGAGCATCCATGAAGCATCCTCAATAAAAATCTATGCATATATATGGTAAATAAAAAGATTGCTGAGATGCTCATTGTCTGCTTGCCTTGTCATTTTGGTTATGGGAAAGCTCCTGTACCATGTGCAAGGGGTACCCCGTTGGCTGTTCTCGATGATATGCATGTATTTACAATGACAAGAACTTTTAGGTGACCAAAGTTGAGTAGCATGCGGAGCGAACCTCGTACTCAAGGGACTTGGGATTTCCAGTTTATGGTCTGCCAAGCATATGATTTAGAGTGAACCTCACTTTCACCTTAACCACATAAAGATGCATATGATAGGGGCAATGAGAGCTCAAAGCTAATGAGTACATTCCTTTCAGCACTGGGAAGCCTTTCAAACCTTTCAAAACCATTTTCACAACTTTGTTGAGTCACCACTTATTCTATGAGCACCTTCTTGAGAGCATAGTTGTTATTCTTGTGTTTGTTCCAAAACTTGGTTAATTATGTCATAACTTTGATGCTTGTAACTCCGATATCTTTACTTCTAGTCTTCATGTGAACTTCAAAGGTGCCTTGACATTTATATTGTGCTCTTCAAACAAAGGCAAGCGAGATACCACTCTATCATACCTTATTATGAGTATTGCAATGTTGCTTATGTTTATGTTTCATGCTACTTATTATTATTGAGTTGGTTTCTCTTCATAGCTTGCATTGACTATTGAGTAGACTTAGTTGCATACTATTTATTATGAATTGTCTAAGCATCTACTCCTATGCTGAGAATATTTTCATCATATGAAGCAAAGTGTTCGTGAAAGTTCTTTTATCGCACTCAGTTTTCAACTGAATTGCTTGAGGACAAGAAATAAGTTAAGCTTAGGGGGAGTTGATGTTGGAGATATGCCCTAGAGGCAATAATAAATGTAGTTATTATTATATCTTTGTGTTTATGATAAATGTTTACATTCATGCTATAATAGTATTAACCAGAAACATTAATACTTGTGTGATTTGTAAACTAAATTAGAGTCCCTAGTAAAAGCCTCTTTACAATACTAGCTTGTTGGTTAATAGATGATCTTGGTTTCTCGATCATGAACATTGAGATGTTGTTAACAACAATATCATATCATTAGGAGAATGGTATGATGGACATACTCCTGTAGATAAGCGTAGCATAAATATCAAGTCATTTTAATAGTTCAATTTCTATAAGATTTCTGATACATAGTAACCTAATTCCTTCGACCATGAGATCATGCTAATCACTATCACCGGAAGGATGCTTTGATGGCATCAAACACTACACCGTAACTGGGTGGCTATAAAGGTGGCATTGAGTGTTCGTAAAGTATGGGTTGAGGTACATGGATCAAGAGTGGGATTTGTCCATCCATATGACGGATAGATATACTCTGGGCCCTCTCGGTGGAATGTCATTCAATTGGCTTGCAAGCATGTGACTGGCTCACAAGGGATCACATACCACGGGAACGAGAAAAGAGTACTTATCAGTAACGAGGTTGAACTAGGTATGCAGAGATACCGACGATCAAAACCTCGGATAAGTAAACTATCATGAGACAAAGGGAAATTGGTATCGTATGTAAGTGGTTCATTCGATCGCAAAGTAATCGTAGAAATATGTGGGAGCCATATGAATTTCCAGATTCCTCTATTGGTTATTGATCGGAGAAGTGTCTCGGTCATATCTGCATAATTCACGAACCGTAGGGAGACACACTTAAGGATTCAATGTTGTTGAGTAGTTATGGAATGATGACTAAGAGACCGAATGTTGTTCGGAGTCTCGGATGTGATCCGGGATATCATGAGGAGATCCGGAATGGTTCGGAGAATAAGATTCATATAAGGAAAGTCTTGTTTCAGAGTTGGGGAATGATTCCGGTGTTTTCACCGGGAATGTTCTAGAAGGGTCCGGAAGGACCGGCACTCCGGAGGGGAAGGGTACATGAATGTGTCATAACAATATGGAATGGTTGCATCATGTACCAGGTCACTTGGCTAGGCAAAATAAAGGAAGAAATCAAATCCTAGTTTGAAAGTCGAACGCCAATTTGAAAAAGTCAAACGGCAAGTTTGCTTGGTGGGGGGAGAGTAGGAAACCTACTTGGGGAGGAGTTCCTCTCCCTCCACCCGCCGGCCAAGGAGGCCGACTTGGGGGAGGACTCCCTCCTCCCAAGCCGCGCCCTCCCACCTATATAAGGAGGGGCAGGCTGCCCCTCTTCCCTACACCTAAAACCCTAGCTCCTGTGCGCCTCCACCTCCAAGTGCAGCCGCCGCCTAGGGTTTCCCCTCCAACTCGGTGACTTGGGGCTTCCCCAAGCCCTAGCCGCCGTCCACACCCTCTCCTTGGTGCCCTCTAAACCCTAGATCACCAAGGGCCTCTCTCATAGTCCACCATACTCGCTCTGGCTTAAGGCGAAGCCCTGCGAGATCTCCCCTCTACTTCCGGTACCACGCCATCGTGCTGCCGGAATCGCGAGGAGAGTGCTACAACCTCCGCTTCCTGCTGGAACAAGGGAGAGGAAGGCCTTCATCGAGTACCGAACGTGTGACCGACTGCGGAAGCGCTGCCGGAACGCAGCGGCGAAGGATCGTCTACGTGATCTTGAGATCAGCAAGAGTACGAGTACATCACCCACGAGAATCTGCTCTCGTTAACCGCTTTGGAATCTTCGAGGGTGAGTTCCTCTATCGACTCGTTGCTACAATCTAGTAGATAGATCTTGGCTTGTTTGCTTGCATGCGGTAGAAAATTTTTGTTTTCCATGCTACGAACCCCTACAGTTGATACGTCCAAAATGTATCTACTTTCTCGAACACTTTGCTATTGTTTCTCCTCTAAACTTGTGTGATTTGGATACAACTAACACGGACTGACGCTGTTTTCAGCAGAATTACCTTGTTGTCTAGTTTTTGTGCAGAAAATGAACTATCAGGAAGAATCCCGGAAAATATGCCAAAAATTATATTTCACCAGAAGATCCACATGGAGCCAGAAGACGAGATGGAGAGGAGGCCTAGGGGGGCCACACCCATGCCAGACGCGGGCCCACCACTGGCCGCACCTGGGGGGCAGCCACCCCAGGAATCCCCTCGGCCTTCCTCTCCGCCTATTGGTTGCCTTTCGACCTAAAACTGAGGGGGGTTCGATAGTTTTCTAGAAAGAGTTCCGCTCCGCCGCTGCCACCAGAAACCAAGATTCGGATCCAGAAACTCCGTTTTGACACCCTGCCGGGACGGGGAATTTGGAGGGGATCATCGCCATCGTCATCACCAACGCATCTCCATCAACCACCGATGTTTCCCTCATCCATGAGTGAGTAATCCCCCACTGTAGCCTTGGGGATGGTAGGGATTGGATGAGTTCTATCATGTAATCGAATAAGATCTGTTAGGGCATTATGCCTAGTATCTCTATTAGTGCTATTTGACTTTGTTGCAACTTGTTGTGCTTAATGCTTGTCACTAGGGCCCGAGTGCCATGATCTCAGATCTGAACTTATTATTGAATCATTATGATAGTATTGTTTGTGATCTTATCTGCAAGTTGTGTACGCATATCATTATCCAGATCCAAAGGCCCCAAAGTGACAATAATTGGGACAACCGGAGGGGATGGCTGTGGTGTGAGGATCACATGTGTTCACGGAGTATTAATGCTTTGCTCCGGTGCTCTATTAAAAGGAACACCTTAATTTCCAGTAGTTTCCTATAGGTCCTGCTGCCACGGGCTGGCTGAACAGAAGATGTTGTGCAAGTTCTCATTGCGAGCACGTATGACTATATTTGGAGCATATGCCTAAGATTATTTAGTACTTGGATGCTTGTTATTATTTATCTACAATGCCCTAGATCCTGAAGTTATATGTTTAGACTCGTCCATGCAACGCCCGCCCATCCATCTCTATGCCTACCGCACTTGAATCCTACTGTTACCGTTACTGTTACTATTGCTCCTGTTTCACTATTACTATTACTGTCGTTGTTGCACCTGCTTTACTGTTGCTACTACCAAACTGTTGCTACTGATAAACTTCTATGAGCAATACCTATTTCCAGGTGCAGTTGAACTGACAACTCAATTGTTAAGGCTTGCAAGTATTCTTTGACTCTCCTTGTGTCGAATCAATAAATTGGATAATACTACCTGCAAAGACTATTGTGATCCCCTATACTTGTGAGTCATCACAAGTTCTCCTTTTCATCGTACCAAAAAGGCATTTTTTATTTTCTGAGCACAAAAAGGGAGATTTTCTGAAGCAACCACCAAATAGCTAATTCAAAAATGAAGGGTTAGTGTTTAGTTGATATGGATATCATATTTGAATTCCTCTCATTTTTCTGATCAATTTAGACATATTATTTGTCGAATTCCGATTTAAGGATTTAAAGATATTAATTATTCCATATTAAATAGAAAAAATACAAAAAATTAAAATTGTTATATTTTTATTTGAATTCAATATATTTTTACTTATTCATTAATGTTTATTTAAATAATTATTTGTAATATCAAAAAATACAAACATATGACATGATGATATAAGAGTTAATAGGATTGATATCATAGTATTGACAACAATGTATGAATTATTTTGCGGAAACAGATTTCGAAGAAACGAGAAAGTTAAGCGTGCTGGAGCTGGAGTAGTATTAGGATGGGTGACCAGCCGAAAAGTTTGACCAAGACTGCAATTTAATCCAATATTAAATGGAATTAGTATTAAAAATGTTCGAAGTGAGAGATTAACAATTCTAAAAATTCAAAGATTAAACAAATTGAGAAAAAATAAAAAAAATGTCTTTGCAACCGGCCGACAGGCTATACTGACGGCCGCTACACCGAGGGCAAATCCATCGGCGTAGCGTACGCCGACGACATTTCTATACGCCGACGGCATGTATATGTTCCGTCGAGGGCAGCCATCGGCGTACCATACAACGAGGGCATTTTTGGCCTATGCTGACGGCTTTTTGCCCTCGGCGTAGTGCCCATGTCCTATAGTGCGTGGTAAAGAAAAGTGTGTGCGCGACAACCGTCGTTGGAAAAAATAAGAAGTTGCATAACAATTAATGAGAAAAAACATAGTCAGAGTATTGTCACTATACGACGCGTGCGCTACGCCGAGGGTAAAAAGCCGTCGGCGTAGGCTAAAATGTCCTCGGTGTATGGTACGTCGACGGCTGTTCTCGGTGTAGCCTTCTCGGCAAAGGGCTCCCTCGGCGGAGCACATAGAGGCCCTCGGCGTAGCGGCCGTCGGCATAGCTTGTCGACAAGTTGCAAAAATATTTTTTAAAAAATAAATAATTTTTTTTATTTTTTTTTCTTAATTTTTGAATCTTTGAATTGTTTGGCTCGTTAATCTCTCGCTTTGAACATTTCTAACACTAATTACACTTAATATTTAATTAAATTGCAGTCTTGATCAAACTTCACACTAATTACACTTAATATTTAATTAAATTGCAGTCTTGGTCGAACTTCCCGGCCAGTCACCCATCCTAATACTACTCCAGCTCCAGCACGCTTAACTTCCTCGTTCCTTCAGAATCTGTTTCCGCAAAGTAATTCATACATTGTTGTCAATACTATGATATCAATCATATTAACCCTTATATCAACATGTCACATGTTTGTATTTTTTGAAACTACAAACAATTATTTAAGTAAACATTAATGAATAAGTAAAAATATTATTGAATTCAAATAAAAATATAATAATTTTACTTTTTGTATTTTTCTATTTAATATGGAATAATTAATATCTTTAAATCTATAAATCAGAATTTAACAAATAATATGTCTAAATTGATCAGAAAAATGAGAGGAATCCAAATATGATATCCATATCAACTAATCACAAACCCTCCGTTTTTGAATTATCTATTTGGTGGTTGCTTTAGAAAATTCCCTTTTTGCGCTCGGATAATGAAAAATGGCTTTTTGGTGCGATGAAAAGGAAAACTTGCATTGAATCTTTAATAAAATAGCATATTGTGAATCTAAAAATGATTTTTGTAAAAAAATATGAGCATCGGATCATGTACATGTAGTTCATATCTGACCCACTTCCTACCGATTCGGCAAGAATTTGTCTTTTTCACCAGAGGTGGATGAAAAGGTTTCAGATCCCCCTGTTGGGACATTGTCTATATAAGGTGGTATAGTATTTTTGTAAAATATGGTGGTAGCATTTTGAATTAGCCATTTGGTGGTTGCTTCACAAAATCGTCCGTTTTTTATGCTCGGAAAATGGGAAATGGCTTTTTGGTGCGACGAAAAGGAAAACTTCCTCATGCAACATTGTTCGCCATCTCATGATGCATGTGTATGCACAATATGGGCATATTATCACAAACTATGCCTTGATTCTAGCCATAACATTGGTCATTTGACCCGAAAGCCAAGAAACCTCGAATGAGATAGGTCATTTTGTGAAGGTTTTTTTAGACATAATCAATATATCAAGTTTAATATTTTTACTTATAACTATGTCACATAATATGACACCACGCGGAGGTTTCGCATTGTTTCGATCGTTTTTGAATTTTTTATGCTCGTTTTAAACTATCGTCAAACTTTGTCGAACGGCGGGCATGAAGATTCTTAGCTCGGGGCCGAGCCTCGCTAAACTTGCATTGGATCTTTGATAAAATAGCATATTGTGAACCTAAAAATGATTTTTGTAAAAAAACATGAGCATCGGATCATGTACCTGTAATTCATATCTGACCCACTTCCTACCGATTCGGCATGAATTTGTCTTTTTCACCAGAGGTGGACGGAAAGGTTTCGGATCCCCTTGTTGGGACATTGTCCATATAAGGTGCTCTATTATTTTGTAAAATGTGGTGGTAGTATTTTTAATTATCTATTTGGTGGTTGCTTCATAAAACCGTCCGTTTTTTATGCTCCGAAAATGGAAAATGCCTTTTTGGTACGACAAAAAGGAAAACTTCCTCCTGCAACATTGTTCGCCATCCTATGATGCACATGTATGTATAATATGGGCACATTATCACAAACTATACCTTGATTCTAGCCATAACATTGGTCATTTGACTAGAAAGCCAAGAAACCTCGAATGAGATAGGTCATTTTGTGAAGGTTTTTTTGAGACATAATCAATATATCAAGTTTGATATTTTTACTTATAACTATGTCACATAATATGACACCACGCGAAGGTTTCGCATTGTTTCGATCGTTTTTGAATTTTTTATGCGCGTTTTAAACTATCGTCAAGCTTTGTCAAACGGCGGGCATGAAGATTCTGAGCTCGGGGCCAAGCCTCGCTAAAATTGTATTGGATCTTTGATAAAATAGCATATTATGAACCTAAAATTGATTTTTGTAAAAAAACATGAGCATCGGATCTTGTACCTGTAGTTCATATCTGACCCACTTCCTGACGATTCGGCAGGAATTTGTCTTTTTCACTAAAGGTGGACGGAAAGGTTTCGGATCCCCCTGTTGGGACATTGTCCATATAAGGTGTTATAGTATTTTTGTAAAATGTGGTCGTAGCATTTTGAATTAGCTATTTGGTGGTTGCTTCACAAAATCATCTTTTTTGTGCTCGGAAAATGGGAAATGGCTTTTTGGTGCGACGAAAAGAAAAACTTCCTTCTGCAACATTGTTCGCCATCCCATTATGCATGTGTATGCATAATATGGGCACATTATCACAAATTATGCCTTGATTCTAGCCATAACATTGGTCATTTGACCCGAAAGCCAAGAAACCTCGAATGAGATAGGTCATTTTGTGAAGGTTTTTTTGAGACATAATCAATATATCGAGTTTAATATTTTTACTTATAACTATGTCACATAATATGACACCACGCGAAGGTTTCGCATTGTTTCGATCGTTTTTGAATTTTTTATGCCCGTTTTAAACTATCGTCAAACTTGCATTGGATCTTTGATAAAATAGCATATTGTGAGCCAAAAAATGATTTTTATAAAAAAACATGAGCATAGGGTCATGTACCTGTAGTTCATATCTGACCCACTTCCTGCCGATTCGGCAGGAATTTGTCTTTTTCACCAAAGGTGGACGAAAAGGTTTCGGATCCTCCTGTTGGGACATTGTCCATATAAGGTGCCTTATTATTTTTGTAAAATGTGGTGGTAGTATTTTTAATTAGCCATTTGGAGTTGCTTCATAAAACCGTCCGTTTTTTATGCTCGGAAAATGGAAAATGCCTTTTTGGTGCGACAAAAAGGAAAGCTTCCTCCTGCAACATTGTTCGCCATCCTATGATGCACATGTATGTACAATATGGGCATATTATCACAAACTATGCCTTGATTCTAGCCAAAACATTGGTCATTTGACCAGAAAGCCAAGAAACCTCTAATGAGATAGGTCATTTTGTGAAGGTTTCTTTGAGACATAATCAATATACCAAGTTTGATAATTTTCCTTCTAACTATGTCACATAATAGAACATCACGCGAAGGTTTCGCATTGTTTCGATCATTTTTTAATTTTTTATGCCCGTTTTAAACTATATATAATGTTTTATGTTTTACTTAATTTTTATTTACAAATGTGTAATATTTGAGTGTAGATAGATAGGTCTTATTTTTCTGCAAATTTTGATATATTATTTGTATTTTTCCGAATTAGAATGATTTAGTTATGATTTTTCAAAGTTTAATAAGATAAAATAAAAAATAGCTACGCCGAGGGCAGCCGTCGCCGTAGGATAAGCCGAGGGTAATTCTATGCCGACGGCTGCTTGGCGGAGCTGGCCTAGACGATGGCTACGTCGACGGCCCCGACGTTTGGCCGTCGGCGGAGCTTCCCATTCCTGTAGTGTGTAGGTAGATACTATATTATAACACATAAAACTAAAAGTCTAATCTTATATACTACAGTTTTACATTGAGATTCTACAAATAAATAAATTTATTGCTACTAGTACTACCCTATGCAATTGTGGTCTGGTTCCGCGGATAACTTGCATGGGTTCCGAAACCTTCGCATCAATTCTTGCACAATGCGCTGCCGGCCGGCCGGCCGGCCTCTCCGACGTGTCTCACTCAGGATTGAACTCCACCAACCGTACGAAACGTTGCACTCACGTGTGTTTAGTGTGTATATGCTCCTGACTAGCAAGCATGTTCTCGATCGATAGGTCTGAATTGCTGGCCGTTGCGCGTCCTCCGTTCTCTCGTTCTCAAGTGTGATCGTACATGCATGTCATCTCGAGCTATGGCGTCAAATCGTCATTTCGGAAGAGTGTTACCCCGTACGGCTGTTTGTTGTGTGCTAGTCCACACGTGCTGCCCGTGTACCACGACGCGGGACAGCTCGCCCATACTGTCCATTGATTTGATAGTGTGGATCCGAGTGCTCAAGCCGTGAGCTCGGGCATGCTGGTCACGCTCACCTCGACGAGAGCAACCTCGCGCCTACCAACATCCTCCATAGACCAAGCGTTGGATACATCATCCGTCCAAAATTAATTGACTCAACCTTTTCATACGTAGCTAGATAAAATTAAGTCAATCAGACAATACGTAGTTAGATAAAATTAAGACAATTAGACACATGCGCATAGATAGATAAAATTGAGTCAACTGATTCGGAACAAGAATACCCATACTATATATGATTCAACATGTCTACCTTCCATAAGTAGCAAAATGTACAACACATGGGTCGATTCATGCCACCCTCATCCTCTACTTTAGATCGAAGGTATAGGATCGCTTGTCTAAGGAGGAGGATGATGCCAGCTCGCATCAGTCCTCACTGGCGCGTGCTCCGACCACTCAAAGCCTTGCTTCTGTGGTGATGCGGCTGATCACTGTCCTGCTCCTGCTGTTCACACCTTCACCTGGTGGAGGGCCACCCGGGCTCGGAAGCGGCGACGTCGTCAACAGGCCTCACGAGACCTGGTTGCATCTTCGTCAACTGCCTCGAACCGAACCACATTTTGGCACTTTGCACAACCGCATCGCTTGCCTCGATGCCACTGCAAAGGGCTCAGTTCTAGAAATTGCAGGTCCAAGAGTCCCATAATTGGTCAGCGCACACCTACCCACGACTCATTAAGAATGTGTTGTATGTTCTCTTAACCCTATCTTTAGGGAATGTTCCTAGTTTTCTTGTACATGCAGTTGAGACAGACATGTCAGGTCATCTAACCTATCGAGTTCAATATCTAGTTTGCGTAGTACTATTACTTGTGATAACTTAGATCATCGGTCAGTTATAGAAGGGTCTTGGACCTCAAAACCCTTTCGCTTTGTTTTAATATAATTTCTCCTCTCAAAGCTCCAACATTGAGCTAGCTGGTCAGTAGGGTTTTGGGCCTCAATGTTGAGCTCCCACAAAACCTAGTACCAATTAACATGCATGTCTTAGATGCATTGCACAAGAACAATGTGCTCAAATTTACCCTCATCCTGCAGGCACACATCCCGCAGTCCTCTTCTCACTCGTCTATCTTAGGTCCACAACATGTGCTTCCAAGCTAACCCAAAAAAGATGGTTTGCATGTGTCCAAAACATTTCCAATTAGTATGAGCTATCTAGAGGAAACTTCTTAAATTTAGAACATGGCTTGTTGAGGAGACTTAGCAAAAAGGAGTTTTTACGGGACCAACAGATAATTTGACATAGCCGTGTACAACGTGTGGTGTACATGTTGTAGTTTGTTAGGTAATCAATGGGATTGAGGATTCTCCCACACTGGCTCTACAACTGCATAAGTGTTTCTACATGGTGTTCTAGAAGAGGAGGTATATATGAACATGTGGCAACTAGATGTCAAGAACGTGTTTCTACATGACGTTTTCAAAGAGTAAGTTCTATTAGAAACAACCACCTAGGTTTGAAATTAAGGATGCTCCAAACTATGTTTGCGAACTTGACAAAATTCTTTATGGCTTAAAACAAGTCCCTCGAGCATGGTATTCTTGTCTTAGTATAAAGCTGCAAGACTGGGGATTTATACTTTCATAGGCAGAGACATCTCTCTTTTTATACAGCAAAGCAGGTATCACTATGTTCATACTATGTTCATACTGATTTATGTTGATGAAATACTGTGACTGACTCCCCAAATCAAGCTATTTCGGCACTCCTTTCTGATTTGAGCACTCATTTTTCTATAAAAGATCATGGTGTGTTACATTATTTTCTAGGTATTGAAGTAAGGAAACAATCAACTGGGTTACTCTTAACTTAAGAAAAATATGCCGCTAAGTTGGTTACAAGGGTGGGCATGGTTAAGCATGGTTTTGGTTACCGGTCGGGATATCTGGTTACCGGTCGGTAACCGGATTTCCCGACCACCCTCGGGAAATTGGTTTACCGGACAAAAAATACCGAATTTATTTGAATTGTATGAAATTTATGAATTTTAACAAAAAAAACGATGTAAATGGTCATACCAAGGACTTTGAATTCAAATTTTGAAATTTAAATTCGCCCGGTAACCGGTCGGGATTTCTCGGTAACCGGAAATCCCGACCACCCTCGGGATTTTTTTCGTACCGAGAACCAAAACCTTGTGGTTAAGTGCACCCCAACACCGCGATTGTCCACTAGTGAGAAGCTATGATTGACTGATGGGACACTCTTTCACTAGTGGAAACGAGGGCTTTTGTTGATCCCGAAAATGGGCTTTAACACCGGTTCTTCTACGAACCGGTGTTAAAGGGGGGGCCGTACCAGCGTGGCCTCTGCGGCATTAAAGGAGCCCCCCCTTTAACACCGGTTCGTGGCACGAACCGGTGTTAAAGGTCCCTGCACCAGTGGCCCGCGCACCCCCCCCTTTAACACCGGTTCGTGGCACGAACCGGTGTTAAAGGGGGGGGCTATATAAGACACCACCCCAGCCCACACACACCCCACTCTTCCATTCTTTCACATTTTGGAGCCTAGCAAGAGGGTGTGAAGAGTGCTAGTTTGTGTTTTTTTCATATGCACTAGAGGTGTTCGGTGAAATGCCCGAGAGCTCAAAATAAGCTTTCTTGTTGCTCTTTCCGTCTCGGTCGAGGTCGGCAACTATAGTTTCATGTGTCATTGATGTACTATATATATAAATGGTCATCTCCCTATTATTTTTTGATATATACTACATATTAATGCAGATGAATCGGCAATGGATGTACGGTGACCGCCGCACTTCCGAGTACATTACGGGCCTCCAAAATTTCATCGTTGTGGCTAATGCAAACCGTGGTCACAATGGTTTTATGTGCTGTCCGTGTGTTCACTGTCAGAACAAGAAAGACTACTCAAATACCAGAACCATTCACGTCCACCTGCTTCGATCGGGTTTCATGCCCAGCTATAATTGTTGGACCAAGCACGGAGAAAAAGGGGTTGTGATGGAAGACAACGAAGAAGAAGAGGATGATGAAAACTATCATAATCTGTATCCTGAATATGATGATAATGCAACGGAGGTAGATAATGAAGATCAAAAGGGAGCAGATGGGCCCGCTGATGACGATCTTGGTCGGGCCATTACTGATGCAAAGGAAGAATGTGAAACTGAAAAGGAGAAGGAGAAGCTGGAGCAGATGTTAAAGGATCACAAAACATTATTGTATCCAACTTGCGAAGATGGCCACAAAAAGATAGGTGCCACACTGGATTTGCTGCAATGGAAGGCAGAGAATGGTGTGACTGACAGCGCATTTTCAAAGTTGTTGGTAAAAATGAAGAATCTTCTTCCAAGAAATAATGAGTTGCCTGACAGTACATACCAAGCAAAGAAGGTTGTCTGCCCTCTAGGATTAGACGTGCAGAAGATACATGCCTGCATTAATGACTGCATCCTCTACCGCGGTGAGAAGTACGAGAATTTGGATGCATGCCCGGTATGCACTGCACTGCGGTATAAGATCAGACGAGACGATCCTGGCGATGTTGAGGGCGAGGCCCCTAGGAAGAAGGTTCCCGCCAAGGTTATGTGGTATGCTCCTATAATACCACGGTTAAAACGTCTCTTCAGAAATAAAGAGCATGCCAAGTTGTTGTGATGGCACATGGAAGACCGTAAGAAATACGCGATGTTGAGACACCCCGCTGATGGGTCACAGTGGAGAAAAGTCGAGCGAGAGTACCCGGACTTTGCACGTGACGCAAGGAACTTAAGGTTTGGTCTAAGTACAGACGGCATGAATCCTTTTGGTGAGCAGAGCTGCAGTCACAGCACCTGGCCTGTGACCCTATGTATCTATAACCTTCCTCCTTGGTTGTGTATGAAGAGGAAGTTCATTATGATGCCAGTGCTCATCCAAGGCCCGAGGCAACCCAGCAACGACATTGATGTGTACCTAAGGCCATTAGTTGAAGAACTTTTACAGCTGTGGGCCAAACCAGGTGTACGTATGTGGGATGAGCACAAAGGGGAGCCATTTGACCTACGAGCATTGCTTTTCGTAACCATCAATGATTGGCCTGCTCTTAGTAACATTTCAGGGCAGACAAACAAGGTATACAATGCATGCACACACTGTTTAGATGATACTGAAAGTGTATATTTGGATAAATGTAAGAAGGTTGTGTACCTAGGGTATCGCCGATTTCTTCCGAACCTGCATCCAGTAAGAAAGAAAGGCAAGCATTTCAAACGTCTGGCAGAACCCCGGAGGAAGCCTGTCCTCCGTACCGGTGAGGAGGTATTTGGTATGGTCAAGGACCTAGAAGTAATCTTTGGAAAAGGTCCTGGCAGTCTATCTGTTCCGAATGACGATGCCGGACACGCGCCCATGTGGAATAAGCAATCTATATTTTGGGACCTACCCTATTGGAAAGTCTTAGAGGTCCGCTCTTCAATCGACGTGATGCACGTGACGAAGAATGTTTGCGTGAACCTGCTAGGCTTTCTAGGAGTGTATGGGAAGAAAAAAGATACACCGGAAGCACGACAGGACCAGCAACGTCTGAAGGCCCCTGAAGAGCCTATGCATCCTGAGAACGAGAAGGGTAAACGATGCCACTTAACTCCTGCCAGCTACGCTCTTACCAAAGCAGAGAAGGAAATCTTTTTTGAATGTCTGAGCAGTATCAAGGTCCCGTCTGGCTTCTCGTCGAATATAAAGGGAATAATAAATATGGCAGAGAAAAAATTCCAAAACCTGAAGTCTCATGACTGCCACGTGATTATGACACAATTGCTTCCGATTGCATTGAGGGGGCTTCTACCTGAAAATGTTCGAGTACCCATTGTGAAGCTATGTGCATTCCTCAATGCAATATCTCAGAAGGTAATCGATCCAAAAAGCCTACCAGGGTTACAAACAGATGTGGCCCAATGTCTTGTCAGCTTTGAGTTGGTGTTCCCACCATCCTTCTTCAATATTATGACGCATCTCCTGGTTCACCTAGTAGAAGAGATTGCCATTCTCGGTCCTGTATTTCTACACAATATGTTCCCCTTTGAGAGGTACATGGGAGTCTTAAAGAAATATGTTCATAACCGTTCTAGGCCAGAAGGAAGCATCTCCAAGGGCTATGTAACAGAGGAGGTCATTGAGTTCTGTGTTGATTTTATTCCTGACCTTAAGGCGATTGGTGTTCCAGAATCACGACATGAGGGGAGACTGCGTGGAAAAGGCACCCTAGGATGTAAAGCAATGATATGTAGGGACGGGCATTCTCTCAATCAAGCACACTACACGGTTTTACAAAGATCTATCTTGGTTGCCCCGTATATCAATGAACACAAGAATTTAATACGCCTCAAACACCCGGGGCAGTCTGATGAATGGATTATAAGTGAACACATGGCGAGTTTTGGCGGCTGGCTGCAAAGACTTCTCACGAATAACACCACTGTTGGGGATCAGCTGTACTTGTTGGCCAGTACACCGTCTTCGACTGTATGTACTTTCCAAGGGTACGAGATAAATGGGAATACATTTTACACGATAGGCCAAGATAAAAAGAGCACCAACCAAAACAGTGGTGTCCGCTTCGATGCAGCAGAAGACAATGGGAAAAAGACCACGTATTATGGGTTCATAGAGGAGATATGGGAACTTGACTATGGACCTAATTTTAAGGTCCCCTTGTTTCGATGCAAATGGGTCAAGCTAACAGGAGGAGGGGTTGAGGTAGACAAGAAGTACGGAATGACAACGGTGGATCTCAACAATCTTATGAAGAACTTAGACGAACCATTCGTCCTAGCCAATGATGTGGCTCAGGTTTTCTATGTGAAGGACATGTCCTCCAGACCAAAAAAAAGAAAAAATATGCAAACGAATACATCATATGATGAGCCAAAGCGTCACATAGTTCTTTCAGGGAAAAGAAACATCGTGGGAATCGAGGACAAGACAGACATGTCAGAAGATTATAATAAGTTTGATGAAATTCCGTCCTTCACAGTGAAAACTGACCCAAGCATTCCGTTAAGTAAAGAAGATGCTCCATGGTTACGTCTGAAGCGATCATAATGAAGGGCATATGCCAAGAAGTTCATGCTCATATTATGTAACTCTAGTTCATGTTTTTAATATTAATACATGTCTTGAGTGTTAGTCATGTTTTGTGGATGGACCGGGACTATGAGAAGAAGTTGTCCCGATTCGTACTTACCATTAAGATCTGATCTCCAAACGCGCGGGGTCACATATTAGGGAGTGCCTCTATGACCAGTTTCTTGGAGATGCCGGAGGACTAGGCTCCGTCGGCATCTCCAAATGCATGAAATAAGTGTTTTAATTATTTTAAAAAATTTCATGTAAAGTAAATATAAAATGATTTACATGAATGGATAGATATTATTTTTCTGAAAATTATGATATATTATTCATATTTTTCTGAGTTGAAATGAAAAAGATATGAATTTTCTAAATTCATATCATATTTTTTGAATTAAAAAAGCCCCTTTAATGCATGAAATAAGTGTTTTAATTATTTTAAAAAATTTCATGTAAAGTAAATATAAAATGATTTACATGAATAGATAGATATTATTTTTCTGAAAATTATGATATATTATTCATATTTTTCTGAGTTGAAATGAAAAAGATATGAATTTTCTAAATTCATATCATATTTTTTGAATTAAAAAAGCCCCTTTAATGCATGAAATAAGTGTTTTAATTATTTTAAAAAATTTCATGTAAAGTAAATATAAAATGATTTACATGAATGGATAGATATTATTTTTCTGAAAAAATTATGATATATTATTTATATTTTTCTGAGTTGAAATGAAAAAGATATGAATTTTCTAAATTCATATCATATTTTTTGAATTAAAAAAGCCCCTTTAATGCATGAAATAAATGCCCCCCCCTTTAACACCGATTCCAGACAGGAACCGGTGTTAAAGGGGGGGGCATTTATTTCGTTTCCCGCGCGCACCCACCCACCCCTTTAACACCGGTTCCAGCCACGAACCGGTGTTAAAGGGGGGGGTAATAAATGCGCGCGGGAAACCCCCCCCCCTTTAACACCGGTTCCAGCCACGAACCGGAGTTAAAGGGGGGGTGTGTATTTATTTCACCTTCCCCTTCCCCTTCCTTTCTTCCCAGATCGATCGAGGTCCTCCGTCTCGCCACCCCCGACCCGCCGTCTCGCCGCCGCCGCTTCGGAGCTCGAGGTCCGCCGCCCCCGACCCGCCGTCTCGCCGCCGCCGCTTCGGAGCTCGAGGTCCGCCGCCCCCAACCCTCTCTTCCCCGCATCCTTCCCCTCCCTCTATGTCTCCACACGACGGTGGCCGAAGGTTGCTGCGGCGGGTACCAGGAAGGAGGCCGACGGAGGACAGACGACGCGGGCGCAGCGGCGACCGTAGGCGGTGTCGGGTCGACCTCGCAGAGGGCGAGCCGGGCGGTGGCGCTGGAGGGCAAGACCGACGGGGGCGCACGGCACGGCCGGAGCCGTGGACTCGCAGTTGGCGAGGGCGCAAGGTTGGCGTGGCGAGGCCGTGGTCGGGCTCGGGTTTGGCGTCGGGGAAGTGCGGAGGCGGCGCCGTCGGCCCCGGTGGCGGCCAGGCGTCGCAGAAGGAGGTGTGGGGAGGGCCCCGGCGGCGGAGGTTGGGGCGCTGAGGACGAGCAGCCGGAGGGCGAGGCAAGGGCGCGGCGCTCGGCCCAGCGAGCTCATCGAGTGGCGACGGGAGAGGTAGACAGAAGGAGAGGCGAGGCGGACGGCCAGAGCGGAGGGAGGCCGCGGGCTCGCCGGCACGGGGCAACTATAGGGAGCTGGCGGGGTGGCTCTCGGCGCGAGCTCGAACCAGAGAGAGATGGGAGGATTGGAGAGGTCCTAGAGGACCGTGAGCTCACCCTTGACGCGTGAGTGACATCGACAAGGACGGGGGAGCTTGGGAACGGAGGTAATGGCGATGGCGAACGGCGTCGGTGACGAGGAAGAACGGATCGGGACGGGCGATTGCAGGCGCTCCACGCTGATTCCTTTAGACAATTTGGGACCCATAACTTATTTCACCTTCCCCTTTTCTGTTCCTCCAACATTGTCGTTGTATCTTGTGATTGCTATATTAATATAGCGGGGCGCAAGCCTATTTCGAGGAGCCCTGACCATCTCGCTCTCTTCCCCGTGCAGGAGCGTCTCGCCGCTGCCGCTTCGGAGCTCGTAGGCCACGCCTCAACGCCGACGCCGCCCGCCGCCCGACGAGCCCGCCGCTAGCACCGCCGTCCGACGAGACCGCCGCATCCGTCCGACGAGCACCGCCGCCCGACGAGACCAACGTCACCCCACCGGTGAGCGCCACGTGTCTGCCACGTGTGTGATTGCTGACTCATCCTGATTAAAACTTGTTTGCTCGATAAATTGTACTACATGCATAGATTAAAACTTGTATACAAATTGGACCTCTGACTCATTTGTGTATTTATTTGTGTATTTTGGTATGAATAATATGTATATTTGTGTATGAATCCAAGTCCACTTGAATGTTTACACTCTTACTCTAGATAATATTATTGTTTTAGAAACTATGGATCCACTTAGTAGAAACCTTGAAGAAGAAGAAATAATAGAGAATATTATTGATGAGGACACCTCACAATATCTGAACTTGGAGGGACATGACGACGACAGCTCAAGTACTAGTCATGGAGAATATGAAGACTCCGGTGAACGAAATTTAATGGTTACAAAGTCCGGCGAGGTATATGCATTGATTAAGCCTCAGCTGACTTCCACCAACAATCTTCTTCTACATGTATTAATTATCGCTTCTTTCTTCTTTTATCCCTCTGGATCGACCAGCCAGCAACCATCTTCTTCTACGAAAAAGAGCAAGCGAGGCGCGAGCCAGCGGTTGAAAGATTGTGCAAAGTTCACGATCGAAGCAGTCCGTGTTGATGGAAGGCCGATGGAGCCCAAGAAGGCCGCAGACAAATTTATACGTCAGGCTGGAGTTCTTGTTAGGGACCAAATCCCAATCATAATTGAATATTGGAATAAGCCAAAGAAGGGCGACGGTACCTTTGTCGATGACAGATCCAAAGAAACGCTTTGGAATTCGTTGTTGGTAAATTTCACCCTTCCGCCAGAGGAGGATGAAAAAAACCCGGTTATAAAGAAAAAGGTCAAAGAGTGGACTCTAAAGAAGATGGCTGAGGCTTTCCGCAACTGGAAGACAAAATTGAACAAATTTGTCAAAGCTCGCGAGACTCCAGATTTCGAAGACGCATATTATGCGAAGATAAGACCTCACTGGCCCGAATTTGAGACATATAAAAAAAGTGCTATAGCTAAAAAGAGGTCAGAAACCAATACGCTTAATGCCCTGAAGAAGGAATATCACCAGAGGACGGGGTCAGGTGGCTACATATCTCAGAGGCCTAAGTGGGAGGAAGCTGAGAGGGCCCTGCGCGAGAGAGGGATCACACCCCAGACAGATGGGTGGGACCTACGTGCAAAGACTTGGTTCTACGGAATCGGGGCAAGGTTGGACCCAGAAACAGGATTGTGTATCTTCCCAACCATCCTTGCCAAACCCGTCACTGAACTCATCACGGCATACGAGGAAACATCCGCCAGGACCTTCCATCCCGACAAAGAGAATGACCAGCTCACACGCGCCATCGGTAAAAAAGAACACCCTGGACATGCACGAGGCACAGGGGGTATGACGTGGAAGGATGGGTTTGCCGACTGGAGCGACTCTTACAGATGGCGCGACAGAAAAGAAAAAGAGCGTACAGAGCGGATGACACAGATAGAACATGCACTTGCGGCGCTGCAGACGCAAGTGAATGCACAACAGAGCCATCAAGCTACCGGCCCATCTCAGCGGTATGAAGAGCCTGCATTGGAAGCTGCCCGCGGCCCAGACTCTGCGCGGAAAAGCAGTGTGGCTTCCACGGAGAACGTGCAGCCCACGCTTGAAATGACGGGTCCTCGATACCCCGTTGATGAGATCACGGAGAGCGAACACGCTGAGCTGCATGTGAGATTAATGGGCTTATCCATTAAGGTGGCTGTCGGCTATGCCTTACCTCCTGTAGCTAGTGGAACTTACCACTGCCGACCGATTCCAGATGGCTATGCTATTGTCGGGGTGGATGAGGTTGTGAAGGAATATGAGGAAGCACAGCTTGACCATGCTACAGGTGAAGGGGAAACTCAACTCAAATTTGCAGTGAAAACAACCATTCTTTGGAAGAAGGAACACATTGTGCTTCCAAATTGGAGGTCACTGGCACCCCCGCCGTCTCCGCAGCGTCAGCAGTCTGAGCCGCTTCAGCTATCTCCTGCGCGGCAGCCATCTCCGGCCCGTCAGCCATCTCCTGCGCGGCAGCCATCTCCGGCCCGTCAGCCATCTCCTGCGCGGCAGCCATCTCCGGCCCGTCAGCCATCTCCGGTGCTTCAGCCATCTCCTCAGCGTAAGCGGAAGAGCACTGCCACGAGGAGCATCAGTAGCACTGCCACAAAGAAATCCGCAGGAAACCGTACGCCAAAGAGTTCAAAAAACTACGTCCCGCAGCCTTCCGCCAAGCCATTGCCGGTTTTACCGTGGAATCGCAGCGACGAGGAGACCAATAGGATCTCGGGAGAACAGGTCAAGAAATTCTTTGCACCTAGACGGGCCGAGCCAAAGGAGAAAATAGATCCGGCGGTGGTGGAGAAGTTTTACAAAAATCTTTTGAAACCTGAAACCCCACTTGTGCCGGACTACGAGCGCCAGATTTTGAAGGCGGATGCAAGGCGCCGTAGGGAGACTGAAAGTAGCAGTCGTGAGGCACCCCAGAAAACAGTTCCCATGCTCGGAGAGCAGGAAAACCAATCATGCGCCCCGCTCCAAATGTTTGACAAACGGGACGCTCCTCCCGTAGATGATTACGAGGCAGAGCTACAAAGAAAGGCCAATGAGATGGGGATGACTTACATTGCATACTTGAACGTCATGGGAGACAACTTGCCCAAATGCGATGTCAACCCCATACAGCCATGGAAGTATGGGAAGAATCTAGTCAAGAAAGAGGAGCTCAAGAATCTACCAACAAAGATGCGAAAATTGCACAAGTGGTACCTTCATTTCTGCAAGACGAGAAAAGAAGAATGGATCACGGCGCATATAAGAGATCAGATTTTCTTGTGCGGAGACGACGCGATCGACTTCAACATTCAAGACTTGCATTTTCTATTCAATCAGAAGGAACTCGACAAATCTGCCATCAGCCTTTATTGTGTGTAAGTACTATTTCTGTAATTTTTATCTCATCTCATTCACTTCATTAATTGCATGTATATATATATATATGCTCACCATATATGTATATACTATTATGCAGGAAAAAGGTTATGGAATGCATGAAAGGAGGCCCTTTTGACATTGGGTTCGTTGACCCAAATAGAGTTCATGAAGAAGTGGTAAGAGACAAACCCGGGCAAACAGAAGATTACTTGCTAAAGTCTTTACTGAGACAACAAACCAAAAGGGAAATACTATTGCCTTACAACTTCTCGTGAGTACTGTTACCCTCTCTGTTGTACACATTCTGTTTTGGCTTACTCGATGTTAAGTGTAACTGATGATGAGTTATGCGTGCGTAGGTTCCATTTTATTCTGCTAGTCATTCAACCCGACTCAGGAAAAGTCCTTGTCATGGACTCGTTACGAAAAGAAAAAGAGCTATGGGCAGACTTTAGAGAGATGCTCCAGAGGTAATTTCAATCATATTATCGCACTAGATCGGCAACTTTCGTGACAATAAGTAATTAATTACTCCTTTATCCATTTTCTTTGTCGGACAGGGTTTGGAAAATGTTCACGGGCAGGGCCGTGGGTGAATGGTCAGAAGAACTAAAATTTGTAGACCAAAATGTAAGTAATACTAGCTAGCTTCCAATTCCATTATATCATGCTTTATTGATTATTATTTTGATTGAACTCTCTATTCTCGTAAAGTGCGCGCATCAGGGACACGGCAATAACTTATGTGGGTACTATGTTTGCGAATTCATTCGCAACACGATATGTGCGACAGGCCAAGCCGCACTAGAACAACTTAGAGTAAGTAAACAAAGTCCACAACATTATTTTATTACCATCAATTGTGTTGAGTTTTATTCTTATATATATATTGACGGCCCATTCTTCATATATATTCAGATCGAACGGATGCGGGACCAACTCCTACCATTTGAACGCATACGAGCCATTCAAGAGGAATTGGCGGGGTTCATACTTGATGAGGTCGTCACGCCTGGCGGAGACCTCTTTAGATATCCACCAAAATGAACGATGACAATGTATGTGCCGATGACGATGTATGTGCCGATGACGATGTTTGTGTATAATAATAGTTGCTTAACTATTCATGTACTTGTATGTACCGATGACGATTTATAAATATACCGCTCCCGATCGATTTCCTCTCGCTCCCCCCCCCCTCCCGCAGAAATACGCCCAGAACGGGGCAGAGGTAGAAGTCTGCCGCGGCAGAGATTTAGGCCGTTTTCCTGCCGCGGCAGAGTTCTGCCGCGGCAGGAAAACGACCTAAATCTCTGCCGCGGCAGAAGAACCTTTAACACCGGTTCCAGATACGAACCGGTGTTAAAGGGGGGGCGGCCTGAGGCCTGCGGCAGCCCCACGTGCGCCACCCTTTAACACCGGTTCGTATAAGAACCGGTGTTAAAGGGGCCCCCCCTCTAACACCGAACCCTCAACAGCGGTTGGGGAACCGCTGTTAGAGGGCCCTCCCAACCGGAGTTAAAGGGGGGGCTCTGCACTAGTGTTTTGTCTGAGGGGACAGTAGTCACTGCCGCAGTATAGTTGGTGCACTATAATATTTTGACATTGACACGTCCTGCCCTGTCTTTTTATGTTAATAAGATTTTCTAGTTCCTTCATGATGGTACAACCGTGCACTGGACAGCTATAAAAAGGATATTATGTTATATCAAAGGTACTAGAAATGCTAGAATTACTTTTTAGAAGTCTTCCTCTACTCTACTTAGTGCCTTCTCAGATGCAAACTGGGTTGGGTGTCTTGATGAAAGATGTTTTATAAGAGGTTTTGCTATATTTATTGGCCTAAATTTAGCTTCATGGAGTTCTAGAAAACAAGATACAGTACCTCGTTCGAGCATAGAAGCGGAATATAAGGGTTTTGCTAATGCTACTGCTGAGTTGATTTGGGCAGAGGCTTTACTTAGAGAACTTGGCATCTCTTTTTTGCGAAAGACATGCCTTCTTTGGTGTGGTAATCTTGGTGCAACATATTTTTCTGCCAATCCAGTTTTTTCATGCTCGTACAAAGCATATTATGATTGACTATCATTTTGTCCGGCAATGAGTTGCAAGCAAACTTTTTGATATCAGGTTCATCTCCAACAAATATCAGATAGCTGATGGTTTTACTCAATCCTTGAATGTAAAGCGATTAGATGAGTTCAAAACACAATCTAAACCTTGTTGTACATGTACACTAGACTTAGATTAAGGGGGTTGTTATACATAAAAATCATGTACATATACATATTTGATCGGTATGAAGCAGTACTCCACCTAACACCATATCCTTCCCATACTCCTTATTGATCGAGGCTTTCCCCTTGAGTATATCAACACGTAACACGATCCCAATGTAGGCATCGTTTCCCCTTTCGCTTTCGCCCAGCATTTCAAAATAGCATAAGCTAGCTAGAGGAAACTACTTTGATTTAGAACACATCTTGTCGTAAGGAGACTTAGCAAAAAAGAGTTTTTACGGCACCTCATACTACAATTGTAGGGTGTAGTATTAACAAGCTTATTAATAAATAAAAAAATTGCAATTATATTAACCCAAACTAATATGTGGTTAATTCGAATAATTTTAGAACCCATAGAAAATTGACATAGCGGCGTACTACCTGCGATATATGTGTTGTTTTCTTAGGTAATCAAGTGGAGTGAGGATTACACCTTGAATTTTATAATATCAAATGGAGAGTTTTATAAGGCATGCATGTGTCAACGCCAAGTGGGATGGTCACAAGGCACAACGGGGCACCTTTTTGAACAATCGATATAAAAACATAAAACAAAGCACCAACATCATTGTCAACCAACCTGTGGTTGGATGGTTAGGAGGCCAGTGGAACATCTTGCTTACCAAGGATCAAATCTCGGGTTTGACTCTTTGTTATATTATATGACAATCACGGAATATTTCTTTGGTGGGAGACGATGTTCCCGTCAACAACGAGGTGTTTGTGGTGACTTCGGTCAATTTCAAGACACATCAGCTCAGTCTCTCGAAGACGGATAGGATGTGCGTGCGTGCATTCATAGGATTGAGTGTATGTACGTTTTTGTGAGTGTCTATGTATGTGTTTCTAAAAAACACCAACATAAATGTGAACGTGAAACATTGTTTTTAATTCTTCTAGCATGAAAAGGAGTTAAAAAATGTCTTGAGATCTCCTAGGCAAACAAGGGAGGAGAAATTCCCCACTTGAATTCATTATTAACAATCTGAAAGTTTTAAAAGCCGTGTGCAAACATAGGAAGGGATAGTTACCATGTACTCCATTGCTGAGGAGTAATATTAAAACATTGTAATTGTTAGAGTATGTAATTGTTAGAGTTTTTACCGTGTGTAAACATAGAGTATGTAATTGTTAGAGTATGTAATTGTTAGACCCCGCCGTCGTCTCAGCCTGCCGCCATCGCACGCTGCAGTCGCTGGCCAAGATCAAAACAACACGATACAAAAAAGCCCCACGATCCAAGATCTGATCCGTCGCTGTCCTAGAACCTTCTGGTGCTGTGTCGATCTCAATCCCCAAGACCCAAGATTCGATCTGCTGTTGTCATGTACTGCATCGATCCAAGACCCAAGACCAAAAAATCAATCTACGACCACGTCCTCTCTGCTGCTGTACTCCCTGTACTGCTGCATCAAAATACGCCTTTGAAGATCTACGTCAAGCCTGTTGTCGCCGCATCGGGTCTCTGATTCTTTGCCGTGACCGCCTCCTCATACGATCATCCTGCATCAACTATGACGTCATCATCGTCCTCTGCTTCGGCCACCGTGCTCGCTGCCGCGCTTGGGTCTCCACCCTCGCAGCTGCTCACGCTTGAAAACGCGCTTATCTGGAAGGCCCTCGTCATCCCGGCTCTCCGCGGTGCTCGTGTCCTCGACCTTGTTGAAGGGAACGAGGAGGCGCCAGAGAAGATCGTGGAGACGGAGGACATCAACAAAAAGAAGGTGACTATTGAAAATCCTGAGTACGCTGCTTGGATCTCGCGTGACCAGCAGGTACTCCGCTGGATCCTCAACGCCCTCTCCCCCGACGTGCTCGCACATGTTGTTGGGATCGAGACTTCAGCTGAGGCGTGGGCTGCCATCAACGCCCACGTGTCTTCCACCTCCAAGACCAGGGTGCAGCAACTGCGCTCTGCCCTCAACGACACCCGCAAAAACAACCTCTCCGCCGACAAATATTTTGCTAAGATGAAAGCTATTTCTTCTGAGTTGACTGCTGCAGGGAAATCTCTCGACGCTGATGAGCTGATCTGGTACGTCCTCAAGGGCCTCGGCAGCCACTACAACACTCTCCGCACCGCTGTCAACGCCAACCCCAGCACCACCCTCGACGATCTGCTTACTCAGGTCCAGGCGTATGACCGCATGCACAAGACCGAGGAGGGCTTCACCTCTTCGGCCAACGTGGCGCGTCGTGGTGGTGCACCTCCCTGCGGACCTGATCGGCCACGTCAGGATGACCGGCCGCGTCAGGAGGATCGTCCTCGCCAGCAGCAGTACGACGAGCGCCCGCGCTATGATGAGCGTCCGCGCTATGATGATCGGGGCCGTGGTGATGACCGCAGCCGCTAGGACTACCGTATCGTCGTGACTATCGCGACCGGAGCGATGATCAGGGCCGCCGCGATGGTGGCGGCTACCAGGGGCGCCGCTAGAGCGCCCTCGTCGTCGTGATGATGAAGATCGGCGGGATCGAGGTGGGCGTGGCGGTAGGCATGACCGTCAGCCCACCCCGTACGTAAACACCACATGTCAGATATGCAACATTCATGGGCACCCCGCTCGTGATTGTTGGTGGCGCTACAGCGATGATCCCCGTGGTGATGGAGACCGTGGGAACAGAGGTGCCAACTTCACTGGAGTTGACACCAACTGGTATTATGATACTGGCGCCACCGACCACATCACCAGTGAGATGAGCAAGCTCCATACTCACGACAAGTATGATGTACATGATCGTGTTCGCACTGCTGAAGGCTCAGGTATGCATATTAGTAACATTGGTCATTCAGTTTTGCGCACCTCTCATAATTCCTTCAATCTCCATGATATCCTTCATGTCCCAAGTGCCTCTAAAAGTTTATTATCTGTTCATTGATTTACTCTTGATAATCATGTCTTTATTGAGTTCCATCCTTTCTTCTTTTTGATTAAGGACCAAGCAACACGACGCATTCTGTTTAGAGGTCCCTGCTATGGAGGACTTTATCCTTTGATGCCCATCTCCGCCGAGTCCCCCAAGCATGCTTTCATCACAATAAAGCCATCATCATCTACATGGCATCGTCGCTTAGGACATCCATCTTCGTTTGTCGTTCAACAAGTTCTTAGAAGAAATAAGATAGCTTACACTCCAGAAATTACTCCATATGTCTGTGATTCTTGTCAGTTAGCTAAGAGTCACCAGTTGCCATACTCCATCTCCACCAGTAGATCCACTGTTCCTTTTGAACAAGTTTTTTCTGATGTATGGGGTCCTGCACCTATTTCTGTTGGGAAACATGCCTATTATGTAAGCTTTATTGATGACTATAGCAAGTTTGTTTGGATCTATTTGCTTAAAAAGCGTTCTGATGTTTATCAAGCTTTTCTGAATTGGCAAAGTTATGTTGAGCGCAAGTTTGATAGGAAAATTATTACTATGCAAACTGATTGGGGGGGTGAGTATGAGAAACTCAATTCCTTCTTCCAAAAAGCTGGTATTACACATCATGTTTCATGCCCACATGCCCATCAACAAAATGGTTCTGCTGAAAGAAAACATCGTCATATTGTTGAAGTTGGTCTTGCATTACTTGCTAATGCCTCCATGTCTCTTAAATATTGGGATGAAGCATTTCTCACAGCCACCTTTCTCATAAATTTACTTCCTAGCAAAGTCATTGATCTTGAGTCTCTCACTGAACGTCTTCTTCACATTACACCAAATTATGATGCTCTTAGAACCTTTGGCTGTGCTTGCTGGCCTAATCTTCGTCCTTATAATACTAGGAAGCTAGCTTTTCGTTCCAAACCTTGTGTTTTTCTTGGCTATAGTCCCCTCCATAAAGGTGTTAAATGCCTAGATGTCTCCACAGGCCATCTCTATATATCTCGTGATGTAGTTTTTTATGAGAATGTGTTTCCCTTCCAAGAACTTCATCCTAATGCCGGTGCTCTTCTTAAGAAAGAAATTTTACTCCTTCCAACATCCACTCCCAATGAGGTTGCTCAAGCTACTGATGATCATATGTCTACTATTGTGCCTATTTGTGTTCCTCCTGTTTATGCTCCACAGGTAGATGCAGCAGCTGGTGAAAATTTGATGGAAAATGATGCTCCACAGCCTCCAGAATCCTATGTTGAAATCAGCTTGCAAAGTGATGAAAATGACACTGAAATCGAGGAAGATTCAGGGGAACATTCCTCTGGTCGCTCCGATCCCGAGGGCGCCGCTCCCGGCGCTGATTCTCCTGGGACGTCGCGCGGTCCCGCGGCCTCGTGCCCCGCGCCTGGCCAACGCGCTGTTGTGCGCACGCCTCTATCGCCCGCGTCCCCGCCCTCCTCCACTCCGCCTTCGACGCGTGGCGCAAAGAACCTCGCTGCCTCCCCAGACCGCGATGTGCCGTCCGACAGTGACGGCTCTGTCGCCCCAGGATCATCTGTGGCGTTCCCTGTTGTGTCCCCTGGTGCGTTGTCTCCTGCTGATTCAGCAGGATCTTTTGTGGCTGCCTCTAGTGTGTCTGCCGCTGCACCACCGACACCACCAGGACCTCGTACTCGCTTGCAAAAAGGTATTAGTCATCCAAAAAAATACACTGATGGTACTGTACGATATGGCATGCTCTCCTCTATAGGTGAACCTCGAAATTTGCCTGATGCTCTCAATGACATTCATTGGCGTGCTGCTATGCAAGATGAGTATGATGCTCTTATGTTAAACAAGACCTGGACTCTTGTTCCTCCAAGCTCCGACAAAAATATTATTGATTGCAAGTGGGTTTATCGTATCAAAAGACGTGCTGATGGTACTATTGATCGTTACAAGGCACGGTTGGTTGCAAAGGGGTTCAAGCAAAGGTATGGCATTGATTATGAAGACACCTTTAGTCCTGTTGTCAAGATAGCCACTATCAGAATTGTTCTCTCTATTTCTGTTTCCCGTGGTTGGAGTCTTCGGCAACTAGATGTCAAGAACGCGTTTCTTCATGGTGTTCTGGAAGAGGAGGTTTATATGAAACAGCCACCTGGTTTTGAACATCCTGATGCTCCTCGTCATATATGCAAGTTGGACAAAGCTCTTTATGGGTTAAAACAGGCTCCTCGTGCATGGTATTCTCGGTTGAGCTCCAAATTGCATGAGTTTGGTTTTCTTCCGTCTAAAGCTGACACCTCGTTGTTTCTATATGACAAGTCTGGTGTTACCATCTTTGTTCTCATTTATGTTGATGATATCATTGTGACAAGTTCCTCAGATGATGCTATCTCAGTTTTGCTCAAGGACCTCAATGTTCACTTTGCTATAAAAGATTTGGGAGATCTTCATTACTTTCTTGGTATTGAAGTGAAACGCACTCATGATGGGCTGCTCCTTACTCAAGAAAAATATGCCACTGACATTCTTACTCGAGTTGGTATGCTTGATTATAAGTCTGCCCCTACTCCGCTGTCCCCATCTGAGCCTCTTTCTCTGCATGAAGGTACTCCTCTAGGTCCTGATGCCAGTACTCAGTATCGCAGTATTGTTGGTGTTCTTCAGTATCTCACCCTTACACGGCCAGATCTGTCATTTTCTGTGAACAAGGTCTGCCAGTATCTTCATGCTCCTACTACTGCTCATTGGACAGCAGCTAAACGCATACTTCGTTATGTTAAGGACACATCTCATCTTGGTATTACGTTCAAGAGGTCTTCCTCTACACTTCTCAGTGCTTTCTCAGATGCTGATTGGGCAGGTTGTCTTGAGGATCGCCGCTCTACTGGAGGATTTGCTATTTTTCTAGGTCCAAATCTGGTGTCTTGGAGTGCCAGGAAGCAAGCCACTGTATCTAGATCCAGTACAAAGGCTGAATATAAAGCATTAGCAAATGCTACTACCGAATTGATATGGGTTGAAGCTGTTCTTCATGAACTAGGTGTGACGCTCCGAGAGAAGCCTTGCTTATGGTGTGATAATCTGGGTGCAACATTCTTGTCTGCTAATCCGGTGTTTCATGCCCGCACCAAGCATATTGAGATTGATTATCATTTTGTTCGTGAGCGTGTTGCTAGCAACAGTCTTGACATCAAGTTTATCTCTACCAAGGACCAGATAGCTGATGGCTTTACTAAACCACTTGCTGTAAAATATTTAGATGAGTTTAAGCGTAATCTAAACCTCTCTCGTGGTTTAGATTAAGGGGGATGTTAGAGTATGTAATCATATGGATACTGGTATGGAGTAGTACTCCGACACGTATACATATAAACCATGTACGCCACGTATGGAGCTATTTCCTACGCTTATATAAACACGCAACCGATGCCCCGGAGGGGTACGCATCGTTCCACTAAACACATACAGTAATTATTAATTAGAGCACCACATTATTTTATATAAGCCTTATCCATGGCTGAGAGGAGGGTGCACCGCATGCAGTAACTTTTAACCACTTAATTTTTCTTCGACGTCCTTGATGTTGTCGAAAGTCCAGCGGCCAACGACACCCTCGACCTTGCACTTGTGATTGATGACCCACCAGTTGGCTGGCACCGGGTACTCATCCTTGAGCGCCTGGGCGCCCTTGTTCACTAGCGCCACATCTCGGTCCACCACCATCTCGAAGCCCTTGCCGTCGCCATGGTCGCCGGCGAGGCAATGCAAGTAGCATTCGAGGTTGTGGCGCCTCACGATCTCGTCCTTGTCTAACAGATCAACGATGCGCGGGCGCAGGTAGGGGGACCTGCTGGTGTCTATCTGCAGCGTCGCCGTCGCAACGTCCACGTATCCCAAATCTGGCGACGGGTGCTTCAGCACCGTGTCCCCTAAGTTCTTCACGTGCAGGGCACGGAGGTCAGGGAAGAACGAGGCGAAGGCGGACCTGAAGCTGTCGTCCCCGACGAGTGGGCTCGCGAACAGGATCGCCGTCACCGGGCACGGCCGCCGCCGCTGCTCGTCGGAGGAGGCGTGGAGTGGCACGTTGACGCCGCTGGCCACCATGTCGACGGCGTTGAGGGTGGCGAGTGAGGCGCCGAGGCTGTGGCCGGTGACGGTGATGCTGGTCACCTCGCCCTTGTGCGCCTCCACTAGCCTTCGCACCTCGGCGAGTGCCTGCGTGCACGGTTTAGTTAATTAAGATCGATCAATTTCACGACAATTGCTCTTTTTTTCTTTTCTTAGTCCATGTAAACTAGTACAACCAATATTTAGTTAAAGACGCAGCTTCCATTTCTTAGTGGCAGGTTTTGCTAAAGTGAACTTGCACTTTCCAGAATTGACTTTGCAAAAATCCAAATCGACTCAGTAAACTGGCTAATTTTTGCACCTATACTCATGCATGCATGCTACTAGTATAAATTTGCTCGTAATTCAAAGTAAGAAATGAAGTATATATAGTTAATGTTCACCTGATCTCTGGCGCTGGTCATTAGAAGGATGTGAGTCATCCACACGTGGTGGTTCTCAGGGGGGTTGTTTGTGGTGTAGACGGAAAGGAGACCGGCGTGTACCCTTGCGTCCGCGAAACTGTCCCCCGGAGAGAGGTGCAGCACCTGCGCGGCGGACGCGAACCCAGTGTCCTTGGCGTGGATATACTCCATCACCTCCACCGTGCCGCGCCACGCCACGACGATGTCGCGCCGGCCCAGCGCAGCCTTACCCTCGTCCGTCGCCACCGCTACGTACCCGATCCAGTTGGTCTGCCTCCACCACGGGCCATCCTGCTGCGGCAGGAACAATGCATTGCTTACCGACATGGACTCCGGCGAGTTCCGCAGATCGCATGTCGCGAAAAGGAACTTGGTGACGGTGTAGTACTCCGGGTGGGACACGCCGGAGGCGGCGAGCAGGCCGGAACAGGTGTACATCCACGAGCCGGCGTTGGGCGACTGCTCGTCGGCGTTGAACCCGTCGTAGGCGGCCTCGGCAAGCTCGCCGTAGGCGATGAGGGAGGCGCGGAGGTCAGCATCGAGCGGGTCCAGGAGCCCGGTCCAGGACTCCGAACCCTGGAGCTCCTGCCACCGGCTAGCAATGCTTCCAGCTCCAGACTTCGGGGACGACACGTCGGTCTGCGCGGTGGGTGCCATTCTCCTTGATCGGCTAATAAGTAACTCTAGTGGAATGCAATGGCGGTATGTCTATGAGTTCAAGCGTTGTCTTGTTTCTAGAGAATTTGGCATCTATTTATAGGAAAACGAGAGGGTCAAGCGGACCTTTTTCTTTACAATCAACACCACCTTATAAGTAAATTAAAATCACTTATTTCAGAACGGGAGGAGCATAACTAACCAATACCATTAATTGATAGAGATACAACTATATCCCGCTATTATAAATCAAATCTTTACTAGAAACATGAAAATTATCAAGATCTTCACACTCTTTTTCTTCAAAGATACAATCGTATGTTCTTTTGAAGGCATAGCCGCAAAAGAATGACATAGAAACCAACCGATAGACATGTGAATACAGGTGATGGTTCTCCTATAAATTTTTTTTTGAACAGCAATGCAAATGGTACATGTTTGACGTGGACATTAAAGTAATTAAAATATTATCAAGAGTATCAGAGCCAATATCCTAGGGAACAAAAAAAATTGTCTTATCGACATCGCGGAAAAGCCGAGGGTACAAACCACCATTCTCGAAGATGTTGCTTCACAGACAGACATTTTCGAGGATCATCCTCTTTGTGAAAACCATGAGAGAAATTCCAAAAATGATCTGGCGAAATAAGATATGAAGGAATATTCATGTAGAAATTTAGCCTTCCAACACCGGCATTGATGTCGGGAAGGAGGTCTCACACAAAAAGGGACAAAGATTACTCATTGTAGATGATGCCATCTCCATCGATGCAAAGGCCGGAAAAATACAACAAAAAAATCATAACTTAATGCTTGAAAACACTATTTTTATTAAAACTTCACTCATAGATCTGGTTTCCACTCCTCCCGACACCGGCAAGGCAGAGTTGAAGGCGGCGGGGTTGACTAGAACATGGCTTAGGCACCGAGGGTAAAAACAAACTTAACACCGGCAGTGTTAGCCATGGAACGTCTTTTTTTAACGGACATGATATTCCAAAACATACAACAAAGATACTGGTGGACGATTCTATCACCCACCTAGCACTCGTACAGTCTTTCCCGAAAACTGAATACAATAATTATTAAATTGGTAACCTAGCCTACTACAATCAAAAGTCCGAAAGGTTAAAATGGCTAGGCTATATATTCCAACACTCACCCTCTTGTCTAGAAATAGACCGCAACTATTTTTATAATAAAATACTATGTTGGACTGCATTCAGGTGGGATCCGGAGTACCCCGAGACTTTCCGGTATTTTATTTAGTTTCATATTTTTATATTTTAATTAGTATTTATTTTAGTTTTACTATTCATGCAGGATCCGGAGTATGAGGGTTTTAAAAATTGGCAAAACTTTTCTCGGGACTATAAAAACTACTGCCTTTGTCCAGAATTAGATGTCGCAAATATTTGTACTAAAACGCGTGAAGATACAAGTAATTCAGGAGAGAAGGTGCACAACAAACAGGCTTAAACGCAACGAATTGGCAGAGTATTATGTCCTTTTATTTGTGCGTGCGTGCGTGTGTGTAGCTCGCATTCTAAGCTATATAATTTTTGTAGTAAAAAAATCTATGCGTTATTTTTCTTTGGAAGATAACTTGTGAAAGACTGAAACTACAGTTGAGGTCACGGCAAAACCTCGCACTAATTTGTGGACACCGCGCTGCCGACCGGCCTCTCGGACGTCCCACTCAGGATTGAACGACTCAACCAACCGGCGGCACGTATGGACGCTGAGTAGTACGGAGTACGTGTGTATGCTCCCGACTAGGTAGCTTGTTCGTACAAATTGTTTGGCGGTTGCGAGTCCGCTTTGTTCTTACGCTAGCGTCAAATCGAATGTGTGTAACACGTACGGCTGCTCGTGTGCTATACCGCCCGTGTTACACGACGAGACAGTTATTACGTCCATGCCAACAATCCAAGTTAGTATATAGGTTTATCCAAATTTTGACAATTCAAGTTAAGTAATATGGGTCGAAGGGAGTACTAAATTAATAGTCTCATAGTCTTAATTAACACTAAGTCTAAATTAATTAATTTGTCGTGCTTCTCTATACCAAAAGCCAAATGTATCCCATGAATTCATTTATTAGTCAACCATAGTAACATGTTTCAACATTTTTCATTTGTGTAACTAGACCTAATAGCTAGCACCATATGCAATCCTTCAGATCAACTAAACAATCGCTCGCTCCTACTCAGTAGTCGGATGCCACGCGATGCCGCGGCCGTGGCGCTATGCTAGCTAGCAATGTTGTTTGTTAGTTTCTACCTTTGTTAATCATGCCGCAATGCCAGCAACAAGCATGTTGTGCCGTCGAGTATAGGAATCAATCTTTCTCACTCTGATTAAAGGTATCAAATCGTTAGTATTTTATCGACAGATTGCATAATAGTCTAATTGATTAATTTACAAAAAAACGCGTCTTTTGTTTGATATTTGCTCGGTGATGATGACAACTTATTGCATAATAATTGGGAAATAATAATAGAAGGTGACCTGCAATGAAATTATCAGGCTTTATACCACTAGTAGAAAACAGGCATCCGTTCGCGCCCCCTAACAGCATTAGTCCCGGTTGCACCACGAACTGGGACTAATGCTGGCACGCGTCCCGGTTCGAGCGGGCAAGGCATGCATCCCGGTTTGTTACACAAACCGGGACTAAAGGTGTGTGCCACGTCATCCCGGTTTGTGTTACAAACCGGGACGTATGATCCCGCCCTCTATAAATACAACGCCCCAGCCCTCTGCCTCTTCTCTGTTTTTTCTTGTGGAAGGTGTGAGAGGTGTGCTAGTTTATTTTTTTCGTATGCATGCATTCAAGGTGTTTGAGTGAATGATCCCGTTCAATTTCTCACAGAACAAAAATATAGAAGGTGTCCAAGACGCACTTGAGCTTTCTCCTCTTTATTTCCTCGATCGAGGTTAGCAATCTTATCTTTTCTCTGTCATTGATACAATGCATGTGTCGATGTTAATTGGTCATTTCACTATTTATGATGTCCTATTTTTGATAAACTTACTTATATGATGCATATGAACGGTCGAGAATGGATATACGGTGACCGGCGTGTACCGGGTACATTAAAGGCGTGGATAAATTTATCGATGTGGCTACGGCAAACAAAGAGAATGGTTTTATACGTTGTCCATGTGTTCAATGTCGGAACAACAAGGAGTACTCTTCCTCGAAAATGATTCGCGGCCACCTGGTATGAAAGGTTTCATGCCCAACTATAATTGCTAGACCAAGCACGGGGAAATAGGGGTTATGATGGGAGACAGTGAAGAAGAAGATGATGATAACAACTGTCATCATATGTTTCCTGAATACAGTGATACTGCAATTGAAGACAATGAGGATGAAGGAGGTGAAGAACGGGCATCAGATGAGCCCGCTGATGAACTTGGTAGGGTCATTTCTGATGCAAAGCGAGACTGTGAAACAGAAAATGAGAAGTTGAAGTTAGAGGGCATGTTAGAAGATCACAAGAAATTGTTGTACCCAAATTGTGAAGATGGCAGCACAAAGCTCGGTACCACACTGGAATTGCTACGATGGAAGGCAGAGTGTGGTCTAACTGACTCCTCATTTGAAAAGATGGTGCAAATAATGAAGCCAAAGTTTCCAAAACATAACAAACTTCCCGAGAGTACCTATGAAGCAAAGAAGACTCTCTGTCCTCTAGGATTAGATGTGCAGAAGTGCGGTGACCCAGCATACCACTGCATGGTGTAGTACACTATAGTCGTTGATATAACACCAATGGAACACCGTTCCATCTGCATTATATCCCTCAGAGTGGTACAACAGAAACATCGCGGGTCCAAAACAACACTTTATATTACATATAGCATATTACAAAAGATCTAGAGAGATTTCTCGGACAGTGAGGAATATTATACAGAAAGAACCAGAAAGATCCATTCGGAGTTACTTTAGAAATACTACTATTAATATATGTATAAGGCTTGAAAGTACTACTATAGTATTATTCTATAGAAGTAGGTTCTAGATTCTAGGAGTTTTATTTCTATTCTACGCTTCAGCTTGTCTTCGATAGATTTTGGTAAGGTCTTCGACTCCGTTGATCTCCCTTAGATATCTTCAACTCTTCAAGTGACTTATTTTCTGGAAACGCCGTTGGTTTCTCTGAGATCTAGCAAGGGTTAAGAAGATACGTTGAGTACGAGCGTACTCAGCAAATTCACTAAAGAGAAGTGTTTGATGCACTATCTACAGCCACAGACCATAGGTCGTAGGCAATGCAAGTTTTCATAAACATTTCTTCAAAGGTTGCTTTTATTCTGAAAAGCTATGTCCATCAGCCTTCACGGGTTTACCAGAACTTTCATGGAGTTCCTTTCCCGCAGCGTTGACAGCTCCTTCCCGGAACAGGGAGTAACAAGTTACAGTTCTTACACTCTGTAGAGGTGTGTTACTTTACCCATGAGAGATCTTAGCTTTGTTGCACATCCGAGTTATAGGCTCGTTCACACTTCCTTGGTATGAGGCCCAGACTAAGATCCAAGCCAATCACTGTCCTTCTCCGCGACCCCGCATAGACCACAATTGTTGGATGACCAAACTCAAGGTAGACTTTTCCCCGTATAAAACGACTATACCTTAATTGGATATACACAACAACCATTAACACTAGATATCTGTCTTTTGTAAGCCCAGATCCACGGTAGACTTCCCCCGTATAAAACGGCTATACCCATGATCTGCAACTTACAAATGCCCAGAACAGTGTCCAGTGCATGCGAAAGGGAGACGATCCAGCTGACTTCTCCGTCCCATTCCAAATCTCATGGTTAACGCGTAATATACGGCGCAAGAATCACTGGCGACATTGGTTGTTAAGTCCTAGATAATATGTTCCTTTACCACCGGAACTTTCATAGTAGATTATTACCTCATGGTAAATAACCTATAATCATATTATTATGAAAATAGTGTTTTCTGATCTTTTTCAAATGCAGGTGATGACAACATTGGATTTGTAAAATACTTTACAGAAAATAATCAAAGGACATGAGAAAGTGTGAACTTTCCTTTTGTGATTGCAAGATTATGCACTCACGGTCTTCGAGATAATAGGAGATCCAATATCTGAAATCAGCATCATTGGTCCGGTAAGGACTAATGTTTAAAGAAGCAGGATGCCATTATGCATAAGTAATGATATGCAATTTTATAATTCCCAAAGTGAAACCCTTAGTATTTTTAATAAGGTGATCTTAGGTATCTTCTTTAAGATTGGGTTTATCTTTAAGTTTATTTCGTAAGCAATGACATTGATAAGGAACTTAAGTGTTAACAATCCAAAATATACAAATACTAATAGAATAATGTGATTATGATTAATTGTTATCTGGTGATTGGGATAAAAAGTGCTTGAGTTGAGTTATTAAGAGCTGAAGGAACTAATATAGACCTATTTGTGTGAAGTGGCAAAAAGAATAACATTTGAAGGAACTAGTATTTAGTTAAGGTTAATTAGTCTTAAGGTTTATTAGGTTTTACATTAGGGTTGGTGATGGTTATGAATGGTGTTAAGTTATCATATTTTAATTGACGATATAAGGGACTAAAGTTAACTTTTAAAACATGAATAAACTTCAAATGAGATGTTTATGATTGTTTAAACCAAAGTTAACTATAAAATAGAAGTGAATTGTAAGATATGATGAGTTTTAGAATAGCATCTAGTTTTAGGGTTTTGGTAAATATGGTTAAGGATGATCCCTTTTAATTTAAGTGAAAGATAAATTTAATAATATGTAATTTATTAATGGTAGCATAATTAGGTGAGCTTAAATTTTTTTAGGATTTAGAATCATTTTAAGAGTGGTTGAGGGATGGATATTATTCACCCTCTTACACATGAGTGTTATGTAATATTTATTTAAAAGGAGTTTAATTTGAATTTAAGATAAAAACATTTAAAGGTTAATAATTATATATAAGTTTTTTTTATTATAGATTTAGACGTAGTAATTAAACTTTAAAGGTTTTAGTGTTTTATAAGAAAATGTGATTATTTCTTACTTAAGAAATAATTTTAGGAATTAACAAAGTGGTTATTTCATTTGATTAAAATAATTAATGAGTTTTATTTATCTTGAAATGTTTTTGAATAATATACATGGTATATTTCTAGTGGAATATACTTATTAAAGATCTTAAAAATGAATTTTATTTATTTTTAAGTCTTACCTTTATTTTTATAAAATTCTTCAAAGAATTAAGTGTCTTAAATATTTGATTTATATTTTATTTGTAAAAACTCTAAGTTAGTATTTTTATAAAATAGTAAAGTTATTTTTATACAAAAAAATTATTTTTATTTATTTTTTTAGAATTTTTTCTTTTTTAATGAAATTTCACTTAAAATTTAATAGTGTTTAATCTTTATTTGCATTTTATTAACTTAAATAAGTAAAGTTATATTTTTCTTAGGTTGATATTATTTTTGTGATAATTATAATATATTAAATATATTTTTATGATTTTTCTATAATTTTCTATAGCTGGAAATGTTTAAAGGTTATTTTGGTAATTTATTTCTTTTTCTTTTATTTATTTTCTTATTTTATTTTAAAATGGGCCTAGTACCCAACTCCAACATTGGGCCAAATTGGCCCAGCTGAGTGGGTACTGGATCGGTCAAACTGACCCAGCCCGCACTCACCTTATCCCTCGAAGCCTCTCCTCCTCTCTCCTTTCTCCTCGCGTTCCTGGGCGCTGCCACCACCGGCTTGATTCCGGCGAGGCAGGCCGCTGCGGCCGCCTCCGCTGGTTGTCCGAGCTCCGCCTTCCCCTGATGAACCTAGGCCTCCAAATCGATTTGGGAATAATGCTTTCCCCAGGTCGTATCGAACCCTCACTGGTGCTAGGGTTTGTGGTGCCCATGGCGCCGCCGTTCACCGGTGATGTGTTGGATGCTGCGGTTTGGCTACGACACTCTTCGCGCCGCAGATGTTGCTGGGACGGCTTGGCGCGGTGCAGGTGCTCACCGTGCCGACGTGCTGCTACACTCGTGGCCTCTGCTTCCTCTTAGGCGAGCCATGACTTGCCAAAGGTAGGTGTTCCTCTCTTCTATGCTCCCCTCTAGGTTCTATCTATCTTGCTATGTCAAGTGTGATTTCTGTGATTCCACACTGTCTAGGTTTCATATCTGAAACTAGGGTTCACACCCTTTACAGTGATGTTCAGTTCATTTCTTCCGGTTCATCCTACCAGCGGTCTTCTATTGGTAGTTAATCTGCTTATGGTATCTATTACACCCTAGTGATCCTAGCTTGTTGCTCTTCTTCCTGTCAGTTAATAACCTGCTAAATATGTTGTTCTCTAAATGTCTGTGACTGTCAAATATGACAGTAAGGTGATGTTGGCCCTGATTGCCATTTGTCTTGTACTTATAGAGAGATAATAAAAATGGAATGGATTATCTTGATACAATTTTTATGATTGATGTTGGATTATATGTGATGCTAAATTTCTACTACTGTCAAATATGAAAGTGATTGCTTGGATGCCTGGAATCTTGTGTGATGTTGTTATGGTGAAATCACTTACAGGTGTTTCCAAGAATCCTTGGACTAGCTAAATTGGTAGGGTACTCAGCCAAGCTTTGCTCTTATGTGATCATGGAAACATATTGGAATGATTCCTAGAATTATTTCCTAGGAAAATGATTTGTCCTAAACTGGTTATTGTTTATGGATGAAATGGTATATTATCTATGGGTGCTACAGATGACAGTTCGCTTTTTAGAATGATTCCTGATTATTTAATTAGGAAAATGATTACTGAACTTGATGTAGTATTCTGATGGCTTCTCTTGCCTTGGTTACTATTGTGGTGCCTCCATATGGGAGTGAGCACAATAGTACTTCAGATAGGATGAATTGTTGTCTATACAGTTGGATAAAATTCATAGGGAATTTATGCTTATGATGCTAGTCTGAAGCTTTGGGGAATTAAAATAAATTCACTTTGAATTTAAAGTTGGAATGCTATCATAAGTACTGTTACTATGACACAGTACATCTTTGGATGATTTCTAGCTGTTATTAACTAGAAAGATGATTTTCTTTGGTTGGTTAGATGTTTAATTCTAGATTGTTAGTTGGGCTGCCACTATGGTGCCCCCAATTCCTGGAGTGTGCCCAGTAGGTGACTGAGCTAGCATATCTGGCTGCTCAGAGTTTGGTTGCAATTATGCCTGCACAGTAGTGGATGATGTGGGAATATGGCCAGTGATGCATAGTTTGAGGCCTTGATTGGAAAAGGATAAAAATAGATGTTATTATATGACTTGACATTACTCTATGCTGATTTTGCAAAGCTATCTTTGCAACACTGAGAGTATCACCCTAACCATTCCTCCTAGATGAAACTCTAGTTGAAGGAAAGTTGAAAGTGGATGAGTTTGTACCACATCTATATTTCTACTTGAGCTTGATGGTGCAGTTTAATAAGAACATGTGCTATAGTATGATTTTGGTGGTTAACCTGTGATTTGTTGAGTTGTTGTAGCTGTTGGGCTGGTGGTGATCTTGATCAACCACTGTTGATTTGGTGTATGCTTTCCTCCCTCTTCTGAGGTATCTACTGCTGCTACTCTCCTTGGCATCTGGGCATCCTCCTTGTGCTCCTGACTTGGGCTATGGAATCTGCTATTGCTTTTCTTCTGCTGGTGCTCCTGTATCTTGTCTTTTATTTATTCTATCTCTTGGATGGCTCTAGTTAGCAACCAGAGCTAGAAATGTGGTGAGATGATGGAGTAATATGTGTGGTTGTTATCCAGTGGTTGGCTTTGTGATTTGTGTTTTCTTGAGATGGAACTGCTAAGAACAAGAGATGTTCTTTGTGGTGTTCTTGGGCTAGCATAAGATCTGTTGGTCTAGTTGTGTATGTGAAAAGAGGTTATAGTAGTAGCTCTACTACGACTGGGGCTTTTCCTCTACTTGATGTTGCCTTGTGGTGTTGACAGCACATATGCATGCATGCATGTGTGAGCTTTCTGTTTGTGTGCTGCTGGTCATGATACCTCCCCCTGTCCAGATCTTTGTGCTATGATTGTGCTTGGATGGTTTGGTATTATCTCTAGTTTGGCTTTATTTTTGGGCTGCCAAATGGAATGGACTCTTTTACTATATTACCAAGGTGAAACTTGCCCCTTTTAGACCCATGATGTTGTGCTGAGGTCATTTGATATAATAAGAACAGAACCTATACTTGTTCTATTTCTAAACACTCTATGATGATCTTAAGCATATCATCAGTATGCTAAATCTGAGAGTAAGTTACTACACTAACCCCCTTATTCATTTACTTTTGTTAGTCTTTTTTTATTTTGCAGAAATCAGGATCAAAGAGATAAATGAGAAGATCAAGAAGAAAAGAAGAAACTTAGTTAGATTTCATTTTAATCTTGTTGTAATTTTCTTTTTATTCAAATATGTAAATATTTTGTATTATTATTGTGTTTGTAAATATAAACTATTTATTTATTAATTCTTCCTTTGTAATTCCTAATTGTAAAAACAATGTAATATATATTGTTGTAATAAAGAATGTTGTTATTTAATTCAATTATGTAATTCCTTTTTTCCTACTTATTTATTTCCTAATTGTAAAGACAATGTCTTATATAAAGAATTCTTTTATTTATCTATTGTAAAATAATACTATATGCATATATAATTATTTTAATAAAGAATCCTTGTTATATTATTTATGTAATCATTTTATTTCAAGTTATTAAATATATCCAATTCTTATTTGTGAATTTTATAAATTCATTTGAATTTCATATTTGAAATTCAAATACATGTTTGAACAAATTTTCCCTGAAACAAAGAATTCTACAAAGTTCATGTCGAAATCTATCGCACTTGCTCGGAAGTTTCCTTCAGTACAAGAGAGATCCTGATCCCTCCATATCTCATTTAGTTTTGCGCGAAAATTCCCCGGATTTTCTTATGCATGAATGCAATGCACAAACCTGTGTCCTCTCTATTTTCTAGGTGCTAATCTTGGGATGTTACAAGAAGATACATGCATGCATTAATGACTGCATCCTCTACCGTGGTAAGGAGTGTGAGAATTTTGATAAATGCCCGGTATGCAATGCATTGCGGTATAAGATCAGACGTGGTGACCCTGGTGATGTTAAGGGAGAGCCCCTCCGGAAGAGGGTTCCTGCTAAGGTTATGTGGTATGATCCTATAATACCAAGGTTGAAACGCATGTTCAGAAACAAAGAGCATGCCAGGTTGTTGCGATGGCACAAAGAAGACCGTAAGAAAGACGGGAAGTTGAGACACCCTGTTGATGGGTCACAGTGGAGAAAAATCGAGAGAGACTTCCCAGACTTTGTAGGTGACGCAAGGAACTTATGGTTTGGTCTAAGTATGGATGGCATAAATCCTTTTGGGGAGCAGAGCTGCAGTCACAGCACCTGGCCCGTGACTCTATGTATCTACAACCTTCCTCCTTGGTTGTGCATGAAGCATAAGTTCATTATGATGTCAGTGCTCATCCAAGGCCCGAAGCAACCAGGCAACAACATTGATGTGTACCTTACGCCATTAGTTGAAGAACTCTTATAGCTGTGGGGAAAACCAGGTGTACATGCGTGGTATGAGAACAAACAGGAGCCATTTGACCTACGAGGGTTGCTTTTCGTAACCATCAATGATTGGCCTGCTCTTAGTAACCTTTCAGGACAGAAAAACAAGGGATATAAGGCATGCACGCACTATTTATATAAGACTGAAGGTACATATTTGCATAAATGCAAGAAGGTTGTGTACCTGGCGAATCGACGATTTCTTCCGACCAATCATCTCGTAAGAAAGAAAGGCAAGCATTTCAAAGGTGAGGCAGATCACCAGAAGAAGCTTGAACTCCCTGCTGGTGATTATGTATTTGGTATGGTCAAGGACATAGAAGTTAACTTTGGAAAGGGTCCCGGCGGTCAATCAGTTCTGAACGACTTCGCTACAGGACACGAACCCATGTGGAAGAAGAAATCTATATTTTGGGAGCTGCCATATTGGAAAGTCCTACGTGTCCGCTCTTCAATTAACGTGATGCACGTGACGAAGAATCTTTGCGTGAACCTTCTAGGATTCCTAGGCGTGTATGGGAAGACAAAAGATACACCAGAAGAACGGGAGGACCAACAAATTATGAAAGACCCAAAGAACATGCGTACACAGAACAAGACGGATAAAGGGCGTCACTTAATTTGTGCCAGCTATGCTCTTACCAAAGCAGAGAAGGAAATCTTTTTTGAAGTCCTTTACAGTATCAGGGTGACGTCTGGCTTCTCATCTAATATAAAGGGGATAATAAATATGGCAGAGAAAAAGTTCCAAAACCTAAAGTCTCATGACTGTCACGTGATTATGACGCAGTTGCTTCCGATTGCATTGAGGGGGCTTCTACCGGAAAATGTTCGAGTACCCATTGTGAAGCTGTGTGCATTACTCAATGCAATATCTCAGAAGGTAATCAATCCAGATATTCTGCCAAGGTTACAGAAGGATGCGGTACAATGTCTTGTTAGTTTTGAGTTGGTGTTCCCACCATCCTTCTTCAATATTATGACGCATCTCCTGGTTCACCTAGTGGAAGAGATTCCATTGTCGGTCCTGTATTTCTGCACAATATGTTCCCCTTTGAGAGGTTCATTGGAGTCTTAAAGAAATATGTCGATAACCGTGCTAGAACACAAGGAAGAATCTCCAAGGGATATGGAACAGAGGAGGTCATTGAGTTTTGTGTTGACTTTATTCCTGACCTTAAGCCGATTGGTGTTTCTGACTTGCGGCATGAGGGAAGACTAAGTGGAAAAGGCACGCTGGGAAAGAAAGCAATGATATGTAGGGACGGGGATTCTTTCACTAAAGCACACTACACAGTTCTACATAATTCCACCTTGGCAGCTCCGTATATCGAGGAACACAAGAATATTGTACGCTCCAAAAACCCGGGGAAGCCTGAATCATGGATTACAGATGAACACATGAAGTCTTTCGGTGGTTGGATGCGGACACATCTCTTGAATGACACCACTGTTGGAGATCAGCTATACTTGTTGGCCGCGTCACCATCTTCTACTGTATTGAATTTTCAAGGGTACGAAATAAATGGGAATACATTCTACACGATCGCCCAACATAAAAAGAGCACCAACCAAAATAGTGGTGTCTGCTTTGATGCAATAGACGAGAATGGACAAAAGGACACATATTATGGTTACATAGAGGAGATATGGGAACTAGACTATGGAGTCTCTTTTAAGGTCCCTTTGTTTGGCTGTAAATGGGTCAACCTGACTGGGGAAGGGGTAAAGATAGACTAGTTGTACGGAATGACAACAGTGGATCTCAACAATCTTGGTTATAGAGATGAACCATTCGTCCTAGCCAATGATGTGTCTCAGGTTTTCTATGTGAAGGACATGTCCTCCAGACCGAAAAAAAGAAAAAAATATGCAAACGAATACATCATATGATGAGCCAAAGCGTCACATAGTTCTTTCAGGGAAAAGAAACATCGTGGGAATCAAGGACAAGACTGACATGTCAGAAGATTATAATAAGTTTGATGAAATTCCGCCCTTCACAGTGAAAACTGACCCAAGCATTTTGTTAAGTAAAGAATATGCTCCATGGTTACGTCTGAAGCGATCATAAGGAAGGACATATGCCAAAAAGTTCATGCTCATATTGTGTAACTCTAGTTCATGTCTGGCCGGGATATCTTATGATGTTTGCAATTTTCCAAGTTTAATAAATGTATTGAGTGTTAGTCCCTGTTTGTGGCTTGACCTGGACTATATATAGGGGGGCCTTTTGCGGTGACCTAGCATACCATTGCATGATGTAGTATACTATAGTCGTTGACATAACACCAATGAAACACCGTTCACTAGTATTACATCCCTCAGAATGGCACAACAGAAACACAGCGGGTCCAATACATGCCTAAAGGTTACAACTCTCTTTACACCAGATCCAGAAAACACTCTAGGTTAAAGAGAGAGAAGGAACTTCTTATAGAGAATAATCAAAAATAAATAACGCAAAAACAATTATACGATTGAGTCTAGTATTCTAGCTTAGAGGTTGGCATTGCTGCTATTGCAACGCACTACAGAAATAGGTTATTTGGCTAGAGATTATTCTCCTATCTAATCCGTAACTTTGTCTTCACTTGAGTTGATGAATGTGTTGAATTCCTTGACTTCACTGAAAAACTTTAGCTTTTGATGATTCTCGGAGCATAACTTGATGTAGACATCGTCTTAATGGCTTCAGAATCTAGCAAGGGTTAAGAAGATACTTTGAGTACGAGCATACTCAGCAAATTCACTAGAAAAAGAGTGTTTGATGCACTATAACTATAGCCACAAACCGTAGGTCGTAAGCAATGCAAGTTTTCATAAACATTTCTTCAAAGGTTGCTTTTGTTCTAAAAAGCTATGTCCGTCAGCCTTCACGGGTTTACCAGAACTTTCATGGAGTTCCTTTCCCGCCGCGTTCGCAGCTCCTTCCGGAACAGGGAGTAATAAGTTACAGTTCTTACACTCTGTAGATGTGTGTTACTTTACCCATGAGAGATCAACTCTTTGTTGCACAACCGGGCAGCTTATTCCCGTCCACAATTCCATGGTGTGGGTCCCAGAAGATGATCCAAGCCAATCACTGCCCCCTTCGCGACCTCGCATGCCTCCTTGGTGTACACCATGCCCACATAAACAATTACGGCAATGGTTTGTACAAACCGTTAGATGTCAGAACTATCGTGGAACGTTGAGGGTTCCCAACCATATGCTGCATATCCTCTACGAATTACCAATTAATATGCACGCTTCGAGGATAACAGCCACGACCTGCACATCCGGCTTCATGCGAGAGGAAGAAGATACAGCTGACTTCTCTGTCCCATTCCAAATATCATGGTCAACGTGTAATATACGGCGCAAGAATCACTGGCGACATTGGTTGTTAAATCCTAGGTGATATAGTTCTGAACAGTGGTATTCCAACTGTCAGATTTAATATATTAGCTGATCACCCTGGATCAGTAACCAATAGTTCACATTATTATCAAAAATAGTGTTTTAAGACCTTTTTCAAATGCAGGTGATAACAACACTGGATTGGTAAAATACTTTACAGAAAATAAACAAAGGACATGAGAAAGTGTGAACTTGCCTTTTGTGATTGCAAGATTATGCACTCATGATCTTCGAGTCGGTATAAGATCCAAAATCCGAAATCAGCATCATTGGTCCGGTAAGGACTAATGTTTAAAGAAGCAATATGCTTTTATGCATAAGTAATGTGATGCATGTTCTAAACGCAAATCCCGGGGGTAATGTTGTCCTAGGGTTTGGATTCTGCAAATGGTTACTTTGGAACGTGTGGTCCTTTTAGATAAGTTTCACATTTGTGCTTCTATTAGAGCTTATAAGTGGTTGTGAGCAACACATATGTAGTAGTAAAATATATATACTTATGACATACTAGTCAAAATTGCTTATATAAGAGTTCTTGTTTGAAGTGCCAAAAAGAATAACCTTCAAAGAAAAGGTTTCTCTTCTAAGGTTTAAACAAGCTTTGTGGTTAGTTAGTGGTGGTTGATGTTATTGGTTTGTTCAAATAGTTTGGCTTGAGTTGCTTTATAATTTGACTACTTCAGACCAAAGTTAACTATAAAATATAAAGTAATATTTATTGTATTATATTTAGATTCTTGGAGACTAAAGTTAACTTTAAAATATAGATAGTTTTGAAAGTATAGTACTTATACTTTTGTATCTTGTGTATCTGAAATGTTTTTTTCTAAGTTACTTAAGAATGGTTATTCTTTTACTTGGGTAATGGTTTCTTGATTCTATAATGGAGTATTATTATTTATCTTTTATAGATGAGTGAGTATAGTTTATAAATCAAGATATATTATCACTTAATTACTTTTGAACCTTCTATAGTGTTGTGGTAGTTTTTGTAATTTGGTAGTTAATATAGATAGAAAAGGTTTGGTGTATTCATAAGTTGTTCTTTAAGGTTTTTATTATGAATTGAAATACTTTGAGAATATAATCTTCATTTAGGGTTGTTGACAATTTACTAAAGAGATATTTATAATGTTTTACACCATTTAAGCTTTATTTTATTAATATTTAAGACTAATACTATTTATTAAACTTAATTTACTTATTTTAGGAATATGAATAAATTTTATTAATCCTTATATGAATCATTAATGAAGTAAATAAGTTTAAATTTGACTTATTAAAATATTTATTTTTTTATTTAACTCAAAAATAGAATATTAGATTTTTAACATGTATATATTATTTTTGTGGTCATTTTGGTATATCACATTTATTTTTGTGACTTATAAATAATAAGATATGATTTTTATATTTCTTATTACTTTATAATTACTTGATAAATAATAAATATTTAATTAAGTGAACTAATAATACATGATTATAGTTTTAAGTTATAATTCTTATTTTTCTAAGATTTTTGGTATTTTATTTATATTATTAAAATTTATCATTATAAGAATATGAATTATCAAAGTTTTATTACTTATAAAACCTTTATTAAATAAAATTTATTTAAATAATCATCATAATAATATTTGATAATAGTTTTAAGTTGTAGATTTTATTTTTATGAAAGTTTTCATATATTATACATATTTTTCTGAATTATAAATCAAAAGTTATTAATTAAACAAGATTTCATCATTTATTAGATTTCTGGAATATTATTAATTGAATTTTAACATTTTATTTATTTCTTAACAGAAAATACTTTTTACACCGTACCAAGAGCTAGCCCCAGTCACTGACCTGTGGGCCATTGTCCACCTCATCTCTCAGGTAAAAGAAATGCATTTGTTACTGACCCAGTCTTTACCCCCCCAGTCAATGACATATTGGACCTAGGCCATGTCATCAGCCACGTGGGCAAAGTCCAGTCAAACTAGCTGACGTGGTTCAACCATGAGGTGAGCATGACGCAACGATGGCGTCAGCACCACCACCGCCATCGGTGAGTGGTCACCGGCGACGATCTACGGCGCCCTAGCAAACGAAATGGACCTAGTTCGAATCAGCGCAACCTACTGAACCTAAAAGTGGCGTCGCCGCCTGGAAATGGTCATCGGAGCTTCGGCTCCAACGAGCTCCGACGGGGGCTGACGGTGGCATATGGTGTAAAGGTGATTTACAACGAGATCAGACGATTCAAGGATGCTGGAAGGTTTAGGAACTCACCCTGATGATGATAGAGTGGTCGGCGAGGACAGGCGCGGTCAGAAACGAGATCCCCTACGAGGATTCCGACGAACTGCTGCGAAGAAGAACGACAAAATTCACCTGCTCTAGTGCTCCCCTTGATGCAAGATTCTATCTAGAGAATCTATGGAGGAAGGCGCTTCTCCATGGATGCTCAGAATGGTGTGGGGAGATGTGATTCGAAGGTGAGGGGTGGCTCCGATGAGCTACGGTTTTAGTCCCATTCGCATCTGAGAGGATAAGGAGGAATTGGGGATAGGGAATTAGGCAGGGCGTCGCGATGGCCTTCTTATCCCTCTCTGGAACGACGACGAGCATCTTGGCGCACGACTGACAACGACATCGAGCGGCGGCGAGCTCTGCCAGCGAGCTGTCTGTGTGCGTGACGATGACGACGATGACTGTTTTGCGGATAACCCCCTAGTGATTTCTTCAGCTCAACCCATGGTCCTCTCCTGACCCCACTTGTCAGTCACAAATAGAAAAGAACTGGGCTGGTTACTGGGCTCTTGTGGGCTGCACATGGGCGTTAGATAGGTGTAGGGGTGTTGGGCCACGGCCAGGTAGTGTTTTTATTTGTTTTATCCTTTTTCCATTTTCTGTTTTCTTATTTAGATTTGAATTTTATTTATATTTTGAACCTTTCTTTGTATGATTTATTTGCTGGATATTTGCAACAATACTAAAATACATTTTTTATCATTTGTAAATTTTTATTATATCATCTTTTTGTATTTCTTTTATTTACTCAATATGAATCACGTTGTTAATAGCTTGTATAAACTTTTCTTATTATTTTTCTCTCTTATTTTAATTAGGGTATTCTTGAATGATATATTCTTATTTGTTTATAAACTTAACTCTAATTGGCTCATAGTTTGTATAGAAACTTCTATATGTATAATGATCCTATACCATTATTTGATGCATGAAATATAAAAGACATTGATATGGTGATTATTACTCCCATTAATTTGGAAAATGGCAATGTATATATTCTATTGTGATAAACAAAGAAGTTTAAAGTTTTGAATTATTAATATTTTACCTAAGGTTTAGGGTTTTTTAATATACTTAGATTCCTTTATGGATATGAGTAAAGAATTAATAACTAAGCATATTGTCTTCTGTTTGTGATATATGATGACATCACCTTTTATAATAGAAAGTTATAATTAGAATGTTTTATAGAAAGGAATTGATAAAGATACTCCTAAGCACATATAATTATGATAATTGGAATTAACAGAGATGTGCTTATGTGAGTTGCTATAGGAAAATATTCCTATAAAGTGATATATATATATAAGATGAGGAATTCTTAATATGAAATAGATAGTATACTTGGTTTTAAGATTTAGAGTTGATTGTTTACCAAAAATTACTATCTTCATAATTCATAATTCTAGACTTCTTATTAAGGAATTCCTTTCCTAGATATACTACCTTTTTCTATCTATCATCATGATTAGTATGTTGAGCTTTACTCATTAAAATCTTCTTATTCATATATCATTCTTCTAAACTCATGGATGAATCCAATAAGTTTGATATTAAAGCATTTCATAATTTTCTTATATCCTTGCTTGATTATACCCACTATGTTACTATTGAAAATCTTCAATCCAACAAGTAGTTCTTTCAAACTCCACTCATAACCTTCCTTAATCTTTCATCACTAATTTTTTCTCTAATAGTTGTATGCCTCCAACTACCTTTCTCTGAGTTGTCTATCCTTCAAGATTAATGACACTACTTCTATCACTCTATGCTCTACTAGCTTTAACTGAATAATATCATCTTAGATTCACTTTACTTCAGTAACTCTCATTCTAATCCCTAAATTATATTTATGTGGTTTGCAATGACTACTCTAGGATCACTAATCTCTACTAAGGTTCCAATCATGTTCTACCCACCAGTATTACTTATACCAAATATAATCATTCAATATTGGTGGCTAAAGCATCACCATTATAATCCTTAAATCATTTATTGCTTAAGTTCTTAGTTGACTAAGCAAGGCTTTATCAATCCTACTTTTCATTGTATTGAAATTATCTTCTTAGTATCTCATATTGGATTAAGGTTATTAATGGACTATGCCCTCTTTAAAAGATTTAAGTAGATATTATGATAAGATCAAGAAATAGTAGATCAAGGATTGATAGTTAAAGAATTTGTGAATCAATGGGGAATTACCCAACATTGATGAACAACAGATATTAGATAAGTTCCATACAAATGGCTATAGAAATAAAGATATATAGTGGATGATCTTGACTTAGTCTCTTTCCAACTCCAATCTTATTTCAGAAGTAGGGTTAGATATTACCATGATACTCAGGATGTATGCAGATGAGATTAAGATATAGTGGTTTCATTCTTATTATTTGTGTTATATCCTTAACTTGGTACTTATGAGTGATTATAATGAATACTATAATATGATCACCTAATGATCAAATATAATTCACATTGTATTAAGGTTTAACTTATAGTACATTTGATCTACCCTTAGATCAAATCTTCCTTACTCAAAATGAGGTTTTAGCAAAGGTCTTATTCAAACTTATCACAGTCAACTTGATGATCTACTTCAATTCCATCAAGCTAAGAGAAGCTTCATTCACTTTGACCGGTTTTGTTTAAAATCGCGAAAATTATTCGGATTTTCTATGCATGAATGCAATGCACACATCTAGGTTCAGGTTATTTTTAAGCTCTAATGCTGGGATGTTACACCTTTAGTCCCGGTTTTGTAGTCTCGGTTTTTAATATTAATAAATGTCTTGAGTGTTAGTCCCGTTTTGTAGCTGGAACAGGACTAAAGGGGGCCTTTAGTCCCGATTCGTAGAATGACTTTCCCGAACTATGAAGAAGTTGTCCCGATTCAAACTTACCATTAAGATCTGATCTAAAACGCGTGTTGTCACATATTAGGGAGTGCCTCTATGACCAGTTTCTTGGAGATGCCGGAGGACTGGGATCCGGCGGCATCTCCCTGAAACTGGTCATAGTGGTGTCCCTGCTCTCGCACACCATCTTGCAGCTTGTAACTTCTCTAACTAGATCAATACACTTGGGAGCTAACTAATTTCACATATTAGGGAGTGCCTCTATGATCAGTTTCTTGGAGATGCCAGGGGACTGGGATCCGGCGGCATCTCCCTGAAACTGGTCGTAGTGGTGTCCCTGCTCTCGAAAACCATATTGGAGATGCCTCAATCTGGCTGGAGGACTGGACTCACAAGGATGCATATTTATAGTACAAGCAGCTCGGCATAGTGTCGACACTTACGACATAATGTCGACACTCACCCCTATTATTAGTGCTGACTCGTGTTTTGTCCCGGTTGGTGTCTCCAACCGAGACTAAAGGTTCATCTTTAGTCCCGGTTGGTGACACCATCCGGGACAAGGTACACGCCGCACGACATAATATCGACACTCACCCCTATCATTAGTGCTGCCTGGCCCAACCTACCAAAATCCCTCCAACTGGGACTAAAGATGCACCTATCAATGTTGTTGTGCCCATATTATGCATGCATGTGGACACTGGTATGGAGAACAATGTTGCAGGAGCAAGTTTTCCTTTTCGTCGCATGGAAAAGCCATTTTCCATTTTCCGAGCGCAAAAAACGGGTCGTTTTGTCAAGTAACCACCAAAATGCTGTTTCAGAATGCTACTGTCCCATTTTTCTAAAATACTAGACCACCTTACATGGACTATATCCCAACCGGGACATATCAAACCTTTTCGTCCATCCCGGGTAAAAAGGACAAATGTCTGCCGAATCGACAGGAAGTGGGTCCGGTTTGTACTACAGGTACATGATCTAACGCCCGTGATTTTTTGAAAAAAAACAATTTTAGGCTCGCAATATGTGGTTTATTCAGAGATCCAATGCAATTTCTAACAATGCTCGTCCCCTATCTTCATGCACGCCGGTTCGACGATAGTTAGAAATTCAAAAAATTCAAAACGGGCATAAGAAATTCAAAAAAAATCCGAACAATGTAAATCCTTCGCATGGTGTCATATTATGTGATATAGTTGCAAGGAAAAATACCAGACTTGGTATATTGATCATGTCTCGAAAAAACCTTCACAAAATAACCTATCATGTTCGAGGTTTCATGGCTTTCGATCCAAATGACCGATGTCATGTGCTGAATCACGGCATAGTTTATGATTTTGTGCCCATATTATGCATACATGTGGACATTGGTATGGAGAACAATGTTGCAGGAGGAAGTTTTCCTTTTCGTCGCACGGAAAAGCCATTTTCTATTTTCCGAGCGCAAAAAACGGGTCGTTTTGTGAAGTAACCACCAAAATGTTGTTTCAAAATGCTACCGTCCCATTTTTATAAAATACTAGACCACCATACATGGACTATCTCTCAACCGGGACATCTCAAACCATTTTGTCCATCCCGGATAAAAAGGACAAATGTCTGCCGAATCGGCAGGAAGTGGGTCCAGTTTGTACTACAGGTACATGATCTAACACCCGTAATCTTTTGAAAAAACATTTTTAGACTCGCAATATGTGGTTTCTTCAGAGATCCAATGCAAGTTCTAACGATGCTCGTCCCCTATCTTCATGCACGCCGGTTCGACCATAGTTAGAAATTCAAAAAATTCAAAACGGGCATAAGAAATTCAAAAAAAATCTGAACAATGTAAATCCTTCGCGTGGTGTCTTATTATGTGACATAGTTGCAAGGAAAAATACCAGTCTTGGTATATTGAGCATGTCTCGAAAAAACCTTCACAAAATGACCTATCATGTTCGAGGTTTCATGGCTTTTGGTCCAAATGACCGATGTTATGTGTTGAATCACGGAATAGTTTGTGATGTTGTGCCCATATTTTGCATGCATATGGAAATTGGTATCGATAACAATGTTGCAGGAGGAAGTTTTCCTTTTCGTCGCACGGAAAAGCCATTTTTCATTTTCCGAGCGCAAAAAACAGGTCGTTTTGTGAAGTAACCACCAAAATGCTGTTTCAGAATGCTACCGTCCCATTTTTCTAAAATACTAGACCACCTTACATGGACTATCTCCCAACCGGGACATCTCAAACCTTTTCGTCCATCTCGGGTAAAAATGACAAATGTCTGCCGAATCGGTAGGAAGTGGGTCCGGTTTGTACTACAGGTACATGATCTAACGGCCGTGATTTTTTGAAAAAAAAATTATTTTTAGACTCGCAATATGTGGTTTCTGCAAAGATCTAAGGCAAGTTCTAACGATGCTCGTCCCCTATCTTCATGCACGCCGGTTCGACCATAGTTAGAAATTCAAAAAAATTCAAAACGGGCATAAGAAATTCAAAAAAATCCAAACAATGTGAATCCTTCGCGTGGTGTCATATTATGTGACATAGTTGCAAGGAAAAATACCAGACTTGGTATATTGATCATGTCTCAAAAAACGTTCACAAAATGACCTATCATGTTCGAGGTTTCATGGCTTTCGGTCCAAATGACCGATGTTATGTGCTGAATCACGGCATAGTTTGTGATGCTGTGCCCATAGTATGCATTCATGTGGACATTGGTATGGAGAACAATGTTGCATGAGGAATTTTTCCTTTTTGTCGCATGGAAAATCCATTTTCCATTTTCCGAGCGCAAAAAACGGGTCGTTTTGTGAAGTAACCACCAAAATGCTGTTTCAGAATGCTACCGTCCCATTTTTCTAAAATACTAGACCACCTTACATGGACTATCGCCCAACCAGGACATCTCAAACCTTTTCTTCCATCCCGGGTAAAAAGGAGAAATATGTGCCGAATCTGTAGGAAGTGGGTCCGGTTTGTACTACAGGTACATGATCTAACGCCCGTGATTTTTTGAAAAAAAAAATCATTTTTAGACTCACAATATGTGGTTTCTTCAGAGATCCAATGCAAGTTCTAAGGATGCTCGTCCCCTATCTTCATGCACGCTGGTTCGACCATAGTTAGAAATTCAAAAAATTCAAAGCGGGCATAAGAAATTCAAAAAAATCCGAACAATGTAAATCCTTCGCGTGGTGTCATATTATGTGACATAGTTGCAAGAAAAAATACCAGACCTGATATATTGATCATGTCTCAAAAAACCATCGCAAAATGACCTATCATGTTCGAGGTTTCATGGCTTTCGGTTCAAATGACCGATGTTATGTGCTGAATCATGACATAGTTTGTGATTTTGTGCCCATATTATGCATGCACGTGGACATTGGTATGGAGAACAATGTTGCAGGAGGAATTTTTCCTTCTCGTCGCACGGAAAATCCATTTTCCATTTTCCGAGCGCAAAAAACGGGTCATTTTGTGAAGTAACCACCAAAATGCTATTTCAGAATGCTACCGTCCCATTTTTCTAAAATACTAGACCACCTTACATGGACTATCTCCCAACCTGGACATCTCAAACCTTTTCTTCCATCCCGGGTAAAAAGGACAAATATCTGCTGAATCGGTAGGAAGTGGGTTCGGTTTGTACTACATGTACATGATTTAACGCCCGTGATTTTTTGAAAAAATCATTTTTAGACTCGCAATATGTGGTTTCTTCAAAGATCCAATGCAAGTTCTAACGATGCTCGTGCCCTATCTTCATGCACGCAGGTTCGACCATAGTTAGAAATTCAAAAAAATTCAAAACGGGCATAAGAAATTCAAAAAAAATCCGAACAATATAAATCCTTCACGTGGTGTCATATTATGTAACATAGTTGCAAGGAAAAATACCAGACTTGGTATATTGATCATGTCTCGAAAAAACCTTCACAAAATGACCTATCATGTTCGAGGTTTCATGGCTTTCGGTCCAAATAACCGATGTTATGTGCTGAATCACGGAATAGTTTGTGATGTTGTGCCCATATTTTGCATGCATGTGGACATTGGTATGGATAAAAATGTTGCAGGAGGAGTTTTTCCTTTTCGTCGCATGCAAAAGCCATTTTCCAATTTCCGAAAGCAAAAAATGAGTCGTTTTGTGAAGTAACCACCAAAATGCTGTTTCAGAATGCTACCGTCCCATTTTTCTAAAATACTAGACCACCTTACATGGACTATCTCCCAACCGGGACATCTCAAACCTTTTCGTCCATCCCGGGTAAAAATGACAAATGTCTACCGAATCGGTAGGAAGTGAGTCCGGTTTGTACTACAGGTACATGATCTAACGCCCGTGATTTTTCGAAAAAAATCATTTTTAGACTCGCAATATGTGTTTTCTTCAGATATCTAATGCAAGTTCTAACGATGCTCATCCCCTATCTTCATGCACGCCGGTTCGACAATAGTTAGAAATTCAAAAAATTCAAAACGGGCATCAGAAATTCAAAAAAAATCCGGACAATGTAAGTCTTCACGTGGTGTCATATTATGTGACATAGTTGAAAGGAAAAATACCAGACTTGGTATATTGATCATGTCTCGAAAAAACCTTCACAAAATGACCTATCATGTTCGAGGTTTCATGGCTTTCGGTCCAAATGAACGATGTTATGTGCTGAATCACGGCATAGTTTATGATGCTGTGCCCATAGTATGCATTCATGTGGACATTGGTATGGAGAACAATGTTGCAGGAGGAATTTTTCCTTCTCGTCGCACGGAAAATCAATTTTCCATTTTCCGAGCGCAAAAAACGGGTCATTTTGTGAAGTAACCACCAAAATGCTATTTCAGAATGCTACCATCCCATTTTTCTAAAATACTAGACCACCTTACATGGACTATCTTCCAACCTGGACATCTCAAACCTTTTCTTCCATCCCGGGTAAAAAGGACAAATATCTGCTGAATCGGTAGGAAGTGGGTTCGGTTTGTACTACATGTACATGATTTAACGCCCGTGATTTTTTGAAAAAATCATTTTTAGACTCGCAATATGTGGTTTCTTCAAAGATCCAATGCAAGTTCTAACGATGCTCGTCCCCTATCTTCATGCCCGCCGGTTCGACCATAGTTAGAAATTCAAAAAATTCAAAACGGGCATAAGAAATTTAAAAAAAATCAGAACAATGTAAATCCTTCGCGTGGTGTCATATTATGTGACATAGTTGTAAGGAAAAATACCAGACTTGGTATATTGATCATGTCTCGAAAAAACCTTCACAAAATGACCTATCATGTTCAAGGTTTCATGGCTTTCGGTCCAAATGACCGATGTTATATGCTGAATCACGATATAGTTTGTGATGCTATGCCCATATTATGCATAGATGTGGACATTGGTATGGAGAACAATGTTGCAGGAGGAATTTTTCCTTTTCTTCGCTCGAAAAAGCCATTTTCCATTTTCCGAGCGCAAAAAACGGGTTTGTGAAGTAACCACCAAAATGCTGTTTCAGAATGCTACCGTCCCATTTTTCTAAAATACTAGACCACCTTACATGGACTATCTCCCAACCGGTACATCTCAAACCTTTTCGTCCATCCCGGGTAAAAAGGACAAATGTCTGCCGAATCGGTAGGAAGTGTGTCCGGTTTGTACTACAGGTCCATGATCTAACGCTCATGATTTTTTGAAAAAATCATTTTTAGACTCGCAATATGTGGTTTCTTCAGAGATCCAATGCAAGTTCTAACGATTCTCGAAAAAACCTTCACAAAACCCTAAACCCAAGTTTCTTTCCGCCATTTATTCCCGCCATTTTTCTTCCCGCCATTTCTTCCCGCAGTTTTTTCCCGCCATTTCTCTTCCCACCATTTCTTCCCACAGTTTTCTTCCCGCCATTTCTCAGTACATATATGTAGGATTGGCCTCCATTGTCATTGCACATCTCTAGACTCATATCTGCAACCTTATCACTCTTTTCCATGGCTTCCACCATACGACTAACCCCTAGGGAGGCGGAGGTGCTTTGCGCCTCGAACTACCCCTACCCGCCGGGCTACTGCGTCCCTGTCGGCTGGATGCTGAGCGCCGGAGGCGTGCCGTTTCCTCCTGTCCCTCTAGGTGTGGCGCGCCGGATGGCCATCACGAACCACTACTACTTCGAGCTCACGCCGGAGTAGCGGAGCAATCCCAACTGGCATCCCGACTATTTCCGCACTTGGGAAGACTTCTTCGGGGATCGGCGTGAGAGGGCGCTCACCAGGCACGAGGAGGACGGACCACCTCCTCCGAACTTCAACAAGGCCGTCCGTCGGCTGTGGTGGCGCGACCGGACTCTCCAGAGCGTCATGGCCTACGACACGGCCGCCGACTCTAACCCCCGCCTGCGCTATCCTCAAGTCCAGCCCACTCGTACTTAGCCTTCAAGGTTCAACTACGGCGACCCCAATGACGACAGCGACAACGTCCGCGGCGAGTACGATGACTACAGTGGCGAGTATTACAGGTGTAGGCAGGAGCATGACTGAATCACTCCAACATTGCAACACAAGTTCAGCCGATTGTGACTTAATCTGGCCATGTATCTTAATTTTCAGTTCTTCTATGTATCTTCATCTTCAGTCGTGCTTTATGTAACTTAGTGTTAGTTGCGTTATATACTTTAATTACAGTTCTATCGTAATAAAATTTTCTTCCCGCCCATTATTTCCCGTCCTTTTTTCCCACCCTTTAATATATAAAAAATATAAGTTAATTGAAATCCAAATTAAAAATATAAAATGGTTTTGAATTAGTTATTCAAATCCAAACACTTTTTATGTTTAAAGTTTTTCTAAAATCCAAATTAATATTCAAAAAATATAAGTTAATTCATTTTTAATTTTAAATGGTTACATTAATTATTTTTAAAAACAAAAAATGGTTTTGAATTAGTTATTCAAATCCAAACAGTTTTTATGTTTAAAGTTTTTCTAAATTCCAAATTAATATTCAAAAAATATAAGTTAATTCATTTTTTATTTTAAATGGTTCATAGTTTAAATGGTTACAATTAATTATTTTTAAAAACAGAAAATGGTTTTGAATTAATTATTCAAATTCAAACACTTTTTATGTTTAAAGTTTTTCTAAATTCCAAAGTAATTATCATTTAAAAACATTACAAATTTAAACCCCAAAATAAAAAATAAGGCGGGAACAGAGAGAAAATTCTGAATTTTTTTTAAAACAGGGTCATATGTCCCGGTTGGAGCCACCAGCCAGGACTAAAGAACCCTGCGCGTGCCCCTTGGGCTGATGAAAAAAAGTGGACTATACGTCCCGGTTGGTGGCTCCAACCGGGATGTATGACCCTTTAGTCCCGGTTGGTGCCAACAACCGGGACAAAAGGCCCTTCATTTATAACTGGTGCGCATCCTCTTCTTCTTCCCCATCTCACTTCTCTACTTCTCATCGACGCGCGCACAGGAAACCCCAACGACGCCGGCAGGCTGCCCGAGCTCGCCGCTACCACACCATCGCCTCCGTCTGCGCGCGCCCCGGCCGCCTCCGTCCGTGCAAGCAGAGGGCTCGAGCACGCCCCGGCCCCGTCGACGGTTTCTTCCCCAACCCTGACGAGGTTCGCCGTTGTCCATCAGCCCGATTCCGACCTCGCCGTGCTTCCCTGACCCCACCACCGCGCTCAGGGTGAGCCACCGGTCCTCTAGGACCCTTCCCTTCCTTTCCTCCCTCTCTGGTTTGCTCTAGCCTTGAGCGCCGCCATCGGCCACCGCCAGACCTCGTCGTAGACGTAGCTCCGGCTACCAAATAGAAGCAGCGCCGCCTCTATATCGTTCGCCGTGCTACGCTGGTTCGGACGCGTACAGCCCCGCAGTCCCGCGCGCTCCCCAGGGTCGTCGTCGACCACCGTCCGCCGCGCCGCCCGTCATGGTGACGTGGTGCTCGCATGGCTACCGCGTGGTGCCCGCGTGGCCCTGGTCCCACCAGCCAGCCTTAGAGGCTAGGTGCCTCTACGGTGCAAATAGTTTAGGTTAGGGCCTGACCCCGTCAAGCCCTGGTCCAGGTCCCACCTGCCTGCATGGAGGATGAGGTGGCCACGGGTCCCTCTGTCAGCCACTCTGGCTAGCAGTGGCCTCTGTGTAAAAAGGTTTTCAGTTTTGTTTAAATTCAGAATTGGTTTAATTAAATCCAGAAATTGATATAATATTGTAAATTCAATAATTAATTATTTATAACTCAGAAAGTACAAATAATATATCAAAATGTTTAGAAAAATGAGATCTAACTATTTAACCTATAACATGCATTGTTCAACAACTTTCAAGACAAGTTTAATTAGAGAACAAAATCAACCCCTCTCATATACTCCGGAGTTTCGCCGAGTTAGGGTTTTCACCCCTCGGAACCCCGTTTAAATTGCCGAGCATGTCTTAGGGTTACTTTTCAATACAAATTAACTTGTCATATCATTATCCTTGTTTGATCATTGCATCGATGCCATGTGTTGATTGTTCCCCTCTCTTTCCGGTGTTCGGTTCTTCGCGGTAGAATACGAGATCAAGATCAAAGACTGAGGTCAACACCATCGAAGATCGAAGATTTCTTGATAGCCATCGTATTGTAGATGCTTAGCCATGATATTAGTTGTCATAGACCCCAGTTGAATCGATGTTGCACCTAGGGTTAGCCGGTGTGTCCTTGCCAGGGCATCCCGAACCCGAGGGTTGATTGATTGCCGCCTTTCTTTCCGGTATTGGTTCTTCGCGATAGGATCCGAGCCCGATGGTTTCTCCGAATTAGGGTTACTAATATTGTAAATTCATTTTTCTTATTGTGTATGTATATATTAGGGTTTCTCCGAATTAAGGTTTATATCTCTCAACACCGTACCTAACATTCTCCCTTAGCCGCTTTGACTTATCCGTTTTTCCACCTATGCAGAAAATATGGACCCACACGACAGAGATGAAGAAAAGGAAGAGTTGATTCAAGGTGTGATCCGCGGGGAAGAAAATTTAGATGTATCGATGTTTCTGAACACCTCCGGTGAGGGTGATCCTATTTTTGCCGGAAGAGATGACTTGTTTGAGGTTGAAGGTGATGCCTTCCGCGAGGGAGAAGGCGATGCCTTGTGTGATCGAGAAGACGACCGCTCCGGCGAGGTGCATGTAATATAATTAATTCATTAATTAATCATCTGCTATCTATATAGAAATAGTAACAACAATCTTTCTTGTTTTAGCCCTTCGGATCAAAGAAATCTACTGAAAAGAGCGGACGAGGCCCAACCAAAAAGTTGGAAGACGATGAGAGGTTCAGGATCAAAGATATCGGTGAAGACGGCAAACCGATTGCTCCCGAAGTTGTCGCAAACAAATTTGTGGCACAATGCGGAGTAATCGTTAGGGACTTCATCCCGATCACCATTCAAAATTGGAATAGGCCTACTGATGCGGAAGAAGAGGGAACGTCTTTATTTCTCCCTACCGTGGCCAAAGATTTACTATGGAAGAGTCTCATGGTTGAATTTCAAACTACCAAAGATAGAGCTTGATCCAAATGCGGAGGATCTAGTTGAGGACGCCTTGGAACATGCGCGAGCTATGGAGGCTAAGGTCAGGGAGTGGGCTATGAAGAAGATGGCCCAGTGTTTCACAAACTGGAAGAAAAGATTGCACCTTGACTATGTCGTGAAAGAGAAGACTCCGGATTTCAAGAAGATTCAGTTTGAGAAGATAAAACCATTCTGGGTTGAGTTTGTGAATTAGAAGACATCAGAAAAAGCTAATAAAATGTCTGCAACGAATAAGCTGAATGCTGCTAACAATAAGTATCACCATACTATGGGGCAAGGTGGCTACATGGCTGGCATTCCTAAGTGGAAGAAACTTGAGGATGAACATCATGCTAAAAAGATCATCCTAGAGACAGACGATTGGATCGAACATGCAAAGAGTTGGTTTTACGGGCATGGGGGCACGTTGGACTCGGAAGGGAAGTGTATATATAACATACGACATAAAGAAGACCCGTTGCCAATCGAGAAGATGAGAAAAGTAGTAAAGGCTGTTAAAGATGGGGACTTCATTCCCGATAGAGAGAATGATAAGCTCACACTCGTCCATGGAAATAAGGAACATGATGGAAGAACACGAGGCACAATAGGCTCCAAACCATGGAGCACTGGGTTTCCCGAAGAGAGGAAGAAATATCCTGATAGAAGTCGTAAGAGGAGAAAGGACAAGGCGAAAGTTGAAGCAGATATTCAGAAAGAGCGAATGCGTATAATTGAAGAACGAAGAAAGCAACAACAAGATCGAATTAACGCACTTATCCAGCAAGATACTACCGGCCCATCTCAATAGCACATGGTGGTAGAACCTACATTCGATGCTACCGGCCTATCGAATAATCGAAAAAGTAGTGTGGCTTCCACCGAGGTCCCGGGTGATGACAATGACGATGACGATGGTGCACCGACGATGGCTCCTGTTGGCTACCCAGTGGATGATATCACACATATGACACACTGCGAGCTACATGTCAAAGTTGTGAACATATCAATGAAGGTGGCGGTCAGCTATGCCTTGCCAATTGGACCCACACCAACTTACCACTGTCGTCCGGTTCCACAGGGCTACGCTGTTGTCGGGGTGGATTAAATCATGCCCACCTTTGAAGTTTTGAAGCTTGACTACCCTGCAGGTGAAGGGGATGTGACTGAACTGGGTGAAGCAACAAACGTCACCATTCTATGGCCAAAGGAATGTATCATGCTTCGAAATCACACGCCAAGGCCATCTTCGCCGCCGCCTCACCCGTCTCCAGCGAGGTCGTCGCCGCCGCGACATCCGTCTTCTTCACCTCACCCGGCTTCCTCGCCTCACCAATCTCCGGCGCAGCCATCGCCGGCGCCTCAGGATAAAAAGCGTAAGCGTACCACCGCTACTCTGCTTCGTGGTAAGCGATCGCCGAAACGTAAACAAGAGCCTCTTCCAAAAGTATCAAAGGTTCCTCCCAAGAGAGCTTATGACTGTACTGAAGAGGAGACTACGTCTATCGTTGATGCGGAAACGACAACGTTTTTCACTAAGCTGAGGTGGCCGAAAGAACCAGAGTTCCCCAACACCAAGAAGAAAAATCCCGAGTGTTCAAAATGCTAAAGAATCTTCATCAACCCGAGCCAAAGCTGTCATCAGACTATGAGCATTCTATTCTCAAGTCACATGCGGCACAAGAAGCCTCGAAGAGCAGTACTGATGCAAGCGAGAAATCTGTTGCCCAGCTCGCAGAACAAGCAAAACAGTCTTGCGCCCCTCTCAAGGTGATTTCCCATACCAATGTGGGGTCGAGCAAATATGCGGCCGAAGAGCCGTATGATCCAGATATAGTTGCACAATACAGAGAAGCTGCCGCTGCTCAAGGTATGAGTATTGCCTAGTACTTATCCCAGTTACAGTACTTCCCCGTGTGTGAATTAGCATACAAATACCAGTACGGCAAACCTCTCGTCAAACCTGAGGAGGTAAATAATCTTCCAACAAAAATGCGAAGATTGCATAACTGGTACATGCATGCCACAAAGGCCGGGGCTAAATGGATAATGCTGAGCGTTACAAAAAAGCATTATGGGAAAGAAATAGATGACATGATATCCATTGAATTTGATGAACTATTTCAATTATTCAATCAAGACGCCATGGACAAATCGATCATCAATGCCTATTGTCTGTAAGAGGAGCTTACATTTCAACCACTAGATGTAAGCACCACTAGCTATATCCGCGCATCTTTTTGATTCTAGTTTTAATACCGTTATTATCATGCTTGATTATTTTTTTGATTGAACTCTGTTCTCGTAAAGTGCCTGACGCAGGGACCAGGAAACAATTTATGTGGATACTATGTTTGCGAGATCATCCGTCAGACGTGCTGTGAGAAGGGCAGAAATTTAGATCAACTCCACGTACGTAAACAATTTCTATAGTTTTTAATTACCATCAAATTGTGTTTAGTTTCATTCATATAGGTTGACTCCTTTTTTTAATCAGATCGAACGTCTACGGGGCGGTCTTCTGCCAAAGGATTGCGTACGAGCAATTCAGGAGGAATTGACGGGATTCTTGGACGCAGAAGTCCTACACCCAAAAGGAGAATACTATTCGGGTGTGTATAAACAATAGGGATTGTACAAAGAGCTTATTTTGTATGTAGTGCATGAACTCGGTGTATCGAATGTAATATGTTCGACACTTGGATCTATATTGTCATGATGATCTTGTGTAATATAATGGTTCCTTTATTGATGAGTGCAAAACACTAAATAAAAAATAAAACAACATAAATGAATTCTCTGCCACGGACCAAAAAGTGGCCAAAATGCTGCCGCGGCAAAAAAAAGTTGGAAAATGAATTCTCTGCCGCGGCAGAGAAATGTGTCAAATCTCTGCCGCGACAGAGGGTTAGTTGTCTTGGTTCGTGTTATGAATCGGGATGGTTGCTCCTCCCTCCTCGCCCTCTGCCGTGGCCACGTGTACGCCCTTTTGTCCCGGTTGTTGGGGCAACTGGGACTAAAGGTTGGAGCTTTCGTTCCGATTGCCTCGGCCCCGTTGGGTAACCGGGACTAAATGCCCTTACCAACCAGGACACATGGGGCGGTTTCTACTAGTGTACTCATAGAGATAAAGTTGATCCAATATAAACTAATTTTTTGTTTTGTATTGTCTAAGATTTAGTGCTATATATTAATATCAGTTCTATGCTGATACTTTGATATACTGTTATGTTTTTATTTAAACAGTTCTTCTAACACAAAATGATAGGTAGTTGTTGTCTTTATGAAAAAAAATCTTATATATGATCATCAGTATCTCCGCCCCTCTCAATATCAAATCCTAGCTCCGCCCCAGCATCAAGGTTACGCTGACAAGGACGTAGGAACTGAGATAAAAACAATACTCCGTCTAGTTTATAATATATTAATGGTCTTAATTTTATCTAAATTCGTATGTATTTAATTAAGTATTTAGACTAAATCAATTTATTTAGACGAACTTGAGACCACTAATATGTACTGGAGGAAGTACCGTAAAACAATGGCACAAAGGATAAAGGAACTACTAGAAGAACACTTTTGGTTCAGTGCTCTCCTCTATCCAAACTTTAAACACACCGACTACTGAGATCATTATGTACCCCTTCGTAACTAAACGTACGAGAGTCTTTAATGAATTATTAATAAATAAGTAATACGTGTATTATAGTCTTATACGTATCGCATACATATGTAATATGTATATCATGGTGTGTCTGTCGCTCACAATTCATGGTGGCTCCATCCTCGCTAGCTGCAAGTGATGGCACGCTTTCGGCACTGTCGGCGGCGAGCAATAATTGTCTCCAATAAGTATCGAGCACCATTGATTCTCCTATTTCGTGCGCCCTGGTTTATAATTGAGCTTGCGACGACAGGCGAATTTGGTGTAAGATGGAAAGGGAGGGATGAGTGAAGTGAAAATTTGCGTCACTACCTTTTCCTTCACGTCTTGCGGCGGCCATCTCCTCATCCTCATCTCCGTCTATCAGAACGCTTATGTCAAGAACAATGGGTAGTTAGATGAATCTCTATATAGGAATACATGGATATACCATGGTTTTGGTTACCGGTCGGGATATCCGGTTACCGGTCGGTAACCGGATTTCCCGACCACCCTCGGGAAATTGGTTTACCGGACAAAAAATCCCGAATTTATTTGAATTGTATAAAATTTATGAATTTTAACAAAAAAACGATGTAAATGGTCATACCAAGGACTTTGAATTCAAATTTTGAAATTTAAATTCGTCCGGTAACCGGTCGGGATTTCTCGGTAACCGCGGTAACCGAAAATCCCGACCACCCTCGGGATTTTTTTCGTACCGAGAACCAAAACCTTGGGATATACACATGGGTAATACGGATTTAAGTTTGGATATAGACGACCAATATAATTAATAGAGGATCAAAGATTGATTAATAATAAAAGATCAGATTGTTCTTTTAAGTTTGGGAAAGGGGGAGCACTGAAGCAGACCTCCTAGAAGAAACCAAGTTTCGGGAGGGGGCACTTAATCTAGAAACAATTTTCTTTTGCAGGGAAAAAATTGATAGCGGCTGCCCACCTCTTCACTCCTCCGCGGGTGCTTCCTAAGTAGATCATCTTGGAGGCGGTTTTGTTTCCCTTCTCTTAGTTTTTCTCTTTGGGTTAGGTTGTCCAATTGCCCTAGAGGACGCGGTCATGGTTTTTATCTTTTTTTTTGCTTTGCAAACTTGTGTCGACCTTATATGGAACTAGGTGGTTGTTATTTTATTTATAAAAGCGGGGCAAAAGGATCTTGTTTCGAGGAAAAACCTTTTATTAAAGGTCGCCATAATTAAGTGACCACGCGCTAGGAGTGTAAGTGGATGCTGCCAAAATCCAGTTTCACTAGTGAAAAAAGGGCCATCCGTTCGCGACCCTCAGAGCATTAGTCCCGGTTGCGCCACCAACCGGGACTAATGCTGGCACGCGTCCCGGTTGGAGCGGGCACGGGGCCAGGGGGCATGCGTCCCGGTTGGTAAGGGGGAATACGTCCCGGTTGGAGCCACCAACCGGGACTAAAGGTTTGGCCACAGCCACAACCACGTGGCGTGGCACGCACCTTTAGTCCCGGTTGCTGGCTCCAACCGGGACGTATTCTTCTGCCCTCTATAAATGCAACGCTCCAGCCCCCTCTGCCTCCACTCTATTTTTTCGAATGGTGGAAGGTGTGAGGGGTGTGCTAGTTTTTTCTCTTCTATGCATGCATTGAAGGTGTTTGATGAAATGTTTGAGTGAATAATCCCGTTGAATTTCTCATAGAACAAAAATATAGAAGGTGTCCGAGACGCACTTGAGCTTTCTCCTCTTTATTTCCCTCGATCGAGGTTAGCAATCTTATCTTTTCTAGGTCATTGATACAATTCATTTGTCGGTGTGAATTGGTTATTTCACTATTTATGATGTCTTCTTTTTGATAAACTTACTTATATGATGCAGATGAACGGTCGGGAATGGATGTACGGTGACCAGCGCGTAGCCGGGTATATTAAAGGCGTGGATAAATTTATCGATGTGGCTACGGCAAACAAAGAGAATGGATTTATACGTTGTCCATGTGTTCAATGTCGGAACAACAAGGAGTACTCTTCCTCGAAAATCATTCGCGGCCACCTGATTATGAAAGGTTTCATGCCCAACTATAATTGCTGGACCAAGCACGGGGAAAGAGGGGTTATGATGGAAGATGGTGAAGAAGAAGATGATGATAACAACTATCATCATATGTTTCCTGAATACAGTGATACTACAATGGAAGACAATGGAGAGGAAAGAGGTGAAGAACGGGCATCAGATGAGCCGGCTGATGAACTTGGTAGGGTCATTTCTGATGCAAAGCGAGACTATGAAACAGAAAATGAGAAGTTGAAGTTAGAGGGCATGTTAGAAGATCACAAGAAATTGTTGTACCCAAATTGTGAAGATGGCAGCACAAAGCTCGGTACCACACTGGAATTGTTGCGATGGAAGCCGAAGTTTCCAAAACATAACGAACTTCCCGAGAGTACCTACGAAGCAAAGAAGACTCTCTGTCCTCTGGGATTAGATGTGCAAAAGATACATGTATGCATTAATGACTGCATCCTCTACCGCGGTAAGGAGTATGAGAATTTAGATAAATGCCCGGTATGTAATGCGTTGCGGTATAAGATCAGACGAGATGACCCTGGTGATGTTGAGGGAGAGCCCCTCCGGAAGAGGGTTCCTGCTAAGGTTATGTGGTATGCTCCTATAATACCAAGGTTGAAACGCATGTTCAGAAACAAAGAGCATGCCAGGTTGTTGCGATGGCACAAAGAAGACCGTAAGAAAGACAGGAAGTTGAGACACCCTGCTGATGGGTCACAGTGGAGAAAAATCGAGAGAGACTTCCCAGACTTTGCAGGTGACGCAAGGAACTTATGGTTTGGTCTAAGTACGGATGGCATGAATCCTTTTGGGGAGCAGAGCTGCAGTCACAGCACCTGGCCCGTGACTCTATGTATCTACAACCTGCCTCCTTGGTTGTGCATGAAGCGTAAGTTCATTATGATGCCAGTGCTCATCCAAGGCCCGAAGCAACCGGGCAACGACATTGATGTGTACCTTAGGCCATTAGTTGAAGAACTCTTACAGTTGTGGGGCAAACCAGGTGTACGTGCGTGGGATGAGAACAAACAGGAGCCATTTGATTTACGAGGGTTGTTATTCGTAACCATCAATGATTTGCCTGCTCTTAGTAACCTTTCAGGACAGACAAACAAGGGATATAAGGCATGCACCCACTGTTTAGATAAGACCGAAGGTTCATATTTGCATAACTACAAGAAGGTTGTGTACCTGGCGAATCGACGATTTCTTCCGACCAATCATCCCGTAAGAAAGAAAGGCAAGAATTTCAAAGGTGAGGCAGATCACCGGAAGAAGCCTGAACTCCCTGCTGGTGAAGATGTATTTGGTATGGTCAAGGACATAGAAGTAATCTTTGGAAAGGGTCTCGGCGGTCAATCAGTTCCGAACGACGTCGCTACAGGACACGCACCCATGTGGAAGAAGAAATCTATATTTTGGGAGCCGCCATATTGGAAAGTCCTGCGTGTCCGCTCTTCAATCGACGTGATGCACGTGACGAAGAATCTCTGCGTGAACCTGCTAGGATTCCTAGGCGTGTATGGGAAGACAAAAGATACACCTGAAGCACGGAAGGACCAACAAATTATGAAAGACCCAAAGAACATGCATACACATAACAAGACGGATAAAGGGCGTCACTTAAGTCGTGCCAGCTATGCTCTTACCAAAGCAGAGAAGGAAATCTTTTTTGAAGTCCTTAACAGTATCAAGGTGCCGTCGGGCTTCTCATCTAATATAAAGGGGATAATAAATATGGCAGAGAAAAAGTTCTAAAACCTGAAGTCTCATGACTGTCACGTGATTATGACGCAGTTGCTTCCGATTGCATTGAGGGGGCTTCTACCGGAAAATGTTCGAGTACCCATTGTGAAGCTGTGTTCATTCCTCCATGCAATATCTCAGAAGGTAATCAATCCAGATATTCTGCCAAGGTTACAGAAGGATGTGGTACAATGTCTTGTTAGTTTTGAATTGGTGTTCCCACCATCCTTCTTCAATATTATGACGCATCTCCTGGTTCATCTAGTGGAAGAGATTGCCATTCTCGGTCCGGTATTTCTGCACAATATGTTCCCCTTTGATAGGTTCATGGGAGTCTTAAAGAAATATGTTCATAACCGTGCTAGACCAGAAGGAAGCATCTCCAAGGGATATGGAACAGAGGAGGTCATTGAGTTTTGCGTTGACTTTATTCCTGACCTTAAGCCGATTGGTGTTTCTGACTCGCGGCATGAGGGAAGACTAAGTGGAAAAGGCACGCTGGGAAAGAAAGCAATGATATGTAGGGACGGGGATTCTTTCACTAAAGCACACTACACAGTTCTACATAATTGCACCTTGGCAGCTCCGTATATCGAGGAACACAAGAATATTGTACGCTCCAAAAACTCGGGGAAGCCTGAATCATGGATTACAGATGAACACATGAAGTCTTTCGGTGGTTGGATGTGGACACATCTCTTGAATGACACCACTGTTGGAGATCAGCTATACTTGTTGGCCGCGTCACCATCTTCTACTGTATTGAATTTCCAAGGGTACGAAATAAATGGGAATACATTCTACACGATCGCCCAAGATAAAAAGAGCACCAACCAAAATAGTGGTGTCCGCTTTGATGCAATAGACGAGAATGGACAAAAGGGAACATATTATGGTTACATAGAGGAGATATGGGAACTAGACTATGGAGTCTCTTTTAAGGTCCCTTTGTTTCGCTGCAAATGGGTCAACCTGAATGGGGAAGGGGTAAAGATAGACCAGTTGTACGGAATGACAACAGTGGATCTCAACAATCTTGGTTATAGAGATGAACCATTCGTCCTAGCCAATGATGTGTCTCAGGTTTTCTATGTGAAGGACATGTCCTCCAGACCGAAAAAAGAAAAAATATGCAAACGAATACATCATATGATGAGCCAAAGCGTCACATAGTTCTTTCAGGGAAAAGAAACATCGTGGGAATCGAGGACAAGACAGACATGTCAGAAGATTATAATAAGTTTGATGAAATTCTGCCCTTCATAGTGAAAACTGACCCAAGCATTCCGTTAAGTAAAGAAGATGCTCCATGGTTACGTCTGAAGCGATCATAAGGAATGACATATGCCAAGAAGTTCATGGTCATATTATGTAACTCTAGTTCATGTCTTTCGTGGTTTGTGGCTTGACCGAAGGATATCTTTCGCGGTTTGTGGCCTTTAGTCCCGGTTTTGTAGTCTCAGTTTTTAATATTAATAAATGTCTTGAGTGTTAGTCCCGTTTTGTGGCTGGACCGGGAGTGCCTGTATGACCAGTTTCTCGGAGATGCCGGAGGACTGGGATCCGGCGGCATCTCCCTGAAACTGGTCGTAGTGGTGTCCCTGCTCTCGAAAACCATCTTGCAGCTTGTAACTTCTCTAACTAGATCAATACGCCTCAGAGCTAACTAATTTCACATATTAGGGAGTGCCTGTATGACCAGTTTCTCGGAGATGCCGGAGATGCCGGAGGACTGGGCTCCGTCGGCATCTCCCTGAAACTGGCCGCAGTGGTGTCCCTGCTCTCGAAAACCATCTTGCAGCTTGTAACTTCTCTAACTAGATCAATACGCCTCGGAGCTAACTAATTTCACATATTAGGGAGTGCCTCTATGACCAGTTTCTCGGAGATGCCGGAGGACTGGGCTCCGTCGGCATCTCCCTGAAACTGGCCGCAGTGGTGTCCCTTCTCTTGAAAACTGGCTGGAGGAATGGACTCGCAAGGATGCCTATTTATAGTACAAGCAGCTCGGCATAGTGTCGACACTTACGAAATAATGTCGACACTCACCCCTATCATTAGTGCTGACTCGTGTTTTGTCTCGGTTGGTGTCTCCAACCGGGACTATAGGTTGATCTTTAGTCCCGGTTGGTGACACCATCCGGGACAAGGTACACGCCGCACGACATAATGTCGACACTCACCCCTATCATTAGTGCTGCCTGGCCCAGCCTGCCGAAATCGTCCATCCCGGGTAAAAAGGACAAATGTCTGCCGAATCGGCAGGAAGTTATGTGCTGAATCACGGCATAGTTTGTGATGTTGTGCCCATATTATGCATGTGTGTGGACATTGGTATGGAGAACAATGTTGCAGGAGGAAGTTTTCCTTTTTGTCGCACGGAAAAGCCCTTTTCCATTTTCCGAGCGCAAATAACGGGTCGTTTTGTGAAGTAACCACCAAAATGCCGTTTCAGAATGCTACCGTCCCATTTTCCTAAAATACTAAACCACCTTACATGGACTATCTCCCAACCGGTACATCTCAAACCTTTTCGTCCATCCCGGGTAAAAAGGACAAATGATTACCGAATCGGTAGGAAGTGGGTCCGGTTTGTACTACAGGTACATGATCTATCGCCCGTGATTTTTTGAAAAAATCATTTTTAGACTCGCAATATGTGGTTTCTTCAGAGATCCAATGCAAGTTCTAACGATGCTCGTCCCCTATTTTTCATCTTTAGTCCCAATTGGTGACACCATCCGGGACAAGGTACACTCCGCACGACATAATGTCGACACGCCATTTTTCCCGCCATTTTTCTTCCCGCCATTTTTTCCCGCCAGTTCTTCCCGCCAGTTCTTCACTATATATATATGTAGGGTTGGCAGGAACATAGAGAAATACCTGAAAAAATTACACGCCATTTTAGTAGGGTTGGAGCCACCAACCAGGACTAAAGACCCCCCTGCGCGCGCCCCTTCAGCTGCTGAAAATTGGAGTATACGTCCCGTTGGTGGCTCCAACCGGGACGTATGCCCTTTTAGTCCCGGTTGGAGCCACCAACCGGGACGTATACTCCCTCCCCTTTATATAACTTCTCTTCTTCTTCTCTGCTTCTCTGTTTCATCGACGACGCCGCCAGGCTGCCCGCGCCCTCCGTCATCGTCAACGCCTCCGCCTCCGGCCGCCACCGCCGCGCTCTCCCCGACGACCGCCGCCCGCGCGCTCCCCGACGACCGCCGCCCGCGTCTCTTCCCGCCGACGACCGCGCTGCCCGCACCCTTCCCCCACCGCCGCGCGTCAGGTACGCCCCTCCCTGCCTCTGTCCTCCCCCTCCCTCTGCTGCTAGTGGGCGGCGGCGGCTGCTGCTAGTAGGTGCTGCTGCATGGTGGGCTTCGGGTGGTGGGCGGCGGCTGCTGCTGGTGGGCTTCGATCGGGTGGTGGGCGGTGGCTTCGGGTGATGTGTATTGTCTGTGTGCATGGCCCGCGTGGACGTGTGGTTAGTCATCATATGATTATTAGGGATAGGATTAAGGCTTAGGGCACGTACAACGTGGTCGCTAACGAGGAACGCTAGTATTAGATTCCGGACAGTTTGGCCATATTTCCAGCAGATTCCGTGAAAAAGTGTAGCGTCGACGAAAAAAGAAACGCCAGACGCTACGTCTCTATCTCTTGCAGCAAACGTTTTTAATGAACAGCAAACACTACGGATGCGGAAAAAAAATCATATTTAGCGCCTTGGTTAGCGGTTTCCGTTGGAGGATGGGGCGTTTGGGTACGTTTTCTTTTTCGTACGTATTAATTTTCATCGCTTAAGCGGCTACCTAAACGCCTGGCGTAATACATGCCCTTAGAGCGGGTCTGCGGGTATGGGTTTGCCACCCCCATACCCGCCCCATTAAACTTGGAGGGTCTAACTTTTTACCAAACCCTCCCCATTTAAGGCGGGTATCCATCGGGTTTGTGGGTTTTGGGGCCCCATTGCCATCCCTAATCGCATCCTTATCATCGGACTATCCTCGTTTGCTATAGGAGTATCACATTTACTCAATGATAGATTTATACTCCCTCATGTCGGGTTTGTAAGGCTCGGGAAAAGGGGATGTCGATGGCCGGTTCCGCAGGACATGGGAGGCGTGCAGGGACGCGTGGGGCGGGTGTATTGTGGCAAGAGAGAGGCAGAAGCTCTGTTTGCTCGGGGAAGGTGAGGAGAGGGGGGAGGAGGTGGCGCCGATGGGAGTTCCCCTGTTCTCTCACACGTGGGCGAGACATGGGCGAAGGGGTCGCGCGGTCAAAACCATTGTGTTCGACGTAGGAAAGCTCGGTCTGGCTCGGTCGCGCGTAAATCTTCCCATGAAATTGCATGCCCCTTAGGTGCATGTGGGTTCGACGATGTGCCTTCGCCAGGGCATTCTGAACCCTCTTAAATCGATTCCAATATGGTATTTTGTTAGTATCTAGTGTTACCTATCTACTGGATAGTTTCCCTTTTGTAGCCTTATACTCATGTTCCCCTCTCATATGCATCCGAGGTTTCTCCGAACTAGGTTATACACCCCTCGGAACTCCGGAATATTGATTTTAGTTGATTTTAGCTAGAGTTACCTATCTACTACACGATTTCCTTTTTGTAGCTAGGTTTATGGTTTAGGGTTTCTCTTCATTTTTATTATTGTGTATGTATATATTAGGGTTTCTCTGAATTAGGGTTTATATCTCTCAACACCGTACGTAACTTTCTCCTTTAGCCGCTTTGACTTATTCGTTTTTCCACCTATGCAGAAAATATGGACCCACATGTCAGAGACAAAGAAAAGGAAGAGTTGATCCAAGGTGTGATCCGTGGGGAAGATAATTTAGACGTATCAACGTTTCTGAACAACTCCGGTGAGGGTGATCCTCTTTTTACCGGAATAGACGACTTGTTTGTCCGGCGAGGTGCATGTAATATAATTAATTCATTAATTAATCATCTACTATCTATATAGAAATAGTAACGACGATCTTTCTTCTTTTAGCCCTCCAGATCGAAGGAATCTACTGAAAAGGCCAGACGAGGCCCAAACAAAAAGTTGCAAGACCATGAGAGGTTCAGGATCGAAGATGTCGCTGAAGACGGCAAACCGACGGCTCCCGAAGTTGTCGCAACCAAATTTGTGGCACAATGCGGAGTAATCGTTAGGGACTTAATCCCGATCACCATTAGAAATTGGAATAGGCCTGCTATTGCGGATGAAGAGGGAACATGTTTATTTGTCCCTAACCACGCCAAAGATTTACTGTGGAAGAGGCTCATGGTTAATTTAAACTATCGAAGATAGAGCTGGATCCAAATGCGGAGGATCCAGTTGAGGACGCCTTACAACATGGGAGAGCCATGGAGGCTAAGGTCAGGGAGTGGGCTTTGAAGAAGATGGCCCAGTGTTTCACCAACTGGAGGAAAAGATTGCACCTTGACTATGTCGTGAAAGAGAAGACTCCCGATTTCAAGAATATTCAGTTTGAGAAGATAAAACCATTCTGGGCTGAGTTTGTGGAATACAAGAAATCAGAAAAAGCTAAGAAAATGTCTGAAACGAATAAGCTGAATGCTGCTAACAAGAAGTATCATCATACTATGGGGCAAGGTGGCTACAGGGCTGGCATTCCTAAGTGGGAGAAACTTGAGAATGAACTGCGTGCTAAAAAGATCACCCCAGAGACAGACGATTGGGTAGAACGTGCAAGGAATTGGTTTTACGGGCATGGGGCACGTTGGAATCGGAAGGGAGGTGTATATATAACATACGACATAAAGAAGACCCCTTGCCAATCGAGAGGATGAGAAAAGCAGTAAAGGCTGTTAAAGATGGGGACTTCATTCCCGATAGAGAGAATGATGAGCTCACACTCGCCCTTGGAAATAAGGAACATGACGAACACGAGGCACAAGAGGCTCCCAACCATGGAGGACTGGGTTTCCCGAAGAGAGGAAGAAATATCCTGATAGAAGCCGTCAGAGGAGAAAGGACAGGGAGGAAGTTGAAGCAAATAGTCAGAAAGAGCGAATGCGTTTAATTGAAGAACGATTAAAGCAACAACAAGATGAAATTAACGCACTTAAAGAGCAAAGTACTACCGGCCCATCTCAGCAGCACACTGCATTCGATGCTACCGGCCTATCGAATAATCGAAAACGCAGTGCGGCTTCCACCGAGGTCCCGGGTGATGACAATGGCGATGACGATGATGCACCGACGATGGCTCCTGTTGGCTACCCAGTGGATGATATCACAGAGATGACACACTGCGAGCTACATGTCAAAGTTGTGAACATATCAATGAAGGTGGCGGTCGGCTATGCCTTACCAATTGGACCCACACCAACTTACCACTGTCGTCCGGTTCTCGAGGGCTACGCTGTTGTCGGCGTGGATGAAATCATGCCCACCTTTGAGGTTTTGGATCTTCACTACCCTGCAGGTGAAGGGGATGTGACTGTACTGGGAGACGCAAAAAACGTCACCATTCTATGGCCGAAGGAATGTATCGTGCTTCGAAATCACACGCCAAGGCCATCTTCGCCGCCGCCTCACCCGTCTCCAGCGAGGTCGTCACCGCCGCGACAGCCGTCTTCGTCGCCTCACCCGGCTCCGTCGCCTCACCAATCTCCGATGCAGCCATCGCCGCGGGAACCATCGTCGGCGCCTCAGGATAAAAAACGTAAGCGTACCGCTACTGTGCGTCGTTGTAAGCGATCGCCGAAACGTAAACAAGAGCCTCTTCCAAAAGTACCAAAGGTTCCTCCCAAGAGAGCTTATGACTGTACTGAAGAGGAGACTGCGGCGATCGTTGATGTGGAAACGACAGCGTTTTTCGCTAAGCAGAGGCGACCGAAAGAGCCAGAGTTCCCCAGCACCAAAGAAGAAAAAGACAAAGTGTTGAAAATGCTAAAGACTCTTCATCAACCCGAGCCAAAGATGTCATCAGACTATGCGCGTTCTATTCTCAAGTCACATGCGGCACAAAAAGCTGAGCAAGAAATCTGTTGCCCAGCTCGGAGAACAAGCAAAACAGTCTTGCGCCCCTCTCAAGGTGATTTCCCAAACCAATGTGGGGTCGAGCAAACCTCTCGTCAAACCTGAGGAGGTAAACAATCTTCCAACAAAAATGCGAAGATTGCATAACTGGTACTTGCATGCCACAAAGGCCGGGGCTAACTGGATAGTGCTGAAGGTTACAAAAAAGCATTATGGGAAAGATATGGATGACATGATATCCATTGAATTTGATGAACTATTTCAATTATTCAATCAAGACGCCTTGGACAAATCGATCATCAGTGCCTATTGTCTGTAAGTACTAATTCTGTAATTAATTTAGTCTCCGGCTATCTCACCTTGTTTATTGCATGTATATAATCATACTGTAATATGCAGAATGAAGATTCTCGAATGCAGCAGAGGACAAATCTATGACATTGGCTTCATTGACCCATATTGGGTTCATCAAGATAATCTCAAAACAAACCCCCAGGATACGGAGGATAATATAGTACACGCGTTAAGGTTTCAAGAAACCAAAAGGGAAATACTATTTCCTTACAACTTCGAGTGAGTGTTATTGTCTTGTATACACTTTCTATTTCGCTTACTCGATGTTAAGTATATAATTGATTAGTTATGCATTCGCAGCTACCACTATATTCTGTTAATCATTCAACTTGACAAAGGGCGTGTACTAGTCATGGACTCGAAACATAAACCCCTTGAGACATGGAAGGACATCTAGATACTTCTCCAGCGGTAATTCTAATCATTACGACACTATATCGGCAACGTTCGTGAATTTTATGATATCAAGTACTTAATAACTTATTTTATTCGTTTTCTACGCCGGGCAGCGCTTGGAAACGGTTCACCAACAAGGCTAGGGGTGTTTGGAAAGAGAAGCTTACATTTCAACCACTAAATGTAAGCACCACTAGCTATATCCGCGCATCTCTTTGATTCTAGTTTTGATACAGTTATTATCATGCTTGATTATTATTTTGATTGAACTCTGTTCTCGTAAAGTGCCTGACGCAGGGACCAGGTAACAATCTATGTGGATACTATGTTTGCGAGTTCATCCGGCAGACGTGCGATGAGAAGGGCAGAAATTTAGAGCAACTCCACGTACGTAAACAATTTCTATAGTTTTTAATTACAATCAAATTGTGTTTAGTTTCATTCATATAGGCTGACTCCTTTTTTAAATCAGATCGAACGTCTACGGGACGGTCTTCTGCCAAAGGATCGCGTACGAGCAATTCAGGAGGAATTGGTGGGATTCTTGGATGCAGAAGTCCTAGACCCAAAAGGGGAATACTATTCGGCTGTGTATAGACAATAGGGATTGTAAAAATAGCAACTTTGAAGGAATTGGTCGGTAGCATCGAATAGCAACTTTGGTATGTAGTGCATGAACTCGATCCGTGTATTCAATGTAATATTGTCATGATATTCATGATGTAATATAAGGTTCCTTCATTGATAAGTGCAAATCACTAAATAAACAATAAAACAACCTAAATGAATTCTCTGCCGCGGCACAAAAAGTGGCGAAAATGCTGCCGCCGCAACAAAGTGTGCCAAAATGAATTCTCTGCCGCGGCAGAGAAATGGGCCAAATCTCTATCGCGGCAGAAGGTTATTAGTCCCGGTTCATGTTACGAACCGGGACTAATGCTCCACCCCCCTCGACCTCTGTCGCTGCCACGTGTGCACCCTTTTGTCCCGGTTGGTGGGGCAACCGGGACTAAAGGTTAGGGCTTTAGTCCCGATTGCCCCGTCCCGGTTGGGCAACCGGGACTAAAGCCCCATACCAACCGGGACCTATAGCCCCGTTTCCACCGGTGTTTCTAAATCATTTGAGGATTTATATTTCAAATTTTGAGGCAAAAGGTTAAACTAGAAATTTCAAATGTAATAGAAGCAAGATTTTAGCAAAAATGTGAACTAGAAATCGCCGAATGAACTAGAGAGGGGTAGATGACCGGACGATCCGGTGGATCATAAAGATTGTCACTAGTGGGAACACCACTATTAACATCAATGTGGTGGTGGGCATGTACTTTAGGCCATCCTATGGCGTAAGGCAGGGTGATCCATTCTCCTCCTTGCTCTTCAACGGGCTATTGATGCCCTTGCGTAAATGTTAGAGAAAGCTAAGACTTCGGGCCACATCTCAGGTGTCTAAGGCATCATATCCTTGGGTAGGGACTACCCAACTCCAGTATGCCGACGACTATGATCATGGTTGAAGTTTCGGTGCTTGACATAGTAAATCTCAAGTTTCTCCTCCTATGTTTTGAGGCCATGTCGAGCCTCAAAATCAACTTTGATAAGATTGAAGTTGTCGTAAATTGTCTAAGGACCAATAGCGAATTGCAGACAACCTAAATTGTAGGCTATCTGAATTCCCTGTGTCTACCTAGGGATGTCGGTCTAGGATACACGGATCCTTATTAAGGACTTTGATCCCCTGATGGACAGGGTCAAGACGAGGTTGGAGCCGTGGGCAGGGGAGGTTTACTTCCAAGGGAAGTAAGACTATCCTCATGGACTCATGCTTGTCTAGTCTTCCCATGTACATCATGGGTCTTTATTTGCTTCAAGAAGGGTCGCATGATAGTTTTGACAAAGAACTGTCGTGCTTCTTCTGGCAGGCGGCTGATTGTCGGCAAAGTACCATATGGTATGGTGGACTAATATGTAATCCCTGAAGGAGTTTGGGGGCATAGGCGTCCTTTTGTCCCGCCATATGAATGTGTCTTTGATACTACAGTGGGTCTAGTGGATCCTCAAAGGTGATAGGGCCTCTGGTTACAACTTTTCCGAGCTAAATACATACGGGGCCGCCCACTCTTGGCGAGCGAGTGTTGGGAGGGATCTCAGTCTTGGAGATCCATTGAGGACTTCAAGCAGGGGATAAGGTTGGGGGTGACTGATGCGGCTGAGTTCACTATAGATATTCGTTGGGATACCCCAAGAGGAAGGTGTGAAGAGCACATCAGTAAGTTTTCCCTCAGTTATGAAACCAAGGTTATCGAACCAGTAGGAGTAAGAAAACAACTCCAAGGTATTGTTAACAACTTGGAACCTGCACAACACAAACTCAAAACTTTGCCCAACGTATAGTGAGGTTGTCAATTAATCTCACCAGTTTGCTGAAAACAAAGGATTAAACGTATAGTGTGGAAGATAATAGTTGCTTGTAAAAAGTAAATGGTAACAGTAGATGATGTATCAATGATAAAGGAATGAAACGGGATCCATAGTTCCTTAGAGGTGTTCTCCTTAAGATAGATAACATGCTGGGTGAACAAATTACAACGAGGCAATTGACAGATTGAGAAAGCATAACAATGCAAACAATAGACATCATGACTCCTATGAGATTTGATTGGGTATTACAACAATATACATAGACCGTAATCCAACTGCATCTATGACTAATAATCCACCTTCAGGTTATCATCCGAACCCCTTCTAGTATTAAGTTGCAAGCAATAGATAATTTCATTAAGCAATGTGTGTAAATTAAACAATACAATTGTTCCATGAACAAAACATTGTTGTTTTTTCCCTAGTAGCAACATCACATCTACAACCTTAGAGATTTATGTCACTTCCCCAGATTACTAGAGGCATGAACCTACTATCGAGCATAAATACTCCCTCTTGGAGTTACAAGCATCTAGTTGGCCAAGATAGCTACTAGCAACGGAGAGCATGGAAGATCACAAATAACACAGACATGATAGAATCAATAATCAATCTAACATAGTATCTCAATATCCATTGGATCCCCGCAAACACAACATATATGATTACAAATAGATGAACTTGATCATGAACGGAGCTCACAAGTTCTAAACATGATAGCACAAAGGAGGAGAAATAACCATCTAGCTACTGTATGGACCCATAGTCCAAGGGTGAACTACTCAAGCATCATACCGGAGGCTGGCATGGTGATGAAGAAGGCCTCCGGGATGATCTCTCCCCTCCGGCAGGGTGCCGGGAAGAGCTTCAGATCCCCCCGATCTAGGGACGATGGTGGCGGCGACTACATACTGTTTCGTGGTGATTTGATCGGGTGCTTAGGATTTCTGCATCAGGGTGACTTTATAGGCGAAGGGGCAAGGTTGGTGGGCGCCCGAGGAGCCCAGACCTAGTGGTGGCACGCCCTCCCTAGGCCGCGCGGCCCTAGGGTGTGGCCACCTTGTGGCCCCCCTTCGGCTGCCCTTCGGACTCGGTGTTCTCTTTGGTAAAATATTGACTTTGGCTTTTGTCCCGTCCAATTCCGAGAATATTTACTTACTAGCTTTTCTAAAACCAAAAACAATAGAAAACAGGCAACTAGCACTGCGACATCTTGTTAATAGGTTAGTCCCAAAAAATGTATAAAAATACCTCAAAGTGTAGACAAAACATAACAAAGTTGATACTAAACAAGCATGCAACATCAAAAATTATAGATATGTTTACGACATATCAAGCATCCGCAAGATTAACTTCTGCTCATCCTCGAGTAGGTAAGTGATAAAAAAATAATTTTTGAGGTGACATGTACCATCACAAAATTGATCAAACCATTTTCAAAGCATTGATAGCTAGGATCAAAGTACTCTATGTTGGAGATATGCCCTAGAGTTAATAATAAAAGTGGTTATTATTATATCTTTGTGTTTATGATAAATTTTTACATTCATGCTATAATGGTATTAACTAGAAACATTAATACTTGTGTGATTTGTAAACTAAATTAGAGTCCCTGGTAAGCCTCTTTATAATACTAGCTTGTTGGTTAATAGATGATCGTGGTTTCTCGATCATGAACATTGATATGTTATTAACAACAAGATCATATCATTAGGATAATGGTATGATGGACATACTCCTATACATAAGCGTAGCAGAAAGATCAAGTGATTTCAATAGTTCGTTTGCTATAAGCTTTCTGATACATAGTAACCTAATTCCTTCGACCATGAGATCATGCTAATCACCATCACTGGAAGGATGCTTTGATGACATCAAACACCACACCGTAACTGGGTGGATATAAAGGTGGCATTGAGTGTTCAGAAAGTATGTGTTGAGGCACATGGATCAAGAGTGGGATTTGTCCATCCATATGACGGATAGATATACTCTGGGCCCTCTCGGTGGAATGTCATCCAATTAGCTTTCAAGCATGTGACTGGCTCACAAGGGATCACATATCACGGGAACAAGAAAAGAGTACTTATCGGTAACGAGGTTGAACTAGGTATGTAGAAATACCGACGATCAAACCTCGGATAAGTAAACTATCGCGAGACAAAGGGAAATTGGTATCGTATGTCAGTGGTTCATTCGATCGCAAAGTAATCATAGAAATATGTGGGATCCATATGAATTTCCAGATTCCTCTATTGGTTATTGGTCGGAGAAGTGTCTCGGTCATGTCCGCATAATTCATGAATCGTATGGATACACACTTAAGGATTCGATGTTGTTTAGTAGATATGGAATGTAAGTAGGGAAACCAAATATTGTTCGGAGTCTCGGATGGGATCCGGGATATCACAAGGAGATCCAGAATGGTCCGTAAAATAAGATTCATATAAGGAAAGTCTGATTCCAGAGTTCGGGAATGATTTCGATGTTTTCATCGGAGAGGTTATAGAAGGGTCTAGAAGGTTCACCGGACCGGAAGGGGAATGGTCCATGAATGTGTCATGGTTAAGTGGAATGATTGGATCATATCCTAGGTCATTTTGGTTGGGAATTTGCAAGAGAGAAATAAAGCTTTAAATTGAAAGTCAAAAGGAATGTTTGAAAAGTCAAACTGGAACAACAGTTTCCTAGTGGAAGAAGGAAAGAGTCCTTCCTTCTATCCAACTTGGGTTTGGGTATGGATTCAAACTCCCCTCTCCCAAGCTGCCCTCCCTCTCATAAATAAAGGGGAAGGGCTGCCCCAAAGAACACACAACCTAGCCCTCCCCACCCCGTGCGCCGCTGCCGCCCAAGCCGCCGCGCCGCTAGCCTATGCCGCCGCCAGCCCATCGCCGCCGCCCTAGCCGCCGCCGACACCTCCTCCTCCTCTCCGGCCTTCTAAACCTATATCGCTGGAAACCCTAGATCCACCATAACTCGCACCGGCTTAGGCAAAGCCCTACGGGATCTTCCCTCTACTTCCGACACCACGCTGTCATGCTGCCAAAATCACAAGGGGAGAACTACAATCTCCGCTTCCTGCTGGAACAAGGGAGAGGAAGGTATTCATCGAGTACCGAACGTGTGACCGACTATGGAAGCGCTGCCGGAACGCAATACCGGAAGGATCGTCTACGCGATCTTGAGATCGGCAAGTGTACGACTACATCACCCACGAGAATCTGCTCTCGTTAACCGCTTTGAAATCTTCGAGGGTGAGTCCTCTAATCGACTCGTTGCTTTAATATAGTAGATAGATCTTGGCTTGTTTGTGTGTAGAAATTTTTTGTTTTCCATGCTACGAACCCCTACAGTGGTATCAGAGCCGTGTCTATATGCAGATTTGTTGCACGAGTAGAACACAATGGTCATTGTGGGTGTTGATGCTTTTGTTGTCGATTGCTTCTTGTGTACTTTGCATCTTGCGGATGGTGGGATGAAGCGTCCTGGGCTAACCTTACATGACATCGTTCATGAGACTTTCTCCACGCTTGACATGCAACTTGTATTGCATAAGTGGCTTTGCGGGTGCCTGTTTCTCCCAACATAGTGAAGATTCAATTTACAACGGGTAATTGACAATGCTAGTATCAACGTTGTGGTTATTGTTCGTAAGTTAGATCATCACTTATTGAAAGCCCCAAACCACGTAAAACATGCAAAGAAAATTAGAGGCGTCTAACTTTGTTTTGTAGGGGTGCGCTGTGATGTGACATGGCCATGATTGTGATTATATATGATATATGCAATGTTCCTTATTGTAAGTTCGCAACCAGCATGATCCATATGGTTGTCTTTTAATTCCGTTAAGACCTGTGTGTCTATTATTCAAAGTACTTGTAATAGTTGATGTTGGTGGACAACAACCATGAAGCGGCGCCATTGACCTTGACGCCATGCCGGTGATGATGGAGATCATGTTCGTCTTAAAGATGGATATCGGAAGCACGAGAATAAAGGCCACATCATATCACATATTTTGAATTGCATGTGATGTTAATCCTTTTATGCATCTTGTATTGCTTAGTTCGCGACGGTAGCATTATAAGATGATCCCTCTAGCACAAAATTTCAAGTTATAAAGTGTTCATCCTTAGTAAGCACCATTGCTAAAGCTCGTTGTTTCGAAGCACCACGTGATGATCGGGTGTGTTAGATTCTGCGAGTGTATACAACGGGAGCAAGCCAGATTTGCTCATGCGGAAGCTAAGGTTTGATCTTGATGAGCCTAGCATGTACAGACATGGTCTCGGAACACGGATCACCGAAAGGTAAAGCATGAGTCACATAGTAGATATGATGAACATGTTGATTATTCTCCATTAAAGCTACATAAACTCCCGTGATGATCGGTTTTGATGTGGTGGATTTGGTTCGTGTGATCACTAAAACAATGCGAGGGATATTGTTTTGAGTGGGAGTTCACCTAGATTAATTTAACTACTAATTAGAACTCAATTTGTCATAAACTTAGTCTAAACTATTGCAAATATGTTATAGATCAATGGCGGCCCCTACCATCAATTTTAATGCGTTCCTAGAGAAAGAAAAGTTGAAAAACAATGGAAGCAACTTCGCGGATTGGTTCCGCAATTTGAGGATTATCCTCAATGCTGGTAATTTGACCTATGTGTTGGATGCACCGCTGGGTGACCCACCTGCAACTGATGCTACAGATGAGGTAAAGAATGTTTTCCTCGCTCGAAAGAATCAGTACTCCACAGTTCAGTGTGCTATCTTGTATGGTTTGGAATCAGAGCTTCAGAAAAGGTTTGAGAACCATGATCCACATGATATTTTCCATGAACTTAAAATGATATTTGAGGCTCACGCGATAGTTGAGAGTTATGAGGCTTCTGAAAAGTTCTTTAACTGCAAGATGGAAGAGGGTAGCTCTGTCAGTGTGAACGTGCTTAAGATGTCTGGGCACGCAAGCAAGCTTCAAAGCTTGGGTATAGTGATTCCTAATGCTTCAGGGATTCACCGTGTCCTCCAATCACTACCACCAAGTTATAAGAACTTTGTGATGAACTACAATATGCAAAACATGGACAAGTCGTTGCCCGAACTCTTCTCCATGTTAAAGTCTGCGGAAGTGGAGATCAAGAAAGAGCACCAAGTGTTGATGGTCAATAATACCACCAAATTCAAGAAGCAAGGGAAGTCTAAGAAAAAGGGAAACTTCAAGAAGGGTGGTAAGAAAGTTACCGCGCCGGCGAAGAATACCAAGGCTGGGCCTAAGCCTGATACTGAGTGCTTTTACTGCAAGGGAGAAGGTCACTGGAAGCGGAATTGCCCTATGTACTTGGCGGATTTGAAGAACATGTTATTGATGTGTATCTCACTAGTACTCGTAGTAGTGCCTGGGTATTTGATACTGGTTCGGTTGCTCATATTTGTAACTCAAAACAGGTGCTGCAGAATAGATGGAAACTAGCGAAGAACGAGGTGACGATGCGCGTAGGAAATGGATCAAAGGTTGATGTGATCGCGGTTGGCACGCTACCTCTTCATCTACCATCGGGATTAGTTTTATACTTAAATAATTGTTATTTGGTGCCGGCGTTGAGCATGAACATCATATCCGGATCATGTTTATTGCGAGACGGTTACTTGTTGGGGGGATAACCCCGGGTAGGGTAAAGACGGGGAGAGACGGAAGGATGTTCCCCGTCTAATTTCCGAGTTACGGTCCGAGCCGTCCGAATCATGCAGAGGTCGGCCGAGATGGGAAAGGGCAGGACCCTCATGATACTAGCAAGACGTTACCCGGCCGAGATACTTCGTAACTCGGCTGAGTCAGCCCGAATAACCTTAATGCAGATAGAGGACGAGCCGAGCTACGGGAGGCAAGGCTGAATGATATGAAGCTTGCAGGAGAAGGAGAAGCCTGAAGTCAAACCCTAGCCGCAGGATAGGGAGAATCTGAGCCAAGCCAAGTACTACAGACAAAGACGCAGAGCGACAGAGAGGCAGAAGAAGGTCACGGGGGTGACAGTCCTGGAGCCTGAGGCGTGCAGGAGGGGCCCTCTGGAACCTTGCCGTAGTAGGAGGAGCGACAGGGAAAGGAGGGCGCCGAACTACTATATTGGGACAAGCATATTCCTCGAATATGCTTGCCACATCAGCCCTAAAGGAGCCTAGGACTCTCCTTTATAAGGAGAGGCTTGGACCCTGAGCAAGGGATCGACTCACCTTTCAGTACCGTTAGGCTGGTAAAGTTCTTCTCTTCACCCTGTATACAGCTCAAGGAGCACTTGTAGCCCAAGGAAGAAGAAATAAAGATCTTTGCCTTAGTCTATTGTGTGTAGAATCAACTACATCTTCCCTCCCCAGATCCCACTAGTATCCATTGGCCCCAAACTTTAGCCTACCCATGGCATCTGCCGTGCCATCACCACGACAGTTGGCGGCCACCGTGGGGCCAGTAGCGGTGCTAGCTGGAGTTATGATCCGGACGGGAAACTTCATCAACACGGGCGAGCGCGTTGTTTCTGGCTTGGTCCAGAGGTTTGATCTCTGTGACTACGTCAGCGACAATGCAGGCAGCTTCAGGGGAAAAAATCCCCCTCGCAACAGTGTCTTCATCAACCTGGGCGGGCACAAGGTCTACATCGGCATCGACATCTCCGGCATTTATCCTCACCGAGTTGTTGTTGCAGGAGAGCCACCTCTTAACACTGTGAGCCGTCCGCGCGGAGCGCATCCCGAAGGCAGTGTCGAGGTGATGGTCGCGGCCGGAGTGCAAGCTGGAGCAGCGGCTGCCGGATCAACTAGAGAACCTGGCACCGGCGTACAGGGCGCACCCAGGTAAACAGCACCACTACCCACCGAGGTAATCCCACCAGCGACCAACCCGATCGAGGTGCAGGACACTACCCCAAAGGCACCAAGAGTAAGAGGGCCACCTCTGGAAAGACCAGAGAACATTCTTTAGGCAACCATAGAGAACTTGACTACACCTGTAGCGCCGATACTTGATCCGGCAAATGCTCAGGCAGAATTAGAAGAAACCAGGAAAAAGGTGCTGGTAGAGGCCAAAAAGGTGTCGGCCTTGCGAGAGTCCTTAAATAGGACCCTGCGCGAGTATGCCAAAGCTAATAAGCTTGATGTCGCACTCGAACGGGTGGACGAATTAAGATTGAGGGGGAAAAACCTCATAGATGATATCAACAAGGAGCATGATGCTCATAAGGCGGAATCAGTTGATTTGGGCTTGCTGAGGTACAGTACCCCGGCAAAGAACCTGAGAGCGGCAAATGCCACAGCATTGGAATTAGAGGGGTTGACCGGCGAAGCCCGGCAGAAACAGCAAGAAAGAGTGAATGAGCTGGTGCGCATCGCGAACCAGCAAAACGAAGAAATGTTCAGGGCAGACCTGGCGAGGCTGGGGGCCTCACGAATGGTTCACTCAGCAGGAGCAGCACCTGCCTTGTCCGTGGCAGCAGCATCCTCACCCGGAAATAATGCACGGAAGGACAGAGCAGTAACCTCAGGAAAGAGAAACAAACAAATTGTTCCGTATGATCCGGCGATAGCCGGGAAGGCAAATGAGAACAGAGGCAATGGAAGCCGAGGTAATAGTGGTGAGAGGAATCCCGGCCGTATAGAGAAAGACGGCGGAAGCCGAGGCAATGGAGACCTCGGCAGAAGAGAGCTCGGAAGAGGCAATCATGAAAACAATACCCCGGCCGAAGTAAGAAGAGAACTGCCACTCAACCCGCAGCCAAGGCATGAACCCCGGCAGGAAAGAGAAACGAGGCCAGCTCGCCACAACCAAGTGAATGAAAGATACAATGATGGTTATTCCGAGATGGAATATGCGATCCGTGGTGGAAACAACCACTATGGAATACAAGATAGAGTTCTATACAGAGATTTGCCATCAAATGATGCAAGAGTAAAGCTGGACCGGCTATACCGGTCCGAGTTGTTGGAAGAACAGGGCCCACCAGGTCCGACATGCTTTGGACCATGGATCATGGGCGAACCACCTGTGCCGAACTTTCAGCTAGCAAGAGGCACGAAAACATATAATGGGAGTACCAAACCACAAGACTGGTTGATTGACTATGCCACTGTTGTGAAAATAGCGGGTGGAAACTTACGATGGGCAGTGAGGTATGTCCCGCAAATGCTTGAAGGACCAGCTAGGGTATGGCTGAATAATCTACCAGCGGGCAGTATCAACTATTGGTTGGATTTTGAAGAAATGTTCGTCAGCAACTTTACCAGCACATACAAGAGGCCAAACAGACCGCAACAATTAGCCATGTGCAAGCAGAGGCCAAATGAAACAGATAGAGAGTTTTTAACTCGATGGTGTAACCTGAGAAACTCATGTGAAGGAGTCATAGAGTCGCAAGCAATAGCCTGGTTCGCTCAAGGATGCCGTTATGGCAGCGTGTTATGGCAACGTCTGCAAAGAGATATGCCGACCACATTGGCAGAAACTATCAGAATAGCGGATTCCTACGTGTTAGGAGATCCAACGCAACCAGAATTAATGTCGGCAGATCATCGGGAGCAACAAGACCATTATGTAAGAGATTTGGCCGGGTCATCCAGGCGCAGCGACTTCAGAGGAAGAAGAAGAGAAGAAAGGCCGGATTATAGATATAATTCGGCCCAAGTGGCAGCAGTAGTGCAGGATCCGCCGAGTCACGGACCGACTCAACGGCAGAAAAATGGTCCTCAGCAGTGGACACCAAGGAATGAAGGAAAAAGACAGTGGACCCCAGAACAAAAGAAACAGTGGCAGGAGAGGCCGAAGTACACGTTCGAATCTATGTTGGATCAGCCGTGCAAATTTCACACGTCAAACCCATCCAGGCCAGCCAACCATACGACTCGCCAATGTGCATGGATGAAAAATGCAATGCGAAACCCCGTAGGCATTCAGGCAGCACCCCATCAAGTACATCAGCAGCATCAACCACAGTTTACTGGAGCAAATGCACAGCAACTGATGTTACCGCCTCCTCCCCCGAGGTACGATAACTCGGATCGGAGAGATGCGATAAATCAGGTGATGAACCAAGTCCAGGATGGAAGAGCAAATCCAGCGAGTACTGGACGCAATGATTACAGAGAACATCATCAGTCTTATTGCGTGTTCACAACGGAACAACAAGACAAGCAGAGTGTGCAGCGCCGGCATATGGAAGTAAACGCAGTTATGCCTGCAGTACCAAGATATGTCCCTTGGTCAGATCAGGAGGTAACTTGGAGCATAAAGGATCACCCCAAGATAATGCCGAATCTCGGATCATATGCCCTCGTGTTGGATCCGACATTCTTTGGACCAAGCATCAATGTGAAATTCTCAAAAGTACTCATTGACAATGGAAGCAGCATCAACATCATGTACAAAGACACCATGCATAAACTCGGAATATTGCAGAACATGTTGCAATCCACGAGGACCACTTTCCATGCGATAGTGCCGGGGCTTTCATGTGAACCCATTGGCAAGGTCCGAGTGGATGTGTTAATCGGCACAAGAGATAACTGCAGAGCAGAAAACTTAGAGTTTGAGGTGGTGGATCTAGAGAGTTGTTATCATGCTTTACTCGGACGGCCAGCGTTGGCGAAATTCATGGGCAGCTGTCATATAAGGTATCTGAAAATGAAGCTACCCGGACCACAAGGAGTGATAACAGTAGCAGGTGATTGCAAGAAATCAATGGAGTGTGCTTCAGCCGGGTCAAATCTGGCCGAATCATTGGTTATAGCAAGAGAAAAAAGAAGGATTCAGGAGGTAGCAGCCCTAGCTCAGTCGGCACAGCTGAATATGCCGGCACTAGCCAATCCACATGGAAGTGTCTCCTTTCAGCCGACTAAAGAAACAAAGAAGTTTCAGATAGATGAGCAATTCCCAGAACGTACTGTTACTATTGGGGCAGACCTAGATGCTAAATAGGAAAGCGAGCTCACCAACTTCCTCCGTGAGAATCGGGATATCTTTGCATGGTCAACTCAGGATCTGCAAGGTGTTCCGAGGGAGTTGGCTGAGCACTCTCTGAATGTAAGGCCAGGAGCAAGGCCGGTGAAGCAACCTCTCCGCCGCTTCGCCGAAGACAGGAGGAAAATAATAGGGGATGAGATAGCTCGGCTCCTCGCAGCCGGGTTCATCATGGAGGTGTTATATCCGGATTGGTTGTCAAATCCGGTGCTGGTAGAAAAGAAGAAAGATGATCCGAATGTAGCCATTGTATGGCGAATGTGTATCGATTACACGAACCTGAACAAGGCATGCCGAAAAGATCCTTTTCCATTACCTAGAATAGACCAAGTCATTGATTCGACCGCTGGTTGTGAGTTATTATCATTTGTAGACGCGTATTCTGGTTTCCACCAGATACCGTTAAATCCGGCCGATCAAATAAAGACTGCATTTATTACCCCTTACGGGGCCTATTGCTATCGCACCATGCCATTCGGCCTGCGAAACGCAGGAGCAACGTATCAGAGATGCATGCAAAAATGTCTACACGACCAGATAGGAAAAAATGTACAAGTATATGTAGATGACGTGGTCATCAAAACTAAGGAAAGCAAAACGCTACTGGATGATATACGGTAGACTTTCGCGAACCTAAGAAAGTTTTGAATGAAGCTCAATCCGGAAAAATGCACATTTGGTGTGCCGGCTGGGAAATTACTCGGCTTCCTTGTATCTAGCCGAGGTATAGAGGCCAACCCAACAATGATAAAGGCAGTAGAAATAATGGAGTTGCCAAAGTGTCTAAATGATGTACAAAAGTTCACGGGATGTCTAGCCTCGCTCAGCCGATTCGTATGTCGGCTAGGGGAAAAGGCACTACCACTCTATCAATTAATGAAGAAATCAGATAAGTTCATTTGGACTCCACAAGCAGACAATGCATTTCATGAGTTGAAAAAGATGTTGGTCACAGCACCCATTTTATCCTCTCCATTATCAAAAGAGCCAATGTTACTCTATATAGCGGCTACCAACAAAGTAGTAAGTGCTGTAGTCGTCGTAGAACGACTCGAGGATGATAAGTCGGTTCAAAGGCCGGTGTATTATTTGAGCGAGGTGTTATCCGCTTTAAAACAGAATTACCCACATTATCTAAAGATGGCTTATGGAGTGTATATGTCGGCAAAGAAGCTTAAACATTACTTCGAAGAGCATCCCATCAAAGTAATCTGTGAAGCACCCATAGCCGAAATATTGAGCAACAAGGTTGCAAGTGGCCGAATAGCAAAATGGGCAATTGAGTTGTCACCGTACGCTCCATAATTTGATAGGAGAGATGCAATCAAATCTCAGGCGGTCGCCGACTTCTTCGTAGATTGGGCCGAGGTGCAGTATGAGCCGCCACTACCAGACCCAAATTATTGGACGATGCATTTCGATGGTTCCAAATTAAGAAATGGTTTGGGGGCGGGAATAGTATTAACCTCACCCAAAAGGGACCAGCTGAAGTATGTACTACAAATACATTTTGCGGCATCAAACAACGTAGCCGAATATGAAGCACTGGTACATGGGTTGAAAGTAGCGAAAGAGATTGGCATACGCCAGATCTTATGCTTTGGGGACTCGGATTTAGTAGTACAACAAGTCTCAGGCAATTGGGATGCGTTAGATGATAATATGGCTTTGTATAGATTTCATGTGCAAAAGATCAGTGGATACTTTGAAGGGTGTGAATTTCACCACATACCTCGGGCAGAAAATGATGCCGCAGACACGTTGTCAAAACTCGGATCGACCAGGCAATCAATTCCACCGGGTATTGCCCTGGAACACCTCAGAAAACCATCGATAACCCCCTTACCAGAATCCGAATCTATCTTTATTCCGGCAAGATCAGCAGAAGAAAATGTGCGGATGGAGGCAGATCAGCAATATAACTCGGAATCATCCAAGAAAAGGACAGCAGAGATAAGCATAATTGTGAAGGAAGCCGAGGTATCTATGTCGGCGGAAAACATGGAGATAGAAAGTGAGACCGCACCAGAAAAAATCACACCGATATGGGCGCAACCCATATTCTCTTTCCTTAAGGATGCGATGTTACCGAATAATGAAGTGTTAGCAAGACAGACTGTAAGGAGAGCAAAAGCTTATACAATCATAAACAATGAGTTATACAAAAGAAGCGTCACAAATGTATTGCAAAGGTGTGTGAGTTCAGCAGAAGGCCAGGAGATCCTCCTAGAAATACATCAAGGAGAGTGTGGACGCCATGCCTCATCTCGTGCCTTGGTAGCCAAAGCATTCAGGCATGGGTTTTATTGGCCAACAGCATTGAAGGAAGCCAAAGAGCTGGTTGAAAAATGCAATGGCTGTCAGAGATATGCAACTAAGATACACATGCCATCATCCGAGTTAAAAACGATACCCATTACTTGGCCATTTTCTGTGTGGTGCCTAGATATGGTGGGACCGTTTAAGCCGGCCCGAGGTGGGATGACCCACATATTGGTCATGGTAGACAAGTTCACAAAATGGATTGAAGTAAAGCCAATAAAGAAATGTGACGGGCTCACAGCAATGAAATTCCTCAAAGATATTATCTTAAGATATGGGTACCCGCACAGTGTTATTACAGATAACGGCACAAACTTTGCAGAAGGAGCTTTCACTAGATTTTGCCAAGAGAAACACATAAGATTAGATGTCGCGTCTGTTTCTCATCCAGCATCTAATGGGCAAGTGGAAAGAGCTAATGGTCTAGTGTTGTCCGGAATAAAACCACGACTTGTCGAACCATTGCAAAGGTCGGCAGGGTGTTGGATCGAGGAATTACCAGCAGTATTATGGAGCCTCAGGACTACTCCAAATAGATCAACAGGTTACACACCATTCTTTCTGGTATATGGGGCGGAGGCTGTGCTTCCAGCCGACATACTACATGACTCGCCAAGAGTTACTCAATATACAACTTCAGAGATAAATGAAGTAGCTCGGCAAGACACTGTTGACCTATTAGAAGAAGCCAGAGAACTGGCGCTATCACGATCAGCTATTTATCAGCAGAACTTGCGACGATATCACAGCAAGAAGGTGAATCCAAGAGTATTCAAAGAAGGAGATTTAGTCCTCCGACTGGTGCAACGCACGACCGGTATGCACAAGCTATCACCTCCATGGGAAGGACCATTCATCGTGAGCAAAGCACTGCATAATGATGCCTATTACCTAATCGACGCCCAATCCCCTAGAAGGAACAAGGCAGACAAAGCCGGCGAAGAAACGAAGCAGCCATGGAATGTAGCTTTACTTCGTCCATTTTACTCATAGCATAGTATTTCAAGGTCAAGAACCAATGATGTATTGAACCTCGGCATCCAGAGCAGTGACTCGGGGACTGCCATATGTTATTCCAATTTCATCTTATGTATTGAACCTCGGCATCCAGAGCAGTGACTCGGGGACTGCCACATGTTATTCCAATTTCATCTTATGTATTGAACCTCGGCATTCAGAGCAGTAACTCGGAGACTGCCATATGTTATTTCAATTTCATCTTATGTATTGAACCTCGGCATCCAGAGCAGTGACTCGGGGACTGCCATATGTTATTTCAATTTCTTCTTATGTATTGAACCTCGGCATCCAAAGCAGTGACTCGGGGACTGCCATATGTTATTTCAATTTCATCTTATGTATTGAACCTCGGCATCCGAAGCAGTGACTCGGAGACCGCCGTATCTTCTTTGGATTTCATCTTACGTATTCAACCTCGGTACCCTGGGCAACGGTCTTATATTATTTCTGAAATTTGGTTTACACACTAGACGTCGGCGCAATGGGCCGTGACTCGGGGACTGCTATATATTGTTCCCAAGTAGTAGTCGACCTTTGGTACAAGGAAGGTATCACACTTCGATACTCAGAATAAGAGTAGCTCAATCTCGTATGATATTCGAGGCTCACACCCAGATTCATTGGCTAAACCACGAGAATACAAAGACAAAGATACATCCTAAAATCAGGGAATCGCAGATCATCAAAGCAAGAACTCGAACGAAAACCCACTTAAACAAAGTTATAACAACTACAAACATATATGTCGGAGCAGTACACGACAAAAGAAATTCAGGTCATACAGAAGACAGACAAATGTTCCACGTACATCGTACGCCCGGCATACCAGGGACAAGAAATAACTTAAAGATTTTCAGCTAGAGAGGCAGTAGTCGGGTCAGGGGCCGGATGCTCCGAGATAGGCGGAGCCTCGGCTGAGGTTGCCTCGCCTTCCACGGACCCAGGGGCGACTTCGGCCGAAGCTCGAGGCTGCTGAGGAACAACAGTTTGCGCAGTTGAATGCCCAGTACCTTTGGAGGAGGATCGCGCGTCACCGTTGTCATCCGAGCTCGAACTGGAGTCACCGGAAGAAGCCGAATCATCTTCACCTTCACCTTATTCAGCCGAGTTATTGTCTGATGCATCCTCGACTACGACCTCATCGTCCGAGTTCGGGAGGAAGCTCGGACCTTCATTCCAGGTATGCACGTCGGCATACTCAACAAGCTGAAAGGCGCGAGCTTGACGAAGAGCAACAAAAGTGGGGTCCTCAACCCAACGGGAACCTGTGCGCAAATTTCTCAGGATATCAAGAGAAATGTCTTCATACCATGACATGATAACAGTAAGGGCCATATCAGCGCCAGCTCGCCCAGCTGATTCCCTCCAGAGACTCAGTTGCTTCTCAGATGCCATCAATCTTTTCACCAGCAGTTCGACCTCATTGATATCAGGAGTCCCTGAGGTATTCGGCCAGAGAACATGGTAGGCTCGGATAGCTGCCTGCACCAAGTCCCTGCCCATAATCTTCATCGGACCAACTGCAGCGCCGACAGCGACCAGGAAATCCTCCATCGAGTACTCCGAGTCAACGTCAACAGGGATACCTCGGCGCGCACGAGCTGCAAGAACCGCTTTAGAACTCACAGGCTTAGCTTCTGGAAAATGACCTGCGCAAAACACAAATGCGTCAGGAGGCAGCAGCGACAAAGAGAAAAACATAATCCGGCCATGCTAGGAAACCTATAATGAATATAACTCATCATTATCTGAAGGTCCTTAGCCCAGATGCTCTTGCTCTTTTCAAAGCGAGCAATCTCCTCGCTCATTCCACGAGTTTTCAATTCGGCAGCCTCGAGGAGTTCTTTATTCTTCTACAGCTCCAGAGCAAGCCGATTCTTCTCCTCGGAGAATTCCTGGTCGACCTTTTCTAGCTCGGATTTCTGAGAAAGCTTAAGGGCCTCCACCTCGGTGCGCAGGCGAGCTATTTCATCATCCTTTTCTTTCAGCTGCGCCGAATGAGTAGCGCTTTGTTCTAAAAAATGCAGCATCACGTCAGGCATGGGCGTGCAATCTTGGTGAGATGCTGCAAAGGTTTGTAACTCGGCTTTACCAAAGCCAAAAGAGATAAAAAAAAGCTTAGCTCACATTTTAAAAAAGCGGAAGGTGCAAAGTAAAAGGGAAACTAACCTTCCAGGATCTTGACTTTCTTCGCAAGACGAATGTTGAGATTATTGACATTACCTGCTCACCAAAAAAGTGAGCCGACATCTCGCATACAAAACAATAAGAATGTCGAAAATGACGAAAAGAATTACAGACTTACCAGTCTTTTTCACCACAGGGAGAACTTTCTCATATTTCTCTTCCAACTTTCGGTGCGAAAAAAGCAATCTTTGAAATTCGGCAGTCCGTCATGAGCAACCTAAACAATGGGGTAAACAATTATTGGATATTCAAAGCTAAAACAGATCCGAGTTAAGCGAAACTTAACCCGGATCTAGGTGGCTGGATATTCGAAGCTAAAGCAGATCCGAGTTAAGCAAATCTTAACCCGGATCTAGGTGGCTGGATATTCGAAGCTAAAGCAGATCCGAGTTAAGCAAAACTTAACCCGGATCTAGGTGGCTGGATATTCGAATCTAAAGAAGATCCGAGTTAAGCAAATCTTAACCCGGATCTAGGTGGCTGGATATTCAAAGCTAAAGCAGATCCGAGTTAAGCAAATCTTAACCCGGATCTAGGTGGCTGGATATTCGAAGCTGAAGCAGATCCGAGTTAAGCAAAACTTAACCCGGATCCAGGTGGCTGGATATTCGAAGCTGAAACAAATCCGAGTTAAGTGAAACTCAACCTGGATCTAGGTGGCCGGATATTCGAAGCTGAAACAGATCCGAGTTAAGCAAAACTCAACTCGAATCTAGGTGGCTGGATACTCCAAGATCAACTAAACGAAAGTCAAGCAAGGTTTAAGGCAGATCTAGCCGAATGAAGATTCGAACCCTAAAGTTGAAATCAAACTATGTAGAGCATTATTAAACTTCCAAGCAAATAACAAGTTAGTTCCCTGCAAGTTTCGGGGACTAGTGTATAGTAACATATGGAGAATTAATCAAAACTCCGCAAAACGGCAGTTACCTCGTTCATCTTGTTGGTGTCAAGGATGATCTTGGCAGCTTGATCCAAGCGGCCGCCAATGTCGGAAAGCTGGAATGGCTGATTGATTGGATTACCCTCAAACTGATCGGCAGCATTCCAGTTATTCGCATATTCCACCAGCGAGCCGAGGTTGTTCCCACTAGCCGTCCGAGTTAAGACTTTACCCCGGACCTGCTGCGTAACCACCACGGCCGCAGGGCTTTTATGAAGAGCAAGCTGCGTACCGGCGGCCGGAGTAACGGAAGTTTTTGTGGAAGCAGTTCTTTTGCGCAGCACATCGGCGATACTCGGCTGAGAAGAACCAACAAGACCTTTTTGAGAAGTGGAGGCTTTGACGGCGACCGCTTTACTTGCTTTAGAGACATCAGCAGGAGCTGATACCTCGGCAATGGGAGCAATGTCTTTGGGATCCGGAGAGATTACGGTCGCAGAAGGCGCCGGGATATTAACGTCCTCGGCCGGGGCGGGAGCTACTATAGAAACTGTGGGGGCAGAATGAGGCTCGGTAGAAACACTCGGATTCACAGAGGAGGCAACTGGTTCCATGGAAACTTCGGAGGGCCGAGTGGAGTCAACGTCAACAAGAGAAGTCTCAGGCACTTCATGGTGAGGGGGTGATCGATTCGGAACTGGAGGAGATGCTGCACGAGCAGGACTCGGAACCCTGGTGTCTTCGGCTGGCGGAGGAGACGGCTGCCGAGTCACACGGCTAGTCATACTAGGACCACCGGGCTTAACGGAAAGTGGAGCACTGTGGAAATAGAGAGCGACATCAGGTTAAAAAACAGAAAGAGAGAAACAAGAAATACAAGCAAAAGGAACTTACCCTGCAACTCCAGGCATGATCTTGCGCCGAGGAGGATTCGGTGCGGATTTCTTCGTTCGTTTCTTGGGAACGGCCTCTGAGGCATCAGCAGGAGCCCCACGTTTCCCCGAGGTAACAGGCGGCCGGGAAGCAATAGGCTCGGCGTCGTGAACCTGACCGGCCGGATTAGCTGGGAAAGTAGAAGCCGGAAATGCATAAGAAATAGGCATTGCGGCAACTACCTCAAGAACTTGGACCTCGTCCGAATCACCTTCCTCCTCGTGACCCGAGGCCTTGCCACGAGCGCGAGCCGGAGCAGGATCTGACTTAGGGACGAACTCTTCCGAGTCCGGCTCACCAATATCCGGGGTATTCCGGTCCGCAGGCCACGGAAGCAACAAAACTTCGGCATCCTCATTCTTCTGCTCTGCAAACCTCTATAAGACAAGAAAAAGGAAATTAGCGAAAACTATTATGAAAGCAATTGGAAAACAGAGCGTTATTGATTAAGTTTACCTCGGGAGGAGGACGCTCGCGTGTAAACGGTTTCAACCCCCAAGACCAGTCCTCAGGCATCTCCGTCTTGAAGATGGCTCGGACGCGCTTAAAGATGAGATAATTGTCCAGCTCCACGGTCGAGACTCGGTTGGGGTCGAGAGGACCGCTCATGTAGTAGAGCTTGTGTGTCCGTTTCTGGAAGGGGCAGATTCGGCTACTGATAAAGGTAGCCATCAGATCTTCGCCGCGTAACCCGGCGCGGATCAGCTCTTTAAGCCGAATCTCAAAAGCCTCGGCCAAGGCGTGACTCTTCTTCGGATTATAAGTCCAATTCACCTTGGAGGGCGTACCAATGGAGAATGCAGGGAGCCGAATCTTGTCTTCCGTTCGTGTGGTCTTGACATAAAAGAAGGACTTGTGCCACTTCTTGCAGGACTCTAGCCCAGTAACACAAGGAAATACGGATTTCCTCCGAGGTGTAATGGACGCTGCTCCACATTGAGTAAGTAGTTTCTCGGAAGGATGCAGAGACTTGTCGGGGATTACGTTAGACCGAATCTGGAAGAACTTCGACCAGACATGCACAGACGGCCATAGGCCAAAGTACCCCTCCGAGGCAGAGATAAAAGCAGAAAGAGAAGCGATGGAATTTGCAGGAAGATGATGCGGCTGAAGGCCGAAGTAGTCGAGAAATTCTCTAGCAAAGTCGCTAAGAGGGAGACCAAAGCCGCGCGAGAAATGCGACATAAAGACAACATACTCGCCCTCCTGAAGATCAGGAGAGGACTCGCTGCCGGGTAAGCGACAGGAGACCTCGGCGGGAATCCTCCGAGTTCAGATAAGCCACTCGATCTCGCGCCGAGTAACGGAGGAGCCCTGCCACGAACCTCTCTCAGGCCCAGAGCCAGCATCGTCATCCTCTATCAGGGCACCGCTAAAGGAGCTAGACATGAGCTCGCCAGAGAAATCGGCGGAGGAAGAACTAGCGGCGGAGGAAAGCTTAGAGCTATAGGGCCCCGTCGTGATTTTGCACAGGAACGGCGGCGGAGGAGCAGAGGAACCGCCGCACAAATACGAAATCGAGACAGGGAAATCTAGGGAAAAGCCTAGGGGATGCGGCCGGAAGGAACTCACCGGCGACAACGTAGATGCTAGCGAACGCGGACGAAGCAGACGGAGCAACGCGGGGAAGTCCTCGCCGTCGGAGGTTCTGATGAACGCGCGGTGGCGGAGCTGAGAGCGGGCGCGGAAGCGAGAGGAAGAAGAAGGGCGCTGGCGAACGAAAGGGGGAAAGTGAATCCTCAGACGCCGCGCCCCTCTTTATAACCTAGCCGCAAGCAAGGTAGTGGGATCGTGGGTGTGGCGGTTGGCAGCATAGATCGTGTGTGCAGCACGACCGCACGTCGTTGAGCGGAACCACACCAAGGGCCACACGGTAGCGGAGAAGATCGCGATCCCCAACGTAAACGGCGCACGAGGCGTCGCAGCGCCGGCGCGACAGGCGCAGTTGTAACTGTAGCATGACAGTGAATACTGTAGAGGAACAAAAAACTAGAGAAATAATGATGGGGATGACACGTAGGACGAAGCGTACACGAGAAGATATGGTAATACCTCGAACAAGCAAAGAATAACTCGGAAACGATACATGATGTGTGTAGTGAAACTGATACGACCCAGCCGAGGTTATCGGCAGGGCCATACCAGCTTCGGGGACTAATGTTGGGGGGATAACCCCGGGTAGGGTAAAGACGAGGAGAGACGGAAGGATGTTCCCCGTCTAATTTCCGAGTTACGGTCCGAGCCGGCCGAATCATGCAGAGGTCGGCCGAGATGGGAAAGGGCAGGACCCTCATGATACTAGCAAGACGTTACCCGGCCGAGATACTTCGTAACTCGGCTAGGTCAGCCCGAATAACCTTAATGCAGATAGAGGACGAGCCGAGCTACGGGAGGCAAGGCCGAATGATACGAAGCTTGCAGGAGAAGGAGAAGCCTGAAGTCAAACCCTAGCCGCAGGATAGGGAGAATCTGAGCCAAGCCAAGTACTACAGACAAAGACGCAGAGCGACAGAGAGGCAGAAGAAGGTCACGGGGGTGACAGTCCTGGAGCCCGAGGCGTGCAGGAGGGGCCCTCTGGAACCTTGCCGTAGTAGGAGGAGCGACAGGGAAAGGGGGGCGCCGAACTACTATTTTGGGACAAGCATATTCCTCGAATATGCTTGCCACATCAGCCCTAAAGGAGCCCAGGACTCTCCTTTATAAGGAGAGGCTTGGACCCTGAGCAAGGGATCGACTCACCTTTCAGTACCGTTAGGCTGGTAAAGTTCTTCTCTTCACCCTGTATACAGCTCAAGGAGCACTTGTAGCCCAAGGAAGAAGAAATAAAGATCTTGGCCTTAGTCTCTTGTGTGTAGAATCAACTACATCTTCCCTCCCCAGATCCCACTAGTATCCATTGGCCCCAAACTTTAGCCTACCCATGGCATCTGCCGTGCCACCACCACGACATTACTTGTTTAAATCCAAGAATAATGGTTGTTCGATTTATATGAGTAATATGTTTTATGCACATGCACCTTTGATAGATGGTCTATTCTTATTGAATCTCGATTGTAGAAATACACACACTAATAACATTGAAACTAAATGTTTGAAATTAAGCGATAACTCGACCTTTATGTGGCACTGTCGTCTTGCTCATATTGGAGTGAAGCGTATGAAGAAACTCCATTCTGATGGAATTCTTGAATCACTTGATTTCGAATCACTTGAAAGATGTGAAGCATGTCTGATGGGTAAAATGACTAAGACTCCATTTTTTGGTATGATGGAGCGAGCTACAGACTTATTGGAAATCATACATACCGATGTGTGTGGCCCAATGAGTGTAGCATCGCGCGGTGGTTATCGTTATGTTCTTACCTTCACAGATGACTTGAGTAGATATGGGTATATCTATTTCATGAAACATAAGTCCGAAACTTTCTAGAAGTTTAAGGAATTTCAAAGTGAGGTAGAGAATCAACATAACAAGAAGATTAAATTTCTACGATCTGATGGTGGAGGTGAATATCTAAGTTACGAGTTTGGCGAGCATTTGAACAAATGCGGAATACTTTCACAATTGACACCGCCGGGAACACCACAACGTAATGGTGTGTCCGAACGTCGCAATCAAACTCTCTTAGATATGGTTTGTTCTATGATGTCACTTACAGATTTACCGCTATAGTTTTGGGGTTATGCATTAGAAACAGCCGTGTTCACTTTAAATAGGGCACCATCTAAATCCGTTGAAACGACACCGTATGAATTATGGTTTGGGAATAAACCTAAATTGTCGTTCCTTAAAGTTTGGGGTTGCGAAGATTATGTAAATAAGTTACAGCCAGACAAGCTTGAACCCAAAGCGGAAAAATGCGTCTTCGTAGGATACCCAAAGGAAACTATTGGCTATATCTTCTATCATAGATCTGAGGGCAAAATCTTCGTTTCCAAGAATGGATCCTTTCTAGAGAAGGAGTTTCTCTCGAAAGAAGTGACTGGAAGGAAATTAGAACTCGACGAGGTTGTTGAACCTTCTCTCGGACTTGAGAGTAGCGCAACACTGGAAGTAGTTCCTATGGCGCCTACACCAATAAGAGAGGAATCTAATGATGTTGATCATGAAACTTTGGTTGAAGTAACTACGGAACCTGGCAGGTCAAGGAGAACTCGTACCACTCCTAATTGGTATGATCCCGTTATGAGTATCATGTTGGTGGACAACACCGATGACCCTGCGACATATGAGGAAGCGATGATGATCCCAGATTCCAATAAATGGCAAAATCCATGAAATCCGAGATTGGATCCATGTACGAAAACCAAGTATGGACTTTGGTGGACTTACCGTAAGTCCGAAACTTTCTAGAAGTTTAAGGAATTTCAAAGTGAGGTAGAGAATCAACATAACAAGAAGATTAAATTTCTACGATCTGATGGTGGAGGTGAATATCTAAGTTACGAGTTTGGCGAGCATTTGAACAAATGTGGAATACTTTCACAATTGACACCGCCAGGAACACCACAACGTAATGGTGTGTCCGAACGTCGTAATCAAACTCTCTTAGATATGGTTTGTTCTATGATGTCACTTACAGATTTACCGCTAAGTTTTGGGGTTATGCATTAGAAACAGCCGCGTTCACTTTAAATAGGGCACCATCTAAATCCGTTGAAACGACACCGTATGAATTATGGTTTGGGAAGAAACCTAAATTGGCGTTCCTTAAAGTTTGGGGTTGCGAAGATTATGTAAATAAGTTACAGCCAGACAAGCTTGAACCCAAAGCGAAAAAATGTGTCTTCATAGGATACCCAAAGGAAACTATTCGCTATATCTTCTATCATAGATCCGAGGGCAAAATCTTTGTTGCCAAGAATGGATCCTTTCTAGAGAAGGAGTTTCTCTCGAAAGAAGTGACTGGAAGGAAATTAGAACTCGACAAGGTTGTTGAACCTTCTCTCGGACTTGAGAGTAGCGCAACACTGGAAGTAGTTCCTATGGCGCCTACACCAATAAGAGAGGAATCTAATGATGTTGATCATGAAACTTTGGTTGAAGTAACTACGAAACCTGGCAGGTCAAGGAGAACTCGTACCACTCCTGATTGGTATGATCCCGTTATGAGTATCATGTTGGTGGACAACACCGATGACCCTGCGACATATGAGGAAGCGATGATGATCTCAAATTCCAATAAATGGCAAAATCCATGAAATCCGAGATTGGATCCATGTACGAAAACCAGGTATGGACTTTGGTGGACTTACCGGATGGCCGGAAGGCTGTCGAGAACAAATGGATTTTCAAGAAGAAAACAGATGCTGAAGGTAATGTTACTGTCTATAAAGCTCGACTTGTCGCAAAAGGGTTTCGACAAATTCAAGGAGTTGACTACGATGAGACTTTCTCACCGGTAGCGAAGCTAAAGTCTGAGGATTTTGTTAGAATCTCTGCATATTATGATTATGAGTTATGGCAGATGGATGTCAAAACGGTGTTCCTCAATGGAGACATTGATGAAGAGTTGTATATGGTACAACCCAAAGGTTTTGTCGATCCTAAAGATGCTAACAAGGTATGCAAACTTCAATGGTCCATTTATGGATTGAAGCAAGCATCCCAGAGTTGGAATCAACGTTTTGATAAGGTAATCAAAAGTTTTGGTTTTATACAAACTTATGGAGAAGCTTGTATTTACAAGAAAGTGAGTGGGAGCTCTGTACCATTCTTAATACTATATGTAGATGACATATTGTTGATTGGGAATGATGTAGACCTTCTTAATTGTGTCAAGGATTATTTGAATAATAGTTTTTCAATGAAAGATCTTGGTGAAGAAGCTTACATATTAGGCATAAAGATTTATAGAGATAGATCAAGACGCCAAATATCATTGTCACAGAGTACATATTTGGACAAAGTTCTAAAGAGGTTTGGAATGGAAGATAGCAAGAAAGGGTTCTTGCCCATGTTGCCCAATACGACCTTGAGTAAAATTCAAAGTCTTGCAACGGCAGAAGATAGAGAAAGGATGAGTAAGACTCCCTATGCCTCAGCCATAAGATCTCTTATGTATGCCATGCTATGTACTAGACCCGACATTGCATATGCTGTTAGTTTGACCAGCAGATATCAAAGTGATCCAGGAGTGGATCATTGGACAACGGTCAAAAACATCCTTAAGTACTTGAGAAGAACTAAGGATATGATTCTTTCTTATGGAGGTGATGAAAACCTCGTTGTTAACGGTTACACCGATGCTAGTTGGAACACCGATCCGGATGATTCTAAATCTCAATCTGGATAGGTGAATGGTGCAACAGTTAGCTGGAGGAGTGCAAAACAAAGCGTTGTGGTGAGATCTTCAACTGAATCGGAATACATAGCTGCTTCAGAGGCTTCACAAGAGGCGATATGGATGAAGGAGTTCATTACAGAGCTCGGTGTGGTTCCAAGTGCGCTGGACCCAATGTCTATCTACTGTGATAACATGGGGCCATAGAGAATGCGCAATAACCAAGGTCACACAAGAAGCTGAAGCACATCAAGCTACGTTTTCACGCTATTCGAGAGCATGTCCAAGATGGTGACATAAAGATTTGCAAAGTACACACATATCTGAATCTGGCGGATGTGTTGACTAAACCTCTCCCGAGGGCAAAACATGACCAGCACCAAACCGCCATGGGTGTTCGGTATATTATCATGTAATCTAGATTAGTTGACTCTAGTGCAAGTGGGAGACTGTTGGAGATATTCCCTTGAGGCAATAATAAAAGTGGTTATTATAATATCTTTGTGTTTATGATAAATGTTTACATTCATGCTATAATGGTATTAACCGAAAACATTAATACTTGTGTGATTTGTAGACTCAATTAGAGTCCCTGGTAAAGCCTCTTTATAGTACTAGCTTGTTTTGTTAATAGATGATCGTGGTTTCTCGATCATGAACATTGAGATGTTATTAACAACAAGATCATATTATTAGGAGAATGGTATGATGGACATACTCCTATAGATAAGCGTAGCATAAAGATCAAGTCATTTCAATAGTTCGTTTGCTATAAGCTTTCTGATACATAGTAACCTAATTCCTTCGACAATGAGATCATGCTAATCACCATCACCGGAAGGATGCTTTGATGACATCAAACACCACACCGTAACTGGGTGGCTATAAAGGTGGCATTGAGTGTTCAGAAAGTATGTGTTGAGGAACATGGATCAAGAGTGGGATTTGTCCATCCATATGACAGATAGATATACTCTAGGCCCTCTCGGTGGAATGTCATCCAATTAGCTTGCAAGCATGTGACTGGCTCACAAGGGATCACATATCACAGGAACGAGAAAAGAGTACTTATAGGTAACGAGGTTGAACTAGGTATGCAGAGATACCGACGATCAAACCTCGGATATGTAAACTATCGTGAGACAAAGGGAAATTGGTATCGTATATAAGTGGTTCATTCGATCGCAAAGTAATCGTAGAAATATGTGGGAGCCATATGAATTTCCAGATTCCTCTATTGGTTATTTATCGGAGAAGTGTCTCGGTCATGTCCGCATAATTCATGAACCGTAGGGAGACACACTTAAGGATTCGATGTTGTTTAGTAGATATGGAATGTAAGTAGGGAAACCGAATGTTGTTCGGAGTCTCGGATGGGATCCGGGATATCACGAGGAGATCCAGAATGGTCCAGAGAATAAGATTCATATAAGGAAATTCCGATTCTGGAGTTCGGGAATGATTTCGATGTTTTCATCGGAGAGGTTCTAGAAGGGTCTAGAAGGTTCATCGGACCGGAAGGGGAATGGTCCATGAATATGTCATGGTTAAGTGGAATGATTGGATCATATCCTAAGTCACTTTGGTTGGGCATAGGCAAGAGAGAAATAAAGCTTTAAATTGAAAGTCAAAAGGGAGGTTTGAAAAGTCAAACTGGAACAATAGTTTCCTAGTGGAAGAAGGAAAGAGTCCTTCCTTCTATCCAACTTGGGTTTGGGTATGGATTCAAACTCCCCTCTCCCAAGCTGCCCTCCCTCTCATAAATAGAGGGGGAGGGCTGCCTCAAAGAACACACAACCTAGCCCTTCCCACCCTGTGCGCCGCCGCCGCACGCCGCCGCCGCCCTAGCCGCCGCCGACACCTCCTCCTCCTCTCTAGCCTTCTAAACCTAGATCGCCAGAAACTCTAGATCCACCATAACTCGTGCCCGCTTAGGCAAAGCCCTGCGGGATCTTCCCTCTACTTCCGACACCATGCTGTCGTGCTTCCGGAATCGCAAGGGGAGAACTACAACCTCCGCTGCCTACTGGAACAAGAGAGAGGAAGGTCTTCATCGAGTACTGCGGAAGTGCTGCCGGAACGCAGTGCCGGAAGGATCGTCTACGCGATCTTGAGATTGGCAAGTGTACGACTGCATCACCCATGAGAATCTGCTCTCGTTAACCGCTTTGGAATCTTTGAGGGTGAGTACTCTAATCGACTTGTTGCTTCAATCTAGTAGATAGATCTTGGCTTGTTTGTGTGCATGCGGTAGAATTTTTTGTTTTCCATGCTACGAACCCCTACACTCTAAACTTGAGCATGAAATATGTAGTTCTAACAATAAGACATAGCAACTATGTTGTAACATGAAAAGGTACAAACAAAGATCATGAATAACAATGCATTAAGTGATGTTTGTTTGTTTCACATATAGAAAACATAGCAATAGTGGTATTCAGCTTGTCCCTCATGGAGTAGCAAAACATAAATGCATAGGACACCTTCAAAGTTCATAAGGGTGACTAGATACAAATAGTTCAAGAACAAGAAATATCAACATTATGAATCAATCAATAAGTTTTGGGACAATGCACATAAAACTAAGAATGACAACTATGCTCTCTTAACTGATGCATAAAGATAGAAGGTGGAGACTCAACATAAAAGTAATAAGAAACGCCCTTCACAGAGGGAAGCAGGCATTTGAAGTTTCATAAAGAGCTTCCAAAAATTATGGTACTTATTAGCTTTCAGCTCTCATTGCCCCTATCATAAGCATCTTGAAGTGATTAAAGTTAAAGTGAAACAAATATGGAGTATATGCTTGACAAATCATAAGTTGGCAATCTCATGTCCCTTGAGTACGAGGGTCGTTCCTCATGCTACTCAACTTTAGTCACAAGCAAGTTCTTGTCATTGTAAGTATATGTGTATCATAGAGAATCGCCAATGGGGTATCCCTTGCCCAATAACACAGGAGCTATCCTATATCAAAATGACAAGGCAACAGACAATAAACATCTCAACAATCTTCTTATTTACCATGGGTATGGTGCTATTTTTTCTATATTTTTTCAGAAGATGCTTCATGGATTGCTCACTACGGTTATGCTGCAAGTTTCCACCATGATTATGCATGGATTAGGCTAGCTGTACAGGCGTTTCTCTAACACATATATAATACTCCAAGGACTTACAATCTCCCCTTTTATTTCACACTGCCGACATCCATAAATAAAAGATCATGATATCAACTGGGTAATATGTACATGTGTTGAAAGCGTGAAACCGTTCCCCATGATAGCAGGTTCTGCTAATTTCCAACTTATAAGTGCAAGCATATACAACATAGATGACACAATGGTTCAAGTTTATTAGGTGCAAGAAAGTAAAGTGTTCCATCAAGTTTGTGAGAGATTTAATCACTAATTTTCTCATAACAAGTTTAATTTGGAAGATAGATAAAACATGAATATACTTGGAATGGTGTAACCCACCATGCATATGAATTTATAGTGGGCTCTTTGGAATAACTTGGTTTCTTGGGAATTGGATGCATGAGTAGAGCTTACTCAGTACAAGTGGAGTCTAGCAAAAGACTGGGAGCGACCAACTAAGAGAGCAATAATGACCATAATCATGCAGAGCGACAAACATTATCAATTAAAGCATAAAGTGATATCACAAGTCAAAACTAAATGATCATAGAGGCTAAGGTGACTGGTTCATAGTCATACATGGTGTAAGCATGCACCAAGTCAACCCAAACAAAGCATCAAAGGAGAATACCACAATATTATGCTTTTGTATGCTAAAACAACGCATGATTCTTTCAAGGCACATTAAGCAATCTCAATTGTTTGGAACAAGTCATGCTACAACAATAATCACTAAGCATAAGGTCAAAGAAATTTCTATCATGACGTGATAAAGTCTAAGCCATAGTCAAAACAAGCTCCCTTTTGTACCACTATAAGCATGAAACTTTCTACTCTTTTCCAACACCAATCAACTTATTTGAAACAAAACATGCGAACACGGGGGTCCAACTAATTTATTCAAGCAAACCAAACAAAATAAAACCAAAAACAAAAACTAAGATGCTTCAAGAACAACACAATAGTGCATGAAACAATAAAAATGAAGTGTCTAGAAAGAGACCTGAGATTTTTATTGATGAAGAAGGGGATGCCTTGGGCATCCCCAAGCCTTGATGCTTGTACCTCTTGAATATTTCTTGGGATGACATAGGGTGGCGTCCCCAAGCTTGATCTTTTGTCCATTGTTCATCTCATTATATAATTCTTCCCCTACACCTGAAAATTTCCTTTATATAAAACTTCACACAATCTTCATTAGCAATATTAGTGTATTCAAGATAATAAGCCTTTGGGTTTAGTTTAAACATAAGTAAAACTTCCATTAGAACACTAGCTACTATAGCAACTCCTTTTAAAAGCTCAAGTGATCAAGGAGAACTCAAAAATAAACTGATTAAGAGGCAAATGCAAATAATGACAGGAATCTTTCAAAACAAACCAGTAGGTAAAAACCAATTTTTTGAAGACCTTCTGTTGATCAAATCGAAAAGTGTTGAACTAACGAAAGTTAGATAACAACCTGGGGCATTTACTCAGAAAATTACATCTCAATACGACATACAGAGATTTGTCACGAATTTTTACTGTGAAGCACAAAAATCTGTTTTGGGACAACAACTTTTCCAAATCTTACTTCTCTCTCTTATTAGAGGTTATTCTTGGCACAAAAACCACAAAAAAGGATAAGGAGAGGTTATTACAGAGGTAATAACTTCCAAGACTCAACAAAAGAAAATCCTAACGAAATTTGGGTTATCTCCCAATTAGTACTTTTCTTTAACGCATTTAAGTTAGGCATAGAAAGATGCTCACATAGGAAATATGAATTGAAGTAAAAGGGAGCATCAAGAAGCAAATTCAAAACACATTTAAGTCTAACCCACTTCCTATGCATAGGATTTTTGTAATAAAATAAATCAAAGAAGCACATAGTAACAAGAATGGGTAGATAAAACAAGAGCAACTTCAAAACTTTCAGTACATAGAGAGGTGTTTCAGTACCATGAAAACTTCTACAACCATTGTCACATCCCAAGATTTTCCAAATCTTGTAATGTGAAAAAAAATAAACAAAATAAATGATTGTTGAATTTAGAGTGAAAAGAAACTTTTGTTTCTAAGTGGAAACTTAAAAATCCCATCTTGGACAAACTTTAGTTAAAGTTTGAATCCAACACAATCCAAATCAAGAGAAATGCATTCCTCTTAAAATGCATCTGGAAATTTAAACACTTGGAAAATAAATCCAAACCCTAAACCCTAATGGAATACAAATCATTTCCAAATTATCTCCAAGCCTATGGATTTGATCCATATAAAAATTTGTCAACAAACATTTACAAAAGATCAAGAAAGACCAATAGAAATATTATAAAACCATAGAAATTGGTTTCACTTAATTTGGAGCCATAGATAAAATCTTATGAATTTAATAAGATAAGGAAATTGAATTTTTATGCTAATAAAGCCCTTATCTAAAATCCATACCAAATGGTGAGCAAATAATCCTAAAGATATTTAAAAGGATAAATAAATCTCAAATAAGATTTTACAAATTGGAATCACCAAGTTTGGATCTATAAATAAAAAAGATATGGTTTTTATAAAAATGAAGAAAGAAAAATTAAATAAGGAATATTTAAAGACCAAATTAAATCTTGGCCTAATCCATTAAGCAAATGGAATAAGATATAATCCAAATCCAAATAAAAATAAAAGGATAAAGAATTTTCCAAAATAAAATAAAATGGCATAAATCAAATCCAATTGGAATGAAGACAAATCCAATTTTTAATGATTAATAAATCATATTAAAAACTTTTCCAAATAATTCAAGATGAATTATTTGACACCCTATTAAACAAATAAAAAAACCTAATGAAAATATTTGGAAAGTTTAAAGAATTTAAATGGTGTTTGAAAATATTATTAAATCTTATTTGATTTAAAACAAGGGCTTTTTTGAATAATTAAAAAGACCCCAAAAGAATAAAATTTTATTCCAAAATTGACTTCAGAATATACTATTAATCAGTATTTGAGTCTTCAAAAAATTTGGCAAAGGTTTGAATTCAAATGAATGCTTAAATTGTTTAAACAAAATCAAAATAGAATATTAGAAATAGAAATAGAAAAACAAAACAGATCAAAAAAAATGAATGAATCTGGCCAACCCAGCCCAGCTAGCCCACTAAGCCCAACTCGCAGCCCACCTGCACCCCCTCTGCCGAATCGTTTTTCCACAAAATCTTGCACCCACAGAGACACCGACAGATGGACCCCACCCCCACTCTCTTTCGCTCGCTGACAACGGACCCCATCGCCACGTCGTCATCGTCTTCACCCACCCCGCTGACCACGCCCTCCCGGCCGTTTCCTGCCGTTAACTCCTCGGAGTAAATTCGCTGCAATGGCCCGACGATTACTCCTCGCGATCACGCCTGATAAATCTCCTCCCTCTCTTCTTCCTTTCCCCTCAAACCCCGCTGCCAGAGAGCCACCAGCATGCCTCCATTTTGCTTTGCACTGCCGCTGTCTCCGGCGAGCTCCGCGAGCGATTCCGACCAGTCGACGTGGCCCCTCGCCTCCTCGAGCACACAAGCATGACCCCCAGACCCTGGCGCACCTCCTAGTGGCATCAACTCGTCCCCGCGCGCCCCAGAACCTCGGGAACGACGACGACCACCGCCGCCACCGTCTGCTTTCTCTCCGGCGAAGCCTCTGGTAAGAATCTGACCGCCCCTCTCTTTCTCTTTCACGCACGCATCCTCGCCACGTCCTTGCGCATCTGACCATGCTTTCCATTTTCTCTGGCATGCTCCGAAGCCTCGTCTTCAACCTCGCCTGAGCACGCCCGATGACTCCACGAACTCCGGCGAGCAATTGTCGTGAACCCCGTGCGCCCCCTGCCCTACGACAACCACGTTGAGTACCAGTACATCGCTGCGAACCTGGTGAGCACCTCCTTACTCTCCCTTGCTTCCTCTATCGCTAGCCCCGCCGCCGTCTGACCGCGCCACCGCTCGATGTCGCCCAGCGCCGCCCATCTGTGACCGAGCTAGTGTGAGTCGTAGGATCTTGATCGTAGCGTTGCGATAGAACGTGAACGAAAGGGTAAGTAGCAATCTGTGCCGTGCGATACAACTTAAATCTAACGGCTCGCATCTGCCGATCCGAGCGAAACGGTACAGACGAATAGGAAAGCGCCACGTGGCCCTGACTGTTTGATTAAAACCAGAAATGATCTATGTGTTGCTCCAATTTAAAAAATTCATAACTTTCAAACCACACGTCAAAATTTTGCAAATTTTATATCAATGGAATCAACAAGACAAGTACTTTCTGACCATGCACTTTGTTTAGTAAATTTCTTCTGATAAAATGTTTGTTTTTACAGAAACTTGTGTATGCATGTTTAGAATATAAAATTTGTTCTAAAATGATTTTTGAGATGAAACCTTTGGAAAATGGTTTTTTTGAACCTACTGACCCTAGGAATCAATTGGTGGTTTCAAAAATGTATTTGGTAAAGCAAGCGTACAAATCTTTGAATAAAAACATTTCTAGCCAAATAAAAATGTGAATTATGGTTTAAAAATCATTTTGGGAGAAAAACTTTTTGGGAAGTGCTTTGATTTAAACCCTCTGACCCAAACACCAAGTTTGATGATTTGAAAACTTATTTTATGAACCTATAGATTATTGCCTTATTAAAAACATTTCTACACCACATAAAATGATACCTTGTTTTAAAAATGGTTTATAGATAGAACCTTTTGCAAATGATTTTGCCACTTTGTAAAATGACCATTAGGTGTTTTCCAAATGTTTATGACCCATTAGAAACAACTTTTTCAAATAAAACAATCTTTTTCACATGCTTGCATGCATTGTTTTGTTCTATCATTTTATGTGATGTTTTGCTTGAATGGTAGATTGTAATTGTGCCTTGCTTGATTGAATTAAAGTGATTTGAAGAGTGTGAGTATTGCAAGGACAAGGAGTGAACCTATATTCTCTACCAAAAAGGCAAGTGATGCTTCATACTTTTGTCCCATTATTTTCACTATGCATTAGTGATATTTCTAAGTAGGACTTGCATGGAATTTTGCTAAGTGTAAACTATGCCATGGGAAATCCTAGTAGATGGAACCTTAGTAGAATTCTCCAAAGTTAAGATTCCTACTACTATCATGCTTAGCTTAGCTAGTAGAAAACAAGGGTGGAATATATATTCATGCTATGAAAAATTTCTAAGTCTGTTGACTTGTGTTTTGTTTAATAAAACAACTAAGTGAATGAATCACCTGGGTGGAATGGAAGGAATGGTTTGTGTTGAGTGGTTCACAAGGCCCATTTCTATGGTTTACCTTGTGTATCTCACTTGTGGATGGCCACCCAGGAACAAAGAGATTTGAGATGTCAAATGTTGAGAAGCTTCAAGTGCATCCACTTGGCATTATGGGCTCTGCCTGGATCATATAGGTTGCAATAACTTAGCCAAATGGACAGTTGGTGGTAGGGGTTGATAGGTTGGAACGCGTCCATTCTGGTCTAAGGGAAGGCTTCTGAAAGGTCTTGTCTTGGTGAAACCAAGTCTTGTGGGGAAAGTGCACCACCTCTGCAGAGTGAAAAATCTAAGTACTTAGCCATGCCCCTGGTAAAGGACAATTTTAGCATCAAGACATGGAAGCTATCAAGAATCTCCTCATCCCAATTTCTAAGTTAAAATCTTGTGGTTGAACAAGGGTTGAAGGATCACCAATTTCTATTGGGAGATGCCTTGGGAATGATTTTGACAAACAAAAACTTAGTGTTTTCAAATGATAAGGAAAATCTATTTTGAGAAATGCAAGCCTAAAGATCCACTTAGCCAAAAGCATATAGATGATATACTCCACTATACTACCATAGTATCACTTGCCAATACAATTCAAATGTATTGACCCTTATGGCTGTAACTTATTATGTTGCAGGTTTGTTTGATGTTAGTGAAGTTTATTGATTAGGATTACAAGTCTACAACCAACATGTCTGCATGTGGCACTTTGAAGATGAAGGACCCCATGCTATTGTTATATTCTGCTGCATTGTAATGAGATAGCCAAATGAGCTATGTAAGATGTAATAAATTATTTTATTCCTGGTTATAAAGTTGTATTATGACCTTTGTTTCTTGATATTACATCTTAACTGTGGATGCTAGCTATTGATCCAGGGACTAGCATTGTAAACACAGGGATCTCTACCTTATTAAAGGTTGGGAACCTTACAACCATATTTTCCTCTCTCATAATAATTTTCAGTAGCCTCATGAATAAACTCAACAATATAACTATCACATAAAGTATGCTTTTCATGATCTACAAACACATAATTTTTATCAAGCTCAAAAATAGTGGGATTAAAACCTTCAAACCCACTTTTAACAATTTTATAACAAGATGACTGATCATTCTCAAGAAGTATGGGGTTCCAAGATGAAGTCAAGACCTCTCCAATCTCATTTTCAATAGTAGTACTATTAATATTATCAACCAATATAGGATCATCATCCAGAGCTTTATCATAAACATTTTCTAAGCAAAACTCTTTAGTACCATGCATTTATAAATTAGGCGCAAATAAAGGATTATCATAAGATTTATCAAAATATCATGGATTATCATGGATAACAGGAGCACAATTATTATCACAGGATTTACCCAAAGTAGATATTTCAAAAGGATCCACAGGAACATAACATTCATCCTCCTTTGGTAAGCATGGGGGATAATCAAATAATGTAAGGGATAAAGAGTTACTCTCATTAGAAGGTAGGCATGGGTAGCTAATCCATTCTTCCTCCTTTTGTTCATCACTCTCCTCCTCTTTTTCATCTAATGAGCTTCCAGTTTTAGCAATTTCTTCTTCCATAGGCTCCTGCAAGGCATTAGTCTCTTCCATTGGTGGAAAGCATCTATTAAAATATTCAAGAATATAGCCATTTTCTTCCTTGTAATTATCAAAACAAAATTTAAGTATATCATAAACCTCATATTCGTAAGGTGAATCATCAGTACTTTCAAGAAAACTAGCAAGTTCAAATGCACCCTTCCAAGCAATAAATTCTTCAATTTGTTCCACAACATAAAATTCATAATTTCCCTTAACATAAGAAGATATGGTAACATTATCATTATACTCACATTAAAAAGGTAGGTGTTTATACCTCCTACAACAACAAGTAACATTATAAGTAGAGCACACGTTTCTAGCAATGGTATGCAATTTATTAATTTCTTCCCATAAGTGTTTCCCTTTTTGTGACAAGCGGTGTTCCTTACAATAATATTTTTGTTCTTCCGTGAATCCACCTTACCAATAAGATCTAGTTTCAAAGAAACCAACCATTGATAGAAATCATGATAAAGCAAGAAAATAACAGACCAACAAAAATAACTACTATAGTAGGAACTAATTTATTGTGTGTTTTTGATAATAAAAAGAAACCAAATGAAACTATTTTTTGTATTTTTGGAAGAAAAAAACAAGCAAAACAAAAACAAAGTAAAGAGATTGGCTGTGAGAGACTCCTCTTGCGAGAATATTCTTTCTCCCTGAAAGGTGACTGACGAGGAGGAAGAGATTGAAGATGTCCTTAACTCCCCGGAAACGGCGCCAGAAAACTTCTTGATGCGGCCCAGTTCATTGTAAACCTTCATTGGGATATCCCAAGAGGAAGGTGTGAAGAGCACAGCAGTAAGTTTTCCTTCAGTTATGAAACCAAGGTTATCGAACCAGTAGGAGTAAGGAAACAACTCCAAGGTGTTGCTAATAACTTGGAACTACACAACACAAACTCAAAACTTTGCCCCAACGTACAGTGAGGTTGTCAATCTTACCGGTTTGCTGAAAACAAAGGATTAAATGTATAGTATGGAAGATAATAGTGATACGTCGGAAATGTATCTATAATTTTTGATGTTCCATGCTTGTTTAGTATCTACTTTCCTTTGCTTTTTCTACACTTTGAGGTGTTTTTATATATTTTCTGGAACTAACCTATTAACAAGTTGCCACAGTGCCAGTTGCCTGTTTTCTTCAGTTTTTGGTTCCAGAAAGGCAGAAAATCAATATTCTCGGAATTGGACGGGACAAAAGCCAAAGTCAATATTTTACCGTGGGTGACACGAATCTAGAAGACGAGACGAAGGGGAGCCACAGGGTGGCCACACCATTCCAGGCGCGGCCAAGCCTGGCCCGTGCCTGGGCAGGGTGTGGGCCCCCGGGCACCCCCTGCCTTGCCTCTTCTCCTATAAGAAGCCCCCGATGCAGAAACCCTCGGCACCCGATCAAAACTCCACGAAACCGTCTGTATCCGCCGCCACCATCGTCCCTAGATCGGGGGGATCTGAAGTTCTTCCCGGCACCTTGCCGAAGGGGAGATCATCCCGGAGGCCTTCTTCTCCGGTATGATGCGTGAGAAGTTCCACCTTGGACTACGGGTCCATGTAGTAGCTAGCTGGTTGTATCTCCTCATTTTGCTTTCATGTATAGATCTTGTGATCTCCATTCATGATCAAGATCTAATCTATTTATAATCATGCATGCTGTGTTTGCAGGGATTCGATGGATATTGAGATTACTATGTCAGATTGATTAATGGTTTTGTCTTTATGATTCTATCATGTCCGTGTTGTTTGTGATCTTGCATGCTCTTCGTTGTTAGTAGCTATCTTGGCCAAGTAGTTGCTAGTGACTCCAAGAGGGGGTATTTATGCTCGATAGTGGATTCATGCCTCTAGTTTCCAAGGGAAGTGATAGGAATCTCTTCGGTTGTAGATGTGTTGTTGCTACTAGGGAGAAAAACAACGGTCTCTTGTTCATGGAACAAGTGGATTATATACCTTACACACTTTGCTTAAAGCATTTGTCTGTTGCTTGCAACTTAATACTGGAGGGGGTTCGAATGATAACCTGAAGGTGGACTTCTAGTCATAGATGCAGTTGGATGGCAGTCTATGTATATTGTTGTATTGCCCAATCGAATCTCATAGGATCTTTTTGTCTGGTATTGCATTGTTATCCCTTGCTCAGTTCCTGTCAATTGCCCTGCTGTAATTTGTTTACCCTTTATGCCATGTTGTTTATCTAAGGAGAGCACCTCTAGTGAACTATGGACCCCGGTCCAATCTTTACCATTGATACATCTTCCATTGTTACTTATTTACTTGCTGCAAACCATCATCACCTTCCACACCATACAGTTAATCCTCTGTTACAGCAACCGGTGAGTTGGGGCAAAGTCTTGAGTTTGTGTTGTGCAGGTCTCTGCGTTGTTTGCAACACCTGTGTGACGTTTCCTTCCTCCTACTGGTTCGATAACCTCGGTTTCTTACTGAGGGAAGACTTGCTGCCGTGCTGCTTCACACCTTGTTCTTGGGGTTCCCAATGAAGCGCTCCTACATCAACCCAGCGCTCCATTAAATAGTTGCTTGTAGAAAGTAAATGGTAACAGTAGATGATGTATCAATGATAAAGGAATGGACCGGGGTCCACCGTTCACTAGAGGTGTTCTCCTTAAGACAGATAACATGCTGGGTGAACAAATTACAGCGGGGCAATTGACAGATTGAGAAAGCATAACAATGCAAACACTAGACATCATGACTCGTATGAGATTTGATTGGGGATTACAACAATATACATAGACCGTAATCGAACTACATCTATGACTAATAATCCACCTTCAGGTTATCATCCGAACCCCTTCCAGTATTAAGTTGCAAGCAACAGATAATTGCATTAAGCAATGTGTGTAAATTAAACAATACAATTGTTCCATGAACAAAAGATTGTTGTTTTCTCCCTAGTAGCATCAACACATCTACAACCTTAGATATTTCTGTCACTTCCCCAGATTACTAGAGACATGAACCTACTATCGAGTATAAATACTCCCTCTTGGAGTCACACGCATCTACTTGGCCAAGATAGATACTAGCAACGGAGAGAATGCAAGATCACAAATAACACAGACATGATAGAATCAATAACCAATCTGACATAGTGTCTCAACATCCATCAGATACTCGCAAACACAACATGTATGATTACAAATAGATGATCTTGATCATGAATGGAGCTCACAAGATCTAAACATGATAGCACAAAGGAGGATAAACAACCATCTAGCTACTGTATGGACCCATAGTCCAAGGATGAACTATTCATGCATCATATCGGAGGATGGCATGGTGAAGAATAAGGCCTCCGGGATGATCTCTCCCCTCCGACAGGGTGCTGAGAAGAGCTTTAGTTCCCCCAATCTAGGGACGATGGTGGCGGCGGCTACAGACTGTTTCGTGGACATTTATTTGGGTGCTTAGGGTTTCTGTATCGGGGTGAATATATAGGCGAAGGGGCAATGTCGGTGGGCGCCCGAGGGGCCCACACCTGGTGGTGGCGCCCCCCTAGGCCGCACGGCCCTAGGGTGTGGCCACCTCGTGGCCCACCTTCGGCTGCCCTTCGGACTGTTCTCTCCGGTAAAATATTGACTCTGGCTGTTGTCCAGTCCAATTCCGTGAATATTTCCTTACTAGTTTTTTTGAAACCAAAAGCAACAGAAAATAGGCAACTAGAACTTCGGCATCTTGTTAATAGGTTAGTCCGAGAAAATGTATAAAAATACCTCAAAGTGTAGACAAAACATAACAAAGTTGATACTAAACAAGCATGGAACATAAAAAATTATAGATACGTTTACGACGTATCAGTGACCGTTTCCACAGGGGATGGGAGGACACCTTTTCTATCTTGATTCTTGGTTTAGGGGTCGTCTCATCGAGTTTGAATACCCTGCACTATTTGTGATTTTGTTTGACCCGATGGTGTTGGTTGCAGTGGATTCTTGCGATGGAGCGTGGGACATCCAGTTCCAACGGACCCTTGGTCCTGAGGAGACATACTCATAGACATGGGGAGAAGTTCAAACCTCTCTTCCCCATGCTCTCTCGTCTAACCCGGATTTGGTGGCATGGCACCTGGCTCCCTCGGGGGCCTTTACGGTTAAATATGCATAGATGGCCCTTTTTAGAGTCCCCATTTTTGCCTGGACCTACCCGCTTTAGAAGCCCTTTTGACACTAAAAATTAAGATTTTTGTCTGGTAGTTTCTTCGGGATCACCTTCCTTCGGGCGTTGAGGTGGAAAAATGCCACCAGGGGGATGGCGTATGCCTTTTGTGTGGTCTCCGAGATCAGGACCCACATCTTATTAACATGTCCTTCTGCCCGGTTCCTATGGAGCTTCGTACGTGAGGCGCTAGGACCTGAGTGGCATGCTCTAAACCTCGCGGAGTTCCTGGAAGCTAACGCAAACCACAACTGGAGGAGGAGGCATATCTTCTGGTTGTTGTTTGCGGCTATGGCCTAGACTTGGTGGAAATCCGCGACAGCATGGTCATAGAGCATGTTTTCCTAAGGCATGCTTTTGATTCGGTGTTCGAAATTTTAGCTTTGATAACCGCTACGTAGATGGCGCGACGGGGATCGGCTAGGTCACTACGGGAACAAGCTACGATGCTGACGGTTATAACCGTCAGCGTAGCCCGGAAAATCGTCAGCACATGACAATGCCGACAGTGACCGTCGGCATAGAGCCGTCAGCATCTCTCGAGTCAGTACATCTACATGCCCGTCGGCTTAGCATCGACCGTCAGCGTAGCCGCTTGTGCCGACAGTATATGCCGCCCGTCGGCGTCACATGGCCGAAGGCGCACGAAGTTAACAGACCTTAGATGACGGTGTAGATGGCCACGTGTAGGAAGACTAGGGCGTTGGGAGTACCCAGGTGCAGTTATAGTGCCGACGGTATTACCATCGGCGTTAAAACTTATAGTGCCCACGTGTAGTTATAGTGCTGACGGTATTACCGTCAGCGTTTGGCCAGTTCACCCCAGTTGTAGTTATACTACCGACGATATTACCGTCGGCGTTGCTGCTGTTGTGTCCAGGTATAGTTATAGTACCGACGGTATTACCGTCGGCGTTGCTGCTGTTGTGTCCAGGTGCAGTTACCGACGACACCGTGGTGGCCGTTACAGGGCCGACGGTATAACCGTCGGCGTTGATGTCTAGGCCGCGCTGGTAGTTATAGGGCCGACGGTATAACCGTCAGCGTTGATGTCCAGGCCGTGCTAGCCGTTATAGGGCTGACGGTATAACCATCAGCGTTGATGTGCCAGCATTTTTTTGCAGCTTATTTATACAAAAAAATGCCCACAGGAAAGCACATGAATATATATATATATGAATTGACTGTAAACCATGCAAAAGAATTCAAGACTATCAAATCTTCATAGATACATAGTCATACACACACTCATCGTTCCAAGTTCATTGCACATAGTCATCACTACAATTTCATTACACATAGTCATCACTACAATGTCATTCATTGCACATTGTCTTGGAGAGCATGATCACTACATGTTCAATACACATAGTCATGGGATACATAGCAACCGGTCTTCAACGGACTTTGAGCACTAGATCATTGACTTCGAGATCACTACAAAACAAAAGAACACGCTCATTTATGATGGAAAATTGTCTAAGTCAAAGTTCATGCATGAGAAGTTGAGAAAAAGTTAAAAGTTTTTGTATAGCAAATTGTCTAAGTCAAAATTTATGCATGGTAAATTGTGTAAGTGTTGCTAGCAACTAACCAGCATCGGCGAGCATCGGCGCGAGTAACAGTCCTCGTCAGGAGACGGTCCAGCAAAATGACCAGGACTAGGACCACCAAAGTGAAGTGGAGTTGTCCTAGGCGACTCGCCAGGCGAGGCAGTAGCACGGCCAAAGGGTGTCTCTGAATGAGCTGATCCCTACATATGTTTGAGCGCAATAGTGTCTAGTAACTTAGTAGTTCTTTTGTGACAAGTAACTAATAACCTTGTAGTTATGTGAATTACTAACCGAAGTCCCCGTGGCTAGACGTGCAAGGAATTCTGCCTCTGACGGCAACACTGGCATCGGTGGCTTTGGTGGAGGTTCGACAAAAGGGGGCATTGGAGTACCATTCGTCTGAGCCATATACCACGCCTACAAGTGAGATTATATGTCATGCATGTACAAGGAAAATACACCATAAGAACCGCTTGCAAGTAGCTAAATGGGCAAAAAATAACCTTATGTGCCGCTTGAATGTGATCCTCGCCGGCATCAATTGTAGCATACCATTCCTTCATCTTTTGGTGAAACTTCTGGCAAACCTCCCTGTAGGCATCCTCATAGCGGGGCTACAATTTGACATAATGAATCTCATAACCATACACATGCATGATCAAAAGTCTAAATTCGGATAAAAATGAGAAAAAACTTACTTCGCGACGCGGTGCACAAGGTGGGATAGAAGCAGTGGCGCCCGTGGTAGCTTTGACCCGTGTGAGAGTGGTCGTAGAGGGCACCACGGCATTAAGAATCTTGAAGAGGCCATGTGGCTTGCCGCCCCCAGCGAGGAGCAATGATATCTCATCGATCGGCTGTTGAAGGGGCTGAGAATCCGGCCCATACAACTCTTAGAACCTGCTCGAGTATACCGCATTAAGAATCTTTATGCCAATGAATAAGCATAGTAGCAATCCATAAGCATGGTAGACATTAGTACATATGGTGGAAATAAATACACCTGTTCGAGTAGTCGCTCACGGTCTCAGTGGTGGAGCCATAGTAAGGATCCTCGTTGGGTTTGGGATCCTTCTTCTTACGAGCCTGCTGCCACACTTCAACGTCAGGAATGTCAACACCGTCATTAGCAGCCACCTATAGTGCATAAAACAAATGGTATGCATTATAAAAGTAACATGTCGTGTAATAGAATGAGGTTGTTTCATATATATACCTTGTAGTCCTTCAAGCGGTTGAAGTCCCTGTTTCCTTGAACACGTGTTCCCTCATGGCCGCGATTTTTCTTATTCTGCTCGCTCTTGGCGAAGAATTCCGGATCACTCGTCCACATGTCCACCGACCTCTCCCAACCATCCTTCTTTCCATAGCACCACTTTGGAACAGTCTAAGAAATGAAAACATCTCAAATCAAGAACAGAAAATGCAATTTAGGATGGACATAGAATAAAAAGACAATTTACTCACCGCCAAGAGATCTTCCACCTTGACCTTGTCTCCGAGCTTCTCGGCAACAATGTGGCTCTTCAGTTTCCTCTTGCCTTGTTCGGCATAGTAGTGCAAGATTGCAATATTTTTAGCATCATAAATCATCTGGCACACCTGCTTCCTCACCATAATCTCGAAGACCTCGTTTGCCTTCTCCTCATGCTCAGGATCCACTCTATAATATGCCTACAATCATGCATCAAACATGGTGAGAATCATAAGTTAGCATGGAAAGATGAGTGTACAAGTCACTTGAAGGCATAAAACAGATGTCAACAAAGAATGACTTACCCAAAACTTGTTGTGCACAACTTGTGCATGGTTGGGCACAAAAGTCACACCATCATCATCGGTCATGGTGCCCCCGGACTTAGCGGCCTCATAGTCCTCCCATTTGAGGGCTAACTTCTTTTCCTCAAGGCCTGACTTTTAGAGACCTGGCCAATACTTCTTCAGCAAACACGTAAGAATGCCAGATGGAAGACGGCGTCTCTGGGTAGAATGATCAACAAACTTAAAATTCCTGCACATGAATTAAAATATTAGTATGTGCTAAAATAGTACTAACAACCTCTGTATATGATCAACAGATAGAAACTTACTCTTTGGTAGGCACAAGGAGGAATTTCCCCGCATCAGTTTTTGGTGGATTCGGGACCTTATTTGGGCCTCGAACCCACAACCTAGCTGCCCTCTCTGACTCGTTCTCCTGCTGCTCAAAGGAGGGTATCTCATCCTCGTCCTCCTCCTGCTGCTACAAATTAAAATGCAAATTAATGTAACAGAATGAAACAAAGTGGGTGGAATATAGGAGAAAAGAGCATACCTCCTCCTCATCCTCGTCCTGCTGATGGAGCTCCTCGTCCTGCTCCTCATCGTCCTGCTCCTCCTGCTCCTCCTCCTGCTGGAACTCCTCGTCCTACGAAGCTGCGGTGCCACTAGCGGAGGGTACCTAAGGATAGTAGTAATTAGAGAAGATACCTAAGGATAGTAGTAGTGATAACAGTTAGTGGGCATGATAGCAATAAGTACCTCACTAAAGGAGGGAACCGAAGTCCGCCGACGTCATCCAACCCTATGTGAAGGTGCAACCTCCGCCAGTAATCTAGTCCTCCTGGGTCAGTCCTCAACTGTGGGCCCCCGGTGTCGTCCTCCTCCTCGTCCTTGTCCTCCTCCTCCTGCTCCTCCTCGTCCTCCTCGTGTTGGGGGGACAACCCCGGGTAGGGTAAAGACGGGGAGAGACGGAAGGATGTTCCCCGTCTAATTTCCGAGTTACGGTCCGAGCCGGCCGAATCATGCAGAGGTCGGCCGAGATGGGAAAGGGCAGGACCCTCATGATAATAGCAAGACGTTACCCGGCCGAGATACTTCATAACTTTGCTGGGTCAGCCCGGATAACCTTAATGCAGATAGAGGACGAGCCGAGCTACGGGAGGCAAGGACGAATGATACGAAGCTTGCAGGAGAAGGAGAAGCCTGAAGTCAAACCCTAGCCGCAGGATAGGGAGAATCTGAGCCAAGCCAAGTACTACAGACAAAGATGCAGAGCGACAGAGAGGCAGAAGGAGGTCACGGGGGTGACAGTCCTGGAGCCCGAGGCGTGCAGGAGGGGCCCTCTGGAACCTTGCCGTAGTAGGAGGAGCGACAGGGAAAGGGGGCGCCGAACTACTATATTGGGACAAGCATATTCCTCGAATATGCTTACCACATCAGCCCTAAAGGAGCCCAGGACTCTCCTTTATAAGGAGAGGCTTGGACCCTGAGCAAGGGATCGACTCACTTTTCAGTACCGTTAGGCTGGTAAAGTTCTTCTCTTCACCCTGTATACATCTCAAGGAGCACTTGTAGCCCAAGGAAGAAGAAATAAAGATCTTGGCCTTAGTCTCTTGTGTGTAGAATCAACTACATCTTCCCTCCCCAGATCCCACTAGTATCCATTGGCCCCAAACTTTAGCCTACCCATGGCATCTGTCGTGCCACCACCACGACAGTTGGCGCCCACCGTGGGGCCAGCAGCGGTGCTAGCTGGAGTTATGATCCGGACGGGAAACTTCATCAACACGGGCGAGCGCGTTGTTTCTGGCTTGGTCCAGAGGTTTGATCTCTGCGACTACGTCAGCGACAATGCAGGAAGCTTCAGGGGAAAAAATCCCCCTCGCAACGGTGTCTTCATCAACCTGGGCGGGCACAAGGTCTACGTCGGCATCGAAATCTCCGGCGTTTATCCTCACCGAGTTGTTGTTGCAGGAGGGCCACCTCTTAACACTGCGAGCCGTCCGCGCGGAGCGCATCCCGAAGGCAGCGTCGAGGTGATGGTCGCGGCCGGAGTGCAAGCTGGAGCAGCGGCTGCCGGATCAACTAGAGAACCTGCCACCGGCGTACAGGGCGCACCCAGGTAAACAGCACCACTACCCACCGAGGTAATCCCACCAGCGACCAACCCGATCGAGGTGCAGGACACTACCCCAAAGGCACCAAGAGTAAGAGGGCCACCTCTGGAAAGACCAGAGAACATTCTTCAGGCAACCATAGAGAACTTGACTACACCTGTAGCGCCGATACTTGATCCGGCAAATGCTCGGGCAGAATTAGAAGAAACCAGGCAAAAGGTGCTGGTAGAGGCCAAAAAGGTGTCGGCCTTGCGAGAGTCCTTAAATAGGACCCTGCGCGAGTATGCCAAAGCTAATAAGCTTGATGTCGCACCCGAACGGGTGGATGAATTAACATTGAAGGGGAAAAACCTCATAGATGACATCAACAAAGAACATGATGCTCATAAGGCGGAATCAGTTGATTTGGGCTTGCCGAGGTACAGTACCCCGGCAAAGAACCTGAGAGCGGCAAATGCCGCAGCATTGGAATTAGAGGGGTTGACCGGCGAAGCCCGGCAGAAACAGCAGGAAAGAGTAAATGAGATGGTGCGCATCGCGAACCAGCAAAACAAAGAAATGCTCAGGACAGACCCGGCGAGGCCGGGGGCCTCACGAATGGTTCACTCAACAGGAGCAGCACCTTCCTTGTCCGTGGCAGCAGCATCCTCACCCGGCAATAATGCACGGAGGGACAGAGCAGTAACCTCAGGAAAGAGAAACAAACAAATTGTTCCGTATGATCCGGCAATAGCCGGGAAGGCAAATGAGAACAGAGGCAATGGAAGCCGAGGTAACAGTGGTGAGAGAAATCCCGGTCGTATAGAGAAAGACGGCGGAAGCCGAGGCAATGGAGACCTCGGCAGAAGAGAGCTCGGAAGAGGCAATCATGAAAACAATACCCCGGCCGAAGTAAGAAGAGAACTGCCACTCAACCCGCAGCCAAGGCATGAACCCCGGCAGGAAAGAGAAACGAGGCAAGATCGCCACAATCAAGTGAATGAAAGATACAATGATGGTTATTCCGAGATGGAATATGCGATCCGTGGTGGAAATAACCACTATGGAATACAAGACAGAGTTCTGTACAGAGATTTTCCATCAAATGATGCAAGATTGAAGCTGGACCGGATATACCGGTTCGAGTTGTTGGAAGAACAGGGCCCACCAGCTCCGACATGCTTTGGACCACGGATCATGGGCGAACCACCTGTGCCAAACTTTTAGCTAGCAAGAGGCACGAAAACATATAATGGGAGTACCAAACCACAAGACTGGTTGATTGACTATGCCACTGTTGTGAAAATAGCAGGTGGAAACTTACGATGGGCAGTGCGGTATGTCCCGCAAATGCTTGAAGGACCAGCTAGGGTATGGCTGAATAATCTACCAGCGGGCAGTATCAACTGTTGGTTGGATTTTGAAGAAATGTTCGTCAGCAACTTTACCAGCACATACAAGAGGCCAAACAGACCGCAACAATTAGCCATGTGCAAGCAGAGGCCAAATGAAACAGATAGAGAGTTTTTAACTCGATGGTGTAACCTGAGAAACTCATGTGAAGGAGTTATAGAGTCGCAAGCAATATCCTGGTTCGCTCAAGGATGCCGTTATGGCAGCGTGTTATGGCAACGTCTGCAAAGAGATATGCCGACCACATTGGTAGAAACTATCAGAATAGCGGATTCCTACGCATTAGGAGATCCAACGCAACCAGAATTAATGTCAGCAGATCATCGGGAGCAACAAGACCATTATGTAAGAGATTTGGCCGGGTCATCCAGGCGCAGCGACTTCAGAGGGAGAAGAAGAGAAGAAAGGCCGGATTATAGATATAATTCGGCCCAAGTGGCAGCAGTAGCGCAGGATCCGCCGAGTCATGGACCGACTCAACGGCAGAAAAATGGTCCTCAGCAGTGGACACCAAGGAATGAAGGAAAAAGACAGTGGACCCCAGAACAAAAGAAACAGTGGCAGGAGAGGCCGAAGTACACGTTCGAATCTATGTTGGATCAGCCGTGTAAATTTCACACGTCAAACCCATCCAGGCCAGCCAACCATATGACTCGCCAATGTGCATGGATGAAAAATGCAATGGGAAACCCCGTAGGCATTCAGGCAGCACCCCATCAAGTACATCAGCAGCATCAACCACAGTTGACTGGAGCAAATGCACAGCAACTGATGTTACCGCCTCCTCCCCCGAGGTATGATAACTCGGATCAGAGAGATGCAGTACATCAGGTGATGAACCAAGTCCAGGATGGAAGGGAAAACCCAGCGAGTACTGGACGCAATGATTACATAGAACATCATCAGTCTTATTGCGTGTTCACAACGGAACAGCAAGACAAGCAGAGTGTGCAGCGCCGGCATATGGAAGTAAACGCAGTTATGCCTGCAGTACCAAGATATGTCCCTTGGTCATATCAGGAGGTAACTTGGAGCATAAAGGATCACCCCAAGATAATGCCGAATCCCGGATCATATGCCCTCGTGTTGGATCCGATATTCGTTGGACCAAGCATCAATGTGAAATTCTCAAAAGTACTCATTGACAATGGAAGCAGCATCAACATCATGTACAAAGACACCATGCATAAACTCGGAATATTGCAGAACATGTTGCAATCCACGAGGACCACTTTCCATGGGATAGTGCCGGGGCTTTCATGTGAACCCATTGGCAAGGTCCGAGTGGATGTGTTAATCGGCACAAGAGATAACTGCAGAGCAGAAAACTTAGAGTTTGAGGTGGTGGATCTAGAGAGTTGTTATCATGCTTTACTCGGACGGCCAGCGTTGGCGAAATTCATGGGCAGCTGTCATATAAGCTATCTGAAAATGAAGCTACCCGGACCACAAGGAGTGATAACAGTAGCAGGTGATTGCAAGAAATCAATGGAGTGTGCTTCAGCCGGGTCAAATCTGGCCGAATCATTGGTTATAGCAAGAGAAAAAAGAAGGATTCAGGAGGTAGCAGCCCTAGCTCAGTCGGCACAGCTGAATATGCCGGCACTAGCCAATCCACATGGAAGTGTCTCCTTTCAGCCGACTAAAGAAACAAAGAAGTTTCAGATAGATGAGCAATTCCCAGAATGTACTGTTACTATTGGGGCAGGCCTAGATGCTAAATAGGAAAGCGAGCTCACCAACTTCCTCCGTGAGAATCGGGATATCTTTGCATGGTCAACTCAGGATCTGCAAGGTGTTCTGAGCGAGTTGGCTGAGCACTCTCTGAATATAAGGCCAGGAGCAAGGCCGGTGAAGCAACCTCTCCGCCGCTTCGCCAAAGATAGGAGAAAAATAATAGGAGATGAGATAGCTCGGCTCCTCGCAGCTGGGTTCATCATGGAGGTGTTATATCCGGATTGGTTGTCAAATCCGGTGCTGGTAGAAAAGAAGAAAGATGATCCGAATGTAGCCATTGTATGGCGAATGTGTATCGATTACACAAACCTGAACAAGGCGTGTCCAAAAGATCCTTTTCCATTACCTAGAATAGACCAAGTCATTGACTCGACCGCTGGTTGTGAGTTATTATCATTTGTAGACGCGTATTCTGGTTTCCACCAGATACCGTTAAATCCGGCCGATCAAATAAAGACTGCATTTATTACCCCTTACGGGGCCTATTGCTATCGCACCATGCCATTCGGCCTGTGAAACGCAGGAGCAACGTATCAGAGATGCATGCAAAAATGTCTACACGACCAGATAGGAAAAAATGTACAAGTATATGTAGATGACGTGGTCATCAAAACTAAGGAAAGCAAAACGCTACTGGATGATATACGGCAGACTTTCGCGAACCTAAGAAGGTTCCGAATGAAGCTCAATTTGGAAAAACTCACATTTGGTGTGCCGGCAGGGAAATTACTCGGCTTCCTTGTATCTAGCCGAGGTATGGAGGCCAACCCAACAAAGATAAACGCAGTAGAAAGAATGGAGTTGCCAAAGTGTCTAAATGATGTACAAAAGTTCACGGGATGTCTAGCCTCGCTCAGCCGATTCGTATGTCGGCTGGGGGAAAAGGCACTACCACTCTATCAATTAATGAAGAAATCAGATAAGTTCATTTGGACTCCACAAGCAGACAATGCATTTCATGAGTTGAAAAATATGTTGGTCACAGCACCCATTTTAGCTTCTCCATTATCAAAAGAGCCAATGTTACTCTATATAGCGGCTACCAACAGAGTAGTAAGTGCTGTAGTCGTCGTAGAACGACTCGAGGATGATAAGTCGGTTCAAAGGCCGGTGTATTATTTGAGCAAGGTGTTATCCGCTTCAAAACAGAATTAACCACATTATCAAAAGATGGCTTATGGAGTGTATATGTCGGCAAAGAAGCTTAAACATTACTTCGAAGAGCATCCCATCAAAGTAATCTGTGAAGCACCCATAGCCGACATATTGAGCAACAAGGATGCAAGTGGCCGAATAGCAAAATGGGCAATTGAGTTGTCACCGTACGCTCCACAATTTGATAGGAGAGATGCAATCAAATCTCAGGCGGTCGCCGACTTCTTCGTAGATTGGGCCGAGGTGCAGTATGAGCCGCCACTACCAGACCCAAATTATTGGACGATGCATTTCTATGGTTCCAAATTAAGAAATGGTTTGGGGGCAGGAATAGTGTTAACCTCACCCAAAAGGGACCAGCTGAAGTATGTACTACAAATACATTTTGCTGCATCAAACAACGTAGCCGAATATGAAGCACTGGTACATGGGTTGAAAGTAGCGAAAGAGATTGGCATACGCCGGATATTATGCTATGGGGACTCGGATTTAGTAGTACAGCAAGTCTCAGGCAATTGGGATGCGTTAGATGATAATATGGCTTTGTATAGATTTCATCTGCAAAAGATCAGTGGATACTTTGAAGGGTGTGAATTTCACCACATACCTCGGGCAGAAAATGATGCCGCAAACACATTGTAAAAACTCGGATCGACCAGGCAATCAATTCCACCAGGTATTGCCCTGGAACACCTCAGAAAACCATCAATAACCCCTTCACCAGAATCCGAATCTATCTTTATTCCGGCAAGATCGGCAGAAGAAAATGTGCCGATGGAGGTAGATCAGCAATATAACTTGGAATCATCCGAGAAAAGGACAGCAGAGATAAGCATAATTGTGAAGGAAGCCGAGGTATCTATGTCGGCGGAAAACATGGAAATAGAAAGTGAAACCGCACCAGAAAAAATCACACCGATATTGGCGCAACCCATATTCTCTTTCCTTAAGGATGCGATGTTACCAAATAATGAAGTGTTAGCAAGACAGATTGTAAGGAGAGCAAAATCTTATACAATCATAAACAATGAGCTATATAAAAGAAGTGTCACAAGTGTATTGCAAAGGTGTGTAAGTTCGGCAGAAGGCCAGGAGATCCTCTTAGATATACATCAAGGAGAATGTGGACACCATGCCTCATCTCGTGCCTTGGTAGCCAAAGCATTCAGGCATGGGTTTTATTGGCCAATGGCATTAAAGGAAGCCAAAGATCTGGTTGAAAAATGCAATGGTTGTCAGAGATATGCAACCAAGATACACATGTCGTCGTCCGAGTTAAAAACGATACCCATTACTCTGCCGTTTTCGGTGTGGTGCCTGGATATGGTGGGACCGTTTAAGCCGGCACGAGGAGGGATGACCCACATATTGGTCATGGTGGAAAAATTCACAAAATGGATTGAAGTCAAACCAATAAAAAAATGTGACGGGCTCACAGCAGTGAAATTCCTCAAAGATATTATCTTAAGATATGGGTACCCACACAGTGTTATTACAGATAACGGCACAAACTTTGCAGAAGGAGCTTTCGCTAGATTTTGCCAAGAGAAACACATAAGATTAGATGTCGCGTCTGTTGCTCATCCAGCATCTAATGGGCAGGTGGAAAGAGCTAATGGTCTAGTGTTGTCCGGAATAAAACCACGACTTGTCGAACCGTTGCATAGGTCGGCAGGGTGTTGGATCGAGGAATTACCAGCAGTATTATGGAGCCTCAGGACTACTCCAAATAGATCAACAGGTTACACACCATTCTTTCTGGTATATGGGGCGGAGGCTGTGCTTCCAGCCGACATACTACATGACTCGCCAAGAGTTACTCAATATACAACTTCAGAGATAAATGAAGTAGCTCGGCAAGACACTGTTGACCTATTAGAAGAAGCCAGAGAACTGGCGCTATCATGATCAGCTATTTATCAGCAGAACTTGCGACGATATCACAGCAAGAAGGTGAATCCAAGAGTATTCAAAGAAGGAGATTTAGTCCTCCGACTGGTGCAATGCACGGCTGGTATGCACAAGCTATCACCTCCATGGGAAGGACCATTCATCGTGAGCAAAGCACTGCATAATGATGCCTATTACCTAATCGACGCTCAATCCCCTGGAAGGAATAAGGCAGACAAAGCCGGCGAAGAAACGAAGCGGCCATGGAATGTAGCTTTACTTCGTCCATTTTACTCATAGCATAGTATTTCAAGGTCAAGAACCAATGATGTATTGAACATCGGCATTCAGAGCAGTAACTCGGGGACTGCCATATGTTATTCCAATTTCATCTTATGTATTGAACCTCGGCATCCAGAGCAGTGACTCGGGGACTGCCATATGTTATTCCAATTTCATCTTATGTATTGAACCTCGGCATCCAGAGCAGTGACTCGGGGACTGCCATATGTTATTTCAATTTCATCTTATGTATTGAACCTCGGCATCCGGAGCAGTGACTCGGAGACCGCTGTATCTTCTTTGGATTTCATCTTACGTATTCAACCTCGGTACTCTGGGCAGCGCCTCGGCAACGGTCTTATATTATTTCTGAAATTTGGTTTACACACTAGACTTCGGCGCAATAGGCCGTGACTCGGGGACTGCTATATATTGTTACCAAGTAGTAGTCAACCTTTGATACAAGGAAGTTATCACACTTCGATACTCAGAATAAGAGTAGCTCAATCTCGTATGATATTCGAGGCTCACACCCAGATTCATTGGTTAAACCACGAGAATACAAAGACAAAGATACATCCTAAAATCAGGGCTGATCATCAAAGCAAGAACTCGAACGAAAACCCACTTAAACAAAGTTATAACAACTACAAACATATATGTCGGAGCAGTACACGACAAAAGAAATTCAGGTCATACAGAAGACAGACAAATGTTCCACGTACATCGTACGCCCGGCATACCAGGGACAAGAAATAACTTAAAGATTTTCAGCTGGAGAGGCAGTAGTCGGGTCAGGGGCCGGATGCTCCGAGATAGGCGGAGCCTCGGCTGAGGTTGCCTCGCCTTCCACGGACCCAGGGGCGACTTCGGCCGAAGCTTGAGGCTGCTGAGGAACATGAGTTTGCGCAGTTGAATGCCCAGTACCTTTGGAGGAGTTTCGCGCGTCACCGTTGTCATCCGAGCTCGAACTGGAGTCACCAGAAGAAGCCGAATCATCTTCACCTTCACCTTGTTCAGCCGAGTTATTGTCTGATGCATCCTCGACTACGACCTCATCGTCCGAGTTCGGGAGAAAGCTCGGACCTTCATTCCAGGTATGCACGTCTGCATACTCAACAAGCTGAAAGGCGCGAGCTTGACGAAGAGCAACAAAAGTGGGGTCCTCAACCCAACGGGAACCTGTGCGCAAATTTCTCAGGATATCAAGAGAAATGTCTTCATACCATGACATGATAACAGTAAGGGCCATATCAGTGCCAGCTCGCCCAGCTGATTCCCTCCAGAGACTCAGTTGCTTCTCAGATGCCATCAATCTTTTCACCAGTAGTTCGACCTCATTGATACCAGGAGTCCCTGAGGTATTCGGCCAGAGAACATGGTAGGCTCGGATAGCTGCCTGCACCAAGTCCCGGCCCATAATCTTCATCGGACCAACTGTAGCACCGACAGCGACCAGGAAATCCTCCATCGAGTACCCCGAGTCAACATCAACAGGGATACCTCGGCGCGCACGAGCTGCAAGAACCGCTTTAGAACTCACAGGCTTAGCTTCTGGAAAATGACCTACGCAAAACACAAATGCGTCAGGAGACAGCAGCGACAAAGAGAAAAACATAATCCGGCCATGCTAGGAAACCTACAATGAATATAACTCATCATTATCTGAAGGTCCTTAGCCCAGATGCTCTTGCTCTTTTCAAAGCGAGCAATCTCCTCGCTCATTCCACGAGTTTTCAATTCAGCAGCCTCGAGGAGTTCTTTATTCTTCTGCAGCTCCAGAGCTAGCCGATTCTTCTCCTCGGAGAATTCCTGGTCGACCTTTTCTAGCTCGGATTTCTGAGAAAGCTTAAGGGCCTCCACCTCGGTGCGCAGGCGAGCTATTTCATCATCCTTTTCTTTCAGCTGCGCCGAATGAGTAGCGCTTTGTTCTAAAAAATGCAGCATCACGTCAGGCATGGGCGTGCAATCTTGGTGAGATGCTGCAAAGGTTTGTAACTCGGCTTTACCAAAGCCAAAAGAGATAAAAAAAGCTTAGCTCACATTTTAAAGAAGCGGAAGGTGTAAACTAAAAGGGAAACTAACCTTCCAGGCTCTTGACTTTCTTCGCAAGACGAATGTTGAGATTATTGATATTACCTGTTCACCAAAAAAGTGAGCCGACATCTCGCATACAAAACAATAAGAATGTCGAAAATGACGAAAAGAATTACAGACTTAATGTCGAAAATGACGAAAAGAATTACAGACTTACCAGTCTTTTTCACCACAGGGAGAACTTTCTCATACTTCTCTTCCAAATTTCGGTGCGAAAAAAGCAATCTTTGAAATTCGGCAGTCCGCCGGTCATGAGCAACCTAAACAATGGGGTAAACAATTATTGGATATTTGAAGCTAAAACAGATCCGAGTTAAGCAAAACTTAACCCGGATCTAGGTGGCTGGATATTCGAAGCTGAAGCAGATCCGAGTTAAGCGAAACTTAACCCGGATCTAGGTGGCTGGATATTCAAAGCTAAAGTAGATCCGAGTTAAGCAAATCTTAACCCGGATCTAGGTGGCTGGATATTCGAAGCTAAAGCAGATCCGAGTTAAGCAAAACTTAACCCGGATCTAGATGGCTGGATATTCGAAGCTGAAGCAGATCCGAGTTAAGCAAAACTCAACCCGGATCTAGGTGGCTGGATACTCTAAGATCAACTAAACGAAAGTCAAGCAAGGTTTAAGGCAGATCTAGTCGAATGAAGATTCGAACCCTAAAGTTGAAATCAAACTATGTAGAGCATTATTAAACTTCCAAGCAAATAACAAGTTAGTTCCCTGCAAGTTTCGGGGACTAGTGTATAGTAACATATGGAGAATTAATCAAAACTCCGCAAAACGGCAGTTACCTCGTTCATCTTGTTGGTGTCAAGGATGATCTTGGCAGCTTGATCCAAGCGGCCGCCAATATCGGAAAGCTGGAATGGCTGATTGATTGGATTACCCTCAAACTGATCGGCAGCATTCCAGTTATTCGCATATTCCACCAGCGAGCCGAGGCTGTTCCCACTAGCCGTTCGAGTTAAAACTTTACCCCGGACCTGCTGCGTAACCACCACGGCCGCAGGGCTTTTATGAAGAGCAAGCTGCGTACCGGCGGCCGGAGTAACGGAAGTTTTGGTGGAAGCAGTTCTTTTGCGCAGCACATCGGCGATACTCGGCTGAGAAGAACCAACAAGACCTTTTTGAGAAGTGGAGGCTTTGACGGCGACCGCTTTACTTGCTTTAGAGACATCAGCAGGAGCTGATACCTCGGCAATGGGAGCAATGTCTTTGGGATCCGGAGAGATCACGGTCGCAGAAGGCGCCGGGATATTAACGTCCTCGGCCGGGGCAGGAGCTACTATAGAAACTGCGGGGGCAGAATGAGGCTCGGTAGAAACACTCGGATTCACAGAGGAGGCAACTGGTTCCATGGAAACTTCGGAGGGCCGAGTGGAGTCAACGTCAACAAGAGAAGTCGCAGGCACTTCATGGTGAGGGGGTGATCGATTCGGAACTGGAGGAGATGCTGCATGAGCAGGACTCGGAACCCTGGTGTCTTCGGCTGGCGGAGGAGACGGCTGCCGAGTCACACGGCTAGTCATACTAGGACCACCGGGCTTAACGGAAAGTGGAGCACTGTGGAAATAGAGAGCGACATCAGGTTAAAAAACAGAAAGAGAGAAACAAGAAATACGAGCAAAAGGAACTTACCCTGCAACTCCAGGCATGATCTTGCGCCGAGGAGGATTCGGTGCGGATTTCTTCGTTCGTTTCTTGGGAACCGCCTCTGAGGCATCAGCAGGAGCCCCACGTTTCCCCGAGGTAACAGGGGGCCAGGAAGCAATAGGCTCGGCGTCGTGAACCTGACCGGCCGGATTAGCTGGGAAAGTAGAAGCCGGAAATGCATAAGAAATAGGCATTGCGGCAACTACCTCAAGAACTTGGACCTCGTCCGAATCACCTTCCTCCTCGTGAGCCGAGGCCTAGCCACGAGCGCGAGCCGGAGCAGGATCCGACTTAGGGACGAACTCTTCCGAGTCCGGCTCACCAATATCCGGGTATTCCGGTCCGCAGGCCACGGAAGCAACAAAACTTCGGCACCCTCATTCTTCTGCTCTGCAAACCTCTGTAAGACAAGAAAAAGGAAATTAGCGAAAACTATTACGAAAGCAATTGGAAAACAGAGCGTTATTGATTAAGTTTACCTCGGGAGGAGGACGCTCGCGTGTAAACGGTTTCAACCCCCAAGCCCAGTCCTCAGGCATCTCCGTCTTGAAGATGGCTCGGACGCGCTTAAAGATGAGATAATTGTCCAGCTCCACGGTCGAGACTCGGTTGGGGTCGAGAGGACCGCTCATGTAGCAGAGCTTGTGTGTCCGTTTCTGGAAGGGGCAGATTCGGCTACTGATAAAGGTAGCCATCAGATCTTCGCCGCGTAACCCGGCGCGGATCAGCTCTTTAAGCCGAATCTCAAAAGCCTCGGCCAAGGAATGACTCTTCTTCGGATTATAAGTCCAATTCACCTTGGAGGGCGTACCAATGGAGAATGCAGGGAGCCGAATCTTGTCTTCCGTTCCTGTGTTCTTGACATAAAAGAAGGACTTGTGCCACTTCTTGCAGGACTCTAGCCCAGTAACACGAGGAAATACGGATATCCTCCGAGGTGTAATGGACGCTGCTCCGCATTGAGTAAGTAGTTTCTCGGAAGTATGCAGAGACTTGTCAGGGATTACGTTATACCGAATCTGGAAGAACTTCGACCAGACATGCATAGACGGCCATAGGCCGAAGTACCCCTCCGAGGCAGAGATGAAAGCAGAAAGAGAAGCGATGGCATTTGCAGGAAGATGATGCGGCTGAAAGCCGAAGTAGTCGAGAAACTCTCTAGCAAAGTCGCTAAGAGGGAGACCAAAGCCGTGCGAGAAATGCGACATAAAGACAACATACTCGCCCTCCTGAAGATCAGGAGAGGACTCGCTGCCGGGTAAGCGACAGGAGACCTCGGCGGGAATCCTCCGAGTTCGGATAAGCCACTCGATCTTGCGCCGAGTAACGGAGGAGCCCTGCCACGAACCTCGCTCAGGCCCAGAGCCAGCATCGTCATCCTCTATCAGGGCACCGCTAAAGGAGCTAGACATGAGCTCGCCGGAGAAATCGGTGGAGGAAAGCTTAGAGCTACAGGGCCCCATCGTGATTTTGCACAGGAACAGCGGCGGAGGAGCAGAGGAACCGCCGCACAAATACGAAATCGAGAAAGAGAAATCTAGGGAAAAGCCTAAGGGATGCGGCCGGAAGGAACTCACCGGCGACAACGCAGATGCTAGCGAACACGGATGAAGCAGACGGAGCAACGCGGCGAAGTCCTCGCCGTCGGAGGTTCTGATGAACGCGCGGCGGCGGAGCTGCGAGCGGGCGCGGAAGCGAGAGGAAGAAGAAGGGCGCTGGCAAACGAAAGGGGGAAAGTGAATCCTCAGGCGCCGCGCCCCTCTTTATAACCTAGCCGCGAGCAAGGTAGTGGGATCGTGGGTGTGGCGGTTGGCAGCGTAGATCGTGTGTGCAGCACGACCGCACGTCGTTGAGCGGAACCACACCAAAGTCCACACGGCAGCGGAGAAGATCGCGATCCCCAACGGAAACGGCGCACGAGGCGTCGCAGCGCCGGTGCGACAGGCGCAGTAGTAACTGTAGCATGTCAGTGAATACTGTAGAGGAACAAAAAACTAGAGAAATAATGATGAGGATGACACGTAGGACGAAGCGTACATGAGAAGATACGGTAATACCTCGGACAAGCAAAGAATAACTCGGAAACGATACAGGATGTGTGTAGTGAAACTGATACGACCCAGCCGAGGTTATCGGCGTGGCCATACCAGCTTCGGGGACTAATGTTGGGGGGATAACCCCGGGTAGGGTAAAGACGGGGAGAGACGGAAGGATGTTCCCCGTCTAATTTCCGAGTTACGGTCCGAGCCGGCCGAATCATGGAGAGGTCGGCCGAGATGGGAAAGAGCAGGACCCTCATGATAATATCAAGACGTTACCCGGCCGAGATACTTCGTAACTCGGCTGGGTCAGCCCGGATAACCTTAATGCAGATAGAGGACGAGCCGAGCTACGGGAGGCAAGGACGAATGATACGAAGCTTGCAGGAGAAGGAGAAGCATGAAGTCAAACCCTAGCCGCAGGATAGGGAGAATCTGAGCCAAGCCAAGTACTACAGACAAAGATGCAGAGCGACAGAGAGGCAGAAGGAGGTCACGGGGGTGACAGTCCTGGAGCCCGAGGCGTGCAGGAGGGGCCCTATGGAACCTTGCCGTAGTAGGAGGAGCGACAGGGAAAGGGGGGCGCCGAACTACTATATTGGGACAAGCATATTCCTCGAATATGCTTGCCACATCAGCCCTAAAGGAGCCCAGGACTCTCCTTTATAAGGAGAGGCTTGGACCCTGGGCAAGGGATCGACTCACTTTTCAGTACCGTTAGGCTGGTAAAGTTCTTCTCTTCACCCTGTATACAGCTCAAGGAGCACTTGTAGCCCAAGGAAGAAGAAATAAAGATCTTGGCCTTAGTCTCTTGTGTGTAGAATCAACTAAATCTTCCCTCCCCAGATCCCACTAGTATCCATTGGCCCCAAACTTTAGTCTACCCATGGCATCTGCCGTGCCACCACCACGACACCTCGCGCTCCTCCTGCTCCTCCTCGTCCTCCTCCTGCTCCTCCTGATGCTCCTCGTCCTGCTGCTGCTCCTTGTCCTCCTCCTCCTGCTCCTCGCCCTCCTCCTCCTACTCCTTCTCCTCCTACTCCTCGCCCTCCTCCTCCTGCTCCTCCTTATCCTTCTCCTGCTCCTTCATCATCAACGAAGCGACTAGGAACTCTTCTACTCCGAACCATCCTACTAAGAATTTTTTTTTGTTGAGTTCTTGCTCATGGTTCAATCACCTGCATTCAGAACGAGTAAACAATTAGTAATGAGCAAGTAATAAGTATGATAGCAATAAAATTAATAGGCATGATAGCAATAATCATGGTGGCAATAAAATAAATAATCATGGTGACAATAGAATACATAAAGACCCTCACCGCGAATCATCACTCCTCGTACTCACTATCACTATCACGTGAGAAGTAAGGTAGGCCCTCAAACGGTGGAGGCTCATCTTCATCATCATCATCGAGATGTAGCTTGTCAAGCATATCTATGTCCTTTATATTCATAACTGGCTCACCACGAATTTGTATTTCATCCTTAAGGTCCTCAAGACCACCCATAAGTACATCAAAGTCAGTGCCATCCTCTCAGCTGTTCTTTTAGTCGCACTGATACGGCCACTACACATCCATTCATTACCAGCCATCTTCTGATTCATTGGGAGCCACAATACAATTACAACATTCATATTAATTAACCGCATCAAATTAAATACACAAATTTTTACGTTTTTATAACAGGGTGAAGAGAAACTCAATGCATACACCTAACATGTCTAATAGGAAAAGAGGGTCCTAATCCCACCCGAGGATGTGTAGATTGGATACATTCTCCACACTCTACCCCGATCCGACATAGAATTTCGGCAGCACCTCCCCGCTGTTCTCTCGATACACGTCTCGGCAAAAAATGCCAAAAGAAATGTGCATCCGGAGAACAACGGGAAGGCACCACCGAAATTCTGTCTCGGAACTGAGTAGAGCATGGAAAATGTATCCAATCTACACATCCTCCAGTTGTCCAAAATACATGGACAATTCGAAAGAGTTACGACCATAGATATGCATTAATGCATATATATATTCGTCGTAACCTTTCCGAACGGGAGACTCCTAGGTAACGTGACTTATTTGGTGATCTAGACACAAATTAAACCTAAACACATTACAAGAGAGGCCAATGATTCTTACCCTCGAAGCGAGATCGAATCAGCGAAGATACTCGAGTAGAGGTGTGCGACGGCGAAAGGACGGCAACCTCCGGGATAACGACCGGATTGAATCTAGCGATATGGTCACTATGGGGCCTATTATACAAAATAAACAAAATAAATATATTATTGGATGCTAAGAAATCTCATGTGAAATGTAAAAACAGAATTTGTATACACACTGATCACATGGTACATAATACCTCTAGTTACGAACATATAGTAATTAATACCCGATCTAGAGAGGCGAAAATATAAATATACTGTGATGTAACGGATTTTCACAAACTATTGTTCATATGGTCTCACCTGCTGTGAGAAAATCGAGCAGGACATAATTGTGTGAAGCCTCTGATGATCACATGGAACAATTTGTTGTGTAACAACTATGCAGAATTCAGTGGAACATATGCATATATATGAACTACTTGCTCTTTGTCAATATAATAAGCAAAACAAAAATCGAAGTATTTCATCTGTTTTCATATGTCAGTTGTAAACAGAATCGCACGATCCAACAAAAAAAGGTAAAGAAAAACGTGGAAGGGTAGAACATATACTGAAGCCAGAGAAATCTACAAGGGGAGGCACCGCTCCGGTGGCCACCTGTAGATGAAGGAGCGTCGTCCTCGGGTCGAGCTCCTGCAAGGGGAGACCCTGCTCCAGGACATGCTCCTCGCCGGAGCTGAGGCGGGGAACCGAGAGGGACAGCTCTCCTGGCTGGGATTAGGGTGCGGCCACGGTGGCTCGGGGTGAGGGTGGCGGCGCGGGTGAGGTTGCCGACAGCGGCGGCTCGGGGTGAGCTTGGCGATGGCGGTGGCTCGTGGTGAGGACGGCGGCGCGAGGTCGGGTGCGGGACGGCGGCGCGGGGTCGGGTGCGGGACGGCAGAGGGGTTGGCGGCGGCGGGGTTGTGCGAGAGCTGGGGACCGCAGGGTGTGGGTGCGGTACAGGGGAGCGCGGGGTGTGGGGCCTGGGCGGGTCAATTTTTTTTAGGTAGCTTTTTTTTCATTCACTATTACTTTTTCATTATTTTTTATTTTCACTTGTGCTAATATTATAATTCCAATTTAAAAAAATTATCCTATGTTTTCATTTTCTTTTATAATCCCTTTTCTATATCATATGGTCTATTGTGTACAATAGACTACTCACTTTCACGTGCTTTGCACATTAAAAATCGGTCATCACAACTAATACTCCTCATATGTGAACACACTCTCGTCACCTGAGAAATAGGAAACACGAGGGACATTTCACAACACTTTTACATGGAATACCCTAGGTTGGTCCCAAGATTCCACCGGTAGCCCTCGTTTTGACCCGCGACTGGGGTTTCCTCCTACACGTCGAGCACTGCTCCAAGTGTTATCGCATGCACGTGAACACGCTCGCACCCGGGAGATAGTAAATGCATCTATGGATGTTCCACCACACTTGTACATGTATGCTATGGCCACACGCAAGTTTTCGTGGGATTCCAGCGCTCCTGCGGTCATTTTCCAACGAAACCCTAGTCTATGGGCCCCGAATATCTACCCCCTAGCTATCTCCATACGAGCGTTGACCAATGTACTTTTTTGTTGGTTTAGGTTTCTTTTGGCCATATCTACATGGAATACCTAGGTTGGGCCCAAGATTCCACCGGTAGCCCTCGTTTTTACCCAGGACGAGGGTTTCTTCCTACACGTCGAGCATTTCTGCAAGTGTTATCGCGTGCACGTGAACACGTTATTACCCGGGAGATAGGAAATAAATCTATGAATGTTCCACCACACTTGTACATGTATGCTATGGCCACACACAAGTTTTCATAGGATTCCGGCGCTCCTGCGGTCATTTTCCAGCGAAACCCTAGTCTGTAGGCCCCGAAGATCTACCCCACTAGCCATCTCCGTACGAGCGTTTACCAATGTACTTTTTTGTTGGTTTAGGTGTTTTGAGGCCATATATACATTGAAAACCAAGGTTGGGTCAAGATTCCATCGGTAGCCCTCGTTTTGACCCGCGGCGAGGGTTTCTTCCTACACGTCGAGCATTTTTGCAAGTGTTATCGCGTGCACGTGAACACACTTGCACCCGGGAGATAAAAAATTCATCTATGGATGTTCCACCACACTTGTACATTTATGCTATGGCCACACGCAAGTTTTCGTTGGATTCCGGCGCTCCTGCGGTCATTTTCCAGCGAAACCCTAGTCTGTAGGCCCCGAAGATCTACCCTCCTAGTTATCTTCGTACGCGCGTTGACCAATGTACTTTTTTGTTCGTTTAGGTTTGTTTTGTCCATACCTACATGGAAAACAAAGTTTGGGGGAAGATTCCATCGGTATCCCTCGTTTTGACCCGCGGCGAGGGTTTCTTCCTACACGTCGAGCATTTCTGCAAGTGTTATCGCGTGCACGTGAACACGCTCGCACCCGGGCGATAGGAAATGCATCTATGTATGTCCCACCACACTTGTACATGTATGCTATGGACACACCCAAGTTTTCTGGGATTCCGGCGCTCCTGCGGTCATTTTCCAGCGAAACCCTAGTCTGTGGGCCCTGAAGATCTACCCTCCTAGCTACCTTCGTACGAGCGTTGACCAATGTACCGTTTTGTTGGTTTAGGTGTGTTTTGGCCATATCTACATGGAATACCTAGGTTCGTCCCAAGATTCCACCGGTAGCCCTCGTTTTGACCCACGACGAGGGTTTCTTCCTACACGTCGAGCATTTCTACAAGTGTTATCGCATGCACGTGAACACGTTCTTACCTGGGAGATATAAAATACATATATGAATGTTCCACCACACTTGTACATGTATGCTATGGCCACACGCAAGTTTTCGTGGGATTCCGGCGCTCCTATGGTCATTTTCTAGCGAAACCCTAGTCTGTGGGCCCCTAAGATCAACCCCACTAGCCATCTTCGTACGAGCGTTGACCAATGTACTTTTTGTTGGTTTAGGTGTGTTTAGGCCATATATTTATGGAAAACCAAGGTTGGGCCAAGATTCCATCGGTAGCCCTCGTTTTGACCCGCGGCGAGGGTTTCTTCCTACACGTCGAGCATTTTTGCAAGTGTTATCGCGTGCACGTGAACATGCTTGCACCCGGGAGATAGGAAATGCATCTATGGATGTTCCACCATACTTGTACATGTATGCAATGGACACACCCAAGTTTTCGTGGGATTCCGGCGCTCCTGCGGTCATTTTCCAGCGAAACCCTAGTCTGTGGGCCCTGAAGATCTACCCTCCTAGCTACCTTCGTACGAGCGTTGACCAATGTACCGTTTTGTTGGTTTAGGTGTGGTTTGGACATATCTACATGGAATACCTAGGTTGGGCCCAAGATTCCACCGGTAGCCCTCGTTTTGACCCGTGGCGAGGGTTTCTTCCTACACGTCGAGCATTTCTGCAAGTGTTATCGTGTGCACGTGAACACGTTATTACCCGGGAGATAGGAAATACATATATGAATGTTCCACCACACTTGTACATGTATGCTATGGCCACACACAAGTTTTCGTGGGATTCCGGCGCTCATGTGGTCATTTTCTAGCGAAACCCTAGTCTGTGGGCCCCGAAGATCTACCCCACTAGCTATCTTCGTACGAGCGTTGACCAATGTACCTTTTTGTTGGTTTAGGTTTGTTTTGGACATATCTACATGGAAAACAAAGGTTGGGTCAAAATTCCATTGGTATCCCTCGTTTTGACCCGCAGCAAAGGTTTCTTCCTACACGTCGAGCATTTCTGCTAGTGTTATCGCGTGCACGTGAACACGTTCTTACCCAGGAGATAGGAAATGCATCTATGGATGTTGCACCACACTTGTACATGTATGCTATAGCCACACGCAAGTGTTCATGGGATTCCGGTGCTCCTGCGGTCATTTTCTAGCGAAACCCTAGTCTATTGGGCCCCAAAGATCTACCCCACTAGCTATCTCCGTACGAGCATTGACCAATGTACTTTTTTGTTGGTTTAGGTTTTTTTTTTGCCATATCTACATGGAAAAAAAGGGTTGGGCTGGTGTGACATTACGGCCGAGGTACTACCAAGGCCACTATGATAGTGCCCACGGTAGCCTTCGGCGTTACTATGTCACCATACATCTTTAGCTGTTGTAGCTGCTGCCTCTGTTATAGTGCCGACGGTTATACCGTCGGCGTTATCATGTCAGTGTTGGTGCGGCTGAGGTATTGGAGCAGCAGGGCCACTGTGATAGTGCCCACGGTAGCCATCGACGTTAATATGTCACCTTACATCTCCACCTGGAAACCACTAGTGCTGGAGGAGCTGCTGCCAATGGTATAGTGCCGACGGTGGCCATCAGTGTTACTATGTTAAGGAGCCCAAGTGTTAGTCATTTTTGAAGGAGCCAAACCAGCTAGCAGCACTGAGTAGCTGCCGCCGCTGTTGTAGTGCTGACGGTTATACCGTCGGCGTTACTATGTCAGTGCTGGTGCGGCAGGGCCACTATGATAGTGCCCACGGTAGCCGTCGGAGTTATTATGTTCAGGAGTCATTTTGAGAGAGGCAAAAAGGTAGCAGCATTGACGTAGCTGCTACCGTTGTTATTGTGCCGACGGTAATACTGTCGGCATAGTCATGACTATGAACGTCGTCGTTCTGCCGTTTCCTCCGAAGACGGCAAATCGATGTGGCGTCGGCCTATGCTGAAGGCCGTATGACGCTGACAGTGGACGTCGGCGTAGGTGGGTCTAAGCCGACGGTGATAATGTGCCCACGGTGGCCGTCGGTGTAGGCTGATCTATGCCGACGGTTGACTTGTGCTGACGGGGTTTTTCTGGCCGTGGGCGTACTGAGACAGTGCTGACGGCCCCGACATATCACCGTCAGCGTTGAAATCACCGTCAGCGTCGTAGCTTGTTCCCGTAGGTGGGTCTAAGCCGATGGTGATACTATGCCCACCGGTGGCATGCTGGAGGGTCTTATAGTAGCATCACACCGCTTACCATCGCAATTTGGTTGATCGGTCTCACTTCCGTGAGAAGTTGTATCACTTTTTTTTTCATTTTGAGCATGCATGTGCTGCCCTGTTCTTTTTTCTTTTTTGCCTTTGGGCCACATTCACTGGTAGAAAAGGGCCCATGCGTCCCGGTTGGTAAGGGCCATTAGTCCCGGTTGCCCAACCGGGACGGGGCAATCGGGACTAAAGCTCTAACCTTTAGTCCCGGTTGCCCCACCAACCGGGACAAATGGGGCACACGTGGAGGCATCAGAGCGCGAGGGGGTGTGGAGCATTAGTCCCGGTTCGTAACACGAACCGGGACTAATAACCTGCTGCCGCGGCAGAGATTTGGCCCATTTCTCTGCCGCGGCAGAGAATTCATTTTGGCACATTTTGTTGCCGCGGCAGCATTTTCGCCACTTTTTGTGCTGCGGCAGAGAATTCATTTAGGTTGTTTTATTGTTTATTTAGTGTTTTGCACTTATCAATGAAGGAACCTTATATTACACAAGATCATCATGACAACATTACATTCAATACACGGATCGAGTTCATGCACTATATACAAAAGTTGCTATTCGATGCTACCGGCCAATTTCTTGAAAGTTGCTATTTTTACAATTCCTATTGTCTATACACAGCCGAGTAGTATTCCCCTTGTGTGTTTAGGACTTCTGCATCCAAGAATCCCGCCAATTCCTCCTGTATTGCTCGTATGCGATCCTTTGGCAAAAGACCGTCCCGTAGACGTTCGATCTGATTTAAAAAAGGAGTCAGCCTATATGAATATGAAACTAAACACAATTTGATTGTAATTAAAAACTATAGAAATTGTTTACGTACGTGGAGTTGCTCTAAATTTCTGCCCTTCTCATCGCACGTCTGCCGGATGAACTCGCATACATAGTATCCACATAGATTGTTACCTGGTCCCTGCGTCAGGCACTTTACGACAACAGAGTTCAATCAAAATAATAATCAAGCATGATAATAACTGTATCAAAACTAGAATCAAAGAGATGCGCGGATATAGCTAGTGGTGCTTACATCTAGTGGTTGAAATGTAAGCTCCTCTTTCCAAACACCCCTAGCCTTCTTGGTGAACCGTTTCCAAGCGCTGCCCGGCGTAGAAAACGAATAAAATAAGTTATTAAGTACTTGATATCATAAAATTCACGAACGTTGCCAATATAGTGTCGTAATGATTAGAATTACCGCTGGAGAAGTATCTGCATGTCCTTCCACGTCTCAAGGGGTTTATGTTTCGAGTCCATGACTAGTACACGCCCTTTGTCAAGTTGAATGATTAACAGAATATAGTGGTACCTGCGAATGCAGAACTAATCAATTATATACTTAACATCGAGTAAGCGAAATAGAAAGTGTATACAAGACAATAACACTCACTGGAAGTTGTAAGGAAATAGTATTTCCCTTTTGGTTTCTTGAAACCTTAACGCGTGTACTATATTATCCTCCGTATCCTGGGGGCTTATTTTGAGATTAGCTTCATGAACCCAATATGGGTCAATGAAGCCAATGTCATAGATTTGTCCTCTGCTGCATTCGAGAATCTTCATTCTGCATATTAAAGTATGATTATATACATGCAATAAACAAAATAATATAGATGGAGACTAAATTAATTACAGAATTAGTACTTACAGACAATAGGCACTCATGATCGGTTTGTCCAAGGCGTCTTGATTGAATAATTGAAATAGTTCATCAAATTCAATGGATATCATGTAATCCTTATCTTTCCCATGATGCTTTTTTGTAACCCTCAGCACTATCCAGTTAGCCCCGGCCCTTGTGGCATGCATGTACCAGTTATGCAATCTTCGCATTTTTGTTGGAAGATTGTTTACCTCCTCAGGTTTGACGAGAGGTTTTCCGTACTGGTATTGGTATGCTACTTCACTCACGGGGAAGAACTCTAACTGGGATAAGTACTGGGCAATACTCATACCTTGAGCAGCGGCAGCTTCTCCGTATTGTGCAACTACCTCTGGATCATACTGCTCTTCGGCCCCATATTTGCTCGACCCCACATTGGTTTGAGAAATCACCTTGAGAGGGGCACAAGTCTGTTTTGCTTGTTCTCCGAGCTGGGCAACAGATTTCCCGCTTGCATCAGTACTGCTCTTCGAGGCTTTTTGTGCTGCATGTGACTTGAGAATAGAACGCTCATAGTCTGATGACAGCTTTGGCTCGGGTTGATGAAGAGTCTTTAGCATTTTCAACACTTTGGCTTTTTCTTCTTTGGTGCTGGGGAACTCTGGCTCTTTCGGCCGCCTCAGCTTAGCGAAAAACGTTGTCGTTTCCGCATCAACGATCGCCGCAGTCTCCTCTTCAGTACAGTCATAAGCTCTCTTGGGAGGAACCGTTGGTACTTTTGGAAGAGGCTCTTGTTTACGTTTCGGCGATCTCTTACGACGCACAGTAGCAGTACGCTTACGCTTTTTATCCTGAGGCGCCGGCGATGGCTGCACCGGAGATTGGTGAGGCGACGGAGCCGGGTGAGGCGAGGAAGACGGCTGCCGCGGCGGCGACGACCTCGCTGGAGACGGGTGAGGCGGCGGCGAAGATGGCCTTGGCGTGTGATTTCGAAGCACGATACAATCCTTCGGCCATAGAATGGTGACGTTTTTTGCGTCACCCAGCACAGTCACATCCCCTTCACCAGCAGGGTAGTGAAGATCCAAAACCTCAAAGGTGGGCATGATTTCATCCACGCCGACAACAGCGTAGCCCTCTGGAACCCGACGACTGTGGTAAGTTGGTGTGGGTCCAATTGGTAAGGCTTAGCCGACCGCCACCTTCATTGATATGTTCACAACTTTGACATGTAGCTCGCAGTGTGTCATCTCTGTGATATCATCCACTGGGTAGCCAACAGGATCCGTCGTCGGTGCATCATCGGCATCGCCATTGTCATCACCCGGGACCTCGGTGGAAGCCACACTGCTTTTTCGATTATTCGATAGGCCGGTAGCATCGAATGCAGTGTGCTGCTGAGATGGGCCGCCGGTAGTACTTTGCTCTTTAAGTGTGTTAATTTCATCTTGTTGTTGCTTTAATCATTCTTCAATTAAACGCATTCGCTCTTTCTGACTTTCTGCTTCAACTGCCGCCCTGTCCTTTCTCCTCTGATGGCTTCTATCAGGATATTTCTTCCTCTCTTCGGGAAACCCAGTCCTCCATGATTGGGAGCCTCTTGTGCCTCGTGTTCGTCCATCATGTTCCTTATTTCCAAGGGCGAGTGTGAGCTCATCATTCTCTCTATCGGGAATGAAGTCCCCATCTTTAACAGCCTTTACTGCTATTCTGATCCTCTCGATTGGCAAGGGGTCTTCTTTATGTCGTATGTTATATATACACCTCCCTTCCGAGTCCAACGTGCCCCCATGCCCGTAAAACCAATTCCTTGCACGTTCTACCCAATCGTCTGTCTCTGGGGTGATATTTTTATCACGCAGTTCCTGCTCAAGTTTCTCCCACTTAGGAATGTCAACCCTGTAGCCACCTTGCCCCATAGTATGGTGATACTTCTTCTTAGCAGCATTCAGCTTATTCGTTTCAGACATTTTCTTAGCTTTTTCTGATTTCTTGTATTCCACAAACTCATCCCAGAATGGTTTTATCTTCTCAAACTGAATATTCTTGAAATCGGGAGTCTTCTTTTTCACGACATAGTCAAGGTGCAATCTTTTCTTCCAGTTGGTGAAACACTGGGCCATCTTCTTCAAAGCCCACTCCCTGACCTTAGCCTCCATGGCTCTCCCATGTTGTAAGGCGTCCTCAACTGGATCTTCCGCATTTGGATCCAGCTCTATCTTCGGTAGTTTGAAATTAACCATGAGCCTCTTCCACAGTAAATCTTTGGCGTGGTTAGGGACAAATAAACATGTTCCCTCTTCATCCTCATTAGCAGGCCTATTCCAATTTCTAATGGTGATCGGGATTAAGTCCCTAACGATTACTCCGCATTGTGCCACAAATTTGGTTGCGACAACTTCGGGAGCTGTTGGTCTGCCGTCTTCAGCGACATCTTCGATCCTGAACCTCTCATGGTCTTGCAACTTTTTGGTTGGGCCTCGTCTGCTCTTTTCAGTAGATTCCTTCGATCCGGAGGGCTAAAAGAAGAAAGATCGTCGTTACTATTTCTATATAGATAGCAGATGATTAATTAATGAATTGATTTATATTACATGCACCTCGCCGGAGCGGTCGTCTTCTTGATTACACAAGGCATCGCCTTCTCCCTCGCGGAAGGCAACACCTTCAACCTCAAACAAGTTGTCTACTCCAGTAAAAAGAGGATCACCCTCACCGGAGTTGTTCAGAAACGTTGATACGTCTAAATTATCTTCCCCACGGATCACACCTTGGATCAACTCTTCCTTTTCTTCGTCTCTGACGTGTGGGTCCATATTTTCTGCATAGGTGGAAAAACGAATAAGTCAAAGCGGCTAAAGGAGAAAGTTAAGGAGAAACCCTAATATATACATACACAATAATAAAAATGAAGAGAAACCCTAAACCTAGCTACAAAAAGGAAATTGTGTAGTAGATAGGTAACTCTAGCTAAAATCAACTAAAATCAATATTCCGGAGTTCCGAGGGGTGTAACCTAGTTCGGAGAAACCTCGGATGCATATGAGAGGGGAACATGAGTATAAGGCTACAAAAGGGAAACTATCCAGCAGATAGGTAACACTAGATACTAACAAAATACCATATTGGAATCGATTTAAGAGGGTTCAGAATGCCCTGGCGAAGGCACATCGTCGAACCCACATGCACCTAAGGGGTATTAATGATTCCTTATCTAACCACAGTGACTAACAATGTGAATCGGGTCTGGGGCTACCCACATTGACTGACCAGTGGGGCGGAAGACCAATAATACCAAACTAATTAATAAACCTAATAATACCTAACTAATAATAAACCTAATAATCGAAACACCGAAAAGAAAGGGAAACAATCAACACATGGCATCGATGCAATGCTCAAGCAAGTATGATGATATGACAAGTTAATTTGCATTGGAATGTAATCCTAAGACATGCTCGACGATTTAATCGGGGTTCCCACGGGTGAAAACCCTAACTCGGGGAAACTCCGGAACATATGAGAGGGGTGCATTTGTTCTTCTAATTATACTTGTCATTTAAATTGTTGAACAATGCATGATTATAGGTTAAATAGATATGTTTCATTTTTCTGAACAATTTGATATATTATTTGTATTTTTCTGACTTATAAATAAAAAGATATTGAATTTACAAGTTTATAACAATTTCTGGAATTATTAAATCATTTAAAATTGAATTACTGTGTCAATATGACATCAGCAAAGGGTTGGGTTTTTTTTTACCAAGACAAAACCTAGCCACTGTCACTGAGTGCTGGGCCCTAGGCCACATCAGCAAGCCACCGAGGGCCACGTCAGCGGGCCCGTGGGCCACGTCAGCGTGACGCCGCGGCTCACCAGCGCCGCCCGCACCTACTGATCGCCAGCGCCGCCCGCGCCGCCGCGCCTACTCGCCAGCGCCGCCCGCGCCTACTCAAAATTGGCGGCGCCGCCCTCTGTTGGTTGCCGGAGAGGGTGGTATAACGACGGCTGACGGCGGCGAACGCGGAATCTAACGGCGCAGGCATGAACTACAGTGAGAGGGGAAGGAAGGAGGCATCCAGAAGGTTCGCTTGCTCACCCTGAGCGCGTGAGGTTGGTCGGAGAGAGCGCGGGAGGTCGAGGTTGAGCGAATCGACGCCGGCGATCACGGTCGGGGTCGAGGAAGACGGAGTCGTGGGCGACGACTGGTGCGCGCACGGACGGAGGCGGCGGTGCTGGCGGATGGAGCCTGACGGGGACGCGTGGGCTCGGGCAGCCTGACGGCGTCGGGGGCGGCGAGCTCGGGCAGCCTGCCGGCGTCGGGGGCGGTTGTGCGCGCGTCGGTGAAGCAGAGAAGTGATGGGGAAGGGAAGAAGAAGAGGAAGGGCTAAAAGGTTATAACCAAAGGACCTTTAGTCCCGGTTGGTGGCTCCAACCGGGACTAAAGGGTTATACGTCCCGGTTGGAGCCACCAACCGGGACCTATACTCCAATATTTTCAGCAGACCAAGGGTTGGCGCGCAGGGGCTCTTTAGTCCCGGTTGGTGGCTCCAACCGGGACATATTCCCCTGTTTTCAAAAAATTTCAGGTATTTTCTCTCTGTTCCCGCCTTATTTTTTATTTTGGGGTTTAAATTTGTATTGTTTTTTAAATGATAATTAATTTGGAATTTAGAAAAACTTTAAACATAAAAAGTATTTGGATTTGAATAAATAATTCAAAACCATTTTCTGTCTTAAAAAATAATTAATGTAACCATTTAAAATATGAACCATTTACAACTAAAAATGAATTAACTTATATTTTTTTAATATCAATTTGGAATTTAGAAAAACTTTAAATATAAGAAGTGTATGGATTTGAATAAATAATTCAAAAACATATTTTATTTTTAAAAAATAATTAATGTAACCTTTTAAAATGAATTAACTTATATTTTTGAATATTAATTTGGAATTTAGAAAAAATTTAAACATAAAAAGTGTTTGGATTTAAATAAATAATTCAAAAACATTTTCTGTTTTAAAAAATAATTAATGTAACCATTTAAAATATGAACCATTTACAATTAAAAATGAATTAACTTATATTTTTTTAATATCAATTTGGAATTTAGAAAAACTTTAAACATAAGAAGTGTATGGATTTGAATAAATAATTCAAAAACATATTCTATTTTTAAAAAATAATTAATGTAACCTTTTAAAATGAATTAACTTATTATGCCCGTTTTGAATTATCTGAATTTCTAACTATGGTCGAACCGGTGTGCATGAAGATAGGGGACGGGCATCGTTAGAACTTGCATTGGATCTCTGAAGAAACCACATATTGCGAGTCTAAAAATGATTTTTTCAAAAAATCACGGGCGATAGATCATGTACCTGTAGTACAAACCGGACCCACTTCCTACCGATTCGGCAGACATTTGTCCTTTTTACCCGGGATGGACGAAAAGGTTTGAGATGTACCGGTTGGGATATAGTCCATGTAAGGTGGTCTAGTATTTTAGGAAAATAGGACGGTAGCATTCTGAAACGGCATTTTGGTGGTTACTTCACGAAACGACCCGTTTTTTACGCTCGGAAAATGGAAAAGGGATTTTCCGTGCGGCAAAAAGGAAAACTTCCTCCTGCAACATTGTTCTCCATACCAATGTCCACACACATGCATAATATGGGCACAACATCACAAACTATGCCGTGATTCAGCACATAACATCGGTCATTTGGACCGAAAGCCATGAAACCTCGAACATGATAGGTCATTTTGTGAAGGTTTTTTCGAAACATGATCAATATACCAAGTCTGGTATTTTTCCTTTCAACTATGTAACATAATATGACACCACGCGAAGGATTTTCATTGTTCGGATTTTTTTTTGAATTTATTATGCCCGTTTTGAATTATCTGAATTTCTAACTATGGTCGAACCGGTGTGCATGAAGATAGGGGACGGGCATCGTTAGAACTTGCATTGGATATCTGAAGAAACCACATATTGCGAGTCTAAAAATGATTTTTTCAAAAAATCACGGGCGATATATCATGTACCTGTAGTACAAACCGGACCCACTTCCTACCGATTCGGTAGACATTTGTCCTTTTTACCCGGGATGGATGAAAATGTTTGAGATGTACCGGTGGGGATATAGTCCATGTAAGGTGGTCTAGTATTTTAGGAAAATAGGATGGTAGCATTCTGAAACGGTATTTTGGTGGTTACTTCACAAAACGACCCGTTTTTTGCGCTCGGAAAATGGAAAAGGGATTTTCCGTGCGACAAAAAGGAAAACTTCCTCCTGCAACATTGTTCTCCATACCAATGTCCACACACATGCATAATATGGGCACAACATCACAAACTATGCCGTGATTCAGCACATAACATCGGTCATTTGGACCGAAAGCCATGAAACCTCGAACATGATAGGTCATTTTGTGAAGGTTTTTTCGAAACATGATCAATATACCAAGTCTGGTATTTTTCCTTTCAACTATGTAACATAATATGACACCATGCGAAGGATTTTCATTGTTCGGATTTTTTTTGAATTTATTATGCCCGTTTTGAATTATCTGAATTTCTAACTATGGTCGAACCGGTGTGCATGAAGATAGGGGACGGGCATCGTTAGAACTTGCATTGGATCTCTGAAGAAACCACATATTGTGAATCTAAAAATGATTTTTTCAAAAAATCACGGGCGATAGATCATGTACCTGTAGTACAAACCGGACCCACTTCCTGCCGATTCGGCAGACATTTGTCCTTTTTACCCGGGATGGACGAAAAGGTTTGAGATGTACCGGTTGGGATATAGTCCATGTAAGGTGGTCTAGTATTTTAGGAAAATAGGACGGTAGCATTCTGAAACGGCATTTTGGTGGTTACTTCACAAAACGACCCGTTTTTTGCGCTCGGAAAATGGAAAAGGGATTTTCCGTGCGACAAAAAGGAAAACTTCCTCCTGCAACATTGTTCTCCATACCAATGTCCACACACATGCATAATATGGGCACAACATCACAAACTATGCCGTGATTCAGCACATAACATCGGTCATTTGGACCGAAAGCCATGAAACCTCGAACATGATAGGTCATTTTGTGAAGGTTTTTTCGAAACATGATCATTGTTCGGCACACATTTAGTCGTGGATGTAGTCACAAACCGGGATTAAAAATATTTTCCGCCATTTCCCACCTCTTCCCGCCAAGTTTTCCCGCCCTTTCCTTTCTACTAGAGCTTTTAGTCCCGGATGTAGTCACTAACCGGGACTAAAGATATTTCCCGCCATTTCCCAAAGCTTCACGCCAAGTTTTCCCGCCCTTTCCCTCTATATTTAGGGTGATCGTGTCATGGCTATCCACACATCCACACCTTCCTCTCTTAGAACAATGGACAACGCCTACTGGGCCATTCTGACCCTCGAGGAGACCGAGGCGCTGTGCGCCTCCAACTACCCTTGTCCACCGGGGTACCGGCCGCCCGCCGGCTGGATGCTGAGCGCTGGAGGGGTTCCTGTCCCTCCTGTCCCTCAAGGTTCCGCACGCCAGGCGGCCATCACAAACCACTTCTACCACGAGCTCACGCCGGAGCAGCGGATGGATCCCCAGTGGGATCCCGACAACTATGACACTTGGAATGCCTTCTGCGCTAATAGGCGGGAAAGGGAGCTCGCCAGGTACGAGGGTGATGGCCCGCCACCGGTGAACCACAACGAAGTCGGCCGTCGTCTGTGGTGGGAGAACCGTACTATCATCGAAGTGATGCGCTACATCGCCGGGGGAGACCATCCTCGCCTACGGTGCCCACGAGTCCACCCGCCACAGGCCCCACACTGTCCCGGCGGTAGCGGCATCGTCTTCCAGGAGACCCCTCTCCCACCCGCCGTGAATCCGAGGCTGGAATGGCCCCTGGTATATGCCATGGATGGGCTAAGGATCCCCGGAGTGGCAGGTGACGATGACGATGATGATGACGACGACGATGAAGACCCTGAAGCTGCGTACTATAGGACTAGGCATGATTATGACTAAAGGGGGCGGCTTTAGGCCTGAGTGTTAGCTAGTCCCGATTTGTCCCGGTTTTTAATATTAATAAATGTCTTAAGTGTTACCTAATAAATAGAGGGAAATGCCTATATAAAGAGAGGGTTCATATTTAGTCTCGGTTGGAGAAACCAACCGCGACTGAAGGGATTGCGGCAGAGTGGGCCAGACAACACTAATAATAGGGGTGAGTGTCGACATTATGTCGTGCGGCTTGTACCTTGTCCCGGATGGTGTCACCAACCGGGACTAAAGATGAACCTTTAGTCCCGGTTGGAGACACCAACCGGGACTAAAGATGAGTCAGCACTAATAATAGGGCTGAGTGTCGACATTATGTCGTGAGTGTCGACATTATGCCGAGCTGCTTGTACTATAAATATGCATCCTTGTGAGTCCAGTCCTCCAGCCAGTTTGAGGCATCTCCAAGATGGTTTTAGAGAGCAGGGACACCACTACGGCCAGTTTCAGGGAGATGCCGACGGAGCCCAGTCCTCCGGCATCTCCGAGAAACTGGTCATAGAGGCACTCCCTAATATGTGAAATTAGTTAGCTCCGAGGCGTATTGATCTAGTTAGTGAAGTTACAAGCTGCAAGATGGTTTTCGAGAGCAGGGACACCACTACGGCCAGTTTCAGGGAGATGCCGACGGAGCCCAGTCCTCCGGCATCTCCGAGAAACTGGTCATAGAGGCACTCCCTAATATGTGAAATTAGTTAGCTCTGAGGCGTATTGATCTAGTTAGTGAAGTTACAAGCTGCAAGATGGTTTTAGAGAGCAGGGACACCACTACGGCCAGTTTCAGGGAGATGCCGACGGAGCCCAGTCCTCCGGCATCTCCGAGAAACTGGTCATAGAGGCACTCCCTAATATGTGAAATTAGTTAGCTCCGAGGCGTATTGATCTAGTTAGTGAAGTTACAAGCTGCAAGATGGTTTTCGAGAGCAGGGCCACCACTACGACCAGTTTCAGGGAGATGCCGACGGAGCCCAGTCCTCCGGCATCTCCAAGAAACTGGTCATAGAGGCACTCCCGGTCCAGCCACAAAATGGGACTAACACTCAAGACATTTATTAATATTAAAAACTGAGACTACAAAACCGGGACTAAAGGCCACAAACCGCGAAAGATATCCTTCGGTCAAGCCACAAATCGCGAAAGACATGAACTAGAGTTACATAATATGAGCATGAACTTCTTGGCATATGTCATTCCTTATGACCGCTTCAGACGTAACCATGGAGCATCTTCTTTACTTAACGGAATGCTTGGGTCAGTTTTCACTGTGAAGGGCGGAATTTCATCAAACTTATTATAATCTTCTGACATGTCTGTCTTGTCCTCGATTCCCACGATGTTTCTTTTCCATGAAAGAACTATGTGACGCTTTGGCTCATCATATGATGTATTCGTTTGCATATTTTTTCTTTTTTTCGGTCTGGAGGACATGTCCTTCACATAGAAAACCTGAGACACATCATTGGCTAGGACGAATGGTTCATCTCTATAACCAAGATTGTTGAGATCCACTGTTGTCATTCCGTACAACTGGTCTATCTTTACCCCTTCCCCATTCAGGTTGACCCATTTGCAGCGAAACAAAGGGACCTTAAAAGAGACTCCATAGTCTAGTTCCCATATCTCCTCTATGTAACCATAATATGTGTCCTTTTGTCCATTCTCGTCTATTGCATCAAAGCGGACACCACTATTTTGGTTGGTGCTCTTTTTATCTTGGGCGATCGTGTAGAATGTATTCCCATTTATTTCGTACCCTTGGAAATTCAATACAGTAGAAGATGGTGACGCGGCCAACAAGTATAGCTGATCTCCAACAGTGGTGTCATTCAAGAGATGTGTCCGCATCCAACCACCGAAAGACTTCATGTGTTCATATGTAATCCATGATTCAGGCTTCCCCGGGTTTTTGGAGCGTACAATATTCTTGTGTTCCTCGATATACGGAGCTGCCAAGGTGGAATTATGTAGAACTGTGTAGTGTGCTTTAGTGAAAGAATCCCCGTCCCTACATATCATTGCTTTCTTTCCCAGCGTGCCTTTTCCACTTAGTCTTCCCTCATGCCGCGAGTCAGAAACACCAATCGGCTTAAGGTCAGGAATAAAGTCAACACAAAACTCAATGACCTCCTCTGTTCCATATCCCTTGGAGATGCTTCCTTCTGGTCTAGCACGGTTATGAACATATTTCTTTAAGACTCCCATGAACCTCTCAAAGGGGAACATATTGTGCAGAAATACCGGACCGAGAATGGCAATCTCTTCCACTAGATGAACCAGGAGATGCGTCATAATATTGAAGAAGGATGGTGGGAACACCAATTCAAAACTAACAAGACATTGTACCACATCCTTCTGTAACCTTGGCAGAATATCTGGATTGATTACCTTCTGAGATATTGCATTGAGGAATGCACACAGCTTCACAATGGGTACTCGAACATTTTCCGGTAGAAGCCCCCTCAATGCAATCGGAAGCAACTGCGTCATAATCACGTGACAGTCATGAGACTTCAGGTTTTGGAACTTTTTCTCTGCCATATTTATTATCCCCTTTATATTAGATGAGAAGCCCGACGGCACCTTGATACTGTAAAGGACTTCAAAAAAGATTTCCTTCTCTGCTTTGGTAAGAGCATAGCTGGCACGACTTAAGTGACGCCCTTTATCCGTCTTGTTATCTGTATGCATGTTCTTTGGGTCTTTCATAATTTGTTGGTCCTCCCGTGCTTCAGGTGTATCTTTTGTCTTACCATACACGCCTAGGAATCCTAGCAGGTTCACGCAGAGATTCTTCGTCACGTGCATCACGTCGATTGAAGAGCGGACACGCAGGACTTTCCAATATGGCAGCTCCCAAAATATAGATTTCTTCTTCCACATGGGTGCGTGTCCTGTAGCGACGTCGTTCGGAACTGATTGACCGCGGGGACCCTTTCCAAAGATTACTTCTATGTCCTTGACCATACCAAATACATCATCACCAGCAGGGAGTTCAGGCTTCTTCCGGTGATCTGCCTCACCTTTGAAATGCTTGCCTTTCTTTCTTACGGGATGATTGGTCGGAAGAAATCGTCGATTCGCTAGGTACACAACCTTCTTGCATTTATGCAAATATGTACCTTCGGTCTTATCTAAACAGTGGGTGCATGCCTTATATCCTTTGTTTGTCTGTCCTGAAAGGTTACTAAGAGCAGGCCAATCATTGATGGTTACGAATAACAACCCTCATAGATTAAATGGCTCCTGTTTGTTCTCATCCCACGCACGTACACCTGGTTTGCCCCACAACTGTAAGAGTTCTTCAACTAATGGCCTAAGGTACACATCAATGTCGTTGCCCGGTTGCTTCGGGCCTTGGATGAGCACTGGCATCATAATGAACTTACGCTTCATGCACAACCAAGGAGGCAGGTTGTAGATACATAGAGTCACGGGCCAGGTGCTGTGACTGCAGCTCTGCTCCCCAAAAGGATTCATGACATCCATACTTAGACCAAACCATAAGTTCCTTGCGTCACCTGCAAAGTCTGGGAAGTCTCTCTCGATTTTTCTCCACTGTGACCCATCAGCAGGGTGTCTCAACTCCCCGTCTTTCTTACGGTCTTCTTTGTGCCATCGCAACAACCCGGCATGCTCTTTGTTTCTGAACATGCGTTTCAACCTTGGTATTATAGGAGCATACCACATAACCTTAGCAGGAACCCTCTTCCGGAGGGGCTCTCCCTCAACATCACCAGGGTCATCTCGTCTGATCTTATACCGCAACGCGTTGCATACCGGGCATTTATCTAAATTCTCATACTCCTTACCGCGGTAGAGGATGCAGTCATTAATGCATGCATGTATCTTTTGCACATCTAATCCCAGAGGACAGAGAGTCTTCTTTGCTTCGTAGGTACTCTCGGGAAGTTCGTTATGTTTTGGAAACTTCGGCTTCATTATTTTCAGCATCTTTTCAAATGAGGAGTCAGTTAGACCACACTCTGCCTTCCATCGCAACAATTCCAGTGTGGTACCGAGCTTTGTGCTGCCATCTTCACAATTTGGGTACAACAATTTCTTGTGATCTTCTAACATGCCCTCTAACTTCAACTTCTCATTTTCTGTTTCACAGTCTCGCTTTGCATCAGAAATGACCCTACCAAGTTCATCAGCCGGCTCATCTGATGCCCGTTCTTCACCTTTTTCCTCTCCATTGTCTTCCATTGCAGTATCACTGTATTCAGGAAACATATGATGATAGTTGTTATCATCATCTTCTTCTTCACCATCTTCCATCATAACCCCTCTTTCCCCGTGCTTGGTCCAGCAATTATAGTTGGGCATGAAACCTTTCATAATCAGGTGGCCGCGAATGATTTTCGAGGAAGAGTACTCCTTGTTGTTCCGACATTGAACACATGGACAACGTATAAATCCATTCTCTTTGTTTGCCGTAGCCACATCGATAAATTTATCCACGCCTTTGATATACCCGGCTACCTGCCGGTCACCGTACATCCATTCCCGACCGTTCATCTGCATCATATAAGTAAGTTTATCAAAAAACAGGACATCATAAATAGTGAAATAACCAATTCACACCGACACATGAATTGTATCAATGACCTAGAAAAGATAAGATTGCTAACCTCGATCGAGGGAAATAAAGAGGAGAAAGCTCAAGTGCGTCTCGGACACCTTCTATATTTTTGTTCTATGAGAAATTCAACGGGATTTTTCACTCAAACATTTCAACAAACACCTTCAATGCATGCATGAGAAAAAACTAGCACACACCCTCACACCTTACACCATTCGAAAAAACAGAGTGGAGGCAGAGGGGGCTGGGGCGTTGCATTTATAGAGGGCAAGGGGTCTTTAGTCCCGGTTGGAGCCAGCAACCGGGACTAAAGGTGCGTGCCACGCCACGTGGCTGTGGCCAAACCTTTAGTCCCGGTTGGTGGCTCCAACCGGGACGCATGCCCCCTTACCAACCGGGACCCATGCCCCCTGGCCCCGTGCCCGCTCCAACCGGGACGCGTGCCAGCATTAGTCCCGGTTGGTGGCGCAACCGGGACTAATGCTCCGAGGGGTCGCGAAGGATGACCCTTTTTCCTCTAGTGATTTGTTTCTGAATCTTGTATAGACGTGGTTGTCTATTTCTAAAATGAGACGAAAATCCGTTTCGAGTGTGCTAGACCATCCGTGTTAAGCAAGGAGAACCGTCTTATTTCGTGTTCACCAACAATCTGGTCTCAACGGCTCAGCTAATTAACCAGTGACTGCCCACATGCATTAAGGTGACACACAGGAGTGGGACGCCGTTGAATCCAAATTAGTTAATTTAGATTTGTATAGATTCAATTATATCTAGACATGGATTTAGTATTAAATATATTCATATCTTGATATATTTGAGTCAACTAACTTAGATCATAAGGAATAGTAAATGGAGTAGTACCGAGGAATTAGAATAAATAAAGTTTACAGTCAATTCATGAAAAAAACGGTTGATCGTGTGTACAAACTAAACGTTCGCCGTAATGAAGTGACGAGGCGCGTGCAATTTGCAACTTCGTGACGAGTTTTGGCATGTTACGATTTGGTGACCAGTATGCAGTTATGCACATGATGACAAGTTTACGTGTACCACACAGACGAGTTCGTTCGTTCAGTACTTGTCACTAAAACCGACACTGATGTACGACGCTCGTGTAACACGGCGAGACAGCCGTCCTGGCCCATTGGTAATTTGAATCCGACTTCTCGGATAGCTAGGTACCAGTGACAGCATGAAGGTGACGCTGGGTCATACGAGACGGGTCGGACACTTCAACATGCAACACCTCTCGCTGACGACCGCTGAGCCCTATGTGATGTGTTCCGCTCGTTTGCTGCCAAAATACATGCTGGAGTCTATTCGATGAAATAAGGGACCTGATGATTGGGATGCTGGACATGCTTGTTATGAAGATTGGAAGAAATAGTAATAGAGTGGCGCATGCTCTAGCGCAAATGGGTAAGCGTGAGTTATGTGGTGTTTTGCTTGGATCAGTACCCCCTGCGTGCGGGCACTGGCCGAGCGTGATTGTATGAACTATGTTGCATGATTTAATAAAGCTCACGTTTCCCTCAAAAAAAAATACATGTTTCAGATTTCTTAAAATTTGGATGACTCATCACTATTTAGTATATAAATGTATTTAAGATTTAAAAAACCAATAATATCTATTTTGAGACGGTTGCAGGTCGTAGGTTTGACATCACTACTTATTTGAGATTTAAAAGACCTAAGACACAATTTAGATGACTCTGAACACTATTTAGTAGTCTCTCCATCTCAAAATAGATGTCGTAGATTTGATAAAATATGAATGAATCTATGCACTCAATAGTGTCTAGATTTATCCATATTTTATCAAACTTGTGACATCCATTTTGAGATGGAGAAAGTAGAATGTCTAGATACATTCATTTTAACGATAATTAATATGGATCAAAGAGAGTACTGCAATTTGAGAATTTTTACTTTGACGACCGTAACATGCAAATATGAAATAACAAACAACTATTTTGACAACATTAATTTTGTACAAATACTACAGAGACGTCATGATAAATAGTGGTTAATATGGTAGACACGCCATAGTGAGCAGAGCATGTTGGGGATAGCTTTCCATATTATGAGAGGTCTATATGGCCTTTCTCAATGTATTCGAGCATGTTTTTGTAGGACTTATGAACAACTAAAACTTAAGAAACTGTTGTCACAATGCATTGTTTTTTACATGTTGTTTCTTAGGGATGTTGCATTTAACGATTTCAGGCTCATGGATGTGTGTGATTGAACTAGCTAAGATTTTAACTATGATAGCGTGCAAGGGTTGGATCTCAATTCTCTCTCTCTCTCTCTCTCTCTCTCTCTCTCTCTCTCTCTCTCTCTCTCTCTCTCTCTCTCTTCATTAAGTGACATGTCTGTATGTGATTGGACTAACAATATTTTTGCCTATAATAGCGTGCAAATGTTGTATCTTGGCTAAGAACAAGTACAATAGTGGCTTATAACTTGCTTATAGGTGACACTTTTGTCTATATGAAGGAGAGAGTCATGAATAAGTGAGGACGTGCTCTTAGGCAGTTCACGAGATTGAAAAGTGTGCCATGTGTTAATAAATTAGTACTCCCTCCTTCACGGTTTGCAGGGCGCTCTACAAAAATCTCACGGACCTAGGCGTGAATATATTGGCTGAAAATTAGGCCAATTAGTGAGCGATTAAGGCGCATGCAGTGGTGGGAGACTATTGCATGCATAGAAAGTTGGGAGAAAAGCTGCCACATTAATCAATAATTAATGCTTATGCGCCTAGGAATGTTGTAGTTTTGGAAAAACTCAAATTTAATTAGGCGCCCTGCAAACCGTGAAGGAGGGAGTACAAATTTATAGCTAACTACTACTATACATGCTGTCTATAAGCTAGCTATAGATGATATGACAATAACGTGAAACACCCTATAGATACGTATATACCTGTTGCACAATAACAATCAAGAAACCGGCTTGAGCACAGCCTTTTCATTTAGTCGAAAGATAACTACACAAGATGACTAATTTTTGGAGGAAGATTGCCAACAACCCTTAACCACAAAACACCGGGAAAAACGTTGTTCTCAAGGACCATCTAGCCAAATCCCCTCGGCTTGAGAGGCCACCAAATGGCCAAAGCCCTCTGCCTGATCTCCTCATTGGCGTTGAGGGCGGCTTCAACCTACGACATAGGTAGTCACAAGAAATTAGATGCGGCGGCTGCGTTCCTCCCATATATATGTTCCACACGGTGTCGAGTAATCTACCACTTAGACGACGCTTCTCCTCGTGTGAGGATATTTGTAGTATGACCCTTCCCACCAATCCGAAATCCCGTTGTGAGATTTCTTAGTAGGTACTAATCAAGGAGGAGAAATTCCCCGCCTGAGTTTATTATTACATCAAAGCAAGAGTTTTACAAGGCGTGTGTCAAGGAAATAAAAGAGAGTGATGGCAGCCATCTCAGAATCGCCACCATCAACTCCAGATACTGGAAAGGAAAGCACACAACTAATTAAGCACCGACATTATTGTAGATATAATTGAGCCTGATCCAGTAGGAACTAGTAAAAGGGCTCCGATATGGTGCATATACATAATCATTCGCCCAATTGAAAGCTGTGGAGCTTAAAGCGAGCAATGACGCCATTGTCGTCCTTGTACTTGCAATTAGCAGTTACCCACCAATTGGGCGGCACCGGGTAGTCGTCTTTCAGTGCGTTGGTACTCTTGTTCACCAGCGCCAAGTCACGGTCCACTACGAGCTTGAATTTCTTGCCGGCGCCATGGTCCCCGGCGAGGCCATGCAAGTAGACCTCGAGGTTGTGGCTCCTGAAGGTGTCGGGTATATACGTCCAGAAGCCGCGGGGGCGTAGGTAGGGCGACCTGCTGGTGTCGATTTCCAGCGTCTTAGTCACAGCGTGCACGTACCATATTTTAGGCATGGGGAAGGGCAACATCGGCACGATGTCCTGGGCGTTCCTCACATGGAGTGACCGTAGGTCAGGGAATGAGTCGAATGCAGCCTTGAACTTGCGATTCCCGACATGGGGGCTCGCGAAAAGGATCGCCGTCACAGGGGACCCTAGGAGGGTGGAGGGGGACACGTTGTACCCGTTGGCTACAATGTCGACGGCGTTGAGTGTGGCGAGCGCCGCGCCGAGGCTGTGTCCGGTGACAGTGATGCTGGTCACCTCGTCCTTGTACTTCTCCATTTGTGTCTCCAGCTCCGCGAGGACCTGCATATGCATGCATGTATATTTATCAAGACATTTGAACGAGTATGATCGAGGTTACATGTCCCTATTTTTTTTCACAGTACTCATGACCTTCTGTAAGACTTATAGAAATGAAGTGACTACTACTACTAGTAATTAAAGGTCACCTCATGTCTGGCGCTTGGCGTTATGACCTTGTTCGTCTCGGGGCTTTTTCCCTCGTCCGAATACACGGAAAGGAAGCCATCATGCACCTTGGCATCCGGGAAGTCTTGGTCCGCCGAGGGGCCCAGAACCTGCTTGGGGAACTTGCCACACAGGAGTACTCCTAGTAAGTTGTCCAACCACTCCGCCCGCTCCACCGTGCCGCGCCACGCCACGACGATGTCGCGCCGGCCCAGCGCAGCCTTACCCTCATCTGTCGCCACCGCCACGTACCCGATCCAGTTGGTCTGGTGCCACACCGGCCTCGTCCGGAGCGACTCTACTGGCATCACGAAGAACGCCTCCTTGCTGGCCCGAGCCGCGGCCGACTTCAGCCCGGACTGCTGCCCCAACCCGCAGTTAGCGTATAGGAACTTGGTGACGGTGTAGTACTCCGGGTGGGACACACCGGACGCAGCCAGCAGTTCGGCGCAGCTGTACAGGCACTGGCCAGCGTCCGACGTGTTCTCGTCGCCGTTGAACCCGTCGTAGGCGGCCTCCGCGAGCTCGCCGTAGGCGATGAGGGACGCGCGGAGGTCGGCGTCCAGCGGGTCCAGGAGCTTCTCCCACGAGTCCGAGCCCTGGAGCTCCCGCCACCGCCTGGGGATGCTTCCAGCTCCCACCTGCTTCGGAGACAACATGGGAGCGGTGGCTGCCGCCATTAGCTAGTTCTCCACGATCGGCTACGTATGTACTCTACTCGCTTTGCAATGGTGCTGTGGCTGTGTGCGTTCCAACTGTTGGCTTGTTTCTCTAGACTTGCAATTGGGAATCTATTTATAGGAAAAAACAGACGGCCAAACCGACGCTAAGTGTTGGCCGTGGCATGAAAGGTATCCTAAAGAAAAAAAACAAATGGAGAGAGAGAGAGAGAGAGAGAGAGAGAGAGAGAGAGAGAGAGAGAGAGAGAGAGACCGTCCTACCATTTTATGCTCATCAAAGACTATCCCCGTCCGTATGAACAATGCTTGCCAGACTAGCTTAGCTTCCAACACCTAGCTAGTAGCGCTATGTCACATATTTTGTCCTTCAAAACTTGAAAATTATCACCAACATTATATTTTTGTTTGATACTACTAACATGGGGTTTCGGAAGCTACTCCAACCGTACCTCGATGTGTCTTGCATCTTAGTATTTTGTCACAAATAAACATGTTTCAATGCCTTCTACACAAATAATAGAATCTCTTTCCTTTTTACAATTGAATTTCTTGAGGTGAATCTCCATAATAGAAACACTTACCCTACTGTTTTCTGGTATACCTTTCTAATGTTATATTTCTGGTGTGTTTGCCTTTTCTAGTGGGTTTGCCTTCTGTTTCAAACATGTCGTGGCTTGGCCTAGCCATTAGGAGACCCTACGTCATGTCGCCTTTGACCAGTAGGATACCGGACGATGTCTCTTTTCCAATATATAATTCCTCATTTTATTACCTACTATAAGATTGATTAGCTAGTTTGTGACATGTCAAAAAATCTCCAAAAGTACCTCATTTAACCAAATAGAGTGTAGATTTCACCCATTTTAATCTTTTTTCCAATTCTATGGGACCATGATCAACCCGACGTGGCATATGAGTGAGGTGTCGTCACATCGGTGTGGCATATTTTGCACAATGCTTCCAGGGAAAGAGGCGCGTGAGAGAACCCAAGTTGTTCGGACCGGACCTGGTATGGCTTAACAAGCTTGTTACACGTACGTGACATGTCACATACGTTATCATACTCAACTCACCAATTAGGACTAGAGATGAGAACTGTTAGATATATATATTTATATTGTAGTTTCCCCGTATGTTAGAGGGTTTTCTACATATTCACACCTGTACCTGTATTATATATTGTGGCCTTTGGCCCCCGCCAGAGGAATACAAGTTGTCTATTCCTAACATGGTATCAGAGCCACGTTAGCTTCGTCCTCTTTCTCGCAACTTCGTCGGCCGCCACCGTCCCTGTCGCCGCCGGTCGCCGCCTGTTTTGCTTTCAGATCTAGATCGATTTAGGTGTGCCTGATCTGGGTTTGCCTGATCACTGAACTCCCTGGATCGATTCCCATTAGTCAGATCCGATCAAGACCAAGACTCCTCCCTGAATCGATCAGGACTCCACCTCCCTGGATCGTTTCCAGCAGCAACAGGACGCCAGCAGTAGCAGTCAAATCAGGACGTCAGCAGTCAGATCGATTCCCGTTCCAAGCTAGCTGCCTCCTTGATCAATCATGTCTTGATTCCCTGGATCGTTTCCAACAGCAACAGGACGCCAGCAGCAGCAGTCAGATCAGCTTGCCCCCGACGCCCTGCTGCCTCCCTGCACGCGCCCGACGCCCTGCAGCCCCGCCGGTCCCCCGATCCCTGCTGCTACTCCTCCCGCCCCCGATCGACTCCACCTGACGCCACCTGACGCCCGGCCTAGCACTGCTGCCCGCCGTCGGCCGATTGGATCTGGGGCTCCTCCGATCGATCAGGGCGCCCCGATCGACTCTGACTGCTGTTCTTCATCGGTTTCCGATTGGATTTGAGAGTTTACCTCAAAAAAAAATTGAGTGAGAGATGTCTTATGCATCGGGCTATGTTGCGATTCCTCGCTGTCCGGTGATCTTCGATGGTGCGAATTATCCTGATTTCGCTGCATTTATGCGTGTTCACATGCGCGGTCTCCGTCTTTGGGGTGTGCTCTCCGGCGAGGTCCCCTGTCAGCCGTGCCCCCTGCTCCTGTGGCTCCTCTTCTGCCGACGCCGATTGTTCTTGGCGCTGATGCTTCTCAGGAGGCCAAGGATGTTGCTCAGAGTGCTTATGATAGTGTTATTGCTGCTTATGACTTGAAGTTCAAGCAGTACTCTGCTGATCTCGAGTCCTATCGCCACGCTCTAACTGCCTACACTCAGTGGGTCGATGAGGATGCTCGTGCTGCTGCTGTTCTCACCTCCAGTGTTCTGCCCCAGTATGCTGCTGAGTTCATGAGTTCCTACTGTTGCCGCTCAGTGGGCACATTTTTATCAGCGCTATCAGCCGTCTGGGGATGCTCTTTACCTGTCTGTGGTTCGCCAGGAGCATGCTCTTCAGCAGGGTGATTCCACTATTGATGAGTTCTATACTCAGAGTGTTGCTATCTGGCGTCAGCTCGATTCTCTCCGTACTGCTGTTTGTGGCACATGCTCGTGCTGCCAGATTGTGCGCTCGGATTTGGAGTTTCACCGCATCTATGAGTTTCTGTCTCGGCTCCGCTAGGACTTTGAGCCCCGGCGTGCTCAGCTGAATGCTCGTGGTCGTGTTCCCCTCTCTGACGTGTTGTCTGACCTTCGGGCTGAGGAGACCCGTCTCCGTGGTGCCGGTCTCTTGCGGTTCCGTCTATGCTTGCTACTCATGGTCCCCCTATGTCGTCTGCTCCCTCGACTCAGCCGTGGTCCTCTGTGCCGCCGCCGATACTACCCACTCCTCCAGGTCAGAGTCAGAGTCAGCACCAGCAGGCTCATGGTCAGGGTCGCCGTGGTTCTCTTCGTCACTTCTCTTATTGCAACAGGGATGGCCACACTTGGGCCACATGTTATACACGGGATCCCAGTTTACGTCAGCAGCACCAGGCTCGTGGGCAGTCGGCTCCTTCAGGGTCTTAAGCAGTTGCTCTCTCTGATCAGGACATTATCAGGAGTCTTCGCGGTCTGCTTGCTACTACAAGCTCTTCTTCGACGGGCACTGCTAGTTCTGTGACTGATTCTTCCGGCACTGCCCGACCACCATCTTCTACACAGTCAGGTACTTCCCCATGGTATCTGGATTCTGGAGCTTCCTTTCATATGACCTCCGAGTCTTCTTTTTTGTCCGCTCTTCGTTCTCTCTCTTCCCATGTCCGTGTTTTCACGGCTGATGGTACCTCTCTTCATGTTTCTAGTCGGGGCACCCTTTCTACTTCTTCTTTTTTTGTTCCTGATATTTCTCATGTTTCTCTTCTTAAGATGAATCTGTTCTCTGCTAGCCAGCTTACTGACTCTGGTTGTCGCGTCATTCTTGATGTTGATTCTTGTGTTTTCCAGGACCATCGCACACAGGCCCTGGTTGGAGCTGGCCCTCGCAGCCGTGACTCTTCAGGACTTTGGGAGTTAGACTGGGTTCGTGTTCCTTTCGCTGCCACTTCATCTGCCAGTTCTTCTCCAGCCGTCGCCTCTGCTACCAGCTCCTTTCAGCAGTGGCATCATCGTCTTGGTCACCTTTGTGACTCTCGCCTGTCGTCATTAGTTCATCGTGGTCTTCTGGGGTCTGTCTCAGAAAATGGGTCTTTACATTGTCAGGGCTGTAGGTTGGGTAAACAGATTCAGCTTCCCTATCCTACTAGCGCGTCTGTATCTCAGCGACCTTTTGATTTAGTTCATTCCGATGTTTGGGGTCCGGCTCCTTTCGCTTCGAAAGGGGGCCATCGCTACTATATTTTATTCATCGATGATTTTTCTTGGTACACTTGGTTGTATTTTATGTGCTCTCGTAGTGAAGTTCTCTCCCTATATCAGCGTTTTGCAGCCATAGTCCGTACTCAATATTCTATCCCCATTTGTGTGTTTCGTGCTGATTCTACTAGTGAGTATATCTCCCAGATGATGCGAAGTGTTCTTGCTGAGCAGGGCACCCTTGCTCAGTTCTCCTGTCTTGGCGCACATGCCCAGAATGGCGTTGCTGAGCGTAAGCATCGCCATCTTCTTGAGACCACTCATGCCATAATGATTGCTTCTTCTCTTCCGCCGCATTTCTGGGCTGAGGATGTCGCTACGTCGGCTTACCTCATCAATATTCAGCCTTCTGCCGCTCTACAGGGTGGCATCCCTCTTGAGCGCCTATCTGGACAGTCTTCAGACTACTCCATGCTTCGCTTGTTTGGTTGTGTTTGCTATGTTCTCCTTGATCCTCGTGAACGCACCAAACTTACCGCTCAGTCTGTTGAGTGTGTCTTCTTGGATACAGTGATGAGCATAAGGGCTATCGCTGTTGGGACCCCGTTGGTCGTCGGATGCGTATCTATCATGATGTTACTTTTGATGAGACGCGTCCTTTCTATCCTCGTCCCACCGCTGGAACCTACCCGGTGGAAGATATCTATTTTCTTCTCTTTCCTGTCACACCTCCTTCTACTCCTATTGTGTCTTCTTCAGGATCTCCTCCCTCTGATGTCTCTTCTTCTACATCGTCCTCCTCTGCTCCGTCTAGTTCTCCTGGTTCTCCTCGTTCTCTGGAGTCTTCCTCTTCTATTCCTTCTTCTTCATCATCGTCTCCTGAGTCGTCTTCCTCTGACAAGCTTCCCTCTACTCGTCCTGTTCGTCAGCGTCGTGCTCCCAACCGTTACTCTCCTAGTCAGTATGGTCTTTCTGTTGCCTCCGAGCCGACTTCTTATCGGGATGTTGAGCATCATCCTGAATGGCAGCTGGCCATGGCTGAGGAGATTGCTGCGCTTGAGCGCACTGGCACCTGGGATCTTGTTTCTCCCCCTCCCGGTGTTCGTCCTATCACGTGTAAGTGGGTCTATAAGATTAAGACCCGCTCTGATGGATCTCTTGAGCGCTATAAAGCACGTCTTGTGGCTCGTGGTTTTCAGTAGGAGCATGGTCGTGACTATGATGAGACCTTTGCTCCTGTGGCTCATATGACCATTGTGTACTCTTCTTGTTGTTGCTTCTGTTCGTCACCGGTCTGTGTCTCAGCTTGATGTTCAGAACGCCTTTCTCAATGGTGAGTTGAGTGAGGAGGTTTATATGAAGCCTCCTCCTGGGTATTTTGTTCCCTAGGGGATGGTTTGTCGTCTTCGACGTTCTCTTTATGGCCTCAAACAGGCCCCTCGTGCCTGATTTGAGCGCTTTTCTTCTGTAGTGACTGCTGCTGGTTTCTCCCCTAGTGCTCATGATCCAGCGCTGTTTGTTCACACTTCTCCTCGTGGTCGTACTCTTCTTCTTCTCTATGTTGATGATATGATCATTACTGGTGATGATTCTGAGTATATCACCTTTGTTAAGGCTCGTCTTCGTGATCAGTTTCTTATGACTGATCTTGGTCCTCTTCGATACTTTCTAGGGATCGAGGTTTCCTCCACTTCTGATGGCTTTTACATCTCTCAGGAAAAGTATATTCAGGATCTTCTTGCTCGTGCTGCTCTTGGGGATGAGCGCACTGTTGAGACCCCTATGGAGCTTAATGTTAAGCTTCAACCTACTAATGGTGATCCTCTTTTTGATCCGACGCATTATCGTCATCTTGTTGGGAGTCTTGTTTATCTTGTTGTCACTCGTCCTGACATCTCTTATCCTGTTCATATTTTGAGTCAGTTTGTTTCTGCTCCTACCACTGTTTACTATAGTCATCTTCTTCGTGTTCTTCGTTATCTTCGTGGTACGATCACTCGTCGCCTTTTCTTTCCTCGACCCAGCTTCCTTCAGCTACAGTGCTATTCGGACTCTACGTGGGCGAGTGATCCTTCGGATCGTCGTTCACTTTCTGCTTACTGTGTGTTTTTTGGTGGTTCGCTCATTGCTTGGAAGACGAAGAAACAGACAGTGGTTTCTCGTTCGAGTGTTGAGGCTGAGTTGCGTGCTATGGCCTTGTTGACTGCTGAGGTGACCTGGTTACGGTGGTTACTTGCGGATTTTGGGGTCTCTATTACCACACCCACTCTGGTTTTGTCTGACAGTACATGTGCTATTAGTGTTGCACGTGATCCGGTCAAGCATGAGCTTACCAAGCATATTGGTGTTGATGCTTTCTATACACGTGCTCAGGTGCAGGCTCAGGTTGTTGCGCTTCAGTATGTGCCTTCAGATTTACAGTTGGCGGATTTCTTCACGAAGGCACAGACCAGAGCGCATCATGATTTCTTACTATCCAAACTCAGTGTTGTGGATCCACCATGAGTTTGAGGGGAGGGGGGGGTGTTAGATGTATATATTTGTATTATAGTTTTCCCGTATGTTAGGGGGCTTCCTGCATATTCACACCTGTACCTGTATTATATATTGTGGCCTTTGGCCCCCAGAGGAATACAAGTTGCCTATTCCTAACAAGAACCACCCTCACAGAATGGGGCAAAACTTTAAAAAGGTGAGAAGAGGATATACAATCTATCTATTATATACTAAAAGCAATATAATGATGTTTTTCAAGACACCACGTTGATCCAAATCATCTGAATTATTTTGACTATTAGATCTAAAACTTACAGTTGAGATTTTGCGAGAAACCATAGTAAAAATTGTTCCGCCCTCCCTAGAAACTAGCGTCTCTTGATCCCGTTAAAAAAAGGACAACCGTCCCCTGAGGCTGGTCCTAGTGGTAGTATCATACTACTAGTATCATGCATATGATACTAGTGCATGATACTATGTCTCTAGTGCATTGTATCATATAGTAGTATCATAGTAGTGATATATTTATTAATTTGTAGCATCTCTATGTAAAATGTGTGTACAAGATTTACTTGCCATTATGATTTCTAGCTTTACGTGCTATGATACGGTATCTACCTATGAACACTAATCACCTTTCTCTTCATTAATTATGGCGCCACATCAGATTTTTACCAAGTTGGCATGCATGATACACCTTATGATACTAGCACTAGGACCAGCCCGAGTGCGTACGCGATTCTCGGAGTCCTGGCAGGCGCCGCAACCCACCTGGCCCCGATGACCATCTTGGCCGGCCGGCCCTCTTCCCGATGACCATCATGCGCGTCAACAACGTCTCCTGTCCATGGTGCTGGCCTCGATGCCGTCGGCTGGCCGGCCGTCTTCCTGTCCTTTCCGTGCATGTATGTTAGCAGGAGAAGCCGTTTTCCTGTCATTTCCGTGCATGTATGTTAGCAGGAGAAGGAGAAAATTACAAAAACCACTACATTACAGGCTAGGGTTTCAAAAAGCCACCACCTTACGTTAGGGTTTAAAAAAACCACTAGTTCAGAGTTAACTTGTGACAGATTGCACTAACTGCGCTAATTAGGTTGGCTAACGATGTTTCTGACACGTGGGACCCACTGTCAGGATGACGTGGCAAGGCAGAAACAGTCAGGGTGACAGATGATAGACTGCTTTAAATTTTGGGTTTTTTTGTAATTTGTTGGGCCCATATGTCAGCCTCCCTCTCCCGCTCTATCTAGTTATTTTAGATCTAGGCCCACATGTCTGCCTTCTTCTCTCTCTCTCTGATTTTGTGACGGCAGCAGAATGCATCGGGTGGCTTGACCGGAGAACGGCGGAGCTCCACCGGAGCTAGGGAAGATGGGGCGTCCTAGGTGGCATGTGTGCCCCTATTGTTGCCATGAAGGAGGGAGACGAGGGTCGCGAGGAGGGGCCGCTTGGCGCCGACGATGGGACAATAGGAATCAAAGCAGAGGAGGCTGGCCGCGGTGGCCGTAACGTGGTGCGCGGCTGCGAACTCCTCGGACAGCGACAACCGCGAGCTCGTCGAGGATCTCCGGGGCCGGTCAATTTCACCGCCGTCGTCGCGTCTGATGGATGGCATCAAGCGAGGAGCAGAGCGGCTAGGGGCATCGCGTCGCCGACAGCCAGTGGCGTCCGCATCCGTCGTCGCGCTGGTGTCCTACGAGATCCCGGTCGTGTGCATGCTGGTGGCCGCCGCCGCGCCTCCTCGGCGTCTTCCTGCGGCAAGCCGCCGGCAATGGAGGCACAAAGACCGGATCAGGAGGAGGAAGATGGGGGTGCGGTGGGGATTTTTTGGAGGAGAGAGGTGACATGTGGGCCCTGGCCGTTATTTACACAATAGTCCAAAATTTAGAATCATCTAGCATATGTCACCCCAAACGTTATATGTTCAGTCTGACAGTGGGTCCCACACGTCAGAAACTTCGTTAGCCAACCTAATTAGTGCAGTCAGTGCAATCTGTCACAAGTTAACTCTGAACTGGTGGTTTTTTAAAACCCTAACGTAAGGTGGTGGCTTTTTGAAACCCTAGCCTGTAATGTGGTGGTTTTTTTGTAATTTTCTCCAGGAGAAGTTACAATTTTAAACTTACTTTAAACTTTCGCAACATTAATCCAAAATTTGTCTCATGCGCATGTGGTTGTATTTTTCTTTTCTGATCTTTTGATTCCTATATGATACACTATGTAATCTGCATAGACAGATGGGCTGATCCATTTGTTTCAATGGCTTTCAATATTACCATCACAGGAACGCATAAATATGGTTGCCAATACAAGTCCTGAGTCTCTCCGTCGGTGATTCATTGGATACTTATCTATAAAAACGTTTATATTGTCGAATTCATCGGTTTCCAGCATACTTAACACCTCACATGCTAACAACACTGGTTGCACAGACTTTTTAGCCTATGAGATTCATCCCGTCTCATGTATGGTGATCATCCGACCAGACGACTCTGCCGATTGATTAAGTATTTTATCTTTCCTGCAAGATAGAAAAGGTTCGTTCTCCCTGATAGTAAAACATCAAAGGTAAATTCATTGCTTTCTCCATAAGCCGTTGAGTAGTATAATATGCAATCCAAATCTGAAATTACAAACATTCTGTGTAATTCGTTTAGACTTGAGCCGGAATGTTGCTCCATCAGTACGTTCAAGATATCCCAAAGGAGTCTATAATTCCTTTGGATATTAATTTCTTGGCAGAATTATGGATAGAAAATGTCAGCCGTTATGTACAGGGTTGCCTGGAAGGAATGAAAAATAATGCAGCTCAAAATTTCCTAGATATATTTTCTCACTTATTGTTTTTAGTGTTTTTAGTGTTTTTAGAAATCAAATTTAGAGATATATAAGTTACTACATGAGTTGTTGCAATGTGCCCGGAAAATTTAGTAAAATAATTTATATGTGAGTCAGGGATGAACTTTGTCACGCATTGATATGCGAAAGTATGGATAATTTTCACCCTTGATAAAATATTAAAAATTAACCTAGATAAAGAGAGTAATATATATTGGGTAAACCCACTAGATCGACACTTCATTATGCCATTGCAAATCTCTTTTATTTAATCTACAATATGACAGGCCAGTCGACTGCATACATGTATTTTTATTATAAAAGATGGTCTGATTGTAAACACTAAAAACAAATCTTAGCTCCATTCTGGATATATGAACATATAGATCTGATTGTTCTCTATAATGATGCACAAAACAACATGGAGAAAAGGGGTTCAAATCTATAGTACAAAGAACACAAAAATGATCTAATTGTGCTTGCACATTGGTGCTTAGTTTTGTTGGTCACAACACCACACCCAAGTATATAAATAGAAAATGGGAAAACAAAAATAAATATTATTAAATGTTTCCAAAATATGTTTAAGGTATTTCTTACCAACATAATCATATATGAAACTAAATGTCAAAGCTGAACCTCACAAAATGCTTCCATTCAAGACGCAATGTATGAAATAGTGAAATAGTGTGCTAAACAACTCATGTAGTTATGCCATTATAATAAGAGTAAATATTGGACAACAAAAATTATACCCTCGCATTTGCAAGGGACACTGTGCTAGTTTGCTTAAATAAGGCATTCTGGTTTTGGAGGAACTTAAGCTAAACAGCATAAAAGGCATCATAATCCCCGTCTTGTAGGGTGAAAAGGGAGGATTATTGAGTGTAAAAATCTTAACCGGTCAAAAGTATCCAAAATCCGTATATTATAGGCTTGTGCGTACTATGTCCTTTGGGCTCTATATATTCTCTACTTGTATTAGTATACTCCAATAAGATATTTGTTAAATCGAGAATCGCATACCTTCCTCAGCACATGATGTTCCTACCCTAAACTAATCTAGGTCACGTGTCCTTATTAGTATGGTCCTGTAGTTTTATTAGAGGATAATTTCTGAAGAACGAAACTTAAGTTGATCCACGTACGTACTACATGCGTTGTAAACACTGTACCGCGCTGCCGGCCGGCGTCCTCTCTCCAACGTACGGTCTCGCTCACTCGGAACTGAACTAAAAACGTCTCAACTAATATAACCGTACTTCCGTACTCACACGTGTGTACGCTCCTGACTAGCTTGATCGATTTTTTTTTTTTGAGGTAAACTGCCTTGATCGATCTAGGTACTTGTTGGGAGGTGGGCGTCCATTCCGTTCTCAAGTGTGATTGTCTAGTCGCGAGTTATAGCGTCAAATCGAAAGTGTGTAACACGGTTTTTCTGTGATATGCAGGTGCCTTGCTTCATATACCGCCCGTGTAACACGGAGACAGTTCGTCAGTTCTATCCATTAATAAGCACAGCCAACTAGCATTGACCGCACGCATCCACGAAGCTGACGCTGGGCGGGACGTGCAGTGGCATCCCAGTGGCACGATTCATCCGGACGGATGCATTCGGCTCGATTCATCCGTGCATCAAATCTAGACAATGGTTGGGTCGATTCGGATAGTGTGCGTGTCCCCTTCCACTAGTTCGTCCGGACCCTCTTGCCAGTGGCACAACAGAAACTCTCTTCTCCAAACCCTTGCCCTCCATATCTCGTGACCAGAGCAAGGCGCAGCCATTGCCGCCGCCACTGCCCGCTGCCGGTGACGCCCCCGCGAATTCAAGCAGCACCGCAAGCCACGATTATTTGCTGGAGTTGTCTGGACGCGCCGCAGGCAATCTCGTCGTCCCGGCCTTCGCCTGTCGACTGGACGCGTGTCAGACTCTGCGTGGCGCACGACCTGCTCGGTCGTTTGCCTGACTGCGACTGAGGTATGTTCGCCAGTCCTTTCTAGGTTATCTGGCCCTCTGCAGGAGTTGCCATCGCCATTAATGGCCGTATACTTTACAGATAGATAGTAGTCGAAGGGCAATGAAGTTTTTCTATAAGAATTTTGTGGAGTCATCGTCCGAGGAGGAGTCTGGCGGTGAGACCGAGATTCTGTTGGCAGATGTACAGATGGTGCACGACCACTACCACATGCCGCCACGCGGAGGTGGTTCGGCCAAGCGACATGAAGCCAACCATGAGCGCGACCGAAAAGAAGGCCACATATGCCTTTACAAGGACTACTTTCATCCAACTAATCCGGTCTTCAAAGAGAATGCATTCCGTCTCTGCTATTGGATGTTCAGAAACCTATTCTTGGACATTCTCAATGGAGTGAGGGACTACGATGACTACTTCGAGGCCAAGTATGATTGTACTAGTAAGATTGGCTTCTCCTCTTACCAGAAATGTTCTGTTGCCATTCGGCAGCTTGCATATGGAGTGTCCAGTGATCTCCTCGACGACTATATGCGCATGAGTGATTCCACATGCCATGAGGCAATGTACCGGTTTACAACGCAGTTATCGCGGTGTTTGACAAAGTTTACTTGAGAGAGCCAAACACCAAAGACACTGCTCGCCTTTTGTCCATCAACGAGAGAAGAGGGTTTTCTAGGATGCTTGGCAGCATCGACTACATACATTGACAGTGGAAGAACTGTCCCTTTGATTGGCAAGGACAGTTCAAAGGGCATTGTCGATGGATGCACCATTATACTAGAGGCTGTTGCATCACAGGATCTCTGAATTTCGCGCTCCTTCTTTGACATGGCTGGATCAAAAAATGACATCAAAGTGCTGAAGTGGTCTTTGGTGTTTGCTAGGCTGGCAGAAGGCAATGCCCCACATGTATCCTATGAGATTAATGACAATCCATATGATATGGGTTACTATCTAGCTGACGGTATCTATCCCTCCCGGACCATCTTTGTGAAGATAATCCGCAACCCTGCATATGATAAATGCAAGAGGTTTGCGAAAGAGGAAGAAGCCGCTAAAAAGGATGTGGGCGAGCATTTGGTGTGCTTAAGTCAAGATCGGATATTGTTAGATGCCCTGCTAGAACCAGGAACACAGAGAGGATGTGGGATGTGATGACTGCTCGTGTGATTATGCACAACATGATCGTCGAGGACGAGCGTGATGATGGCATCTTAGACCAATGATGGGACTTTCAGGATCAGTTAGTTGATCCAGAACCAGGTCTAGCGTCATGGAAAGATTTCGCGCGAGTGCATGAAAATCCGTCACAGGCAGACCCATGATCGACTTCAACTAGATTTTTTGAGAGAATACGGCGCTTTATTGATTATGATAAACCATTACAAATTGTCTACCAAATACAATTCGAGATAACATCTCTAAAAGAAACAAAAATAAATTGCTCCGCAGAGAGAGCTAAAGTATGCGCCACAACATTACAATGATGATAAACATGAATAAACTCCACTGTAGAGAACTCCTCGGCTTGATCCTTGACGTCCTGGATAACAACTCCCACTTGGCTACGGTCATAATCAGAACCAGTGACCCTCTAAACCAAGGAGAGACAGTCAGAGGCCACGATTAACTTGTCGAAACCTTCATTACTGGCAAGGGACAACGCACGCGGAGGTCCATCCCTTTAGCAATTTCAGGCACTATAACCTCCTCAACTAGCTCGCTGCAAGCAAACAAGCATTCACTATTGTAGTTTCGGATTACAATGCCAATTCCCATTCGGCAAGATGAAGGAAAGAGAGCAGCATCCACATTAATGAAAACCACTCCTTTAGGTGGCGGAGACCAACGGGGAATAGAGCAGGAAGCCTCACGCCTAGTAGAAGAAGCTGGATTGAATAGATGCGTCTCGATCAAATTGACATAAGATTTGCATTGCTAAGCAACACTGTGTGGGTGTCTCAAAGAATTCCATTCCACACCTTTGCGAGAAGTTCATAGGTGCCAAACACCAACAGTCAGAACCATCCTCTCCCTTTCAGTTGTTCTGCAGAAGAAATCGAACAGCCAAGATTTAGGGCATACGAAGGTCTTTCGGTGAAGGTGGAAGCCAAATAGGGGCTTGATCGCTCGCCAGAATTCCTTCGCATATTGACAGAACAAGAAGCAATGGGCTACACTCCTCCCCGCTGAAAGGTGGAGTGTCAACAAAGAAGCTTTCGGTTCTTGCTAGCTGATATGCAGAACGGACTAAGTACTCTGCATATTTAGTAAGAGGCCAAGAGAGAAAATCCTCTCCACCTCACCGACTGATTGGAATCTGTAATACTGAGTTTGCTACATCCTCTTCAAAAACAGAACGGACTAGATCCACGTCCCATGAACGGCGGTCCTCCGCAAGCAGAAAGGCCACTGTTGCACCATCAGGGAGCAGCGTCAGAGTACGTAACACCTCCGGTCTCATGTTAGCTATACACGGGTCAGTCAGCACCTTAATCTTTTTGCCATTGCCGACACTCCAGCGAGCACCACGGGTCAGTTTGCATGGAACTGGTGAAGCGAGCACCACTCCAGCGAGCCCAGTGGTATATAAAAGCCAAAATAGAAACATAAAATATAAACCATTATATAATTCGGGTTGGTTCTGGCCACATGTCATAAGGTGGCCAAATTACTCTCGGGTCCTCTTTAGATACTCCATCTAGGACATTGTTTAGAGTCTAGTTTTTATTAGATTGAGAATTAGATGTTGCAAAGAGAAAGAGTTGGTTTAAAACTAGACAATACCAACACCTTATTTCGCTTCAGAATCAGTTTTGCGCAGTGTTCACTAAAACAAGCATAACTCTCTCATACGAAGTCCGTTTTCAGCGTATGACCACTCAAAATGTTCAGAAAAAACATGTACATCTAAAGGTTCTTGCCAAAAATCAAGGTAGGGCGTCCGCCCTACCTTGCCTACTAGGAGCTTCGCCCCTGGCTCTATCCAAACGGACACGAACAAGAGAATCACCATCTTGTTGATTTCACCATGTGAAAAGAGGCCCTGAGTATCCCAGGTCGACCAGGCCACATTCATCAAGGCAGTCCTTGAATTGATTCATCTGTGATTCCAAACGTTTTCTAGGACCGGCATGTTCATGTTGAAACAAAGTTGCATTGAAATCTCCACATACGATCCAAGGGCCCTCCCAATGGTTCCACAACCTTTTCAACAGACTCCAAAATTCATGCCGCTTATCTCTACATGGCTCCCCATAGATACAAGAAGCTAGCCATGGGGGACATGAATCCGACGAGATTACCACATCGATGCAGTGAGCATGTTGTCCCTTCAAAGAAACTTGAAATGGCTGCAACCAAAAAAGTGCAAGGCCCCCACTGAGACCTTCACAACTGACAACGAGACTACCCGTGTATCCAAGGCTCCACATGAACTTCTGGGCATGCTTGTCCTTCATCTTCGTCTTGGAAAGAAAGAAGAAGGAGGGTCTATACGTTGAAACTAGCCAACACAGTTCTCCAACTGTCGAGTCTGACCCAAGGCCCCGACAGTTCCAACATAACATACTCATTGCGAGTGGCGAGGCTGCTCAGCAGCCTCCGTCTGATCCGCCGATCGAGAATCACTTGTCCTATGTTTCTTGTTTGAATCCACTGACTTCTCCTCACTGGTTTCATCCCTAGTAGTTGCAGCACAAACAGCCGTCTGACCTTCAGCCACAACCAAGACCCCAGTCTCCGGCACCGGCGTGGCCGACACAATCTTTGGCACATACTTCTGCTTTGGTTGCTTTCTTTTCTGCCCAATCGCACGATCCTTGCTTCGCGAGACCGTAGTGTTCCCCTCCTCAGGAATCACATCCTTCTTAGAGGAAGCAGACCGATGTGTACGAGTGTTCTTCTTAAGGCTTTGTTCGGTTACTCCCGCCCCGGCCGGGATTGGCTCCGAATCCCCTTCAACCCGCGTGGTTTGGGAACGTCGGGAATTAATCCCGTTCCATCCATCTCGGTGCGTTCGGTTATACCCGGGCGGGGTCACACACCGGCCCAACCCCTCCCAAACCCGGCCATTCAGACGGGGTAAAAATAATCCCCTCCCACCTCGTGGAAAATTTCCCGAATCGTTACCGGAAAAAGAAAAAAAGAAAAAAGGAAACGAGATATCTCTCTCCCCGATCCATCCTCTGGCGACTCAGCGACGACGCCGGCGGTCGCCACGTGATGAACTGGATACGGGACCGCCGGCGTGACGACCCGGATACGATGACCTCCTATCCTCCCCGTCCGCTTCATCACCCACGAAGCCATACCTATCCTCGTTATCTCCTTCCTCCACTGACCCATCTAGATCGAGCTTACCGGTGCTCATCCCAGACACGACGGCGACCCGGAGGAAGATCGGCCGGAGGTGAAGGCGGAGGCAACATGCTCCCAGGTATGAATCTTGGTGCCGGCGCCGCATCTCCCGCCGTTTTATTGGTGCCAGGAATTATTTTCTTGGAGGATCTGTGGTGGTTCTTGCGAGGGATTCGCCTGGATGTGAGAGATTTGGAATTCGGAAGGAAGATAAAGTGGAGAAGCTGACAGGTCCTAATTTTTATTGTTGTATGTGCCAAGAGGAAGCTCTTCTTGTCTGAGTTGACCCCTGCAAGGAGAACAAGCTTTTTTTTTGAATATTCAAGGAGACCAAGCTTCACACCACCGCTGCCTCTTGGCGAAAGGAAGGCTCTCCAAGTTCAGTGCTTACTTCAGCTCCTCTTCTTCCTCCATGTAAGCATTCTTGGATCCTTATCATGGCCAATTTCTTTGCAAGAAGGCAGCACAGGGTGCTTAGTTGCGTTACTTACTATGGACAATTTCTCCTCGGCCGGAACCATTATGAGTCTGCTTGTCCTCTTCCTTGTCTCTCTCCTGTGACACGATTGTCTAGCTTTAGGGTCAATGCGGAAGGAGACCAGCCGTGGGTGAGGGTTGTGACCTTTCTTGTGCAAGGAGAAGGTTTGCCGATTGTTAGGCCTATGATGGGTGGAGGACTGCAGCGAAATAGATTGTCAGCTGAATCATGATCTGCCATGTTCTCGTGTAAGCTTATTAGTTTATTCTGGTTTTATTTGTTCTGCTTCTGCAATGGGGATCGATCTAGGCTGCAACTCATTTTCTTGTTTTCCTAATTGTCAGGTTGTCCACCTGTTGTACTTTATTTTGCAGTCATATGGTGCATTAGAGTACTTTTTTTTTCAGGTAAGTAATGCCCGCATATGTAGAAATATCTCTAGAGTGTGCACATGATTTTCTAAACTGACTAAAAATAATATAGGCAATGCTATGCAATTTGAATTATCCATTGCTGGTTGTATTTATAATATACTTGGAGTGACCAAGCCATTAAAGCTCTTTTTGGGGTGATATTATTATTTTCCAAACTTAAGATTGTGCAATGCATAATTGCTTGGCACACATATAGAAGGAATTCTGAATAATAAAGCTACATCAGAAATATTTTATCTTACCATGCCAAAGATTTCTCCTTGATCTGCTAGCATCGGCAACAAACAATTTCTGTTCTGATCCGAATTCTGACTGTTCTTTTTTTTTTTTGAGATAACGAATGTTCTTTGTTGGTGTACACCATTTGGAACGATCAGAATGATTTATTCCGGGCTGCTACAAAGGACCCATGAACATTCTCTAGGGTGTAACTCATTTTCTTGTTTTCCTAATTGTCAGGTTGCTCATCTATTGTACTTTATTTTGTAGTCAGATAGATTTCATACTATGTTCCCACATCGAGGACATGATCTTGGTAAATTGGACGAGTATATTGTAGGATTGGAGGGGTATGCCTTGAAGAACTCCAAATGTGGTCTCACTCTTGGAGTCATCCTCACTTTCTACCATTCAGGTGTAATTGTATGTATTTTTCACAAGAAGTTCATTATCCTCTACTTTTTATATCGCCTCTATGGTTTACCGGAGAGAATAGGTGACAAGCACTATTGAATATTATATGCTTGTTGCTTGGCCACATTTTTTGTGTCTTTCACCATTGAAGTGCAAGCACTAACAGATTAATTTACTTGTTGTAATTCAACCAGAGATTTGAAGTTTCTTCGGTGAAAGATCAAAGAGATACTTTTCAAGAATGTTCTATGACTCAGGCCACAATTTTTTATATATATGCCAACACAATTACACAAGTTTTCATCACAAACCGTTTTGCAAATTACCTATGCAACTATCTCAGTATCATACTATCATTCCACTTTTATTACACACCTGATTTGTTTTTGTTTTTGGCAGATTCTGCAGAGTCAGAAGCCAAAGCAACCATTCAAGTGCAGAACTCAAGTGATTGGCGTGATCTTGTTGTATGTGTTAGAAATAGATTCTAATTCCCCTATGCAGTTACTTTTAGCTCGAAGCGCTGTATAGTTACCTTCCCTTTGTACCTGCAAGTTCCTTACAAACATGCACCTTGTATATGTGTCTCGGCCTTGTAATCGACACCGCCAAGAGGCGGGAACTCTTGTATAAATACCTCTCGATGAAGAACACAGTTCCATTACATTGATTTTCAATTCATACAGTATCAAGTGTTTTATTATGTGCTATAGAAAGACCAAGGAGTTTGTAAAGCTTGTTTGTCTTGGTGGCGTATGTTCTACTCTTTTCCATATTTCTTTCATTCTTTGTACTTTCAATCTCAAAATAGATGTCTTAGGTTTGTCAAAATTTGAATGAATCTATACTAAATAGTGTCTAGATTTATCCAAATTTTGACAAATCTATGACATCTATTTAAGACAGAGGGAGTACAATTTTTTTGTGTTGGCTATTGTGTAATTTCCTAAGACTATATCTGTCAAACTGCGCTGATGTGGTAACACCTAGATCTGAGTCTATACAACTTGCAGACTAAACTTGCAGACTAGTTGTACGTATAAGTGTAATTATTTTAGCTAATCTGACTTGGAGCTAATGGAACTCTTTACCAAGCCATGCTAACTAGTGGTGTAACCGAACAAGACAAGGGGAAAGGGATTAGAGACGGAAGGGGTTAGAGGAGTGGAAGGGATTAGGGTGATGGCCCGGGGATCACCCAAAACCTGGGCGAGTTATTTCCCTGCAGGGTTTACTCCCCCGAGAACCGAACAAGGCCTAAGTGGGGAATTAACCTCACCCGTACCATCATTGTTCTTCTTGCGCTCAGTTTGAGGAGCCGAAGCTTATGACGAAGACCCCTCATTTCCATGTCTAGGTGGTTTTGACGTCAAAAAATCAGTAGAGCTAGATGAATCCACCTTCCTCCTCTCAGGTACCAGCAGTTTTTCGCCACACTATGGCAGCTTCCCATCAGCGTCCCTCTCCGCCGGTGATGGGCAGGGCAGCGACGAGTGTCCCAGGATACCACAAGAGAAACAGTACATAGGAATCCTGTCATACATAATCTCAACGTGCAACGTCGCATTCCTTCTCTTCGAGAAGACCGACAGACAAGGCATAATAGGTTCAGTAGGATTGATGATGACTCTTGCCATTGGGTAAGATCCCCATGCCCTACCATTCTCATCCACATCCAGCTGTTCAACAGTTCCCAGCTTCGCAGCAAGCACTACAAGGAATCTGGCTATATATGACCCTCAATTTTCGTCACAGAATCGTCATAGTAGTCCGTTTATGACAATTCTATGACGATTTTAAGATCGTCAAAAGTTGGACGTCGCAAATGAACTATAACGACGTTTTTGGTAAAATCGTCATAACCGTCTATGACGATATTGAATCGTCATAACGTCTATGACGATCCAATATCATCATAGACCATCTAGCCAGGCCAGCTCAGATCCTACGTGGCCGATCCTACGTGGCAAAATTGTGACGAAATGAAATCGTCTTAAATCAAAATCAGCCCAGTCCATTTTAGTTGCTTACTTGGGCTAAGCCCAATAATTCTGGCTTTTCGTTTTCTAGTCGTCGGCCTTTTATGGTGTGTCTCTCTCATGCCTTAGACTTTTTATGGCCTCTTCTCTATTTTGGACCTCTGCCTTTTTACGATACATTTATTTTTAGGACAGGCCTGCTTTTCAGTTTCAATTTTATACAGCACTTGTCCAGTTTTATTTTTCATGATTTGTTAATAATTTAACAACAAATAATTTAATCAGAACTGAGTACATCAATTATTTTTGATAATCAAGAATATAACGATATTTTCATTGTTTAAATCACAGATACTGATATACAAAATAATAATCCAGGTTTGAAAATACAACAAAAAACAAATTTGCATAACTCAATTACAATATTTCCGATGTTCAAATGGCAGATACTGATATACAACATAATAATCCAGGTATAATAATACAACAGAAATTGAACCTTCCATCATAATACAAGGCTGCAACAGAATGTAAAACCACTACAGGACCATATCCCTTGAACAGGTAACATCCATCGATGGTCAGAGCATGAGGAAACAAAGCATATCCTTTCAGCCAACCAGACTCGACTCCAAAGCTAGATGCCCCTTGCTATTGCATTATCATGACCTCTCCCCTGCACAAAAAACACATCAAGTTGCTAACTGCTTATGGTATATAAAATAACACAGCATGCATGCTTCCAAAAAAAATTATAATCAAACCATAACTATCAAATAGAACTCTACCATGCTATGAAACAATATGTATCTATCCTGCAAGAACAACATTCAAAACAGAAATGCACCTGTATAGCCTATGAGTAGCTAACAGCTAATAGTCCTAATTTAGGTATCATATCAGACAATGATACATACATGAATTCAACTCAAATTTATAATGCATAAATACACATATTAATTTAGCATATGATCCATACCACGATGTATGTTCAATTCTAGTTTTACACTGAGATTATTGTCACTCGCATCAGAGCCTAAATTCAAAGGAACATGTACAGCAGTGGCCTATCAACCAAGTAACAAGGGGCACAAAGAGGTTAAATCAAGGACTTATCTAATCCAGAGAAGGAAGCGCCGCTGCAGTTGCAGCGCGGTGAACTCGACGATATGAACGCGGTGCCATGGCTAGGTTTGGTGCGTTGTAGCATGAAATGTAGCATACAGGTAACTTCCCTGGTTCAGCAAGGCACATCACCACACATTTGTGTCTAGGAATAAATAATAACTTGTAAGCAATAGAATTTAATCAAATATAACTGTGTACTGGATAAAACAATGGTGGAAAAAATGTTTGGTAAATATACAATAAGTCATTTCCCAAAGCTCTAAAAAATGGAACTTAGTAGGATTGGCATACATATTAGCTCAAGGTTTTCAAAAATATTAAGTTGATGCATTACTCTAGCATAACCAAAATAGAAGCATCAGTTTAGATAGGTACAACAGAAGAGAGCCAATAAATATCCCAGTTCAGACATCTCTTTCTCCACAAATAAATCGAGCAATCCTGGAGCATGTATGGAGCCTCTCTCAAAATAAAGGAAGGTATATGAGGACATGAAGCTATCGTGTGGTCAGAGAGGTTATAAAAATTTAATATGGGCACAATAGAGACTATTGAGACATGCCATCAGGATATACACAGATCCACAATAAGTATTGAGACATGCATCAGGATATATACTAGTACTTCAACTGCAATGAGATATGTTAGTCGAATCACCACTTCAACAGCGACAAATATGTATTGGAGTAAACCATTTGGCAAACTAATTCTACTATTATTCCCCAAGTAGACACAGTAGTAGCATCACTAAGTTCTACTGTTTCTATTTCAGCAGCACCACCACCGAGTATGGGACTGGAGTACCTTACCACTGAGCATGTCGATGCAGCAGTCGCCAATCTTGCCGCTGGAGAGGTGAACGAGGTGAAGGCGGAGGTGATCTTGGGAAAACTGGTATTCACTTCGTCCTCCATGATCTTCTCTTGTCCGCTGAACAAAAGGCTACCGGAGACCTCGGCCGCTGCCACATCCTCCCAGTCCATCGTCCGGTACTCGCCCCTTCTTGCTCCTCCATTAGGATTCCAACCTGAAAAAACACGAGAGATGACAGGACACATACAAGTCAAGTACTCAGTGGAGTAGACAAGTTTCAGAGTAGTGCGAGTAGGCTGATTGGGTGTCAAAAGCATTGAGAAAGTTCATTTTTCAACACTAATATTCATTTTCTCATATCATTTGATTGCACACAAAGATTAACTGCAGTAAAAATCCGGCAATTTCATTTCCTTCTACTAGTAGTCTATCACTTCCTAGCAGTTTGGACAAAAACACATCCTGTGCAAAAACGATACATAGCAACCACAAGGGGCATAAAATGCTAAGATCTATAATGGCATGACGCATACGAAGGTAGTGCAGGAGCGATGATACAACGAGGGAGTTACATATGACCTTATGCGTTGGATGGACGCAGATGAAGGTAGTCCAGGAGCTCCTCCTCGTACACCTTGACCTCTAACTCCTCCGCTGCTGTCGATGTCATCATAGCTCACAGTCGCATCTAGGGGAGCCTGCAGAGAGAGACAAAGGGGGATTGTTAGAGAGAACGCTAGCAAGAGAGGGAGTGGGATGGAAAGAGAGAGAAGGGGTCGGATGAATCGTGATTGAGGGACGCGGGGCAATATACCTTGATGTAGACGCTCTCGCGGACCACCTCCCAATCACCGAGCACCTTCTCGCCGGTGTGTACCGCAGTCGGATCAACATGAATCTCGTCGCCGCTGACCCGGCCAGGGTCCTCGACGCCACACCTCTTCCTGCCCCCATTGCCATGCCGTCTGAAACCCTAGAAGATGGGGTTTCCGTGTTTCTTTGCAACCGATGATGGATCTTGTGTTGGTGGAGAAGGGAGGGAAGGGACTAGTCCCAGCTCTGGCTAGGGGGGTCGAGGGTAGCGCCGGCAGAGGATTCGTTCTATCAGGGGAAGCGATGGGCGAGGCGATCTGAGGGGAAACGGAGGGTGCGGCGTGGCGTCGACGCCGCCATCCAAGGGGTTGGAGGTGGGACGAGAGATCCGGGTGGAGACGGGGGTACGGCGCGGCGTCGACAGCGCAGGGAGAGGTGGAGATGGATTTGGGTGCGGTGCGGTGCGGCGCGGCATCGACAGCGGCGGCGGTAGGGAGGACGAGCACAAGATAGGGGAATCGACAAGGCACAAGATAGGGCAAGGAAGGGGCGGCGTGAGGGCACTCGACGCGATCTAGGTTTTTGTTTGAAAGATGGAGTGGTGTGCTTCTTCGGGTGACCTACCAGGCATTGGATCGACGCTGAACGGTCCAGATCAGGCAGATGAGGCTGATCCGTGGGAGACATCTTTCCTCTGCTTTGATTGGTTGGTTCATAAAACACCTCGTTTTTTGTACTTGGAAAATAGAAAATGTCTTTTTTTCCAACAAAAATGAAAATTTCCTGAGATAAAATTGTTCGTCATTCTAAAATGCATATGCAAGCACAATTTTTTCATGTAATCTTGAAAAGGTATTCTCAAAAAACCTATTTTCCATTTTTCGAGCGCAAAAACCGGGGCGTTTTGTGAAGCAACCACCAAATAACAGTTTTAGAATGGTACCACCACATTTTGTAAAAACATTATCACCTTACATGGACAATGTCCAAACCGGGGTATCTCAAACCTTTCCATTCACCCCTGGCGAAAAAGACAAATTCCTGCCGAATCGGTAGAAAGTGGGTCCGGTTTGAACTACAGGTACATGATCTGATGCCCATGATTTTTTGAAAAAATCATTTTTAGACTCACAATATGTTGTTTCTTAAGAGATCCAATGCAAGTTTAGTGAGCCTCAGCCCCTAGATAAGAACCTCTGTGCCCGCTGTTTTGACCATAGTTTAAAACGGGCATAAAAAATTCAAAAACGGTCCGATTAACATAAATCCTTCGCGTGATGTCTTATTATGTGATATAGTTGCAAGGAAAGAATACCAAATTTGGTAAATTGTGTATGTCTCAAAAAAAACCTTCACAAAATGACCTATCATGTTCGAGGTTTCATGGCTTTCGGGTCAAATGACCAATGTTATGGCTAGAATCAGGGCATAGTTTGTGATAATGCACCCGTATTATGCACACATGTGCATCATGGGATGGCGAACAATGTTGCAGGAGGAAGTTTTCCATTTCGACGCATGGAAAATCCATTTTTCATTTTCCGAGCATAAAAACCGAGGCGTTTTGTGAAGCAACCACCAAATGACAGTTTTAGAATGGTACCACCACATTTTGTAAAAACATTAGACCACCTTACATGGACAATGTTCCAACCGGGGTATCTCAAACCTTTTCGTTCACCCCTGGCAAAAAAGACAAATTCCTGCCGAACCGGTAGGAAGTGGGTCCGGTTTGAACTACATGTACATGATCCGATGCTCATGATTTTTGGAAAAAATCATTTTTAGACTCACAATATGTTATTTCTTCAGATATCCAATGCAAGTTTAGCGAGGCTCAGCCCCTAGCTAAGAAACTCTGTGCCCACCGTTTTGACCATTGTTTAAAACGGGCATAAAAAATTCAAAAACGGTCCGATCAACACAAATCCTTCGCGTGATGTCTTAGTATATCTCAAAAAAACTTCACAAAATAACCTATCATGTTCGAGGTTTCATGGCTTTCGGGTCAAATGACCAATGTTATGGCTAGAATCAGGGCATAGTTTGTCATAATGCACCCGTATTATGCACACATGTGTATCATGAGATGGCGAACAATGTTGCAGGAGGAAGTTTTCCATTTCGACGCACGAAAAATCCATTTTCCATTTTCCAAGCGTAAAAACCGGGGCGTTTTGTGAAGCAACCACCAAATGACAGTTTTAGAATGGTACCACCATATTTTGTAAAAACATTAGACCACCTTATTGTAGGGGTTCATAGCATGGAAAACAAAAAATTTCTATCGCATACAAACAAACAAGCCAAGATCTATCTACTAGATTGTAGCAACGAGTCGATGGAATAACTTACCCTCGAAGATTCCAAAGTGTTTAACGAGAGTAGATTCTCGTGGGTGATGTAGTCGTACTCTTCCCGATCTCAAGATCGTGTAGACGATCCTTCCGGCGCTGCGTTCCGGCAGCGCTCCCGCAGTCGGTCACACGTTCGGTACTCGACGAAGACCTTCCTCTCCCTTGTTTCAGCAGGCAGCGGAGGTTGTAGCACTCTCCTCGCGATTCCGGCAGCACAACGGCGTGGTACCGGAAGTAGAGGGGAGATCCCGCAGGGCTTCGCCTTAAGCCGGAGCGAGTATGGTGGAGTATGAGAGAGGGCTATTAGTGGTCTAGGGATTAGACACACCAATTAGAAGGCTCTAAACCGAAGGCTAGGGCAATTAGAAGCTCTAAACCAAAACGGCTCTAAACCGGAGATTAGAGGATAGGAACTTGTGTGTCTAGAGGAGGAGGCCCTGCCCCTCCTTTTATGGGTGGAGGGGCCGGCGCGCCAGGGGAGGGAGGGGAGTCCCTCCCCAACTCGGCCTAGGTGGGCCGCCGGCTTGGAGAGGAGGGACTCCTCCCCCAAGTCGGTTTTTGCCTCCTCTTGCTTGTTTCCCACAGTTTCTTGTTTTAGCCGTTTGACTTTCAAACTGGACATTTGACTTTTCTGTTTTAGGATTCAATTTAATCCTTCATTTGGAACAGCAAGAACACTTAGTACATGATGCAATCATTCCAATATGTAATGACACATTCATGTACTCCTCCCCCCTCCCGGAGTGCCAGACATTCCGGAACCTTCTAGAACATTCACCAGAATCATTTCCGAACTCCGAAACGGAACTTTCCTTATATGAATCTTATTCTCCGGACCATTCCGGATCACCTCGTGATATCCCGGATCCCATCCGAGACTCCGAACAACATTCGGTCTCTTTCTCATAATACCATAACTACTCAAAACAACGTCGAATCCTTAAGTGTGTCTCCCTACGGTTCGTGAATTATGCGGACATGATCGAGACACTTCTCCGAACAATAACCAATAGAGGAATCTGGAAATTCATATGGCTCCCACATACTTCTACGATTACTTTGCGATCGAATGAACCACTTACATACGATACCAATTTCCCTTTGTCTCATGATATGTTACTTATCCGAGGTTATGATCGTCGGTATCTCTGCATACCTAGTTCAACCTCGTTACTGATAAGTACTCTTTTCTCGTTCCCGTGATATGTCATCCCTTGTGAGCCAGTCACATGCTTGCAAGCTAATTGGATGACATTTCACCGAGAGGGCCCAGAGAATATCTATCCGTCATATGGATGGACAAATCCCACTCTTGATCCATGTGTCTCAACCAATACTTTCCGAACACTCAATGCCACCTTTATAGCCACCCAGTTACGGTGTGGTGTTTGATGTCATCAAAGCATCCATCCGGTAAAGGTGATATGCATGATCTCATGGTCGAAGGAATTAGGTTACTATGTATCAGAAAGCATATAGCAATTGAACTATTGAAATGACTTGATCTTTATGCTACGCTTATCTATAGGAGTATGTCCACCATATCATTCTCCTAATGATATGATCTTGTTGTTGATAACATCTCAATGTTCATGATAGGGAAACCACAATCATTTATCAACCAACAAGCTAGTGAAGTATAGAGGCTATACTAGGGACTTCAAATTAAGTTTACAAATCACACAAGTATTAATGTTTCCTTGTTAATACTATTATAGCATGGATGTAAACATTTATCATAAACACAAAGATATAATAATAACTACATTTATTATTGCCTCTAGGGCATATCTCCAACAGTCTCCCACTTGCACTAGAGTCATCTAATCTAGATTACATGGTAATATACCGAACACCCATGGCAGTTTAGTGTTGGTCATGTTTTGCCCTCGGGAGAGGTTTAGTCAACGGATCCGCCACATTCAGATCTGTGTGTACTTTGCAAATCTTTATATCCCCATCCTGGATATGTTCTCGAATAGCGTGAAAACGTATCTTGATATGCTTCAGCTTCTTGTGTGACCTTGGTTCTTGCGCATTGGCTATGGCGCCCATGTTATCACAGTAGATAGACATTGGGTCCAGCGCACTAGGAACCACACCCAGCTCTGTAATGAACTCTTTCATCCATATCGCTTCTTGTGAAGCCTCCGAAGCAGCCATGTATTCCGATTCAGTTGAAGATCTCGGCACAACGCTTTGCTTTGCACTCCTCCAGCTAACTGCTGCACCATTCAAAATAAATACGTATCCAGATTGTGATTTAGAATCATCCGGATCGGTGTTCCAACTAGCATCGGTGTAACCATTAACAACGAGTTGTTCATCACCTCCATAAGAAAGAACCATATCCTTAGTTCTTCTCAAGTACTTAAGGATGTTTTTGACCGCTGTCCAATGATCCACTCCTGGATCACTTTGATATCTGCTAGTTAAACTAACAGCATATGCGATGTCGGGTCTAGTACATAGCATGGCATACATTAGAGATCCTATGGCTGATGCATAGGGAGTCTTACTCATCCTTTCTCTATCTTCTGCCGATGTCGGACTTTGAGTTTTACTCAAGGTCGTATTGGGCAACATGGGCAAGAACCCTTTCTTGCTTTCTTCCATTCCAAACCTCTTTAGAACTTTGTCCAAATATGTACTCTGTGACAATGATATTTGGTGTTTTGATCTATCTCTATAAATCTTTATGCCTAATATGTAAGCTGCTTCGCCAAGATCCTTCATTGAAAAACTATTATTCAAATATTCTTTGACACTATTAAGAAGGTCTACATCATTCCCAATCAACAATATGTCATCCACATATAGTATTAAGAATGCTACAGAGCTCCCACTCACTTTCTTGTAAATACAGCTTCTCCACAAGTTTGTATAAAACCAAAACTTTTGATTACCTTATCAAAACGTTGATTCCAACTTCGGGATGCTTGCTTCAATCCATAGATGGACCGTTGAAGTTTGCATACCTTGTTAGCATCTTTAGGATCGACAAAACCTTTGGGTTGCATCATATACAATTCTTCATCAATATCTCCATTGAGGAATGCTATTTTGACATCCATCTGCCATATCTCATAATCATAATATGCAGCGATTGCTAAAATAATCCTCACAGACTTTAGCTTCGCTACCGGTGAGAAAGTCTCATCGTAGTCAACTCCTTGAATTTGTCGAAACCCTTTTGCGACAAGTCGAGCTTTATAGATAGTAACATTACCATCAGCATCTGTTTTCTTCTTGAAAATCCATTTGTTCTCGACAGCCTTTCGGCCATCCGGTAAGTCCACCAAAGTCCATACTTGGTTTTCGTACATGGATCCAATCTCGGATTTCATGACTTCTTGCCATTTATTGGAATCTGGGCTCATCATCGCTTCCTCATATGTCTCGGGGTCATCGGTGTTATCCACCAACATGACACTCATTACGGGATCATACCAATCTGGAGTGGTACGAGTTCTCGTTGACCTCCGAGGCTCTGTAGCAACTTCAACCGAAGTTTCATGATCACCATCATTAGCTCCCTCTCTTATTGGTGCAGGCACCACAGGAACTTCTTCCGGTGCTGCGCTACTCGCAATTTCGAGAGAAGGTTCGACAACCTCGTCGAGTTCTACTTTCCTTCTAGTCACCTCTTTCGAGAGAAATTCCTTCTCTAGAAAAGATCCATTCTTGGCAACGAAGGTTTTGCCTTCGGATCTATGATAGAAGGTATACCCAATAGTTTCCTTTGGGTATCCTATGAAGACGCATTTTTCCGCTTTGGGTTCTAGCTTGTCCGGTTGTAACTTCTTTACATAGGCTTCGCATCCCCAAACTTTAAGGAACGACAATTTAGGTTTCTTCCCAAACCATAATTCATACGGTGTCGTTTCAACGGATTTAGACGGTGCCCTATTTAAAGTGAATGCGGCTGTTTCTAATGCATAACCCCAAAATGATAGCGGTAAATCTGTAAGTGGCATCATAGAACGAACCATATCTAAGAGAGTTCGATTACGATGTTCGGACACACCATTACGCTGTGGTGTTCCCGGCGGGGTCAATTGTGAAAGTATTCCGCATTTCTTCAAATGCACGCCAAACTCGTAACTTAGATATTCACCTCCACGATCAGAACGTAGAAATTTAATCTTCTTGTTATGTTGATTCTCTACCTCACTTTGAAACTCCTTAAACTTCTCGAAAGTTTCGGACTTATGTTTCATGAAATAGATACACCCATATCTACTCAAGTCATCCGTGAAGGTAAGAACATAACGATAACCACCGCGCGATGCTACACTCATTGGACCACACACATCGGTATGTATGATTTCCAATAAGTCCGTAGCTCGCTCCATCATCCCAGAAAATGGAGTCTTAGTCATTTTTCCCATCAGACATGCTTCGCATCTTTCAAGTGATTCAAAATCAAGTGATTCAAGAAGTCCATCGGAATGGAGTTTCTTCATACGCTTCACTCCAATGTGACCAAGACGACAGTGCCACATATAGGTCGAATTATCGCTTGATTTCAAACGTTTAGCCTCAATGTTGTTGATATGTGTATTTCCACTATCGAGATTCAATATGAATAGACCATCTATCAAAGGTGCATGTGCGTAAAACATATTACTCATATAAATCGAACAACCATTATTCTCGGACTTAAATAAGTAACCGTCTCGCAATAAACAAGATCCCGATATAATGTTCATGCTCAACGCAGGCACCAAATAACAATTATTTAAGTATAAAACTAATCCCGATGGTAGATGAAGGGGTAGCGTGCCGACCGCGATCACATCAACCTTTGATCCATTTCCCACGCGCATCGTCACCTCGTTCTTCGCTAGCTTCCGTTTATTCTACAGCACCTGTTTCGAGTTACAAATATGAGCAACCAAACCAGTATCAAATACCCAGGCACTACTACGAGTACTAGTAAGATACACATCAATAACATGTATATCATATATACCTTTCTTCTTGATGTTGCCGTTCTTCAAATCCGCCAAGTACTTTGGGCAATTCTGCTTCCAGTGACCTTCTCCCTTGCAGTAAAAGCACTCAGTATCAGGCTTAGGTCCAGCCTTGGTCTTCTTCTCCGGTGTGGTAACTTTCTTACCACCCTTATTGAAGTGTCCCTTTTGCTTAGACTTGCCTTTCTTGAATTTGGTGGTCTTATTGACCAACAACACTTGGTGCTCTTTCTTGATCTCCACTTCTGCAGATTTCAACATGGCAAAGAGTTCTGGCAACGTCTTGTTCATGTTCTGCATGTTGTAGTTCATCACAAAGTTCTTGTAACTTGGTGGTAGTGATTGGAGGACACGGTAAATCCCCAAAGCATTAGGAATCACTATACCCAAGTTTTGAAGTTTGTTTGCGTGCCCAGACATCTTAAGCACATGCTCACTGACGGAGCTGCCCTCTTCCATCTTGCAGTTAAAGAACTTTTCAGAAGCCTCATAGCTTTCAATTGCCGCATGAGTCTCAAAAATCAATTTGAGATCCTCGACAATATCATATGGGTCTGAATCCTCAAACCTTTTCTGAAGCTCCGATTCCAAACCATACAAGATAGCACACAGAACTATGGAGTACTGATTCTTTCGAGCGAGGTAAACATTCTTTACTTCATCGGGAGCATCATCTGCAGGTGGGTCACCCAGCGGTGCATCCAGCACATAGGTCAAATTACCAGCTGTGAGGACAATCCTCAAATTGCGGAACCAATCCGCGAAGTTGCTTCCATTGTTTTTCAACTTTTCTTTCTCTAGGAACGCATTAAAATTGATGGTAGGGGCTGCCATTGATCTACAACATATTTGCAATAGTTTAGACTAAGTTTATGACAAATTGAGTTCAAATTAATAATGAAATTAAACTAGGTGAACTCCCACTCAAAACAATATCCCTCACATTGTTTTAGTGATCACACGAACCAAATCCACCATATCAACACCGATCATCACGAGAGTTGACATAGTTTCAATGGCGAACAATCGACATGTTCATCATATCTACTATATGATTCATGCTTTACCTTTCGGTCATCCGTGTTCCGAGACCATGTTTGTACATGCTAGGCTCGTCAAGATCAAACCTTAGTTTCCGCATGAGCAAATCTGGCTTGCTCACGTTGTATACACTTGCAGAATCTAACACACCCGATCATCACGTGGTGCTTCGAAACAACAAGCTTTAGCAACGGTGCTAACTAAGGGTGAACACTTTATGACTTGAAATTGATGTGCATGAGGGATCATCTTATAATGCTACCGTCGTCTACTAAGCAATACAAGATGCATAAAGGATTAACATCACATGCAATTCAATATATATGTGATATGATATGGCCTTTCTTCTTTGTGCTTCCGATCTCCATCTTCAAGCACGAACATGATCTCCATCATCACCGGCATTTGCATCAAGGTCAATGACGCTTCTCCATGGTTGTCGTCCACCGGCTTCAACTATTACAACTACTTTGAATAGACACGCGGGTCTTAACATAAATTAAAGACAACCATATGGCTCCTGCCGGTTGCCAACTTACAATAAGGAACATTGCATACATCAAATATAATCACAATCATGGACATATCACATCACTGCACACCCCTGCAAAACAAAGTTAGACGCCTCTACTTTCTTTGCATATTTTACGTGGTTTGGGGCTTTCAATAAGTGTCGTTCTAACTTACGAACAAGAACCACAACATTGATACTAGCATTGTTGATCACCCGTTGTAAATTGGATCTTAACTATGCTAGGAGAAACAGGCACCCGCAAAGCCACTTATGCAATACAAGTTGCATGTCAAGCGTGGAGCAAGTCTCATGAACGATGTCATGTAAGGTTAGCCCGGGCCGCTTCATCCCAACATACCGCAAGATGCAAAGTACACAAGAAGAAATCAATAATAAAAGCATCAACGCCCACAATGACCATTGTGTTCTACTCGTGCAACAGATCTACATATAGACACGGCTCTGATACCACTGTAGGGGTTCGTAGCATGGAAAACAAAAAATTTCTATCGCATACAAACAAACAAGCCAAGATCTATCTACTAGATTGTAGCAACGAGTCGATGGAATAACTTACCCTCGAAGATTCCAAAGTGTTTAACGAGAGCAGATTCTCGTGGGTGATGTAGTCGTACTCTTCCCGATCTCAAGATCGTGTAGACGATCCTTCCGGCGCTGCGTTCCGGCAGCGCTCCCGCAGTCGGTCACATGTTCGGTACTCGACGAAGACCTTCCTCTCCCTTGTTCTAGCAGGCAGCGGAGGTTGTAGCACTCTCCTCGTGATTCCGGCAGCACAACGGCGTGGTACCGGAAGTAGAGGGGAGATCCCGCAGGGCTTCGCCTTAAGCCGGAGCGAGTATGAGAGATGGCTATTAGTGGTCTAGGGATTAGACACACCAATTAGAAGGCTCTAAACCGAAGGCTAGGGCAATTATAAGCTCTAAACCAAAACGGCTCTAAACCGGAGATTAGAGGATAGGAACTTGTGTGTCTAGAGGAGGAGGCCCTGCCCCTCTTTTTATGGGTGGAGGGGCCGGCGCGCCAGGGGAGGGAGGGGAGACCCTCCCCAACTCGGCCTAGGTGGGCCGCCGGCTTGGAGAGGAGGGACTCCTCCCCCAAGTCGGTTTTTGCCTCCTCTTGCTTGTTTCCCACAGTTTCTTGTTTTAGCCGTTTGACTTTCAAACTGGACATTTGACTTTTCTGTTTTAGGATTCAATTTAATCCTTCATTTGGAACAGCAAGAACACTTAGTACATGATGCAATCATTCCAATATGTAATGACACATTCATGTACCCCTCCCCCCTCCCGGAGTGCCGGACATTCCGGAACCTTCTAGAACATTCACCGGAATCATTTCCGAACTCCGAAACGGGACTTTCCTTATATGAATCTTATTCTCCGGACCATTCCGGATCACCTCGTGATATCCCGGATCCCATCCGAGACTCCGAACAACATTCGGTCTCTTTCTCATAATACCATAACTACTCAAAACAACGTCGAATCCTTAAGTGTGTCTCCCTACGGTTCGTGAATTATGCGGACATGATCGAGACACTTCTCCGAACAATAACCAAAAGAGGAATCTGGAAATTCATATGGCTCCCACATACTTCTACGATTACTTTGCGATCGAATGAACCACTTACATACGATACCAATTTCCCTTTGTCTCGCGATATGTTACTTATCCGAGGTTATGATCGTCGGTATCTCTGCATACCTAGTTCAACCTCGTTACTGATAAGTACTCTTTTCTCGTTCCCGTGATATGTGATCCCTTGTGAGCCAGTCACATGCTTGCAAGCTAATTGGATGACATTTCACCGAGAGGGCCCAGAGAATATCTATCCGTCATATGGATGGACAAATCCCACTCTTGATCCATGTGTCTCAACCAATACTTTCCGAACACTCAATGCCACCTTTATAGCCACCCAGTTACGGTGTGGTGTTTGATGTCATCAAAGCATCCATCCGGTAAAGGTGATATGCATGATCTCATGGTCGAAGGAATTAGGTTACTATGTATCAGAAAGCATATAGCAATTGAACTATTGAAATGACTTGATCTTTATGCTACGCTTATCTATAGGAGTATGTCCACCATATCATTCTCCTAATGATATGATCTTGTTGTTGATAACATCTCAATGTTCATGATAGGGAAACCACAATCATTTATCAACCAACAAGCTAGTGAAGTATAGAGGCTATACTAGGGACTTCAAATTAAGTTTACAAATCACACAAGTATTAATGTTTCCTTGTTAATACTATTATAGCATGAATATAAACATTTATCATAAACACAAAGATATAATAATAACTATATTTATTATTGCCTCTAGGGCATATCTCCAACACTTATATGGACAATGTCCCAACCGAGGTATCTCAAACCTTTCCTTCCACCCCTGGCGAAAAAGACAAATTCCTACCAAATCAGCAGGAAGTGGGTCCGATTTGAACTACAGGTACATGATCCGATACACATTATTTTTTGAAAAATTAGTTTTAGACTCACAATATCATGTTTATTCATAGATCCAATGCGAGTTTAGCAAGGCTCGGCCCTGAGCTAAGAATCTTTATGCCCGCCATTTTGACCAAAGTTTGAAACGGGCATAATAAATTCAAAAACGGTCCGATCAATGCAAATCCTTCACGTGGTGTCTCATTATGTGACATAGTTGCAAGAAAAAATACCAAACTTGGTATATTACAAGTGTATCAAAAAACCTTCTCAGAAATGACCTATCATGTTCGAGGTTTCATAGCTTTCGGGCCAAAGACCAATGTTATGACCCGAATCACGGCATAGTTTGTGATAATATGCCCATATTATGCACCCATATGTATCATGGGATGGCAAACAATGTTGCAGGAGAAAGTTTTCCTTTTCGTCGCACAAAAAAACCATTTTCCATTGTTCGAGCGCAAATAACGCATCGTTTTGTGAAGCAACCACCAAATGAAAGTTTCAAAATGCTACCATACCATTTTTCAAAAATAATAGGCCACCGTAAATGGACAAATGTCCTAACCGGGGTATCTCAAACCTTTCCTTCCACCCCTGGCAAAAAAGACAAATTCCTACCAAATCAGTAGAAAGTGGGTCCGATTTGAACTACAGGTACATGATCCGATGCCCATTATTTTTTGAAAAAATGTGTTTTAGACTCGCAATATGCTATTTCTTTAGAGATCCAACGCAAGTTTAGCGAGGCTCGGCCCTGAGCTAAGAATCTTCAAAACCATAGTTTCAAAATCATATGTTGAATTATGATATTGTCCCTACTATGGACTAACATGGTATTAGTAGATCCACAATTTAAAATAACCATACTATTCATAATTAACATCCTAGTATGATCTAATGAAATTTATAAAAATTTAGAGACAAAAATCAATTATTTTGGAGTTCTTATGAGAAAGATACACAAGAATTATGAAAACACAAAAAGAAAACGAAAAAAAACATAACCGGACCTAATATACTGCGCCCAAGGTCAAAGCCCGCCCAAATACACCTTCCCAGCGAGGCCCATTAGGGGGAACCTAGCAGCCAGGCCCAGTTTGGATCGCGGGTGATAGTCAAAAGGCTTGAGCGCGGGTATGGTACAACTAAGTTGTGTTGGTCTGGTGGTTAGGTGCCTTTCATCAGTGGGGAGGTCGCCGGTTCGAGTCCCCCTGGAGCCCCTTTTGAGTTTAATTTGTGGGTGTAATGGAACCAAATATTGACACATAGGTATGCCACATATGCAAAAACTAACACATAGACATGCCATATAGATAAAAATGCTGGGGCAAATGCTTACTCATTTCAACTTTATTCTATTTTAGACGTTATGACCAATTTAAATCGTCGTAATCAGCTACAATATATGTCGTAGGATACATCCTTCATATTATGATGATTTTAGCTACGACAAATATGATGTTTTGGAGTCAAAACGTCTTACTTTTATAGATAAAAATGCTGGGGCAAATGCTTACTCATTTCAACTTTATTCTATTTTAGACGTTATGACCAATTTAAATCGTCGTAATCAGCTACAATATATGTCATAGGATACATCCGCCATATTATGATGATTTTAGCTACGACAAATATGACGTTTTGGAGTCAAAAAATCTTAATTTTTCAAGGTTTTTACCCCTTCAAACGTCTTATGACTATCTAGTGCAAAATCATCGTAGATCTATGACGATTTTATTCACGGTCACTATCAGAAGGTCATAGTTTGCCACATTTCTTGTAGTGAAGCGGGCCGCCCCGCTCTAAACTCATCAGTTCATACCCCAGATTCATGAGGCGGCCCACACGTGGATTTCGTCGAAAACGATATCCTGGGGCTGAATTTTCACATCATAGTCCTTGAGCAGAATTGCATGCTTATTCCCTAGATACCATGGCCCTCCTTTGGCCACACATGCTTTATCTGCATCCGAGCGGAATTCCGCCAAGAACAAGTTAAGCCCCATCGACCGAACAATGAGACCATTAGGGTTTCCCCGTGCCGATGTGACAACCATCCTGATTGTATTCACATGAAGTGTGTTCGGCGTGAGTACCTTCCCTATCAGTGCCCACTCCGGTCCAGGAAGATCTGTGTCTCCCTCGTCATCCAAGATCAAGGGATCGACTTCCTTCTGTGTGAGCTTCAGACGCTCCATCATGTCAATGACCGTTTCCCCGCCACCCGCGGATTTGCCCGATGAATCTCCTACAGGGATCTTGCCTTTCACTCGATTACCAACCGCCGCCACCAGACCTCCCCGTGAAGGGCCATTCCCAGCTGCCGCCACCACACCATACGCCATCTTAATTCCTTTCCCCGCCATCTGGAATGAGCCTTGCTGATCACCGACCAAAGCCAAGGGTGGGCAGTAAACTAGGTTTACCCCTGAGTCACCCCGAACCGCGATGAGATCTAAAGCAAAGCTCGAGCCATGATACCGATGATGGGGGAGGAGATGCGAGACAGGTATGAATGCACGATGCTGAGATCGAGGTCACCAAACAGATTCGTGAGGGTTAGAGTCGGCGATCGCCAAGGAATCGCTAAACCCTACCCGCACTGAAAAATCGCGAGACACGAAAAAACTAGATTTGGTTTAGCATATATGGACTCATGCGTCAAACCTAAACGGTCAATCCCTTAATTGTTTTTTATAATTGTAATTTAATAAAGATTGGCTGTTTCCTAACGAACCATGTGGGCGTAAACTATTTGTATTTAAGCACTATTTTAATTAGATTATCTAATCTAGTTTATTTGCTTGTTAAAATTTATTTTATGATAAAATCTATAAACATATGAAAATTCTGGCTAACACGGACAAATGGATACGCCGCTGGATGTGGTTGGCCGGACCCGACCAAAAACAACCACAAACCGACTCAAACGGACAAAAATGAATCGGTAAAAAAAAGAAACAGACTCAAACGGATAGAAACGGTCTGTTTAGATCTGCCCGACTAAAACGCTTCAGCCAGCGCACAGACTCAAATGTCGCCAGTGCCAAAGCCTCCCACGTGGAAAGTATGGAACAGCATAGTCCACTCTACAGAGGTCCATGGGCTGCATTTATACGAAGTAGTAACAGCGAACAAACCATTATCGATGGGCTGCTTTTGTGGAGTTACCGTCAGTGCTGAGCTATAGCGATGTCCAGTGGGCTGCTGGTGGCGCGCACGTACAGCCTTTGCATATCCACCTGTAGGAACTTAACCCACGAACGACCATTATTCATACATGGACGCACGGCCACAAAGAAATAGAAAGCAGCTGTCGAAAACGGCAACGCCAAGCAAATGAGATCGACCTAAGCAAACGAGGGCAGCTTCAACTTGCGACATAGCAGGTAGTATTCTCTCTAATCCATATTACTTGTCACTGAATTGAATATATATAGCACAAAAATATGTCTATATACATTCATTTCAGTGACAATTAATATGGATCGGGATGCGGCGGTTGCGTACCTTCCATATGTGCCACATGGTGTCGAGTAATCTTCCACTTAGACGGCGGTTCTCGGATATCTAGAGTATGACCTTCCCACTAATCCGAAATCCCGTTGTGAGATTTTTTTTAAAGGAGCATATATTAATATCGGAGGATACCAATTACGCTCGATCTATGCAACAATGTATTGCCCTAACGGCCATACGGATGCACAACGCTAAAAAAGAAAGAAGAATTATAAAAAAGAAAAGTCCTGCTACAGTGCCTTATTCATTGAAACAACAGTACTACCACCACCAAGACAGCACCAGACATCCAGCTTTTCCAAAAAAGATGCCTCCAAGAAGGGAACAGTGCATAAACACCGTCATCGTCCGATCAAAGATCTAGGTTTTTATCCTGAAAAAGTCAACGCTCTCAAAAAAATACCTTCAACAAGGTCATTGTTAGGCACAACCAATTAAGGGCAGACCCTGGGTTTTCAGCCTAAAAGGTAGGACCATGAACCTCTCCTGTGCAGTCTCCCCCACTTGCATGCCACTTCTCCAAGTCACGAGTCACCAAGACAATTCTCATCACCATTCATTCGAACCACCATTTTCAGTCCTCAAATCTCGGTTTCCATGACTTTTTCCGTCAGCACCATGGAACGGGAACATGCCTCATGGTAATAACAACCAGCAGAGCTTCGAAGCGCACCCTCTCAAACCAAACGGTTAGAGTAAAATATAGGTGCGCACGACCGAATCCCATCCGATCCAGCAATCTCTCGGCATGAGCGCACTATGGAGTTCACCGGTGGAACCTTTCAGAACACGACACAGAAACCAGATCAATAGGGACACATATCAGGAAGATCTTCGTCTTGGCTTGAGAGGGATCCGTGACCGCCTCCTTTCTTGAAACCGAGCTAGTGGCCCCACGCCAACCACCGGAAAGATCACCTCCAATAAGAAGAAGGGCACCACCACCATCATACCTAGGGCTGCTTCCCCAGGTGTCCTCGTGCTGCGTGGGAGGCCCTGAGTGAAGGGAATATGCCCGAGAGGCAATAATAAAGTGGTTATTATCGTATTCCTTATTTATTATAAATATTTATTTTGCATGCTATAATTGTATTAATGCAGAAACATTAATACATGTGTATTTAATAAACAAAAAGAAAATTCCTAGTTATACCTCTCTTATAAACTAGCTCGTTTATTAACAAGATGATCAAAGGTTTCCTGATTATGGACAATGGATGTTGTTAATAACGAGGTCACAACATTGTTGGAATAATGTGATGAACATTCATCCGAAGTATAGCATTACGATCAAGGTCATTGTATTTATATTGCTATAACATCATATAAAGTAATCTTAATCCTTAGACCATAAGATCATGTCAATCACTAACACCAAAAGAGTATCTTGATAACATCAAATGTCACAACGTAACAGGGTGACTAAAAAGATGGGTTCAGTGCTACAAAGGTATTATGTTGAGACTCATGGATCAAAGTGGAATTTGTCCATCCCGAAGACGGAGAGATATATTCTGGTCCCTCTTGGTGATATCACATTAGTTAGCTTGCAAGCAAATGTTTTGATCACTAGAATGTTATATCACGGGAACGAGAAAAGAGTGCATGTCGGTAACAAGATCAAACTAGGTATGGAGATACCGATGATCGAATCTCGGACATGTAATATATCATGAGACAAAGGGATTGAGTTACATGAGTATAAGGTTCACACGATCACAAAAGTCATCGTTGAATGTGTGGGAGTCAGTACGGATCTCTAGGTCCCGCTGCTGATTATTGATCGGAGAGGGTCTCGATCATGTCTGCATTATTCGTGAACCGTAGGGTGACACACTTAAGAGATATCGACACCATTCAAATCAAATGATATGCCAGAGAAAGAAAAAGGAAAGTGCAGGAATTTATTTCAGTAGACACCGAAATCGTTTCGGTTGAAATTGCCAAAACTGGTTGTGCATGTGAAATTTAAATGTTGTAAGGGGTTTTATGTGAATGTTTGTTAATTCAATTAATTAACAAAATTCTGAATGAATAAATAAAAGAGTTTTATTTAATGAGAGATTGCATTAAATTTGGTGAAAATTTAATGGAGGTGAGTGAAATTTTGAGTGTGTGGCAATTTATGTTAGTGGGAGGTCCACCCACATGAATGTGGAAGAGGTGGGGGCACCTCCATGGCTGCCATGCCATGGGAGGGGGCTTCCCCCTCTCCCTATAAAAGGCACCTCGCTCCCTCCTCTCATCTCACACCTCCTCGTGAAGGATCTCTCTCCCCCTTTTAGAATTTTCTCATGGTCTCGGATCAGCGAGATACATGTTCCCGGTGTCTTTTTCTGGAAGGATTTGTTGCTTTCGCTGCTTCGCTGGAGCGAGGGCGCGGAGGTTGTCGGGGTACCCGGACGTGTGTGCGATCACGGATGCACCACTGCTTTGCGGTGCTGGACTTGATGGTGTTGAACCGGCTGGACCAGATGGACTTCATCGCGATCTTGAGATCGGCAAGCGTTTGACTATATCATCCACGAGTACAACCTCGTTAATGCTATTCGGTTTTCGAGAGTATATATTCTATGGATGTATATCGACCCGTTGCTTGTATCTAGTATATAGATCTTGGTACATAGTTGTTCTCATTGTAGAAATTTTTGTTTTCTATGCTGTGAACCCTACACTGAGAACCCGTGCCATCGCCAGAGAAAGGAGATGCATCTGACATTTGAGATCGATCCCGTCCAAACCCATCTAGGCCCAAAACAAGCCCGTCCACCGCCGCTGCCCTTCATCTGTCGCCGATTCAGCACACATCCCTGGGTCGCCGCCTCCCTCTTGTGCCGCCACCGACATACTGGAGCAGCAACCCGCCGCCGCTGCGCAGTCACCTTTGCCGCAAATAGAAAAGGTGAGCCGCCGCCGCTGTCGCGAGAACCTCCATCGCCGTGCTGGATGCGGTCGAGCCGAGCCGAGCCACGCCGCACGGGCTTTGCTCGGCGACTGCCCAAGGCGACGGCGGGGGGAGAGGAGGCTGGGTGGGGGAGGAGGGGTGGCGGATGGTTGTGAGATTTCTTAGTAGGTACTAATCAAGGAGGAGAAATTCCCCGCATGAGTTTATTATATCAAAGCAAGAGTTTTACAAGGCGTGTGTCAACACAATAGCGCATAATCGCCACCATCAACTCCAGATACTCCCTCTGTCCCGGTTTAAAGGGCATAATTTGCAATTCTCTGAGCTCTAGGTGTTCTCTGATTGGTCTATTTTATAGTATGGAGAAGAAAATGCGTGAGGAAAAGAAAAGCCACCAAAGCATTCACATTTTTCACACATGTGCATGCAAGCATTTTGTTCTTTTCACACTAGAGTAATTATATAGATAAATGATTTTATGTCTAAATATTTTGGGATTGCATGATTTGCTAATTGTGTTCTTTAAACCGGAATGGAGGGGAGTATATAGTACTCGAAAGGAAAGCAGACAAGTAGGAACCGATATTATTGTAGATATAAAGAAGCTAGCCTGATCCAGTACCAGAAAGGGCTCCGATGGATGGTGATCCGATGGATGGTGCATGCATACATGCACTTAATCATTCTTCCTTGCAGTTATAGGAGTACTTGCAATTAGCATTTACCCACCAATTGGGCGGCACCTGGTACTCGTCTTTTAGTGCGTTGGTACTCTTGTTCACCAGCGCCAAGTCACGGTCCACTAGGAGCTGGAATTTCTTGCCGGCGCCATGGTCCCCGGCGAGACCATGCAAGTAGCACTCGAGGTTGTGGCTCCTGAAGGTGTCGTGTATATACGTCGTCCAGAAGCCGCGGGGGCGTAGGTAGGGCGACCTGCTGGTGTCGATTACCAGCGTCTTAGTCACAGCGTGAAACGGACCATAGTTCAAGCGCGGGAAAGGGCAACATCGGCACGATGTCCTGGGCGTTCCTCACATGGAGTGACCGCAGGTCAGGGAATGAGTTGAAGGCAGCCTTGAACTTGCGATTCCCGACATGGGGGCTCCCGAAAAGGATCGCCGTCACAGGGGACCCTAGGAGGGTGGAGGGGGACACGTTGTAACCGTTGGCTACAATGTCGTCGGCGTTGAGTGTGGCGAGCGTGGCGCCGAGGCTGTGCCCGGTGACGGTGATACTGGTCTCCTCGCCCTCGTGCTTCTTCATTTGTCTCTCCAACTCCGCAAGGACCTGCACGCATGTATGCATATTTGTCAAGACATTTGAACGAGTATGATCGAGGTTCCATGCACGTCCCATTTTTTTTACACCACTCATGGAATTGAAGTGACTAGCACTAGTGCAGCCCCCCCCTTTAACTCCGGTTGGGAGGCCCCTCTAACAGCGGTTCCCCAACCGCTGTTGAGGGTTCGGTGTTAGAGGGGGGGGAGGGGGGGGCTTTAACACCGGTTCTTATACGAACCGGTGTTAAAGGGTGACGCACGTGGGGCTGCCGCAGGCCTCAGCCCCCCCTTTAACACCGGCCCGTATCTGGAACCGGTGTTAAAGGTTCTTCTGCCGCGGCAGAGATTTAGGCCTAAATCTCTGCCGCGGCAGACTTCTGCCTCTGCCCCGTTCTGGGCGTATTTCTGCGGGAGGGGGGAGCGAGGGGGAATCGATCGGGAGCGGTATACACATAAATCGTCATCGGTACATACGAGTACATGAATAATTAAGCAACTATTATTATACACAAACATCGTCATCGGCACATACATCGTCATCGTTCATTTTGGTGGATATCTAAAGAGTTCTCCGCCAGGCGTGACGACCTCATCAAGTATGAACCCCGCCAATTCCTCTTGAATGGCTCGTATGCGTTCAAATGGTAGGAGTTGGTCCCGCATCCGTTCGATCTGAATATATATGAAGAATGGGCCGTCAATATATGTATAAGAATAAAACTCAACACAATTGATGGTAATAAAATAATGTTGTGGACTTTGTTTACTTACTCTAAGTTGTTCTAGTGCGGCTTGGCCCGTCGCACATATCGTGTTGCGAATGAATTCGCAAACATAGTACCCACATAAGTTATTGCCGTGTCCCTGATGCGCGAACTTTACGAGAATAGAGAGTTCAATCAAAATAATAATCAATAAAGCATGATATAATGGAATTGGAAGCTAGCTAGTATTACTTACATTTTGGTCTACAAATTTTAGTTCTTCTGACCATTCACCCACGGCCCTGCCCGTGAACCTTTTCCAAACCCTGTCCGACAAACAAAATGGATAAAGGAGTAATTAATTACTTATTGTCACGAAAGTTGCCGATCTAGTGCGATAATATGATTGAAATTACCTCTGAAGCATCTCTCTAAAGTTTGCCCATATCTCTTTTTCTTTTCGTAACGAGTCCATGACAAGGACTTTTCCTGAGTCGGGTTGAATGACTAGCAGAATAAAGTGGAACCTACGCACGCATAACTCATCATCAGTTACACTTAACATCGAGTAAGCTGAAATAGAATGTGTACAAGAGAGAGGGTAACAGTACTCACGAGAAGTTGTAAGGCAATAGTATTTCCCTTTTGGTTTGTTGTCTCAGTAAAGACGTTAGAAAGTAATCTTCTGTTTGCCCGGGTTTGGTTTCTACCACTTCTTCATGAACTCTATTTGGGTCAACGAACCCAATGTCAAAAGGGCCTCCTTTCCTCCATTCCATAACGTTTTTCCTGCATAATAGTATATACATATATGGTGAGCATATATATATACATGCAATTAATAAAGTGAATGAGATGAGATATAAATTATAGAAATAGTACTTACACACAATAAAGGCTGATGGCAGCTTTGTCGAGTTCCTTCTGATTGAATAGAAAATGCAAGTCTTGAATGTTGAAGTCGATCGCATCATCTCCGCAGAAGAAAATATCATCTCTTATATGCGCCGTGATCCATTCTACCTTTCTCGTCTTGCAGAAATGAAGGTACCACTTGTGCAATTTTCGCATCTTTGTTGGTAGAGTCTTGAGCTCCTCTTTCTTGACGAGATTCTTCCCATACTTCCATGGCTGTATGGGGTTGGCATCGCATTTGGGCAAGTTGTCTCCCATGACGTTCAAGTATGCAATGTAAGTCATCCCCATCTCCTTGGCCTTTCTTTGTAGCTCTGCCTCGTAATCATTTACGGGAGGAGCGTCCCGTGTGTCGAACATTTGGAGCGGGGCACATGATTGGTTTTCCTGCTCTCCGAGCATGGGAACTGTTTTCTGGGGTGCCTCACGACTGCTACTTTCAGTCTCCCTAGGGCGCCTTGCATCCGCCTTCAAAATCTGGCGCTCGTAGTCCGGCACAAGTGGGGTTTCAGGTTTCAAAAGATTATTGTAAAACTTCTCCACCACCGCCGGATCTATTTTCTCCTTTGGCTCGGCCCGTCTAGGTGCAAAGAATTTCTTGACCTGTTCTTCCGAGATCCTATTGGTCTCCTCGTCGCTGCGATTCCACGGTAAAACCGGCAATGTCTTGGCGGAAGGCTGCGGGACGTAGTTTTTTGAACTCTTTAGCGTACGGTTTCCTGCGGATTTCTTTGTGGCAGTGCTACTGATGCTCCTCGTGGCAGTGCTCTTCCGCTTACGCTGAGGAGATGGCTGAAGCACCGGAGATGGCTGACGCGCCGGAGATGGATGCCGCGCAGGAGATGGCTGACGGGCCGGAGATGGCTGCCGCGCAGGAGATGGCTGCCGCGCCGGAGATGGCTGCCGCGCAGGAGATAGCTGAAGCGGCTCAGACTGCTGACGTTGCGGAGACGGCGGGGGTGCCAGTGACCTCCAATTTGGAAGCACAATGTGTTCCTTCTTCCAAAGAATGGTTGTTTTCACTGCAAATTTGAGTTGAGTTTCCCCTTCACCTGTAGCATGGTCAAGCTGTGCTTCCTCATATTCCTTCACAACCTCATCCACCCCGACAATAGCATAGCCATCTGGAATCGGTCGGCAGTGGTAAGTTCCACCAGCTACAGGAGGTAAGGCATAGCCGACAGCCACCTTAATGGATAAGCCCATTAATCTCACATGCAGCTCAGCGTGTTCGCTCTCCGTGATCTCATCCACGGGGTATCGAGGACCCGTCATTTCAAGCGTGGGTTGCACGTTCTCCGTGGAAGCCACACTGCTTTTCCGCGCAGAGTCTGGGCCGCGGGCAGCTTCCAATGCAGGCTCTTCGTGCCACTGAGATGGGCCGGTAGCTTGATGGCTCTGTTGTGCATTCACTTGCGCCTGCAGCGCCGCAAGTGCATGTTCTATCTGTGTCATCCGCTCTATACGCTCTTTTTCTTTTCTGCCGCGCCATCTGTAAGAGTCGCTCCAGTCGGCAAACCCATCCTTCCACGTCATACCCCCTGTGCCTCGTGCATGTCCAGGGTGTTCTTTTTTACCGATGGCGCGTGTGAGCTGGTCATTCTCTCTGTCGGGATGGAAGGTCCTGGCGGATGTTTCCTCGTATGCCGTGATGAGTTCAGTGACGGGTTTGGCAAGGAGGGTTGGGAAGATACACAATCCTGTTTCTGGGTCCAACCTTGCCCCGATTCCGTAGAACCAAGTCTTTGCACGTAGGTCCCACCCATTTGTCTGGGGTGTGATCCCTCTCTCGCGCAGGGCCTTCTCAGCTTCCTCCCACTTAGGCCTCTGAGATATGTAGCCACCTGACCCCGTCCTCTGGTGATATTCCTTCTTCAGGGCATTAAGCGCATTGGTTTCTGACCTCTTTTTAGCTATAGCACTTTTTTTATATGTCTCAAATTCGGGCCAGTGAGGTCTTATCTTCGCATAATATGCGTCTTCGAAATTTGGAGTCTCGCCAGCTTTGACAAATTTGTTCAATTTTGTCTTCCAGTTGCGGAAAGCGTCAGCCATCTTCTTTAGAGTCCACTCTTTGACCTTTTCCTTTATAACCGGGTTGTTTTCATCCTCCTCTGGCGGAAGGGTGAAATTTACCAACAACGAATTCCAAAGCGTTTCTTTGGATCTGTCATCGACAAAGGTACCGTCGCCCTTCTTTGGCTTATTCCAATTTTCAATTATGATTGGAATTTGGTCCCTAACAAGAACTCCAGCCTGACGTACAAATTTGTCTGCGGCCTTCTTGGGCTCCATCGGCCTGCCATCAACACGGACTGCTTCGATCGTGAACTTTGCACGATCTTTCAAACGCTGGCTCGCGCCTCGCTTGCTCTTTTTCATAGAAGAAGATGGTTGCTGGCTGGTCGATCCAGAGGGCTAAAAGAAGAAAGAAGCGTTAATTAATTAATACATTGTGGCATCCCGCAAAACCACTACTAGAAAATCGCGTTGTTTTTGTGCATTGCATCAACATGACCGCATGCTCATGTCATCATGCCACATTGCATTTAAGCATCGTCATGTCATCATGCATGGTTTTGTCTAAAACTATTCCTAAAAAGCCTAATTTTGTTTTCTAGATATTCCCTCTCTAGTTCAAACGAAACTCTGGTCTCTTCCAGATTATTTTGTTGTCTAAAAATTATTTGCAAAAGTCTATTAAAGCCAAAACAGATAAATAAATGTTTTCGGGGAAGGCCGCGACCGGCCAGGCCCAAAGGGCCCAGCTGGCAGCAGCCTACTACCCCAAATAAATATCTAAACCTAATCCTAGCCCTGCCCTACCCAAACCCTTTTATACCTAAACCTAGTCTACCCAGCCCCCTCCACCTCACCCCGACCAACCACAGCTTGCCACCTCACCGTTCCCTCCACCTCATCACTCCACTCAGCCACCTCACCAATCCCAGCCTCCACCCCACCCCCCTGGTCAACAACCTCTGGCCCCACTCCCACTCCCTCACACCCACGCACGCCACAGCCCCACCCCACCGCCACCCGCGGGTCCCACCTGCCCCGACCGACCCCGCCTGGCCCCACCACTCCCCACCTCGTCTCCCCCAACGCAGCCCCCGCCCCTCTCTTCTCCCCCCCGACCCGTCCCTCTGCTCAACAACCGCCGCCGGCGCCCATCTCCGGCCGCCCGCCGACCCTCCTCCGCTGCCTGCGCCAAGTCCGGCCACCGCCCCTCGCGCCGGCCTCCCTCCTCGCTGTCCGCTTGCCTCCCCGACCTCTCCCCGCCGCGCGGTCCTCCTCCGTAGTCGCCGCTCCGTCCTCTCTGACCTCCTTCCTCCCCGGCGCCGCCGCGTAGCCCCGCGTCTGGGCGCCCGCCCAACGCCGCCACCGTCGGGCCCGCCTTCCACCCCGTCCTCCTCGCCTCCGGTCTTCCTCGCTGGCCGCCGCCAATCTCCTCTGCTCCGGCCTCCCGAGCCCCGCCTCCTACAACCACCACCGCCGGGGCCATCCCCTCCCCTCCCTGCGCGCTCTGCCCGCCGGCCTCCGCCCGGACGTCCTCCTCGCCCTGCTCCGGCGCCCCGTCTTCCGCCACCGCCGGCAGCGACATCGTCGCCTGGCCGCCACCTCGCTGCCCTGCATCAACCCCAGCCGCCGTCGCCTGCAGAGCTCCGCCCCACCCCTCCTTCCTCGCTCGCCCCGACCCGGCCTCCGTCTCACCGTCGGCCTCTGTCCGCGCGCCCTGGCCCTATTTTTTGTGATGCCTCCTCGACCTCCAAACATGTCCCTGCTCGAGCTTGCTGTTTGGTTGAGTCCCGTGTAGGGCTGCTGCTTTTTCCATATAGTGCTGCTGCCTGGAAACCAAACCATCTGCTCGTATGTTTAAGTTAATGTGGGATCTTGTACGCCCACATCGACTTCTTCCGACCTCTTGTACCGACAAGACCGACCTCGACAAAACAATTGGCGATGGTCCGCGAAGTTCAACACCGACAAAAGGCGGATAACAAGATCCAAGATCGTCGTCACGGAACGCTAAGATCTACTTCACGGATCCGAAGACCCCGGTAACCGATCCACTCAAGTTCGCCATCGACGACAAGATCGGCACCGACCAGGGCGGATCCGATGTGCCCCGACGCCAACCAAGTTCTTCTTCTCGGATGTGGCAAGATCGACCGCTTGGACCCAAGTTCTCCTCTTGTATCTGAACCTCGCCGATCCCCGACGAACCCTGTCGAACCCCGAACCCCTCGGAGCCCAAGTTCGCCGAACCCTAATGTGTGACCTCTAACCGACACCCTATATTTTATAATATATGACATTATGAAATGTTGCATGTAAATCATTCATACTCGCATGCATATCTTTTGGTTTGGGGACCTTATGCCGATTCACCTTAATTAAATATGGGGTCATATGCGGGCTTATCTAGCCTAATATTGGCTCCATTTAAACTTGTGTAGCGAACCGGTGCTATCTTTTGCCATGTTAAGACAACATTTAAATTGCGGGGTATCTAAATAACATGAACCTATTAATTAAATGTCGGGACCCTGGTTCCGCTTAATATGACCTAACTGCATCGCATCTTTGCCATGTCATACATCATACATGCATCATGCCCGATCTTTTGCCATAGTATTAAATAGTGCATCCGGTGTTTATTCTAGTGTTTTGGTTCTTCGCGGATAAGGCCGTTGAGTTGATGCGAGTATCGACCCGATCTTCGGATGAACCTTTGGCAATGTTTTCAGGCGAGCATCTCCCCCTTTCTACCTATCTTACTTTTATAGTATTTATTCCCTCCTGTTGATCTATTGCTATCTGTGTTGCGATGCTCTAGCTTTCGTACCTGTGATATCCCTTGCAGCCTTATATTGCCTTGGACACCTCCTATTACCTGTTGTTTGGTAGATAGTTGGACCTGTGCGTCGTAGTCGCTTGCTCAAGTGCTGTTGCGTATCGTCAAGTACCACAGTTGTTGGAGTATTGCCGTGTGTTTATTGTTGGAGATGATCATAACTTTAGTTATTGTTTAAAAACTAAAATTGAAGTAAGTAAATGCAGAGGCACAGGTGGGCAATAGATGTTATTTGGTTGTTAACCGTCCACTTGTGTCCCGTAGGACCCCGAGTACTTGATACATGTTCCTTCAATATTCGTGCTATCCACATCCGGGAGGATTATGGGACCCCCCTGAGCCAGAGCTTGATTCATTCTTATTTCTTGGGGCCACAAACTAGTTTGAGGTTTTATTTACTATCCTGTACTTATGCCATGCTTTACTGTTTTATTTAAATTGTGCGAGGTACTGCACACTGTACTGTTTAGGATCGGGACACGTTTTCGCGGTATCGACAAGCCCAGTCACACTTTCGGGTTCCCAGTCGTTTACAGCCGTCCACCCAAACCTTGAGTCCGTCTCAGAGTCAGCTAACTTCGTTGCGGGTATACTTAATGGGGTGGCCCCCTGAAATATTTCTGAATCTGGTGATTGCTTTGTCGTGAAGGCCACGTTGGGTTTTGATTTGGTTTTTCCGAGGTTGATCGAGTGTGTGTTGCTATTTGTGCACCCCTGCAGGGTAAAACTTTCTGAAAGTCGTGTCCGCGGTTATGGACGACTTGGAGCATAGTATCTCGATCATAGACAACTATAACTAAAGTAGTGCTATAAATTTGACTTTATAATGACTAGTAATCAGCTTCACTATAATGGAATGGCTAAATAAAACTGCCAACAAATGCTTGTTTGGGTTGTCGCTTGCTACCATTGTATCTGACTAGTAAGGATTGCAACTATAACGGAATGGCTAAATAAAAGTGCCAACAACTGCTGGGTTTTGGGATATCTCATGCTATTTGTATCTGACTAGTAAGTGTTGCAACTACAACGGAATGGTTAACTAAAAGTGCCCACTGCTTATTATATCAGGATGACTATCTATACTTGACTAGTAATTGCTGCAACGATAACTGAATAAATAAAACTGCCAACTGTGTGAGTTCCTCGGTTGACTTCCTCGTCTGGTCTCGAGGGGGAAATACCAGGATGGGTTTGTTTGGTGTTAGAATCAGGTTGGATCCGAATAGATCTTTCTCGTCCCTGTCGGATAGTCGCCAGTTTTATCGAGTCTCTATAGGTTGTTTAGTGCATGCTGCGCTGCCGCTCAGTCCACCATACCTATGTAGGCGAGGACCGCCGAATTCTAGCCTCGCCGTGTACTGGCCTCAGTACTGACCGCTCTCTCTTTTCCTTTGCCCTTTGTCAGCACCCCTTTTGTTTAAGAAGGTTGTGAGATCGACGTCGTTAGCAGGGTTACCCTTCCGGCTTGGCCTGGGCAGGGTTATGGACGCCATAGGTTATTCTTCAGGGCTCTTAGCCCCATTTGCATCTTGTCTGTAGCTGGACGCTCTATTGTTTTCAAGGTGATTTGGATCTTTGTTCTGTATATCTATATTCTTGACTCATGGAGTCGTGTTGTATATATATCTGTTCTGTGGGTCCCATCGAGGACTGTTGTGTAATGTTATTACTTCGTTTTCCACCCGCATGCAAGTGCCTGGTGGGCACCTTTGAATCGTTTCTATGCGGGTTTGGCGGGAATCGCTAAAACTTGCATAGGGCCGATTTTGAGGGTGTTACAGAGTGGTATCAGAGCTCAGCAGTTGCGATACCCCACAAGTCCAGCCTGTAGGATAACCTAGCTAACGGTCGCAGTAGAGTGTCAAAACTATTTTTGCAAAACCGGTTGGATAGTTCTGATTAGGTCTGATTTTACTCCTTACCCCTCTGCTGCTCTCCTCTCACCTCTGCGTGTTTTGAACCCGCTCTCTTCTCTCTCTTCGAGTCCAGGATTTCTCGTGGTTGGGTTTTCGTCGTACCTTCAGGGTTTCGCTTCCTCCTCTGGTAACGGTGTTGCTACATCTGGTCTTCGTGCTATCCGAGGAATCCTTCGTCTGGTGGACTTCTCTTTGTTCCTTCTCGTGCCTTCCGGTGTTTTCCGACGCGACGACATCATCTACGTCAGATCCGATGCAGAGTCTGCATCACTCCTTTGTTTCTGAACCTCGATTGTTGAGATCTTCAGTCTGATTCCGAGAATGGTTGCACGCTTTTCTACTGATTGTGCAGAGTAATAGTTTGGGTGCGTGATGGATTGGCCCCCATGCCGACTACCCACTCTATTCGCTTGTGTACATTGAAGTGGATGAGAATGCATCGGTTCCCTCTTTCCATCGAAGCTAGAGGTGGCTTTATTTGTTGATACCTCTACCTTCGACCTTTTGTTCCCGGAGTGTTCTCTCGACGATCACGGACAACAACCTCTTGTTAGTGTTGTCGCGAGGATCTACACGATGCGAGAAGATTCAGATCGCCGCCCTTCTTCCCGGTACCATGAGGCAGATCTCGAGGGCGAGATCCATTGTTAGTGGTGTCGAATTGTGGCATCCCGCAAAACCACTACTAGAAAATCGCGTTGTTTTTGTGCATTGCATCAACATGACCGCATGCTCATGTCATCATGCCACATTGCATTTGAGCATCGTCATGTCATCATGCATGGTTTTGTCTAAAACTATTCCTAAAAAGCCTAATTTTGTTTTCTAGATATTCCCTCTCTAGTTCAAACGAAACTATGGTCTCTTCCAGATTATTTTGTTGTCTAAAAATTATTTGCAAAAGTCTATTAAAGCCAAAACAGATAAATAAATGTTTTCGGGGAAGGCCGCGACTGGCCAGGCCCAAAGGGCCCAGCTGGCAGCAGCCTACTACCCCAAATAAATATCTAAACCTAATCCTAGCCCTGCCCTACCCAAACCCTTTTATACCTAAACCTAGTCTACCCAGCCCCCTCCACCTCACCCCGACCAACCACAGCTTGCCACCTCACCGTTCCCTCCACCTCATCACTCCACTCAGCCACCTCACCAATCCCAGCCTCCACCCCACCCCCCTGGTCAACAACCTCTGGCCCCACTCCCACTCCCTCACACCCACGCACGCCACAGCCCCACCCCACCGCCACCCGCGGGTCCCACCTGCCCTGACCGACCCCGCCTGGCCCCACCACTCCCCACCTCGTCTCCCCCAACGCAGCCCCCGCCCCTCTCTTCTCCCCCCGACCCGTCCCTCTGCTCAACAACCGCCGCCGGCGCCCATCTCCGGCCGCCCGCCGACCCTCCTCAGCTGCCTGCGCCAAGTCCGGCCACCGCCCCTCGCGCCAGCCTCCCTCCTCGCTGTCCGCCTGCCTCCCCGACCTCTCCCCGCCGCGCGGTCCTCCTCCGCAGTCGCCGCTCCGTCCTCTCTGACCTCCTTCCTCCCCGGCGCCGCCGCGCAGCCCCGCGTCCGGCCGCCCGCCCAACGCCGCCACCGTCGGGCCCGCCTTCCACCCCGTCCTCCTCGCCTCCGGTCTGCCTCGCCGGTCGCCGCCAATCTCCTCTGCTCCGGCCTCCCGATCCCCGCCTCCTACAACCACCACCGCCGGGGCCATCCCCTCCCCTCCCTGCGCGCTCTGCCCGCCGGCCTCCGCCCGGACGTCCTCCTCGCCCTGCTCCGGCGCCCCGTCTTCCGCCACCGCCGGCAGCGACATCGTCGCCTGGCCGCCACCTCGCTGCCCTGCATCAACCCCCGCCGCCGTCTCCTGCAGAGCTCCGGCCCACCCCTCCTTCCTCGCTCGCCCCGACCCGGCCTCCGTCTCACCGTCGGCCTCTGTCCGCGCGCCCTGGCCCTGTTTTTTGCGATGCCTCCTCGCCCTCCAAACCTGTCCCTGCTCGAGCTCGCTGTTTGGTTGAGTCCCGTGTAGCGCTGCTGCTTTTTCCATATAGTGCTGCTGCCTGGAAACCAAACCATCTGCTCGTATGTTTAAGTTAATGTGGGATCTTGTACGCCCACATCGACTTCTTCCGACCTCCTGTACCGACAAGACCGACCTCGACAAAACAATTGGCGATGGTCCACGAAGTTCAACACCGACAAAAGGCGGATAACAAGATCCAAGATCGTCGTCACGGAACGCTAAGATCTACTTCACGGATCCGAAGACCCCGGTAACCGATCCACTCAAGTTCGCCATCGACGACAAGATCGGCACCGACCAGGGCGGATCCGATGTGCCCCGACGCCAACCAAGTTCTTCTTCTCGGATGCGGCAAGATCGACCGCTTGGACCCAAGTTCTCCTCTTGTATCTGAACCTCGCCGATCCCCGACGAACCCTGTCGAACCCCGAACCCCTCGGAGCCCAAGTTCGCCGAACCCTAATGTGTGACCTCTATCCGACACCCTATATTTTATAATATATGACATTATGAAATGTTGCATGTAAATCATTCATACTCGCATGCATATCTTTTGGTTTGGGGACCTTATGCCGATTCACCTTAATTAAGTATGGGGTCATATGCGGGCTTATCTAGCCTAATATTGGCTCCATTTAAACTTGTGTAGCGAACCGGTGCTATCTTTTGCCATGCTAAGACAACATCTAAATTGCGGGGTATCTAAATAACATGAACCTATTAACTAAATGCCGGGACCCTGGTTCCGCTTAATATGACCTAATTGCATCGCATCTTTGCCATGTCATACATCATACATGCATCATATGCCCGATCTTTTGCCGTAGTATTAAATAGTGCATCCGGTGTTTATTCTAGTGTTTTGGTTCTTCGCGGATAAGGCCGTTGAGTTGATGCGAGTATCGACCCGATCTTCGGATGAACCTTCGGCAATGTTTTCAGGCGAGCATCTCCCCCTTTCTACCTATCTTACTTTTATAGTATTTATTCCCTCCTGTTGATCTATTGCTATCTGTGTTGCGATGCTCTAGCTTTCGTACCCGTGATATCCCTTTGTGGCATCCCGCAAAACCACTACTAGAAAATCGCGTTGTTTTTGTGCATTGCATCATCATGACCGCATGCTCATGTCATCATGCCACATTGCATTTGAGCATCGTCATCATCTTGCATTTGCTTGCATAAAACTATTTGCGGAAAAACCTATTTTTGTTTTCTAAACGCCTCGTCTTTAATTCAACTCAAACCCGGGTCTCCGGAATATTTGTTTTGTCTACCCGCGGTTTGCAAAAACCCTGTTGTAAATAAATAAAATATTTAATTATTTTTAGGGGGCAGCCAACCGGGCCGATCCGACCCAGTCGGCCACCCCCAGTACAATCGGTCCACCTTAAACCCTACCCCAAATCTTTTCTACCCTATCCTAACCTACCCAGCCACTCCCAGCCCTCCACCTCACCTCCCCAGTCCACCTCACCCCCTGGACCCCCAATCTCCACCCAACCCTGCCACCTCACCAATCCACCAGCCCCCTCTCCCTCTCTCCTCCTGGGCCCCACCCCACACAACACACACTCCCTATTCCTACCCCCTCTCCCTTCCACCCTGGCCCCACGCCACCGGTCCCCCTGGCCCACCCGCAGCAACCCACCCACACCCGACCTGGCCCCGTCCCCACCGACCTCGCCTTGGCCCCACCTCCTGCCCACTCCCTCTCTCTCCCTCAGCCCGTTCCCCACCAACCGCGCCCCGCTTCCGCAACCCCGGCCCCCACCTTGCCTGGTCCGCGTCCTCCCTCCTCCGCTGCTAGGGAGCCGCCCAACCACCTCCGGCCTCCCCCTCCTCCCCAGGCTCCTCTCCGCCGCGCGCCCCCCCTCTGCTCCAACCACCGCGGGCCGCCGCCGCCGCGCCCGGCGCCTCCCGCCGCTCGGGCTCGCCCCGACGGGCGCCGCCGCCTACGCCTCCCCTCGCCGCCGGCCGCGAGCTTCCCTGGCTGTCCCCTCTCTGCAACCGCAGCGCCGTCGCCCTCCCTCGCGTCCCCGTCCTCGCCGCCACCGGGCTCCGGCCGCGCCGCCGCGGGACCCCTCCGACCGTCTGCGAGCCCGGCCCCGCCTCCAACCTCGAGCGCCGCCCGAGCCCGCGTCTCCGGCGCCTCCCTCCTCATCCGCCGGCCTCCAGCACCCGGCTCGCGCCCGGCCGCCCTTCTGCGCGACCTCGCCACTGCCGGCAGAGGCCCCTCTCCCCAACGCCTGACCGCCATCTCGCCGTCGACTCCCTGCGAGCGTCGTCGACCTCTCGAGAACGCAGCGTCCTCGCCGAGCTCGTCCCTTCCCCAGCGTCGCCGCTCCCGCCATATTCCGCCTTCGGCCAGTACCGCTGTTCGTGCCTCAGTTTTTCATCTCGTTGGCGCATACACCGCATCGTTCCGTGTTGGTCTGCCCATGTGGGCCTACGGAGTCCCTGCTCGTGTATGTCTCTTGATGTTGTCAAGTTGCAAGAATCTGGGCATCGAGGCCACTATCCTGCTGGCTCCCCGTCGCTGCTAGTTGTGTGGTGGATGTAAAATACTGAGGTACATCTGGCGACAAGGGAATGGTGGTACCGCTCATGTCATGGATGTGATGTTCGTATGAAGATTGCTCGGTGCCACCTGAAGTCTGAACCAGAACCAAGTCCATCGTCAACATCGAGATCGGAACATTATGTACGCCGACCCTCGGACTGAAGGCCATTCCGGACCCGGAGATGCCCAGAACGCCAAGTCCGTCTTCCTGGACGCCATGCTCTTCTTCATGGATCCTCGTGATCTTCTTCCCGGACCCGAAGACTCGTCGCCCTGATCCGAAGACCGATCCCGGAGTCTGAAGCCGAACCGCAACCCTCGGAACGCCATGATCTACTACGCGGATGAGATGGCCGAGGCCCGAAACCGAAGACCACCTCCTCAGAACGCAAAGTTCACCGAGACCCCGAAGCCCGATCCCGGTGATCCGAAGGCCACGCCAAGACCCGAATCCGAAGACCGCCAAGATCGTCACCCGAACGACAAGCACTTCGCCGCGGATACGCCAAGTTCTTCATCCCGGACGCCAAGACCGACTTGATGGCGCGGACCCGACAAGATCTGCGCGACGGAAAGATCGGCCGCTTGGACCCAAGTTCCCCGTCACGACAAGTTCTCCATCTTGTATCCGATCCCGTCGAACCCTGAACCCTGTCGAACCCCGAACCCCGGAACCCCAAGATCGCCGAACCCTAATGTGTGACCCCTTTTCTCGAGCCCTATTTTATAAATGTAATAACAAATTGATGCATATTAAATTGTCATACTCGCATGCATATTTGTGTGGTTTGGGGGCCTTATGCCGATTCACCTTATAATTAAATATGGGGCCCATATGCGGGCAAATCTAGTCTTATATTGGCCTCATTTAAATTTGTGTAGCGAACCGGTAACTTATCTTGCCCTGTTATTACAACATTTAATTTGCGGGGTAGATAAATAACTTGAACCGTTTAATTAAATGTCGGGACCTCGGTTCCGCTTAATATGGCCTAATTGCATCGCACCTTTGCCATGTCATACATCATACATGCATCATGCCCGATCTTTTGCCGTAGTATTAAATATTGCATCCGGTGTTTATTCTAGTGTTTTGGTTCTTCGCGGATAAGGCCGTTGAGTTGATGCGAGTTTCGACCCGATCTTCGGTTGAACCTTCGACAATGTTTTCAGGCGAGCATCTCCCCCTTTCTACCTATCTTACTTTTATAGTATTTATTCCCTCCTGTTGATCTATTTCTATCTGTGTTGCGATGCTCTAGTTTTCGTACCCGTGTTATCCCTTGCAGCCTTATATTGCCTTGGACACATCCTATTACCTGTTGTTTGGTAGATAGTTGGACTTGCGCGTCGTAGTCACTTGCTCGAGTGCTGTTGCGTGTCGACAAGTACCACAGTTGTTGGAGCATTGCCGCATGTTTAATGTTGGAGATGATCATGGCTTTAATTATCGTTCACATTAATTATTGTTTAATAACTAAAATTGAAGTAGGTAAGCAGAGGCACAGGTGGGCAATAGATGTTATTTGGTTGTTAACCGTCCACTTGTGTCCCGTAGGACCCCGAGTACTTGATACTTGTTCCTTGAATATTCGCGCTATCCACATACGGGGGAATTATGGGACCCCCCTGAGCCAGAGCTTGATTCATTCTTATTTCTTGGGGCCACAAACTAGTTTGAGGTTTTATTTACTATCCTGTACTTATGCCATGTTTTACTGCTTTATTTACGATTGTGCGAGGTGCACCTGTACTGTTTAGGTAAGCGGAGTGTTTTCGCGGTATCGACAAGCCCAGTTTTGGGTTCCCAGTCGTTTACAGCCATCGACGCAAACCTCGAGTCCGTCTCGGAGTCAGCTAACTTCGTTGCGGGTGTACTCAATGGGGTGGCCCCCTGAAATATTTCTGAATCCTGTGATTGCTTTGTCGTGAAAGCCTCGTTGAGTTTTGATTTGGTTTTTCCGAGGTTGATCGAGTGTGTGTTGCTATTTGTGCACCCCTGCAGGGTAAAACTTTCTGAAAGCCGTGTGCGCGGTTATGGACGACTTGGAGCACAGTATCTCGATCATAGACAACTATAACTAAAGTAGTGCTATAAATTTGACTTTATAATGACTAGTAATCAGCTTCACTATAATGGAATGGCTAAATAAAACTGCCAACCAGTGCTTGTTTGGGTTGTCGCTTGCGACCATTGTACCTGACTAGTAAGTATTGCAACTACAACGGAATGGCTAAATAAAAGTACCAACAACTGCTGGGTTTTGGGTTATCTCATGCTAATTGTATCTGACTAGTAAGTGTCGCAACTACAACGGAATGGTTAACTAAAACGGCCCACTGCTTATTTTATCAGGATGATTATCTATACCTGACTAGTAATTGCTGCAACGATAACTGAATAAATAAAACTGCCAACCGTGTGAGTTCCTCGGTGGACTTCCTCGATTGGTCTCGAGGGGGAAATACCAGGATGGTATTGTTTTGTGTAAGATTCAGGTTGGATCCGGATAGGTCTTCCTTACCCCTCTCTGATAGCCGCCAGTTGTATCGAGTCTCTATAGGTTGTTTAGTGCATGCTGCGCTGCCGCTTCAGTCCACCATACCTATGTAGGCGAGGACCGCCGAATTCTAGTCTCGCCGTGTACTGGCCTCAGTACTGACTGCTCTCTCTTTTTCCTTTGCCCTTTGTCGGCGCCCCTTTTGTTTAAGCAGGTTTGAGATCGACGTCGTTAGCAGGGTTACCCTTCCGGCTTGGCCTGGGCAGGGTTATGGACGCCATTGGTTATTCTTCAGGGCTCTTAGCCCCATTTGCATCTTGTCCGTACTCGGACGCTCTATCATTTTTCAAGGTGATTTGGATCTTTGTATATTATATCTGTACTCTTGACTCATTGAGTCGCTGTTGAATATATATCTGTTCTGTGGGTCCCATCGAGGACGGTTGTGTAATGTTATTACTTCGTTTTCCACCCGCACGAAAGTGCCTGGTGGGCACCTTTGAATCGTTTCTATGCGGGTTTGGCAGGAATCGCTGAAACTTGCATAGGGTCGATTCTGAGGGTGTTACAGAGTGGTATCAGAGCTCAGCAGTTGCGATACCCCACAAGTCCAGCCTGTAGGATAACCTAGCTAACGGCCGAAGTAGAGTGTCAAAACTATTTTTGCAAAATCGGTTGGATAGTTCTGATTAGGTCTGATTTTACTCCTTACCCCTCTGCTATTCTCCTCTCACCTCTGCGTGTTTTGAATCCGCTCTCTTCTCTCTCCTCGAGTCCAGGATTTCTCGTGGTTGGGTTCCATCGTACCTTCAGGGTTCGCTTCCTCTTTTGGTAAACGGTGTTGCTACATCTGGTCTTCATGCTATCCGAGGAATCCTTCGTCTGGTGGACTTCTCTTTGTTCCTTCTCGTGCCTTCCGGTGTTTTCCGACGCGACGACATCATCTACGCTAGATCCGATGCAGAGTCTGCATCACTCCTTTGTTTCCGAACCTCGCTTGTCGAGATCTACAATCTGAATTCCGAGAGTTGATTGCATACTCCGCCTATTCGTGTGCCGAGTAATGGTTTGGGTGCGCGATGGACTGATCACCATCCGACTACTCTTATCATTCGCTCTTGTACATCGAATCAGTGGATCCAGCAATTTCACTCCGTCCACGGAAGCTAGAGGTGGCTTTATTTGTTGATACATCTACCTTCGACCTTTTGTTTCCGGAGTGTTCCCTCGACGATCACGGACAACGACCTCTTGTTAGTGGTGTCGTGAGGATCTACACGAAGCGAGAAGATTCAGATCGCGTCCTTCTTTCCGGTACCATGAGGCGGATCTCGAGGGCGAGATCCATTGTTAGTGGTGTCGAATTGTGGCATCCCGCAAAACCACTACTAGAAAATCGCGTTGTTTTTGTGCATTGCATCATCATGACCGCATGCTCATGTCATCATGCCACATTGCATTTGAGCATCGTCATCATCTTGCATTTGCTTGCATAAAACTATTTGCGGAAAAACCTATTTTTGTTTTCTAAACGCCCCGTCTTTAATTCAACTCAAACCCGGGTCTCCGGAATATTTGTTTTGTCTACCCGCGGTTTGCAAAAACCCTGTTGTAAATAAATAAAATATTTAATTATTTTTAGGGGGCAGCCAACCGGGCCGATCCGACCCAGTCGGCCGCCCCCAGTACAATCGGTCCACCTTAAACCCTACCCCAAATCTTTTCTACCCTATCCTAACCTACCCAGCCACTCCCAGCCCTCCACCTCACCTCCCCAGTCCGCCTCACCCCCTGGACCCCCAATCTCCACCCAACCCTGCCACCTCACCAATCCACCAGCCCCCTCTCCCTCTCTCCTCCTGGGCCCCACCCCACACAGCACACACTCCCCATTCCTACCCCCTCTCCCTTCCACCCTGGCCCCATGCTACCGGTCCCCCTGGCCCACCCGCAGCAACCCACCCACACCCGACCTGGCCCCGTCCCCACCGACCTCGCCTTGGCCCCACCTCCTGCCCACTCCCTCTCTCTCCCTCAGCCCGTTCCCCACCAACCGCGCCCCGCTTCCGCAACCCCGGCCCCCACCTCGCCTGGTCCGCGTCCTCCCTCCTCTGCTGCTAGGGAGCCGCCCAACCACCTCCGGCCTCCCCCTCCTCCCCAGGCTCCTCTCCGCCGCGCGCCCCCCCTCTGCTCCAACCACCGCGGGCCGCCGCCGCCGCGCCCGGCGCCTCCCGCCGCTCGGGCTCGCCCCGACGGGCGCCGCCGCCGCCTACGCCTCCCCTCGCCGCCGGCCGCGAGCTTCCCTGGCTGTCCCCTCTCTGCAACCGCAGCGCCGTCGCCCTCCCTCGCGTCCCCGTCCTCGCCGCCACCGGGCTCCGGCCGCGCCGCCGCGGGACCCCTCCGACCGTCTGCGAGCCCGGCCCCGCCTCCAACCTCGAGCGCCGCCCGAGCCCGCGTCTCCGGCGCCTCCCTCCTCATCCGCCGGCCTCCAGCACCCGGCTCGCGCCCGGCCGCCCTTCTGCGCGACCTCGCCACTGCCGGCAGAGGCCCCTCTCCCCAACGCCTGACCGCCATCTCGCCGTCGACTCCCTGCGAGCGTCGTCGACCTCTCGAGAACGCAGCGTCCTCGCCGAGCTCGTCCCTTCCCCAGCGTCGCCGCTCCCGCCATATTCCGCCTTCGGCCAGTACCGCTGTTCGTGCCTCAGTTTTTCATCTCGTTGGCGCATACACCGCATCGTTCCGTGTTGGTCTGCCCATGTGGGCCTACGGAGTCCCTGCTCGTGTATGTCTCTTGATGTTGTCAAGTTGCAAGAATCTGGGCATCGAGGCCACTATCCTGCTGGCTCCCCGTCGCTGCTAGTTGTGTGGTGGATGTAAAATACTGAGGTACATCTGGCGACAAGGGAATGGTGGTACCGCTCATGTCATGGATGTGATGTTCGTATGAAGATTGCTCGGTGCCACCTGAAGTCTGAACCAGAACCAAGTCCATCGTCAACATCGAGATCGGAACATTATGTACGCCGACCCTCGGACTGAAGGCCATTCCGGACCCGGAGATGCCCGGAACGCCAAGTCCGTCTTCCTGGACGCCATGCTCTTCTTCATGGATCCTCGTGATCTTCTTCCCGGACCCGAAGACTCGTCGCCCTGATCCGAAGACCGATCCCGGAGTCTGAAGCCGAACCGCAACCCTCGGAACGCCATGATCTACTACGTGGATGAGATGGCCGAGGCCCGAAACCGAAGACCACCTCCTCAGAACGCAAAGTTCACCGAGACCCCGAAGCCCGATCCCGGTGATCCGAAGGCCACGCCAAGACCCGAATCCGAAGACCGCCAAGATCGTCACCGGAACGACAAGCACTTCGCCGCGGATACGCCAAGTTCTTCATCCCGGACGCCAAGACCGACTTGATGGCGCGGACCCGACAAGATCTGCGCGACGGCAAGATCGGCCGCTTGGACCCAAGTTCCCCGTCACGACAAGTTCTCCATCTTGTATCCGATCCCGTCGAACCCTGAACCCTGTCGAACCCCGAACCCCAGAACCCCAAGATCGCCGAACCCTAATGTGTGACCCCTTTTCTCGAGCCCTATTTTATAAATGTAATAACAAATTGATGCATATTAAATTGTCATACTCGCATGCATATTTGTGTGGTTTGGGGGCCTTATGCCGATTCACCTTATAATTAAATATGGGGCCCATATGCGGGCAAATCTAGTCTTATATTGGCCTCATTTAAATTTGTGTAGCGAACCGGTAACTTATCTTCCCCAGTTATTACAACATTTAATTTGCGGAGTAGATAAATAACTTGAACCGTTTAATTAAATGTCGGGACCCCGGTTCCGCTTAATATGGCCTAATTGCATCGCACCTTTGCCATGTCATACATCATACATGCATCATGCCCGATCTTTTGCCGTAGTATTAAATATTGCATCCGGTGTTTATTCTAGTATTTTGGTTCTTCGCGGATAAGACCGTTGAGTTGATGCGAGTGTCGACCTGATCTTCGGTTGAACCTTCGACAATGTTTTCAGGCGAGCATCTCCCCCTTTCTACCTATCTTACTTTTAAAGTATTTATTCCCTCCTGTTGATCTATTGCTATCTGTGTTGCGATGCTCTAGTTTTCGTACCCGTGTTATCCCTTGCAGCCTTATATTTCCTTGGACACATCCTATTACCTGTTGTTTGGTAGATAGTTGGACTTGCGCGTCGTAGTCGCTTGCTCGAGTGCTGTTGCGTGTCGACAAGTACCACAATTGTTGGAGCATTGCCGCATGTTTATTGTTGGAGATGATCATGGCTTTAATTATCGTTCACTTTAATTATTGTTTAATAACTAAAATTGAAGTAGGTAAGCAGAGGCACAGGTGGGCAATAGATGTTATTTGGTTGTTAACCGTCCACTTGTGTCCCGTAGGACCCCGAGTACTTGATACCTGTTCCTTGAATATTCGCTCTATCCACATACGGGGGAATTATGGGACCCCCCCTGAGCCAGAGCTTGATTCATTCTTATTTCTTGGGGCCACAAACTAGTTTGAGGTTTTATTTACTATCCTGTACTTATGCCATGTTTTACTGCTTTATTTACGATTGTGCGAGGAGCACCTGTACTGTTTAGGTAAGCGGAGTGTTTTCACGGTATCGACAAGCCCAGTTTTGGGTTCCCAGTCGTTTACAGCCATTGACGCAAACCTTGAGTCCGTCTCGGAGTCAGCTAACTTCGTTGCGGGTGTACTCAATGGGGTGGCCCCCTGAAATATTTCTGAATCCTGTGATTGCTTTTTTGTGAAAGCCTCGTTGAGTTTTGATTTGGTTTTTCCGAGATTGATCGAGTGTGTGTTGCTATTTGTGCACCCCTGCAGGGTAAAACTTTCTGAAAGCCATGTCCGCGGTTATGGACGACTTGGAGCACAGTATCTCGATCATAGACAACTATAACTAAAGTAGTGCTATAAATTTGACTTTATAATGACTAGTAATCAGCTTCACTATAATGGAATGGCTAAATAAAACTGCCAACCAGTGCTTGTTTGGGTTGTCGCTTGCGACCATTGTACCTGACTAGTAAGTATTGCAACTACAACAGAATGGCTAAATAAAAGTACCAACAACTGCTGGGTTTTGGGTTATCTCATGCTAATTGTATCTGACTAGTAAGTGTCGCAACTACAACGGAATGGTTAACTAAAATGGCCCACTGCTTATTTTATCAGGATGATTATCTATACCTGACTAGTAATTGCTGCAATGATAACTGAATAAATAAAACTGCCAACCGTGTGAGTTCCTCGGTGGACTTCCTCGATTGGTCTCGAGGGGGAAATACCAGGATGGGATTGTTTGGTGTAAGATTCAGGTTGGATCCGGATAGGTCTTCCTTACCCCTCTCTGATAGCCGCCAGTTGTATCGAGTCTCTATAGGTTGTTTAGTGCATGCTGCGCTGCCGCTTCAGTCCACCATACCTATGTAGGCGAGGACCGCCGAATTCTAGTCTCGCCGTGTACTGGCCTCAGTACTGACCGCTCTCTCTTTTTCCTTTGCCCTTTGTCGGCGCCCCTTTTGTTTAAGCAGGTTTGAGATCGACGTCGTTAGCAGGGTTACCCTTCCGGCTTGGCCTGGGCAGGGTTATGGACGCCATTGGTTATTCTTCAGGGCTCTTAGCCCCATTTGCATCTTGTCCGTAGTCGGACGCTCTATCATTTTTCAAGGTGATTTGGATCTTTGTATATTATATCTGTACTCTTGACTCATTGAGTCGCTGTTGAATATATATCTGTTCTGTGGGTCCCATCGAGGACGGTTGTGTAATGTTATTACTTCGTTTTCCACCCGCACGAAAGTGCCTGGTGGGCACCTTTGAATCGTTTCTATGCGGGTTTGGCGGGAATCGCTGAAACTTGCATAGGGTCGATTCTGAGGGTGTTACACCCTTGCAGCCTTATATTGCCTTGGACACCTCCTATTACCTGTTGTTTGGTAGATAGTTGGACCTGTGCGTCGTAGTCGCTTGCTCAAGTGCTGTTGCGTGTCGTCAAGTACCACAGTTGTTGGAGTATTGCCGTGTGTTTATTGTTGGAGATGATCATAACTTTAGTTATTGTTTAAAAACTAAAATTGAAGTAAGTAAATGCAGAGGCACAGGTGGGCAATAGATGTTATTTGGTTGTTAACCGTCCACTTGTGTCCCGTAGGACCCCGAGTACTTGATACCTGTTCCTTGAATATTCGCGCTATCCACATCCGGGAGGATTATGGGACCCCCCTGAGCCAGAGCTTGATTCATTCTTATTTCTTGGGGGCACAAACTAGTTTGAGGTTTTATTTACTATCCTGTACTTATGCCATGCTTTACTGTTTTATTTAAATTGTGCGAGGTACTGCACACTGTACTGTTTAGGATCGGGACACGTTTTCGCGGTATCAACAAGCCCAGTCACACTTTCGGGTTCCCAGTCGTTTACAGCCGTCCACCCAAACCTTGAGTCCGTCTCGGAGTCAGCTAACTTCGTTGCGGGTATACTTAATGGGGTGGCCCCCTGAAATATTTCTGAATCTGGTGATTGCTTTGTCGTGAAGGCCTCGTTGGGTTTTGATTTGGTTTTTCCGAGGTTGATCGAGTGTGTGTTGCTATTTGTGCACCCCTGCAGGGTAAAACTTTCTGAAAGCCGTGTCCGCGGTTATGGACGACTTGGAGCACAGTATCTCGATCATAGACAACTATAACTAAAGTAGTGCTATAAATTTGACTTTATAATGACTAGTAATCAGCTTCACTATAATGGAATGGCTAAATAAAACTGCCAACGAATGCTTGTTTGGGTTGTCGCTTGCTACCATTGTATCTGACTAGTAAGGATTGCAACTATAACGGAATGGCTAAATAAAAGTGCCAACAACTGCTGGGTTTTGGGATATCTCATGCTATTTGTATCTGACTAGTAAGTGTTGCAACTACAACGGAATGGTTAACTAAAAGTGCCCACTGCTTATTATATCAGGATGACTATCTATACTTGACTAGTAATTGCTGCAACGATAACTGAATAAATAAAACTGCCAACTGTGTGAGTTCCTCGGTTGACTTCCTCGTCTGGTCTCGAGGGGGAAATACCAGGATGGGTTTGTTTGGTGTTATAATCAGGTTGGATCCGAATAGATCTTTCTCGTCCCTGTCGGATAGTCGCCAGTTTTATCGAGTCTCTATAGGTTGTTTAGTGCATGCTGCGCTGCCGCTTAGTCCACCATACCTATGTAGGCGAGGACCGCCGAATTCTAGCCTCGCCGTGTACTGGCCTTAGTACTGACCGCTCTCTCTTTTTCCTTTGCCCTTTGTCGGCACCCCTTTTGTTTAAGCAGGTTGTGAGATCGACGTCGTTAGCAGGGTTACCCTTCCGGCTTGGCCTGGGCAGGGTTATGGACGCCATAGGTTATTCTTCAGGGCTCTTAGCCCCATTTGCATCTTGTCCGTAGCTGGACGCTCTATTGTTTTCAAGGTGATTTGGATCTTTGTTCTGTATATCTATATTCTTGACTCATGGAGTCTTGTTGTATATATATCTGTTCTGTGGGTCCCATCGAGGACTGTTGTGTAATATTATTACTTCGTTTTCCACCCGCACGCAAGTGCCTGGTGGGCACCTTTGAATCGTTTCTATGCGGGTTTGGCGGGAATCGCTAAAACTTGCATAGGGCCGATTTTGAGGGTGTTACATACATGTAGAACAAGATTGTTGGTGGAAGTCAGCAGAGGCTTAATCAATGCATATACCTCGCCGGACTTTGTAACCATTAAATTGCGTTCACCGGAGTCTTCATCTTCTCCATGACTAGTACTTGAGCTGTCGTCATCATGTCCCTCCAAGTTCAGATATTGTGAGGTGTCCTCATCAATAATGTTCTCCATTATTTCTTCTTCTTTAAGGTTTCTACTAAGTGGATCCATAGTTTCTAAAACAATAATATTATCTAGAGTAAGAGTGTAAACATTCAAGTGGACTTGGATTCATACACAAATATACATATTATTCATACAAAAATACACAAATGAAATTAAAACCCTAAGGATGCTTGATCATTTTAAACGAGTTCCGAGGGGTCGAAACCCTAATCAGGATGAAACTATGTTGCCCGCGAACCAGCCCCGCTTGACACCCTATCTATACTACTACTCCCTCCATAATTACATGCCATCTTAGTTTCGAGTTTCCCGATGTTAGTGAGATGTGCAATGATACACTATATTAAAAAAGACAAGCAAGACTGGTGGGGAAATGGTTGCTCCTGTTGGACTGACGACATGGGGGAACTACTTCGTATCGCTTGTGACTGACCACGTCGGTGTGTTCTTAGGATGAAGATCATCTTCAATTTCGACGCATTCGCACCAACTGGTTTTAATAGTTGGTGTTGATTTCAATAAAGTTCTTAATACTGTAAATACTAAATATGAAGACAAAAGTTCAAGATTACATATATTAGCAACGATGAGAGCGCGCATGTAAAATAATCACCGACATATTGCGACCAAAAAAAATTAAGTACTACACAAGTGCCAACAAGTGCATCCATATATGTCCTGCTTGGCCTTTTACATTCCGCTTGTTATTCTTTGATACAGATGAAGATTACTTCACTATTTTTAATTGGTTTTATACTCACGAGTATTCCCTCCATTCCTATCCTGCCAACATATACTTGATAGTATTGTTGCTGGATCACAAATCCATTATGGGCCGGTGGTTGCTTACCATGGATCGCGGTATGCCATATCCCATTTTTTTATTCATTCATATAAGATCCTTTCATGCTGTTTTTAATTCTAAAAAATGGGCCTAATTTTTTGTGCAACAAAATGTTTGTCCAGATTGTCTACATGGATCACCTGGACTTCCCCGTGTCTACTTTGTCCACTCATCGGATTAATGATGCCATCCCGCGAGCCTCCAATATATCAGATGCGGACTTCATGTTTGTTGTGAAGCATGACAAAAACAAGCTGACATTAATTCCAAATACATTTGGTGTCCGACCAGTGAGTCATTACACAGTTTCTACTTCCAAATACATTATAGTTTTCCTTGCACGGGCTTATTGTTATGTAATACTATGTATTTTGTAGTTCCGTCCATTCAACGCCACCCCCTACGTTGTTGTGGATGCAAATCTTGGAAACAAAGATTTTGAAGCACCTACGAGGGCGAGGGCGAGGGCGAGGACGAGGACGCGGCGGCTCCGATGAGGGGCGAGGGCGAACGCGGCGGCTCCGGCGAGGGCGATGGCGAGGGCTCCGGCGGCTCCGGTGAGGGCGAGGGAAGAAAGGAGGGGAAGGTGAATTAATACCCCCCCTTTAACAACGGTTCGTGGCACGAACCGGTGTTAAAGGGGGGATCCGTTTCCCGCGCGCATTTATTACCCCCCCCCCTTTAACACCGTTCCAGCGCGCGGGAAACGAAATAAATGCCCCCCCTTTAACACCGGTTCCTGTCTAGAACCGGTGTTAAAGGGGGGCATTTATTTCATGCATTAAAGGGGCATTTTTAATTCAAAAAATATGATATGAATTTAGAAAATTCATATCTTTTTCATTTCAACTCAGAAAAATATGAATAATATATCATAATTTTCAGAAAAATAATATCTATCCATTCATGTAAATCATTTTATATTTACTTTACATGAAAATTTTCAAAATAATTAAAACACTTACATATAAATTTTGATTATTCAATTCAAACAAAAATAAATTGTTAATTCCTAAAACTTTTAACATAATAAATATTAAGCATCTAAAAAATGATTTTTATTAGATCAAATCATATTTTAATGCCGCATCTTTTGTATTAACATTTTTGAATTGATTGGATATTTAAATGTCGCATCTTTTGTATACACTTGAATCTCACCAAGCCTCGCTCAACTTGCATTATTTTTTGATAAAATAGCATATTGTGAACCTAAAAATGATTTTTGTAAAAAATCATGAGCATCGTATCATGTACTTGTAGTTCATATCTGACCCACTTCCTGCCGATTCGGTAGGAATTTGTCTTTTTTACCAGAGGTGGACGGAAAGGTTTCAGATCCCCCTGTTGGTACATAAAAGAACTGAAAATTAAGATACATGGCCAGATTAAGTAACAATCGTCCGAACTGGAACTGAAAATTAAGATACATAAAAGAACTAAAAATTAAGATACATGGCCAGATTAAGTAACAATCGGCCGAATTTGTTTTGGAATGTTGGAGTGATTCAGTCATGCTCCTGCCTACACCTATAATACTCGCCACTGTAGTCGTCGTACTCGCCGCCGCCGTCATCGCTGTCGTTGTCGGGGTCGCCGTAATTGAACCTCTGGAGAGTACGCGTGGGCTGGACGTGAGGGTAGCGCGTGGGCTGGACTTGAGGGCAGCGCAGACGGGGGTTAGAGTCGGCGGCAGTGTCATAGGCCATGACGCTCTGGAGAGTCCGACCGCGCCACCATAGCCGCCGGCCGGCCTCGTTGAAGTTAGGAGGAGGTGGGCCGTCCTCCTCGTGCCTGGCGAGCGCCCTCTCATGCCGATCCACGAAGAAGGCTTCCCAAGTAGGGAAATAGTCGGGATGCCATCTGGGATTCCTCCGCTGCTCCGGCGTGAGCTCAAAGTAGTAGTGGTTCGTGATGGCCATCCGGCGCGCCACACCTAGAGGGACAGGAGGAACCGGCACGCCTCCGACGCTCAGCATCCAGCCGACAGGGACACAGTAGCCTGGCGGGCAGGGGTAGTTCGAGGCGCAAAGCGCCTCCGCCTCCCTGGGGGTTAGTGCTACGGTGGAAGCCATGGGAAAGAGTGATGAGGTTGTAGATATGAGTCTTGAGATGTGCAATGACAATGGAGGCCAACCCCCTACATATATATATAGTGAACTAGCGGGAAGAACTGGAGGGAAGAATTGGCGGGAAGAAAAATGGCGGGAAGAAGAACTGGCGGGAAGAAAAATGGCGGGATGAACCTTTAGTCCCGGTTGGAGACACCAACCGGGACAAAACACGAGTCAGCACTAATAATAGGGGTGAGTGTCGACATTATTTCGTGCGGCGTGTACCTTGTCCCGGATGGTGTCACCAACCGGGACTAAAGATGAACCTTTAGTCCCGGTTGGAGACACCAACCGGGACTAAAGATGAACCTTTAGTCCCGGTTGGAGACACCAACCGGGACAAAACACGAGTCAGCACTAATAATAGGGGTGAGTGTCGACATTATTTCGTAAGTGTCAACACTATGTCGAGCTGCTTGTACTATAAATAGGCATCCTTGTGAGTCCAGTCCTCCAGCCAGTTTGAGGCAGGGACACCACTACGACCAGTTTCAGGGAGATGCCGACGGAGCCCAGTCCTCCGGCATCTCCGAGAAACTGGTCATAGAGGCACTCCCTAATATGTGAAATTAGTTAGCTCCCAGGTGTATTGATCTAGTTAGAGAAGTTACAAAGCTGCAAGATGGTTTTCGAGAGCAGGGACACCACTACGGCCAGTTTCAGGGAGATGCCGACGGAGCCTAGTCCTCCGGCATCTCCAAGAAACTGGTCATAGAGGCACTCCCTAATATGTGACCGCGCGCGTTTGGAGATCACTTCTTCTCATAGTCCCGGTCCATCCACAAAACATGACTAACACTCAAGACATGTATTAATATTAAAAACATGAACTAGAGTTACATAATATGAGCATGCACTTCTTGGCATATGTCCTTCCTTATGATCGCTTCAGACGTAACCATGGAGCATCTTCTTTACTTAACGGAATGCTTGGGTCAGTTTTCACTGTGAAGGGCGGAATTTCATCAAACTTATTATAATCTTCTGACATGTCTGTCTTGTCCTCGATTCCCACGATGTTTCTTTTCCCTGAAAGAACTATGTGACGCTTTGGCTCATCATATGATGTATTCGTTTGCATTTTTTTTCTTTTTTTTGGGTCTGGAGGACATGTCCTTCACATAGAAAACCTGAGCCACATCATTGGCTAGGACGAATGGTTCGTCTAAGTTCTTCATAAGATTGTTGAGATCCACCGTTGTCATTCCGTACTTCTTGTCTACCTCAACCCCTCCTCCTGTTAGCTTGACCCATTTGCATCGAAACAAGGGGACCTTAAAATTAGGTCCATAGTCAAGTTCCCATATCTCCTCTATGAACCCATAATACGTGGTCTTTTGCCCATTGTCTTCTGCTGCATCGAAGCGGACACCACTGTTTTGGTTGGTGCTCTTTTTATCTTGGCCTATCGTGTAAAATGTATTCCCATTTATCTCGTACCCTTGGAAAGTACATACAGTCGAAGATGGTGTCCTGGCCAACAAGTACAGCTGATCCCCAACAGTGGTGTTATTCGTGAGAAGTCTTTGCAGCCAGCCGCCAAAACTCGCTATGTGTTCACTTATAATCCATTCATCAGACTGCCCCGGGTGTTTGAGGCGTATTAAATTCTTGTGTTCATTGATATACGAGGCAACCAAGATATATCTTTGTAAAACCGTGTAGTGTGCTTGATTGAGAGAATGCCCGTCCCTACATATCACTGCTTTACATCCTAGGGTGCCTTTTCCACGCAGTCTCCCCTCATGTCGTGATTCTGGAACACCAATCGCCTTAAGGTCAGGAATAAAATCAACACAGAACTCAATGACCTCCTCTGTTACATAGCCCTTGGAGATGCTTCCTTCTGGCCTAGCACAGTTATGAACATATTTCTTTAAGACTCCCATGTACCTCTCAAAGGGGAACATATTGTGTAGAAATACAGGACCGAGAATGGCAATCTCTTCTACTAGGTGAACCAGGAGATGCGTCATAATATTGAAGAAGGATGGTGGGAACACCAACTCAAAGCTGACAAGACATTGGGCCACATCTGTTTGTAACCCTGGTAGGCTTTCTGGATCGATTACCTTCTGATATATTGCATTGAGGAATGCACATAGCTTCACAATGGGTACTCGAACATTTTCAGGTAGAAGCCCCTTCAATGCAATCGGAAGCAATTGTGTCATAATCACGTGGCAGTCATGAGACTTCAGGTTTTGGAATTTTTTCTCTGCCATATTTATTATTCCCTTTATATTCTACGAGAAGCCAGACGGGACCTTGATACTGCTCAGACATTCAAAAAAGATTTCCTTTTCTGCTTTGGTAAGAGCGTAGCTGGCAGGAGTTAAGTGGCATCGTTTACCCTTCTCGTTCTCAGGATGCATAGGCTCTTCAGGGGCCTTCAGACGTTGCTGGTCCTGTCGTGCTTCCGGTGTATCTTTTGTCTTCCCATACACTCCTAGAAAGCCTAGCAGGTTCACGCAAACATTCTTCGTCACGTGCATCATGTCGATTGAAGAGCGGACCTCTAAGACTTTCCAATAGGGTAGGTCCCAAAATATAGATTGCTTCTTCCACATGGGCGCGTGTCCGGCATCGTCATTCGGAACAGATAGACTGCCAGGACCTTTTCCAAAGATTACTTCTAGGTCCTTGACCATACCAAATACCTCCTCACCGGTACGGAGGATAGGCTTCCTCCGGGGTTCTGCCAGACGTTTGAAATGCTTGCCTTTCTTTCTTACTGGATGCAGGTTTGGAAGAAATCGGCGATACCCTAGGTACACAACCTTCTTACATTTATCCAAATATACACTTTCAGTATCATCTAAACAGTGTGTGCATGCATTGTATCCCTTGTTTGTCTGCCCTGAAATGTTACTAAGAGCAGGCCAATCATTGATGGTTACGAAAAGCAATGCTCGTAGGTCAAATGGCTCCCCTTTGTGCTTATCCCACATACGTACACCTGGTTTGGCCCACAGCTGTAAAAGTTCTTCAACTAATGGCCTTAGGTACACATCAATGTCGTTGCCGGGTTGCCTCGGGCCTTGGATGAGCACTGGCATCATAATGAACTTCCTCTTCATACACAACCAAGGAGGAAGGTTATAGATACATAGGGTCACAGGCCAGGTGCTGTGACTGCAGCTCTGCTCACCAAAAGGATTCATGCCATCTGTACTTAGACCAAACCTTAAGTTCCTTGCATCACGTGCGAAGTCCGGGTACTCTCGCTCGACTTTTCTCCACTGTGACCCATCAGCGGGGTGTCTCAACATCGCGTCTTTCTTACGGTCTTCCATGTGCCATCGCAACAACTTGGCATGCTCTTTATTTCTGAAGAGACGTTTTAACCGTGGTATTATAGGAGCATACCACATAACCTTGGCGGGAACCTTCTTCCTAGGGGCCTCGCCCTCAACATTGCCAGGATCGTCTCGTCTGATCTTATACCGCAGTGCAGTGCATACCGGGCATGTATCCAAATTCTCGTACTTCTCACCGCGGTAGAGGATACAGTCATTAATACAGGCATGTATCTTCTGCACGTCTAATCCTAGAGGGCAGACAACCTTCTTTGCTTGGTATGTACTGTCGGGCAACTCATTATTTCTTGGAAGAAGATTCTTCATTTTTACCAACAACTTTGAAAATGCGCTGTCAGTCACACCATTCTCTGCCTTCCATTGCAGCAAATCCAGTGTGGCACCTAGCTTTTTGTGGCCATCTTCGCAAGTTGGATACAACAATGTTTTGTGATCCTTTAACATCTGCTCCAGCTTCTCCTTCTCCTTTTCAGTTTCACATTCTTCCTTTGCATCAGTAATGGCCCGACCAAGATCGTCATCAGCGGGCCCATCTGCTCCCTCTTGATCTTCATTATCTACCTCCGTTGCATTATCATCATATTTAGGATACATATTATGATAGTTTTCATCATCCTCTTCTTCTTCGTTGTCTTCCATCACAACCCCTTTTTCTCCGTGCTTGGTCCAACAATTATAGCTGGGCATGAAACCGGATCGAAGCAGGTGGGCGTGAATGGTTTTGGTATTTGAGTAGTCTTTCTTGTTCTGACAGTGAACACACGGACAGCACATAAAACCATTGTGACCACGGTTTGCATTAGCCACAACGATGAAATTTTGGAGGCCCGTAATGTACTCGGAAGTGCGGCGGTCACCGTACATCCATTGTCGATTCATCTGCATTAATATGTAGTATATATAAAAAAATAATAGGGAGATGACCATTTATATATATAGTACATCAATGACACATGAAACTATAGTTGCCGACCTCGACCGAGACGGAAAGAGCAACAAGAAAGCTTATTTTGAGCTCTCGGGCATTTCACCGAACACCTCTAGTGCATATGAAAAAAACACAAACTAGCACTCTTCACACCCTCTTTCTAGGCTCCAAAATGTGAAAGAATGGAAGAGTGGGGTGTGTGTGGGCTGGGGTGGTGTCTTATATAGCCCCCCCCTTTAACACCGGTTCATGCCACGAACCGGTGTTAAAGGGGGGGGTGCGCGGGCCACTGCTGCAGGGACCTTTAACACCGGTTCGTGGCACGAACCGGTGTTAAAGGGGGGGCTCCTTTTTTGCCGCAGGGGCCACGCTGGTACGGCCCCCCCTTTAACACCGGTTCGTAGAAGAACCGGTGTTAAAGCCCCTTTTCGGGATCAACAAAAGACCTCATCTCTGGCGCTTGGCGTTATGATGTCGTTGTCGGGGCTTATTCCTTTGTCCGAATACACGGAAAGGAAGCCATCATGCACCTTGGCACCCGAGAAATCTTGGTCCGCCGAGGGGCCCAGAACCTGCTTGGGGAACTTGCCACACAGGAGTACTCCTAGTAAGTTGTCCAACCACTCTGACCACTCCACCGTGCCGCGCCACGCCACGACGATGTCGCGCCAGCCCAGCGCAGCCTTACCCTCATCTGTCGCCACCGCCACGTACCCGATCCAGTTGGTCTGGTGCAACAACGGCCTCGTCCGGAGCGACTCTACTGGAACCACGAAGAACGCCTCCTTGCTGGCCCGAGCCGCGGCCGACTTCAGCCCGGACGGCTGCCCCAACCCGCAAGCAGTTGCCAGAACTCTTCTCCATGTTAAAATCTGCAGAAGTGGAGATCAAGAAAGAGCACCAAGTGTTGATGGTCAATAAGACCATCAAATTCAAGAAAGGCAAGTCTAAGCAAAAGGGACACTTCAAGAAGGGTGGTAAGAAAGTTACCGCACCGCGAAGAAGACCAAGGCTGGACCTAAGCCTGATACTGAGTGCTTTTACTGCAAGGGAGAAGTGATGGGGGAATACCAATCGGGGTATACCCACGAAGCGGATTTGCCAGCTGGATCGAGCCGACTGAAGCCAAGCCTAGAGTGGGTCGACTCGCCCAATATGGCGACTGGCGCATGCTGGACCCAGACGAGTGGCGTCGACTGGAGGCCCAAGACGGTGACTCCAATACAAAGCCCATTAGTGCACTTGTAAACCCTAGCTGGCTGCATATATAAAGCCACCAGGGGCACCCCCAAGGGGTACGCCATATTAGATCTAGTCTCTCCCTCCGCCTACGACGGCTCCCATGTAATCCAATCTATGATCATATACTGGATTGATAGCAGGACGTAGCGATCCTCCACCGAGGGGACGTGAACCTGGGTACATCGTGTGCCAATCTCGCTCCCGGATTCTCCTACGTCGTCTTGCTCCCTCTACGTAAGCTACCCCCAGTAGCATCTGTCGTGCAATACCACGACAGTTGGCGCCCACCTTGGGGCAAGCGGTGCTTGGAGGGTGATAATCCGGGCGGGATCCCTCATCATTGTCGGCAGCCAGATTGCATCTCACATGCCGTATAAGAAAAGCCGATCGATCCGATCAGGTTGCTGCCCAACGCGCCTGGCGTGGAGCGAGCGCGCACTCGGATCAGAAGTTTACGCGGCGCACGCACATATACAGATTGATTTTTCTTTCTCCCTTTGATTTGATTATTTTATTAATTCATTACTTTGTTTTGATCTAAGGTTTGCCTAGTCCTTTTTCATGGCGGCGTCAGATCAGGATTGATTGGCCCCCTCGTGACTGCAATTTCGCCGTAGTTGGGTCGGCAAAACTAATCTGTCTGCAGACTTGTGGATTGTTCGTGCGAGCATGAGGAAAATAAAGTGCGTAAGAAGATGGGAGGATCAAGTTCATCATCGCCTCGCTCACGATTTCCGGCGCGTTGTTGTGTTGTCCGTGATCAAGCATCAGGCCCCATTGAACTGCTTTCCGATCAAGCCGCCCACGTGAAGCCTGCGATCCACTGTCTGAAGCAGGAAGGCAACATGCTCAGGCTTAATCGCATGGGACATTAACTAATGGAAAATCGGCGTGTACATTGCCAAGGACCCGATGCCTCCTAGACCAGCAACAAGAACGGCAACGCGGCTGTACCATGGAGACAACCATATCCGCCCGCAACGCGCCGGCCGAATTCATCTTCAACATACACGCTCAGCTACACACGACCGTGGCGAATGATTTTTCCAACCCAATCTCTTATTAATGATTTTATCAATTGATTATTTACTTTAGATCTAACGATTTTTCTTCATGTTGTTGATACGCAACGTTTCTACCGGATCGTAACGATCTTGGCAGCGGCAGAGACTGCGCTGGACACCATCGACCGCGATAAGTCGACCATGGCCAAGACCGCTTGGAAGCTGCGCTCATGCAATCAGCAAAGAGAGCCTGGTATTTCACGCTTGTGTGGCCAGGCGTGCGATGCAATCTCAATCAAAGTAAAATCAGATCAAAGACTTGGCTCAGCGACGTGCATCAGATGCTTCGTCAGAAAAACGGCGTAACTTATTGTTTTTTTTTTTGTTTATTCAGTCAATCTCTTTCACGTACTAATTAGGCTGCTTGTCAATTATTTTCTTTGGGTCTAATTCTTTACACTTTGTTTTGGAATATGTATTCAACATGAATTCTTTCATGGGCGGGGACTCACCCGCCGCGGAATCGTCTGTCGCGACTCGCCCATGCACGGACTCGTCATGCTCCGGACCTTCGCCTAAACGTGCACATGCTTAAACGCGGACTCGCTAGGCTTGGGGACTGGCCCGTTGCGGACTCACCTGCCGCGTCGACTTCGCCATAGCGCGACCTCCGTCCGCCGCGTCGACCCCGTGTCCGCCGCGTCGACATCGCCATAGCGCGACCTCCGTCCGCCGCGTCAACCCCGTGTCCGCCGCGTCGACATCGCCATAGTGCGACCTCCGCCCGCCGCGTCGACCCCGTGTCTGCCGCGTCGACATCGCCATAGCGCGACCTCCGTCTGCCGCGTCGACCCCGTGTCCGCCGCGTCGACTCTTTTCGGCTACGTCGAATGCGTACGCCGCGCCTCCTAAGGGACTTTCATCGTCCGAGTCGCCAGAGAGGGTCGCGTGCCACGCTGCATGGACTCACCACTGGGCGTCTCTTTCCCTCGGAACAAATCTATTCGCCTTTGTCAACCTTTGAAAGAGCGACTCGCGATGGCCAAGTAGTGCGGACGAGGACTCGCAAACCGAGCCTCTGATCGTCCACGAAAAACGCTAACCGAGAGCCATCATTGGAGTCGCCTTGCTCGACTGGCCTCCCGGGCCAAGACAAATGGTAGTGCTACACAAACAGCACCATGTCCTCCTCAACCTTAGACAGTGCGACTCGCACGGCTAAATACTGCGGACGAGGACTCGCAAACCGAGCCTCGGATCGTCCAGGAAGAACGCCAAGTCGAGAGCCATCTTTGGAGTCGCCATGCGACTGGCCCCCCGGGCCAAGACGAGAGACTCGCTAACAAAACAGCGCAATCATCGCGGACTCGCAATCATCGCGGACTCGCCACACTCGGGGACTCTCCCCTCGCGGACTCGCAATCATCGCGGACTCGCCACACTCGGGGACTCTCCCCTCGCGGACTCGCAATCATCGCGGACTCGCCACACTCGGGGACTCTCCCCTCGCGGACTCGCAATCATCGCGGACTCGCCACACTCGGGGACTCTCCCCTCGCGGACTCGCAATCATCGCGGACTCGCCACACTCGGGGACTCTCCCCTCGCGGACTCGCAATCATCGCGGACTCGCCGCACTCGGGGACTCTCCCCTCGCGGACTCGCAATCATCGCGGACTCGCCACACTCAGGGACTCTCCCCTCGCGGACTCGCAGTCATCGTGGACTCAGCGCTCGCCAGGTCGCTCGACGCTCACCGGTCGCTCGATCTCGTCACTCGCCGCGCTCGGGGACTCAGCGCTCGCCGGTCGCTCAACGCTCACCGGTCGCTCGATCTCGCCACACGCCATGCTCGGGCACGCTATAGATAGCGTCGCTCGCCGGTCTCCCGACCTCGCCACTCGCTGCGCTCGGCAGCAACCACTACTATTTTCAGAATATGCATCTCTAAAGAGCCTCAAGTCGCCTCTACAAGCCAACTCGAGCCTCGGGGACTACTCCTAGGCATGCTGCATGTACGCGTGGTTCCACGACCTCGGCTCGCCCTCGTCGAGTCGCCACCGCGGACTCTCCACTCGCGTACTCTCCACTACTCCTAGGCATGCTGCATGTACGCGTGGTTCCACGACCTCGGCTCGCCCTCGTCGAGTCGCCACCGCGGACTCTCCACTCGCGTACTCTCCACGACTCCTAGGCATGCTGCATGTACGCGTGGTTCCACGACCGCGGCTCGCCCTCGTCGACTTGCCACCGCGGACTCTCCACTCGCGTACTCTCCATGCCCGAGGACTCGCCGCCGCGGACTCGCCGCCGCGGACTCGCCCTCGCGTACTCGACACACTCGGGGACTCTCCACCGCGGACTCGCCCTCGCGTACTCCACACGCTCGGGGACTCGCAACCGCGGACTCGCCCTCGCGTACTCGACATGCTCGGGGACTCGCCACAGCGGACTCGCCCTCGCGTACTCGACACGCTCGGGGACTCGCCACCGCGGACTCGCCCTCGCGTACTCGACACGCTCGGGGACTCGCCACCGCGGACTCGCCCTCGCGTACTCCACACGCTCTTGGACTCGACGCGCTACAGACAGCGCCACTCGCCGGTTGCTCGACCTCGCCACTCGGCATGCTCGGGGACTCGGCACTCGTCGGTCGCTCGACCTCGCCACTCTCCACGCTCGGCGACTCGGCACGCTCCACGTTCGGGGACTCGCCGCAACTGACGGCTTCACCAACACCCTGCGTCTTTCGCCAACTGGCCATCACCGACTGGCTCACGCCGACCGCCTCCCGCTTCACGGTTCTTTTCTCTATTCAGGAGCTCGTTGCCGATTCGCCACGACCCATCGTCAAGACTCTCCGCGCCCTGCCTCAAGCCCGCGTCGAATCAACAACGTGCTCGGGGACTACTGATGGGGGAATACCAATCGGGGTATACCCACGAAGCGGATTTGCCAGCTGGATCGAGCCGACTGAAGCCAAGCCTAGAGTGGGTCGACTCGCCCAATATGGCGACTGGCACATGCTGGACCCAGACGAGTGGCGTCGACTGGAGGCCCAAGACGGCGACTCCAATACAAAGCCCATTAGTGCACTTGTAAACCCTAGCTGGCTGCATATATAAAGCCACCAGGGGCACCCCCAAGGGGTACGCCATATTAGATCTAGTCTCTCCCTCCGCCTACGACGGCTCCCATGTAATCCAATCTATGATCAAATACTGGATTGATAGCAGGACGTAGCGATCCTCCACCGAGGGGACGTGAACCGGGGTACATCGTGTGCCAATCTCGCTCCCGGATTCTCCTACGTCGCCTTGCTCCCTCTACGTAAGCTACCCCCAGTAGCATCTGCCGTGCAATACCACGACAAGAAGGTCACTGGAAGCGGAATTTCCCAAAGTACTTGGCGGATTTGAAGAACAGCAACATCAAGAAGAAAGGTATATCCGATATACATGTTATTGATGTGTATCTCACTAGTACTCGTAGTAGTGCCTGGGTATTTGATACTGGTTCGGTTGCTCATATTGTAACTCGAAACAGGTGCTGCAGAATAAATGAAAGCTAGCGAAGAACGAGGTGACGATGCGCGTAGGAAATGGATCAAAGGTTGATGTGATCGCGGTCGGCACGCTACCTCTTCATCTACCATCAGGATTAGTTTTATACTTAAATAATTGTTATTTGGTGCCTGCGTTAAGCATGAACATTATATCGGGATCTTGTTTATTGCGAGACGGTTACTTGTTTAAGTCCGAGAATAATGGTTGTTCGATTTATATGAGTAATATGTTTTATGCACATGCACCTTTAATAGATGGTCTATTCTTATTGAATCTCGATAGTGGAAATACACATATTAATAACATTGAAGCTAAACGTTTGAAATTGAGCGATAACTCGACCTATATGTGGCACTGTCGTCTTGGTCACATTGGAGTGAAGCGTATGAAGAAACTCCATTCCGATGGACTTCTTGAATCACTTGATTTCGAATCACTTGAAAGATGCGAAGCATGTCTGATGGGTAAAATGATTAAGACTCCATTTTCTGGTATGATGGAGCGAGCTACGGACTTATTGGAAATCATACATACCGATGTGTGTGGTCCGATGAGTGTAGCATCGCTCGGTGGTTATCATTATGTTCTTACCTTCACGGATGACTTGAGTAGATATGGGTATAAGTCCAAAACTTTCGAGAAGTTTAAGGAATTTCAAAATGAGGTAGAGAATGAACGTAACAAGAAGATTTCTACATTCTGATCGTGGAGGTGAATATCTAAGTTACGAGTTTGGCGAGTATTTGAAGAAATGCGGAATACTTTCACAATTGACACCGCCGGGAACACCACAGCGTAATGGTGTGTCCGAACATCGTAATCGAACTCTCTTAGATATGGTTCGTTCTATGATGTCACTTACAGATTTACCGCTATCATTTTGGGGTTATGCATTAGAAATAGCCGCATTCACTTTAAATAGGGCACCATCTAAATCCGTTGAAACAACACCGTATGAATTATGGTTTGGAAAGAAACCTAAATTGTCGTTCCTTAAAGTTTGGGGTTGCGAAGCCTATGTAAAGAAGTTACAGCCGGACAAGATTGAACCCAAAGCGGAAAAATGCGTCTTCATAGGATACCCAAAGGAAACTATTGGGTATACCTTCTATCATAGATCCGAAGGCAAAATCTTCGTTGTCAAGAATGGATCCTTTCTAGAGAAGGAATTTCTCTCGAAAGAAGTGACTGGAAGGAAAGTAGAACTCGACGAGGTTGTCGAACCTTCTCTCGAACTTGCGAGTAGCGCAGCACCGGAAGAAGTTCCTGTGGTGCCTGCACCAATAAGAGAGGAAGCTAATGATGATGATCATGAAACTTCGGTTGTAGTTGCTACAGAACCTCGCAGGTCAATGAGAACTCGTACCACTCCTGATTGGTATGATCCCGTTATGAGTGTCATGTTGGTGGACAACACTGATGACCCTGCGACATATGAGGAAGCGATGATCAGCCCAGATTCCAATAAATGGCAAGAAGCCATGAAATCCGAGATTGGATCCATGTACGAAAACCAAGTATGGACTTTGGTGGACTTACCGGATGGCCGGAAGGTTGTCGAGAACAAATGGATTTTCAAGAAGAAAACAGATGCTGATGGTAATGTTACTGTCTATAAAGCTCGACTTATCGCAAAAGGGTTTTGACAAATTCAAGGAGTTGACTACGATGCGACTTTCTCACCAGTAGCGAAGCTAAAGTCTGTGAGGATTTTGTTAGCAATCGCTACATATTATGATTATGAGATATGGCAGATGGATGTCAAAACAGCGTTCCTCAATGGAGACATTGATGAAGAGTTGTATATGATGCAACCCAAAGGTTTTGTCGATCCTAAAGATGCTAACAAGGTATGCAAACTTCAACGGTCCATATATGGATTGAAGCAAGCATCCCGAAGTTGGAATCAACGTTTTGATAAGGTAATCAAAAGTTTTGGTTTTATACAAACTTATGGAGAAGCTTGTATTTACAAGAAAGTGAGTGGGAGCTCTGTAGCATTCTTAATACTATATGTGGATGACATATTGTTGATTGGGAATGATGTAGACCCTCTTAATAGTGTCAAGGAATATTTGAATAATAGTTTTTCAATGAAAGATCTTGGCGAAGCAGCTTACATATTAGGCATAAAGATTTATAGAGATAGATCAAGACGCCTAATATCATTGTCACAAAGTACATATTTGGACAAAGTTCTAAAGAGGTTTGGAATGGAAGATAGCAAGAAAGGGTTCTTGCCCATGTTGCCCAATATGACCTTAAGTAAAACTCAAAGTCCAGCAACGGCAGAAGATAGAGAAAGGATGAGTAAGACTCCCTATGCCTCAGCCATAGGATCTCTAATGTATGCTATGCTATGTACTAGACCCGACATTGCATATGTTGTTAGTTTAACTAGCAGATATCAAAGTGATCCAGGAGTGGATCATTGGACAGCGGTCAAAAACATCCTTAAGTACCTGAGAAGAACTAAGGATATGGTTCTTTCTTATGGAGGTGATGAACAGCTCGTTGTTAATGGTTACACTGATACTAGTTGGAACACCCATCCGGATGATTCTAAATCACAATCTGGATATGTATTTACTTTGAATGGTGCAGCAGTTAGCTGGAGGAGTGCAAAGCAAAACGTTGTGGCGAGATCTTCAACTGAATCGGAATACATAGCTGTTTCGGAGGCTTCACAAGAAGCGATATGGATGAAGGAGTTCATCATAGAGCTCGGTGTGGTTCCAAGTGCGATGGACCCAATGTCTATCTACTGTGATAACATGGGCACCATAGCCAATGCGCAAGAACCAAGGTCACACAAGAAGCTGAAGCACATCAAGCTACGTTTTCACGCTATTCGAGAACATCTCCAAGATGGTGACATAAAGATTTGCAAAGTACACACAGATCTGAATGTGGCGGATCCGTTGACTAACCTCTCCCGAGGGCAAAACATGACCAACACCAAACTGCCATGGGTGTTCGGTATATTACCATGTAATCTAGTTTAGTTGACTCTAGTGCAAGTGGGAGACTGTTGGAGATATGCCCTAGAGGCAATAATAAATGTAGTTATTATTATATCTTTGTGTTTATGATAAATGTTTACATTCATGCTATAACAGTATTAACAAGGAAACATTAATACTTGTGTGATTTGTAAACTAAATTAGAGTCCCTAGTAAAGCCTCTTCATAATACTAGCTTGTTGGTTAATAAATGATTGTGGTTTCCCTATCATGAACATTGAGATGTTATTAACAACAAGATCATATCGTTAGGAGAATGGTATGATGGACATACTCCTATAGATAAGCGTAGCATAAAGATCAAGTCATTTTAATAGTTCAATTGCTATATGATTTCTGATACATAGTAACCTAATTCCTTCGACCATGAGATCATGCTTATCACCATCACCGGAAGGATGCTTTGATGACATCAAACACCACACCATAACTGGGTGGTTATAAAGGTGGCATTGAGTGTTCGGAAAGTATGGGTTGAGACACATGGATCAAGAGTGGGATTTGTCCATCCATATAACAGATAGATATACTCTGGGCCCTCTCGGTGGAATGTCATCCAATTGGCTTGCAAGCATGTGATTGGCTCACAAGGGATCACATATCACGGGAACAAGAAAAGAGAACTTATCAGTAACGAGGTTGAACTAGGTATGCAGAGATACCGACGATCAAAACCTCGGATAAGTAAACTATCGTGAGACAAATGGAAATTGGTATCGTATGTAAGTGGTTCATTCGATCGCGAAGTAATCGTAGAAATATGTGGGAACCATATGAATTTCCATATTCCTCTATTGGTTATTATTCGGAGAAGTGTCTCGATCATGTCCGCATAATTCACGAACCGTAGGGAGACACACTTAAGGATTCGATGTCGTTGAGTAGTTATGGAATGATGAGTAAGAGACCGAATGTTGTTCGGAGTCTCGGATGGGATCCGGGATATCATTAGGAGATCCGGAATGGTCCGGAGAATAATATTCATATAAGGAAAGTCATGTTTCGGAGTTGGAGAATGATTCCGGTGTTTTCATCGGGAATGTTCTAGAAGGGTCCGGAAGGTCCGGCACTTCGGAGGAGAAGGGTACATGTATGTGTCATAACAATTTGGAATGGTTGCATCATGTACTAGGTGTCATCGCTGAGCAAAATAAAGGGATAAATCAAATCCTAGTTTGAAAAGTCAAACGCCAATTTGAAAAGTCAAACGGCAAGTTTGCTTGGTGGAGGGAGAGTAGGAAACCTACTTGGGGAGGAAGTCCTCCTCCCTCCACCACCGGCCAAGGAGGCCGAGTTGGGGGAGGACTCCCTCCTCCCAACCGGCGCCCTCCCACCTATATAAGGAGGGGTAGGGGTGCCCCTCTAAAACACACCTCTCACCACCCAAACCCTAGCCCTAAGCCACCGGCGCCACCGCCCCCTGCTGGCGCCGCCTAGGGCACCACCAACTCGTCGAGTTGGGGTGAAACCCTAACCCTATCCGCCGGCTAGACTCCTCCCTTGGTGCCTCTAAACCCTAGATCGCCAAGGCCTCTCTCATAGTCCACCATACTCGCTCCGGCTTAAGGCGAAGCCCTGCGAGATCTCCCCTCTACTTCCGGTACCACGTCGTCATGTTGCCGGAATCACGAGGAGAGTGCTACAACCTCCGCTGCCTGCTGGAACAAGGGAGAGGAAGGTCTTCATCGAGTATCGAACGTGTGACCGACTGCTGAAGCGCTGCCGGAACGCAGCGCCGGAAGGATCGTCTACACGATCTTGAGATCGGAAAGAGTACGACTACATCACCCACGAGAATCCGCTCTTGTTAAACACTTTGGAATCTTCGAGGATGAGTTATTCTATCGACTCGTTGCTACAATCTAGTAGATAGATCTTGGCTTGTTTGTTTGTATGCGGTAGAAAATTTTTGTTTTCCATGCTACGAACCCCTACAGGGTGGACTCCAGGTCCTAGAAGGCAGGGAGGTTGATTCGGTTAACGGACGATAAATTGTGTATGTAGAAGTACGTCTGCTGCCACACTTTGAATGTGTCATGCAGCCAAAACTTGGGATAGCCGGTCTACGCGCTGGAATAGATGGAGGCGCTGCCGCAAGGCACAAGCGGGACTTTGTCTTATTGGACTTTGGGCCAGATAAGGAAGAGCCGGCAGAAGATCCCAAGATCCGGTTGGATCCCGAGGTAGGATTCGCAGAAGGCGACGAAGTGGGCGAGGATGTCGATGGTGTTGGGGCCGAGATGGTGGAGGCGGAATTTGAAGTGGGCTAGGAAGGAGAGGAAGAAGGCGCTGGCCAGAAGGGCTAGGCCAGGCACCAGGTGCGCGAGGAATATAACGCGGTCGCCGGCTCGTGGGTGCGGCGTCACCTCGCTAGCTCGTGAGAGGCACACTCCGAGCTCCCCGGCCGTCGGCAGTACCCGCGCACGGTGGTACTTCTCCACTTGCTCCTTCGTAATGGAGCCGCACCAAGCTATGCGGCTCTCGGCCATCTCGACGACGGCGGCGGATAAGAAGAGGGAGAAGCGGAATAAAGGCGGTGTCCCGTCTCTTCGATGATCAAAGAAAGGGAAGTGCCGGTGAGGCAGAGGCGCGCAGGCTCGTCGGCGGCGGCAAGGTTCAGGCGCGGAAGGAGGAAAGGTCGCAGCAGGGCGGTGCGGCGACGCTACCGCTAGAAAAGGGGCAAATGGCAAGGTGGGGGGCAGCAGCGCGACACGGCCGATATTTATGGCCTTGGGAGGGCAACCTCCGTATAGCCACGTGGAAGCACCCCGTGCTCCCAACGTCTCTCGGATCGTTTGCGCCGACAGAGAATGCGCAGAAGATCCCTGGAGCGGTTTGCGAGGCGTTGATGTCGGTTCCCGAGGAAACGCTTGACACGACGTGTCACTGCACACTGCAGTAAAGGACATCATGACCTCACGTGTGTGGCTGACGTCCGTGATGACGTGGCCGAGTAGCCCAACCGCCAAAACTCAACCAGACAGAAATACGAACTAGCTTTGGAGCCCGCGCACATTTCTCCTAAGGGTGGAATCTACGCGCGCTCGGGGGCTAGTGTCAGTGTGATCACCCCCGGGTAGGCTAATCGGACAAGATTCAAGGGCAATGTAACTATCAGTCGGCTGAGTGCGGCCAGATTTAAAAACTCAGAAGGCACCAAAGATAAGGCCAGTCGCAGAGCAACCCGGCAAACCAAATAGCCGGATAAGAAGCACCTCTCTAGACGTCTAGCCGGCTGGATCATCCCAGCCGGATTGAGCAAGACGGACAAGACGGTCAGCCGGCTAGGATGACCAACCTATATGACCAGGCCAGACGAACAAGGAAGAAGGCTGGCTAGGAGGACCTAGTCGGATAACCAACACATAGGGAGTACAAGATGACGTGTGGTACATGGCATGGTACGCCTAGGACGGCGGGCTAGACAGGGAGAAGACCAAGACACTCGGCCCATACCGGAGACTTTGTCGATGACGCCTGTAATAGTGTTCAGTAGGTGGTATTATGAACAACTGCCCGTACGACAACCACTGTAGCTTACGATTGCGGCATGGCTATCACTGTGGGTACGCGCCCGCCATGCCGGATACTGTAGATGACATAGCCGGCTGGGGCCCGCCAGTCAGCCATGTCGTTTTCCATGCCGCCTCAGCCTATATAAGGGGCGGCAGGGGAAACGTAACAAGGGTTGGTCTCTCATTCTAGCTAGCACACACCGATACAGCTCAAGGAGCCCTTGTAGTTCTTGGTGTTCATCAAGATAGACAGATCGGCATGAGTAGGGGTGTTACCTCACCACGAGGGTCGCGAACCTGGCTACTTCTTGTGTCCCCGACACTTTCTTGTGCCCAATCCCTCCTGCGTACACCGTCGCTCGCTCCCACACCTCTGTCTAGCCTGCTCAGGCACTGCCGTTTCCACACCAACAACAGACCTTATGATACAAAAAGTGTCAGTCCATTGGGATGCACTTGATGCAAACATGGCGTTATATAGATATCATGTGAAAAAGATAAGTGGTTTCTTTGAGGGATGTGAATTTCACCATATACCTCGGGCGGAAAATGATGCTGCTGATACTTTGTCAAAACTTCGCTCATCCAGGCAATCTATTCCACCTGGCATAGCTCTTGAACACCTCAGAAAACCATCAATAACTCCATCACCAGAATCTGAATCAGTCTATATCTTGGCTGACCCAGGTTCAGAGATTGTCCCAATGGACATAGATTGGAAGAATGCTCGAATAACCAGGGGACTGACTCGGCAAACCCGGGGACTGCCTCGCAAAACCCGGGGACTGGTCAGAATAATCCGGCAGAGGTTATGTCGGCAGAGGCAATGGAAATTGATGAATTAATTACCCCAGCACGTGAAATACCAGAATGGGTACGGCCAATTTTGTGTTTCTAAAAGATGAAACCCTGCCGAATGATGAAGTCCTCTCCAGGCAAATTGTGAGAAGGAAAAAATCCTACACAATAATAAATAAAGAGGTGTACAAACGAAGTGTCACAAGTGTCCTTCAGAGATGCGTTGACCCGGCAGAAGGACAAGAGATCCTCTTAGATATCCACCAAGGTGAATGCGGGCATCACGCCTCATCTAGAGCTTTGGTGGCCTAAGCTTTCCGTCATGGGTTTTATTAGCCCAGTGCCCTAAAAGATGCACAAGAATTAGTGAGAAAATGCAATGGCTGGCAAAGATACACCAGCAAAATACATATGTCGTCATCCGAATTAAAAACCAAACCCATCACTTGGCCATTTGTTGTATGGTGTTTGGACATGTTCGGCCCAGTTAAGCCGGCTCGTGGTGGCATGACCCATATCTTGGTCATGGTAGACAAATTCACAAAGTGGATTGAAGTTAAGCCAATAAGAAAGTGTGATGGACCTACAGCTATAAAATTCCTCAAAGATATTATCTTGAGATATGGGTATCCACACAGTATAATTATGCACAAATTTCACCGAGGAAGCATTGCTCGTTTTTTGCCAAGACAGACGAATAAGACTTGATGTTGCATCAGTCGCACGTCCTGCATCGAACGGGCAAGTTGAAAGATCCAATATACTAGTATTGTCCGGGATAAAATCTCAGCTCATTGAGCCGCTGCAAAGATCAGCGGGGTGTTGGATCGAGGAGCTCTTGGCCATGTTATGGAGCCTAAGGACAACTCTGAATCGATCAACTGGCTATACGCTATTTTTTCTGGTATATAGGGCAGAAGCTATATTACCAGGCGACATAGTGCTTCATTCGCCTAGAGTCACTCAATACACAGACACCAAACTGAATGAAATAACCCGGCAAGATGACGTTAATCTATTAGAAGAGGCAGGGAGTTGGCATTGTCCAGATCTGCCATACATCAACAAGATCTCAGACGCTATCATAGCAAAAAAAGTAAACCCCCGAGTCTTTCGAGAGGGAGATCTAGTGCTTCGGCTTGTGCAGCGCACGGACGATATGCATAAATTATCACCTCCATGAGAGGATCCATTTATTTTGAGCAAAACACTGCACAATTATGCATAATATCTAATACATGCTCAAGCACAGGAGAAGAATAAGGCGGACAGGTCAGGAGACGAATCAAAGAGACCATGAAATGTAGCTTTACTCCGTCCATTTTATACTTAGGCGAAGTGTATCTATCCCGAACTCTCATATGTCGGATTGTACGTCGGCAATGAGTTAATGAATGAATCCTCGGCACCTCGAGCTATAACTCGGGGACTGCTTTAATAAACTTGTCTTTTTTCTATCTATTTTATATGTCGGTTGGCTTATGTTTCTAATCTTTAGACCGGCTTAGTAGTGTGTTAGTATCAAAGGCCAACTGTTCGAATTGCTGTTGTCCAAAAAAATAGGCTTCATGGCAAGCAAGAGAAAAGTCGGCGAATGTTGAACACATGAAAAACGACTAAGGGAGGAACAATACGCGAGCCAACTCATGTTTTATTTTTTAATAACCCATGGGTTTACCTTCCTTAATTATATTGTAAATTCATTTTGAGCTTATTCTCATAATTTCTAAGTATTGTTGATTCGGTCTATTTATCTCAGACCCGTAAGTCGAACGCCAAAAAATAGTAGACACGGGCCGAATAATTGACTCAGAATAATAAGAAACATGAAACTAAGGGATTACGCCCAAAATTATTCAATGTATACAAACCAAATGGTAGCAAAATGACTTGAGCTGTTTCTTACATCATGCACCCGGCATACCGGGGACTTAATAAAATTTTAAGTTTTTGAGCTCAGGCGGCAGCGGACGTCGAACCATCAGTATTTGGGGGAGGAGCGGCAACCTCCGGAGCAGGGGCCTCCGAGATATTCACCTCGGCTTCCGCTGAAGAAACATCAGATTCAACAGGGGGAGCCTTAACCTATTGGGAAGGAACCTCGGTTTCCTTTAGAGAAACCTCCGTTTGAGCATGAGAAGTTTCGGTCCCCTTGAAAGGAGACCGGACCTCGGCCTCCAGATCCAAAGTTTCTCCGTGTCCGTCCGAGCTCCCAGCCTCTTCCCCTTCATCCTCGTCATATTCCTTGGATTCATCGTTGTTTTCTAACTCGGCATGTTCGTCAATGTCGTCAAGGAAGAAACTCGGCCCCTCGTTCCATCCATGCACATTGGCATATTGGATGATTTGATGGGTACGCGCTTGTCGGCGTGCGATGTATTCCGGATCAGTGGTCCAGGGACAGCCGGTGCGCAAGTTCTGCATGGTGTCTAGAAAGATACTTTCGTACCATGAAAGTACGAAAGTAAGAGCCGTATCGCCACCGGCTCACACTGTGGATTCCCTCCAGAGGTTGAGCTACGACTCATAGTCCATTAACTTCTCGGAAAGTGCTCCCACGCGAGTTAGTTTCGGCTCATTCAGATAGAGCACATGCAGCACCCGGATAGCCACATCCACGAGATCCGCGCCAAATGCCTTCATGGTTTTGGTGGCAGCGCCAACGCTGACCAAATAATCCTCCATCGAGTACTCACGCTCCAGGTCGTTGGTCTCACCTCGGAAAAGCCGAGTGGCTAACATGCATTCAGTGCTCCATACATTGCACTCCGAGAAGTTGTCTGAAGATGAAGAAAAATACGAGTCAGTTAAAGATGATAAGAATAATTCAGACAGGAATCATGAGATAAGCAAAAAAGAAACTTACTATGGATGAAATTGATGATCCTGGCAAGGTTGGATTTCCAGCCGGACTGTTTCCTATCCAGCCTCGCAAGCTCGTCCTGGCAGTATTTGGCCGTAGCCTTGACAGTGCTGAGGAGCTCCTTGCCCTTTTCAAGTTGAAGTGTCAGTCGGTCTTTCTCCTCAGAGAACTCTTGGTCAAGCTTTTCCAGCTCAGACTTTTGAGTTTTCTTCAGGGCCTCAACCTCGGCACGAAGCTGAGCTATTTTATCGTCCTTCTTCTTCATCTTGACCGAATGATCCCCTACTTGTTCGAGAAAATGCAGCATCATATCAGGCATACAAATGCACTCTTGATAAGGTGTTCCAAGGCTTTTTAATTCGGCTGAGCCGAGATAAAGATCATGGAGTACTTCGCAATATTATAAATGCAATAAATAAAATGCCGGAGTAAAACATCTGAGTTACCTCCAGCTTGGTGAATTTTTCCGTGAGCACCTTATTCTGAGTGTGTTATGCCGTTTTCTGTAGTGCATAGCTAGATGTGTATCCTTGTGCATAGCTAGATGAATGAAATCAACAAGACTGCTACTCCCATGAACTTGCTTTTTTTGAGTGATCACAAGCCTTTATTCAGAAGGTTTTAAGATTATAGGCATGTTGAGACCCGGACTCCCATCACTACAGGACTAGTCGGAGACTCCGACAGTCGACGCTACGCCGATGGCCAAAACGTCTGGACTGTCAGCGTAGACCGTGACCAGGCCAGCCCCCTCCAAGCAGCCGTCGGCTTAAAATTGCCCTTGGCGTAGAATAGCTACGCTGACGGCTGCCCTCGGCATAGCTAGTTTTCTTTTTTACCTTATTAATATTTGAAAAATCATAACTAAATCATTCTAATTCATAAAATACAAATAATATATCAAAATTGCGTAAAAAGAAGATCTTTCTAGCTAAACTCAAATATTACACATTTGTAAATAAAAATTAAGTGAAATATAAAACATTAAATATAGTTTAAAACGGACATAAGAAAGTCAAAAACAATCCAAACAATGCGAAACCTTCGCATGATTTCATATTATGTGAAATAGTTAGAAGGAAAAATATCAAACTTGGTATATTGATTATGTCTCAATAAAACCTTCACAAAATGACCTATCTTATTCGAGGTTTCATGGCTTTCGGGTCAAATGACCAATGTTATTGCTAGAATCAAGGCATAGTTTGTGATAATGTGTCCATATTGTGCATACATGTGCATCATGGGATGGCGAACAATGTTGCATGAGGAAGTTTTCCTTTTTTTGTCGCGTGAAAAAGCCATTTTCCATTTTCCGAGTGCAAAAAAGGCCGGTTTTCTGAAACAACCACCAAATGGCTAATTCAAAATGCTACCACCGTAGTTTTCAAAAATACTAAACCACCTTACATGGACAATGTCCTAATGGGGGATCAGAAACCTTTTCGTCTATCCCTAGTGAAGACAAATTACTGGCGAATTGGTAGGAAGTGGGTGAGATATGAACTATAGGTACATGATCTGATGCTCATGAGTTTTTTAAAAAATCATTTTTAGGTTCACAATATGCTATTTCATCATAGATTCACTTCAAGTTTATCGAGGCTCGGCCCCGAGCTGAGAATCTTCATGCCCGTCGTTAGATAAAGTTTCACGATAGTTTAAAACGGGCATGAGAAATTGAAAACGATCCAAAAAATGTGAAACCTTCGTGTGGTGTCATATTATGTGACATAGTTAGAAGGAAAATATCAAACTTGTAATATTGATTATGTCTCAAAAAAACCTTCACAAAATGACCAATCTCATTCGAGGTTTCCTGGTTTTCGGGTCAAATGACCAATGTTGTGGCTAGAATCAAGGCATGGTATGTGATAATCTGTCCATATTGTGAATACATTGGAATCATGGGATGGCGAACAATGTTGCAGGAGGAAGTTTTCCTTTTCGTCGCGCCAAAAAGCCATTTTCCATTTTTAGAGTGAAAAAAATGGGCGGTTTTGTGAGCAACCAGCAAATGGCTAATTCAAAATGCTACCAACACATTTTTCAAAAATACTAGACCACCTTACATGGACAATGTCCTAACATGGGGATCTCAAACCTTTTCGTCTATCCCTCGTGAAAAAAGATAAATTCCTGCCGAATCGGTGGAAAGTGGGTCAAATATAAACTATAGGTACATGATCTGATGCTCATGATTTTTTACAAAAATCATTTTTAGGTTCACAATGTGCTATTTCATCAGATATCCTCTTCAATTTTATCGAGGCTCAGTCCCGAGCTAAGAATCGTCATGCTCGTCGTTCGATAAAGTTTCACGATAGATTAAAATGGGCATGAGAAATTCAAAAACAATCCAAACAATCCAATACCTTCGCATGGTGTCATATTACGTGACATAGTTAGAAGGAAAAATTCCAAACTTGGTATATTGATTATGTCTTAAAAAAACCTTCACAAAATGACCGGTCTCATTTGAGGTTTCCTAGTTTACGGGTCAAATAACCAATATTATGGCTAGAATCAAGGCATAGTATGTGATAATGTGTCCATATTGTGCATACATTTGAATCATGGGATGGAGAACAATGTTGCAGGAGGAATTTTTCCTTTTCGTCGCGCCAAAAAGCCATTTTCCATTTTTAGAGTGCAAAAAATGGGCGGTTTTGTGAGCAACCAGCAAATGGATAATTCAAAATGCTACCACCATATTTTCCAAAAATACTAGACCACCTTACATGGACAATGTACTAATAGGGGGATCACAAACCTTTCAGTATATCCCTGGTGAAAAAGATAAATTCCTGCCGAATCGGTAGAAAGTGGGTCACATATGAAGTATAGGTACATGATCTGATGCTCATGATTTTTTATAAAAATCATTTTTAGGTTTACAATATGTTATTTCATCATAGATCCACTTAAAGTTTATCGAGGCTCAGCCCAGAGCTAAGAATTTTCATGCCCTTTGTTCGATAAAGTTTCACAATAGTTTAAAACGGGCATGACAAATTCAAAAACGATCCAAACAATGCGAAACCTTCGTGTGGTGTCATATTATGTGACATAGTTAGAAGGAAAAATATCAAACTTGGAATATTGATTATGTGTAACAAAAACCTTTACAAAATGACCAATCTCATTCGAGGTTTCCTGGTTTTCAGGTCAAATGACCAATGTTATGGCTAGAATCAAGGCATAGTATGTGATAATGCGTCCATATTGTGAATACATTGGAATCATGGGATGGCGAACAATGTTGCAGGAGGAAGTTTTCCTTTTCGTCACGCCAAAAAGCCATTTTCCATTTTCAAAGTGAAGAAAATGGGCGGTTTTGTGAGCAACCAGCAAATGGCTAATTCAAAATGCTACCACCACATTTTTCAAAAATACTAGACCACCTTACATGGACAATGTCCTAACATGGGGATCTCAAACCTTTCCGTCTATCCTTCGTGAAAACACAAATTTCTGCTGAATCGGTGAAAAGTGGGTCAGATATGAACTATGGGTACATGATCTAAAAATCATTTTTTATGTTCACAATATGCTATTTCATCGGATATCCACTTCAAGTTTATCGAGGCTCAGCCTTGAGCTAAGAATCTTCATGCCCGTCGTTCGATAAGGTTTCACGATAGTTTAAAACGGGCATGAGAAATTCAAAAACAATGCAAACAATGCAAAACCTTCGCGTGGTGTCATATTATGTGACATAGTTAGAAGAAAAAATATCAAACTTGGTATATTGATTATCTCTCAAAAAACCCTTCACAAAATGACCAGTCTCATTCGAGGTTTCCTGGTTTTCGGGTCAAATGACCAATGTTATGGCTAGAATCAAGGCATAGTATGTGATAATGTGTCCATATTGTGCATACATTTGAATCATGAGATGGAAAACAATGTTGCAGGAGGAAGTTTTCCTTTTTGTCACGCCAAAAATCCATTTTCCATTTTTTTAGTGCAAAAAATGGGCGGTTTTGTTAGCAACCAACAAATGGCTAATTCAAAATGCTACCACCACATTTTTCAAAAATACTAGACCACCTTGCATGGACAATGTCCTAATAGGTAGATCTCAAACGTTTCTGTCTATCTCTGGTGAAAAAGACAAATTCCTGCCGAATTGGTAGAAAGTGGGTCAGATAAGAACTATAGGTACATGAACTAATGCTCATGATTTTTTACAAAAATCATTTTTAGGTTCACAATATGCTATTTCATCAGATGTCCAATTCAAGTTTATCGAGGCTCAGCCCCGAGCTAAGAATCTTCATGCCCTTCGTTCGATAAAGTTTCACGATAGTTTAAAACGGGCATGAGAAATTCAAAAACGATCCAAAAATTGCAAAACCTTCGCGTGGTGTCATATTATGTGACATAGTTCAAAGGAAAAATATCAAACTTGGTATATTGATTATGTCTCAAAAAACCTTCACAAAATGACCTATCTTATTCGATGTTTCCCGGCTTTCAGGTCAAATGACCAATGTTATGGCTAGAATCAAGGCATACTTTATGATAATATGTCAATATTGTGCATACATGTGTATCATGGGATGGAGAACAATGTTGCAGGAGGAAGTTTTCCTTTTCGTCGTGCCAAAAAGCCATTTTCCATTTTCTGAGTGCAAAAAATGGGCGGTTTTGTTAGCAACCAGTAAATGGCTAATTCACAATGCTACCACCATATTTTTCAAAAATATTAGACCACCTTATATGGAAAATGTCCTAACAGGAGGATCTCAAACTTTTCTATCTATCCTTGGTGAAAAAATAAATTCCTGCTGAATCGGTAGAAAGTGGGTCAGATATGAACTATAGGTACATGATCTGATGCTCATGATTTTTTTACAAAAATCAGTTTTAGTTTCACTATATCCTATTTCATTAGATATTCACTTCAAGTTTATCGAGGCTCGGCCTCGAGCTAAGAATCTTCATGCCCTTCGTTCGATAAAGGTTTACGATAGTTTAAAACGGGCATGAGAAATTCAAAAACGATCCAAAAATATAAAACCTTCGCGTGGTGTCATATTATTTGACATATGATATAAGAGTTAATAGGATTGATATCATAGTATTGATAACGATATATAAATTGCTTTGCAAAAACAGATTTCAAAGGAACGGGAAAGTTAAGCGTGCTGGAGGTGGAGTAGTAAGGATGGGTGACCGATGGGAAAGGTTGATCAAAACTACAATTTAATTAAAGATTAAGTATAATTAATGTTCAAATGTTCGAAATAAGAGATTAACGAGTCAAACAATTAAAAAAAATTAAAAATTGAAACAAAAAGTAATAAAATAATTTTTAAAAAATAATTACTTTTGCAACCGGCCGGTAGGCTATGCCGACGGTCTCTACGCCGAGAATAGCCGTCGGCATAGCGTACGCCGACGGCTTTTCGATACACCGACGGCCTTCATGTGCTCCGTCAAAAGAGATCTTTGCCGAAAAGTCTAACGAGAACAGTCGTCACTATACACCGATGGCTTTTAAACCTCGGCGTATCACACATGTCCTGTAGTGCCTGAACTTGTTGGGACTGTGGAGTAGTCGCACTCCGTGGCCTACCGACGGGCCCGTGAAACGCTTCAGCCAGCACACGGCCTCAAATGTCGCCGGTGCCAAAGCCTCCCACGTGAGAAGTATGGAACAGCAGAGTCCACTCTGCAGAGGTTCATGAGCTGCATCTTTACGAAGTAATAACAGCGAACAAACCATTATGGGCTGCTTTTGTGGAGTTACCGTCAGTGCTGAGCTATAACGATGTCCAGTGGGCTGGTGGTGGCGCATGCGTACGGGCTTTGTATATCCACCTGTAGGAACTTAACCGGCGAACGACCATTATTCATGCATGGCCGGCCCGCCGCCGGCCGGGACCAGAAAGAAATAGAAAGCAGCTGTCGAAAACGGGGAACTTCAAACAAATGAGATCGACCTAAGAGCATTCTCACTTGTTAGGCTTTTTCAGTCCGAAATCCGGACCAAAATAAGGCCGGATTGAAGTCGTTTTCGGCCTGGGAACGTCAAGTTTTTTCACTCGCGTTCCCAGGCCGAGTTCCACGTTCGGCTAAAATTTAACAAATTTCGGAAAATTTAGGTGGATTTCATTGATTATGGGCGATTATAGGCGGATTACATCAAGTTCGGGCGAACACCCGAATTTAGGCTAGATAATAAACTAAAAACATAAAAAAAAAGCCGATGATGCCGTCGCTGAAGACGCCGCCGCTTCTATAGAAAGAGGTGTAGTCGGGATCGGCCTTGCCGTCGTCGTCGTCGTCGTCGCTCGGCGGCTGCGTCGGGCGGGAGCTCCCTGGCCGGCGTCGCCGCACCTCCAGGGCTGGTAGGACGGGCCGTCCTCCTCGTCGTCGTCGAGGAAAGAGCGGGGCGCCCTGGTAGGCGAGCGCGCACCCGGACCACGCCTGCCGCTCGGCCTTCTCCTGTCGGCGCTGGACACAGAGGCGCTCCTGCTCCTCCCAGTCTGCCCTGGACCAGGCCAGGATGTCCGGAGACGACGGCTCCACCGACTTCTGCGGCGCCGAGTCCTGGAGTGACTGATCCATCGCCATCCTTATGGTGAAGGCCTCCTCGCGGACGGGTGCCGACCAGTCGGCCGGCTCCGGCTTCGGCTGGCGAAGAAGAAGGCGGCCAGTGGGCGGAGACTGCGCTGGTACGCGGGGATCGTTGATTACGATGCCCCCCGAGCGTGTCCGCGGCGTCGAGCGGACCGGCGACAGTGCCTCGCGCTTGACTAGACGCAGCATCGGTGAAGGTGAAGGCGCCGGCGTGGAGTCATGATACATCGTAAACGTATCGGTAATTTTGGATGTTCCATGCTTGTTTAGTATCATTTGTCTTATGTTTTGTCTATACTTTGAGGTATTTTTATACACTTTCTGACATGGTTATACCCCGCGGGTACACGATCTCAGCATACCTAGTCCAGCCCAAGGAAGGCCCACGGCAAATATACGCCGGCCCATGAAGACTTTCGGGTGGCCAAGGCCCATGACGCCTTCGGATCCTTGGAGAGCAAGACTAGAGTAGATAGGAAATTCAAAGGGGTAAACCCTAAAACCTGTAACCGACTCGATCTGTGCCTGGGACCTGCCTATATCTATATAAAGGCCAGGAGGGCACGACAAGGAGGCTCTCATACAATCTCTCGCACACCACCGCATACACACCTCCACGCCAGATTGCATCTGCGCATCCCTGTAACCTTCGGTTCCATCATAATCAGAGCAGACAAGCAGGAGTTGGGTTTTCCCTCCGGGGGCCTAAACCTGGGTAAACCTCGTGTCCCCGTGTTGCTTGTTTGCTAACCGTGCCGCGATCTCCAGCATCCCCATCTTCTCCAAAACCCAAGTCCATAACAATGGGCATTGACGAGATTAAACCTGGGACACTGATTGTGCGATCGTGACGGTCCCAACCCGAGCGATCTACAACTCCGCGGCGACGGAGAGTCATCTCCTCTTCGGCGCCTTCGACTTCACCGCCCACTCACCGGCCACCATGAAGGACTTCGAGCCCGTTGGCGACGGACTCGAGATCCTGTTCGGGAGTTTCTGCTTCCAGGTGGGGCAGACCGGTACTCTCCGCCTTCCAGAACGGGTGCCCCTGCCATCGATCAGGCCCGCTTCATGGGCTCCACTGTTGGAATTATGCCCTAGAGGCAATAATAAAGATGTTATTATTATAATTCTTGTTCATGATAAAGTTTATATTCCATGCTAGAATTGTATTAAGCGGAAACTTTGATACTTGTGTGGTTTATGAACAACACCGTGTCCCTAGTACGCCTCTATGGACTAGCTCATTGATTAATGATGGTTAAGGTTTCCTAACCATAGACATGAGTTGTCAATTAATAATGAGGTCATGTCATTGGGAGAATGATATGATGGACAGACCCAAATCAAGCAGACCAATTAGATCGTGTCATCGTGTTCATCTTTGCGAAGCTTTTCTTATGTCAAATATTATATTCCTTAGACCATGAGATAATGCAACTCCCTGGTATCGGAAGAAAGCTTTGAGGTCATGAAACGTCATCCTATGAGAGGGTGATCATAAAGGTGTCTCTCAGGTGATCGAAAAAGTATTTGTTGGGTTGTATGTATCGAGATGGGACTTGTCCCTCCCAAGTAGGAGAGATATACTTCGGGCCCACTCGGTAATCGATATCAACACCGCTTGCAAGCACGTGGTTAAGGAGTTAATCACAAAGTGATATCGGATTACGGAACGAGTAAAGTACTTGCTGTGAACGAGATTGGACTAGGTATGCCGATACCGACGATCGAATCTCGGGGAAGTAAAATATCGCGCGACGAAGGGAATATATATATATGGGATTAATTGAATCCTGTCATCGTGGTTCATCCGATATGATCATCGATGAATATGTGGGAGTCAATATGGGTTTCTAGATCCCGCTGTTGATTATTGATAGAAGATCATGTCTGCATATTCTCGAACCCGTAGGGTCACACACTTAACGTGTCTCGACGCTAGGATAGAATGGATAATTGGTTTATGAGTTTTTGTTCGGAGTCTCGGATGAGATCCAGGACGTCACGAGAGGTTCCGGAATGGTCCGGAGAATAAGATTCATATAAGGGAAAGCAGTTTTTGGATTTCGGAATTGTTTTGGAGTGTTCGGTATTGTACCGGAAGGTTCTAGAAGCTTCCGGAGTGGGACCAACGTGGCCCCACTTGTCGGAGGGGTGTGTGGGCCTACGAGGGAGTGCCCTGGCCGCATTGGGCCAGGGGCACAAGGCCCCATAGGCCCAGTCGGCCAAAACCCTAGGGAAACCTTCTAGAAGGAGGAGGAAAACTTGCCCCCCTCTCCAACCCTTGGGGCCGCCACCCTAGGGCTTGTAGGAGGGGCCAAGGGGGCCGTCCAGCCCCCTATATATAGAGGGCAGGGGCGCAGCCCTCCTCCCCCACTCCTTCAACCCTAGCCGCCATACTGCTGCCCTCCAGATCTCTCTCTCTCCCGACTGCGCGTAGGCGAAGCCTTGCCGCAGAAACTCTCCACTTTTGCACCACGCCGTCGTGTTGTAGATCCAACCTATCTCTCCACCCCACTTGCTGGACCGAGGAAGGAGGAGACGTCGAGGTGCCGTACGTGTGCATCTCTCGGAGGCGTCGCCACTTGCGGCGTTGGATCGAATCGGATCGCGAGGAGGAGAAGGCTAGTACGACTACATCAACCACGTTCCGTTGAACGTTCCGCTGAGCGATTTCTTCAAGGGTATGAAGATGTCATCTATCCCTCTCGTTGTTTGCATCTCCTATATTAGATCTTGGCTTTTCCTGTTCGCATCCGTAGAAAATTTTGATTTACTATGCTGCGAAACCCTTCAGTGTTATCAGAGCTAGATCTATGCGTAGATGTGTTTCACGAGTAGAACGCAACATGCTTGTTGCGGGCGTTGATGTTTTCTGTTGCAAGACTCTTGTTTGTGTACTTCTTATGACGCAGGATAGTGAGATCGAAGCGGTCCAGGCCAACTTTACACGACCTCGTTCGCGAGACCGGCTCCGCACTTGACGTGTGGCTTGTTCCACACATGCGGCTGGTGGATGCCAGTTTCTCTCACTATAGTTGTCATGGGATTTACAACGGATGTTGGCAACCATAATATCACCGTTGTGGCTTTCTGTAGGTAAGAATCGTTCTTAGCTTGTTACTCCCATAAGCCACGTAAAACATGCAACAACAAAGTAGAGGCGTCTAACTTGTTTTTGCAGGGAGTGTTTCTGTGATATGGTATGGCCCAAGATGTGATGTGTATGTTGTATGCAATGATCATGTTTTGTAATGTTTCACGACTTGCATGTCGATGAGTACACAACCGGCAGGAGCCATATGGTTGTCTTTATAATTGTGTATGACATGTGTGTCAACTTCTTATACGCCATGTAATAGCTTTACTTTATCGCTAAGTAGTTAGCAATAGTTGTACTTGCTATTCGTGGTGGAGGCAATCATGGTGGAGTGATGGAGATCATGCTGGAACGCACAAGATGGAGATCATTGCGCGGAGATTGGCTATACCATGTCACATAAAATTATATGCATGTGATGTTTATCCTTTTATGTATCTTATTATGCTTAGATCGCGACGGTAGCATTATAAGATGATTCCTCACTTAAAGATCAAGATAAAACGGTGTTCCCCCCATGTATGCACCATTGCGAAAGTTCGTCGTGTTCAAGCATCACGTGATGATCGGGTGCTATAAACTCTACGTTCGCATACAACGGGTTCAAGCCAGTTTTGCACACGTGGAAATACTTGGGTTTGACTTGACGAGCCTAGCATGTACAGACATGGCCCCGGAACACACGAACCGAAAGGTTAAGCATGAGTCATATGAATGATATGATCGACACTTTGTTGTCCACCATTGAAACCACATCTCTTCTCGTGAAGATCGGATTAGGTGTGGTGAATTTGGATCGTGTGCACTAAACAACTTGAGGGATGTTGAATTTAGTGGGAGTTCATCTAGTAATTTGATTAAGTTGAAATAGTTATCATGAACATAGTCTAAATTGTACTTGCAAATTTTGTAGATCAAATGGATAAGTCCAACTTCAACTTCAACGTTTTTGCTGAGAAAGAAAAGCTTAAGAACAATGGGTCTAACTTCACCAACTGGTTCCACAATCTGAGAATCATTCTCTCTGGCGGACAAAATGACTATGTCCTTGAGAAAGCGCTAGGTGACGCCCCTGCTATAGATGCGCCGGCTGATGAGAAAGTTGTTTATCAGTCGCGCAAGGATGATTATGGTGTGATTAAGAGCACCATGTTGTTTGCTATAGAATCGGACCTTCAAAATCGTTTTCAGGAGTTCCCCGGGCCTTTTGAGATTCTTGAGGAACTGAAAACTATGTTTCAGACTCAGGCCCGTTCTGAGAGATATGAGATCTCTGAGAAATTCTTTAACTGCAAGATGGAGGAAGGGAGTTCCGTTAGTGAGCACGCCATTAAGATGTCGGGCTACACTCAACGCCTTGAGCAACTGGACTGCAAGATTCCAAAGGAGCTCAAGATTGACAGAGATCTGCAATCACTCCCTCCTAGCTACAAAGGTTTTGTAGTTACTCATAATTTGATTGGTTCCACTGATACGATCACTGAGCTCTTCGCTAAGCTGAAAGCTGCGGAGGTGGACATCAAGAAAGATAATCATGTGTTGATGGTCAACAAGCCCCCCAGCTTTAAGAAAGATAAGGGTGCAAAGAAGCCCTTCAAGAAAGGCGGCGGCAAGCGCGTTGCCCCTGCTGAGAAGAAGATCAAGTCTGGACCTAAGTCGGACACTGAGTGCTTCTATTGCAAGGACAAGGGTCACTGGAAGCGCAACTGTCCGAAGTACTTAGCGGACAAGAAGGCTGGCACCATCAAAGGTATATTTTACATACATGTTATTGATGTTTTCCTTACTAGCCCTCGTTGTAGTGCCTTGGTATTTGATACTGGTTCAGTTGCTAATATTTGTAACTCGAAACAGGAGCTACAGAATAGATGGCGGCTAGCGAGGGATGAGGTGACGATGCGCGTTGGCAACGGATCAAGAGTTGATGTGATGGCCGTCGGGACGCTCTCCTTAGTTTTACCTTCGGGATTAGTTTTAAACCTCAATAAATGTTATTATGTGCCTGCGTTGAGCATGAACATCATATCTGGATCGTGTTTATTGCAAGACGATTATTCATTTAAATCGGAGAATAATGGTTGTTCTATTTATATGAGTAACATCTTTTATGGTCATGCACCTGCTATGAATGGTTTATTTCTTATGAATCTCGAAAGCAATGAAACACACATCCATAACATTGAGGCTAAGAGATGCAAGGTAGATAGTGATAATACGACTTATTTGTGGCACTGCCGTCTAGGTCATATTGGTGTAAAACGCATGAAGAAACTCCATTCTGATGGACTTTTGGAGTCTCTTGATTTTGAATCATTTGACACATGCGAACCATGCCTCATGGGCACGATGATCAAACCCCCATTCTCCGGAATAATGGAGCGAGCAACGGACTTGTTGGAAATTATACATACCGATGTATGCAGACCAATGAGTGTTTCGACGCGCAGTGGTTATCGCTATTTTCTCACTTTTACTGATGACTTAAGTAGATATGGGTATATCTATTTAATGAAACATAAATCTGAAACATTTGAAAAGTTCAAGGAATTTCAGAACGAAGTGGAAAACCATCGTAACAGGAAAATTAAATTTCTACGATCCGATCGTGGAGGTGAATATTTGAGTTATGATTTTCTCACGCATCTTAAAGCAAGCGGAATCGTTTCGCAACTCACGCCACTCGGAACACCACAGCGCAATGGTGTGTCTGAACGCCGGAATCGAACTCTATTAGATATGGTGCGATCAATGATGTCTCTTACAGATTTGCCGTTATCATTTTGGGGTTATGCATTAGAAACCGCTGCATTCACTTTAAATAGGGCACCATCTAAATCCGTTGAGACGACAGCGTATGAACTGTGGTTTCGTGCTAAACCTAAGTTGTCGTTTCTTAAAGTTTGGGGATGCGAGGCTTACGTCAAGAAGTTGATGCCGGACAAGCTCGAACCCAAAGTGGAGAAATGTGTCTTCATAGGATACCTTAAGGAAACTATTGGGTATACCTTCTATCACAGATCCGAAGGCAAAGTGTTTGTTGCAAAGAACGGATCCTTTCTTGAGAATGAGTTTCTCTCGAAAGAAGTGAGTGGGGGGAAAGTAGAGCTAGACGACGTTACTGAACCTTATCTTGAGTTGGAGAGTAGCGCAGCACCTGAAATTGTTCCAGTGCCGTCTGCACCAACAATAGAGGAAGCTAATGATAAGGATCATGAAGCTTCGGACGATGCTACTACTGAACGTCGCAGGTCGACAAGGTCACGTGCCCCTCCTGAGTGGTACGGCAACCCTGTCCTAACTGTCTTGTTAGTAGACAACAGTGAACCTGCGAACTATGAGGAAGCAATGATGAGCCCAGACTCTGAGAAATGGCTAGAGGCCATGAAATCCGAATTGGGATCCATGAGTAAAAACCAAGTATGGACTTTGGTGGACCCTCCAAGCGACCGAAAGGCCGTTGAGTGCAAATGGATTTTCAAGAAGAAAACGAACGCGGATGGTAATGTTACTGTCTATAAAGCACGGCTTGTCGTGAAAGGTTTTCGACAAGTTCAAGGTGTTGACTACGATGAGACTTTCTCTCCCGTAGAGATGTTTAAGTCCATTCGGATTTTATTAGCAATTGCTGCGTTTCATGATTATGAAATATGGCAGATGGATGTCAAGACTGCGTTCCTCAATGGCAACATTGATGAAGAGTTGTATATGATGCAACCCGAAGGTTTTGTCGATCCTAAGGATGCTAATAAGGTGTGCAAACTTCAGTGTTCCATTTATGGACTGAAGCAAGCATCTCAGAGTTGGAACCTTTGTTTTGATCAAGTGATCAAGAGCTTTGGATTTGTTCCAAATTGCTACGAAGCTTGTATCTACAAGAAATGGAGTGGGAGCTCAGTGACATTTCTAGTACTATATGTAGATGACATATTGATTATTGGAAATGACATTGATATGCTTAACGATGTGAAGAGTTATTTGAACAAATGTTTTTCAATGAAAGACCTAGGGGAAGCTGCTTATATATTAGGCATCAAAATCTATAGAGATAGACAAAGACGCCTAATATCTTTAAGCCAAAGTACATACCTAGAAAAAGTTCTGAAAAGGTTCAGAATGGATAAGGCAAAGAAAGGTTCAGTGCCTATGTTGTCAGGTAAGATATTGAGCAAGGTTTAGTGTCCAGCTACGGTAAACGATAGAGAAGCTATGAGCAAAGTGCCTTATGCCTCGGCCATAGGTTCTATCATGTATGCCATGCTGTGTACTAGACCGGATGTGTCCAATGCTCTTAGTTTGACGAGCAGATACCAAAGTGATCCAGGAGTGGAACACTGGACAGCCGTGAAGAACATCCTAAAGTACTTAAATAGGACTAAAGAAATGTTCTTGGTCTATGGAGGTGATGAACAACTCGTCGTAAAAGGTTACGTCGATGCTAGTTTCGACACCGACAAGGATGATTCTAAATCTCAGACAGGATACGTTTATATTTTGAATGGAGGAGCTGTGAGCTGGAGAAGCTGCAAGCAAAGCGTGATCGCAGGATCTACAGTAGAAGCGGAATACATGGCTGCTACAGAAGCGTCAAGTGAAGGAGTTTGGATCAGGAACTTCATCACTGAGCTTGGTGTGGTTCCAAGTGCCTTGGACCCACTGGAGATATTGTGTGACAACACTGCCGCCATAGCACTGGCTAAGGAACCAAGATATCATCCAAAGACCAAGCATATCAACCGCAAGTTTCATATAATTTGAGATTATATAACAGATGGAGATCTGAAGATTAGCAAAGTACATACGGATCTGAATGTCGCAGATCCGTTGACTAAACCTCTTCCACGAGAAAAATATGATCAGCACCTTAGTGCCATGGGTGTTAGATTGTTGCCAGATGTAAACTAGATTATTGACTCTAGTGCAAGTGGGAGACTGTTGGAATTATGCCCTAGAGGAAATAATAAAGATGTTATTATTATAATTCTTGTTCATGATAAATTTTATATTCCATGCTAGAATTGTATTAAGCGGAAACTTTGATACTTGTGTGGTTTATGAACAACACCGTGTCCCTAGTACGCCTCTATGGACTATCTCATTGATTAATGATGGTTAAGGTTTCCTAACCATAGACATGAGTTGTCAATTAATAATGAGGTCATGTCATTGGGAGAATGATATGATGGACAGACCCAAATCAAGCAGAGCAATTAGATCGTGTCATCGTGTTCATCTTTGCGAAGCTTTTCTTATGTCAAATATTGTATTCCTTAGACCATGAGATAATGCAACTCCCTGGTATCAGAAGAAAGCTTTGAGGTCATCAAACGTCATCCTATGAGAGGGTGATCATAAAGTTGTCTCTCAGGTAATCGGAAAGTACTTGTTGGGTTATATGTATCGAGATGGGATTTGTCCCTCCCAAGTCAGAGAGATATACTCCGGGCCCACTCGGTAATCGATATCAACACCGCTTGCAAGCACGTGGTTAAGGAGTTAATCACAAAGTGATATCGGATTACAGAACGAGTAAAGTACTTGCTGTGAACGAGATTGAACTAGGTATGCCGATACCGACGATCGAATCTCGGGCAAGTAAAATATCGCGCGACGAAGGGAATATATATATGGGATTAATTGAATCCTGGCATCGTGGTTCATCCGATATGATCATCGATGAATATGTGGGAGTCAATATGGGTTTCCAGACCCCGCTGTTGATTATTGATAGAAGATCATGTCTGCATATTCTCGAACCCGTAGGGTCACAAACTTAACGTGTCTCGACGCTAGGATAGAATGGATAATTGGTTTATGAGTTTTTGTTCGGAGTCTCGGATGAGATCCAGGACGTCACGAGAGGTTCCGAAATGGTCCAGAGAATAAGATTCATATAAGGGAAAGCAGTTTTTGGATTTCGGAATTGTTTTGGAATGTTCGGTATTGTACCAGAAGGTTCTAGAAGCTTCCGGAGTGGGACCAACGTGGACCCACTTGTCGGAGGGGTGCGTGGGCCTACGAGAGAGTGCCCTTGCCGCATTGGGCCAGGGGCACAAGGCCCCATAGGCCCAGCCGGCCAAAACCCTAGGGAAACCCTAGGGAAACCTTCTAGAAGGAGGGGAAAACTTGCCCCCCACTCCAACCTTGGGGCCGCCGCCCTAGGGCTTGGAGGAGGGGCCAGGGGGGCTGGCCAGCCCCCTATATATAGAGGGAAGGGGCGCAGCCCTCCTCCCCCACTCCTTCAACCCTAGCCGCCATACTGCTGCCCTCCAGATCTCTCTCTCTCCCGACTGCGCGTAGGCGAAGCCCTGCCGCAGAAACTCTCCACCTTTGCACCACGCCGTCGTGTTGTAGATCCAACCTATCTCTCCACCCCACTTGCTGGACCGAGGAATGAGGAGACGTCGAGGTGCCATACGTGTGCATCTCTCGGAGGCGTCGCCACTTGTGGCGTTGGATCGGATCGGATCGCGAGGAGGAGAAGGCTAGTACAACTACATCAACCACGTTCCGTTGAACGTTCTGCTGTGCGATTTCTTCAAGGGTATGAAGATCTCATCTATCCCTCTCGTTGTTTGCATCTCCTAGATTAGATCTTGGCTTTTCCCGTTCGCATCTGTAGAAAATTTTGATTTACTATGCTGCGAAACCCTTCATCCACACCCTATGCTACGCACATCACCATCGACAGACGAGTCCTATGACAGCAGCAGCTGCAACTTCGATCTGTGCGATCCACCATCGGATGAAGGGACCTACGGTTCCGGATCCGAAAGTTGCGGCAGCAGCAGGCCGATCTACGAGCGCTACCAATGCACCGCAGTCATCCAGGATCAAGAACACAATCCGCCACCCAACCCACAGGGTAGAAACGGTGGAAACAGAAGAAGCCAGTCCCCCCTCCCAACGGGGACAGCAATAATCGGGTCATCCACCTCAACGAGGAGGGATGGGCTCAAGCACGCGAGGCCGTAGCAGGCAACAAGATCCTGCCCGCTGATGCCTCACGAGATCTGTTGATGGCATACCACATGCTCCTCATCGAGGAGCACAAGAAGCAGATCAAGATGTAGGAAGTGCTTGACAAGCGCAAGCAAGCATTTTCGCAGTCTAGTGCGCGACGAGCTGCGCTCTCCGCCATGGGCATTGACTCCAGCTCGCACGGCAACAACGGCAACAAGCACCGTTCTCGGATGGAGAACATGGACCCTAAAGAGCGTCACGAGGTGACCCGAGCCCTCAACGCGTCCTTCATGGAGATGGATGCCGATGGAAACGTCATCCCGAAAACGCCGCAAGCTGTGATCATGGCAGCCACTGCGTACCTCGCGTCCCATCCACCTCCGGAGGGGGACCCGAAGAGGGCCATGCACAAGTCCGCACTCACCGGACTCGGACTCGTTGGAGCCGCGCTCCACGGAGAAGCTCCCGCGGAGCCAAAGAAGAAGGTCGCGGTCAGGTTCAACCGCAGCCCCACACCCTCATCCGAGGATGAAGAGCACGACCTTCCTCGAAGGCATAAGAGCTCGCGCCGTCGCAGCCTCGACTACGATGCTCGAAACGAGCTAACGCAGCGCAAGATCGACAAAGTGTGCGCCAAGCACGTATGCTCGTCCGAATCCGAGGAGGACGACGATGAAGGAGAACTCTGCGGAGCCCGATGCTTCAGCAGATCTGTCCGGCGGACGCGGATGCCGCGAAACTTCAAGCTTCCTTCGGACACTCCGAAGTTCGACGGCACACAGGACCCCAAGGCGTGGCTCAGCGACCACCTGTCGTCCGTCAAGCTACACAGCGGGAATAAGGAAACCGCCATGCAATGCCTTCAGCTGCAGCTGACAGGCGCAGCCCGAATCTGGCTCAACACCCTATCCTCGGGATCCATCCGAAGCTGGGAGGAGCTAGCGTACTGTTTCGTCTAAAACTTCAAAGGCACCAGCAAGAGGCCTGCCTCGATTGAGGAGCTGTGGGCCTGCACCCAACGAATGGGCGAATCCATTCGCTCGTACATACTGCGCTGGTCCAACACCAAGAACTCCGTGGCGCACATCTCTGAGGAGAGGGCTATCGACGCCTTCAAGGACGGCGTCAAGTGCTAGGACTTCAAAGAAGAACTTGGGCGCGTCAAGCCCAAGTCACCCGACCACCTCATGGACATCGCCAACAGGTGGGCCGACGGGGAGGACTCCGTCCACCGAGCGCACTCGGAGGAAGAAGATGACTACGGCCGGCGATGCGAACGCCGTAGCGAGAGAAGATCGCGCGTCTACGACTATCGCGATGGACCCGACATGGTCGCAGCTGGCTATGCCGACCGCCGCAGCAATGGCAACCGCAATAGCGGCGGATACCGCGGAGGCAATTTCCGCGATGGAGGACACCCAGCACAGTCGTGGCAGCACCGCAGTCGCGATGACGGACCCTCAGCATACGAAAAATTGTCGGATCCATGCACCATCCACTTCTACATCGACAAGCAGGATGGTAAGAAGAAGGCAAGCCACCTGCTCAAGGACTGCCGCGAGTTCCAGAAACTCAGCGAAAGCATGGCCCAGATGAGGCAGAAAGCCCCGAAACCCTGGATTCGGGAATGCACCCGCACCAGGCGAGATCGCGCATGGAGCTCCTCCACCGCCACCTACAGGAGGCCCGAACCACCCAATCGCTCCCGCACAGAATAACGGTGGGCACGGGTATCCCCGCCGAAAGGAGCGCTGATGATCCAAAAAGGGCACCCAATGAATAGGGTGCAGAAGAAAATCACCCGTCAGATCAACCTGGCTGTGACAGCTCCACCCGCCATCCCTGAGTACCTCAGCGGATCGGAGTCTTGCATCACGTTCAGCCGTTCGGATCACCCTTGCCAGATCCCTCGCCCAGGTCATGCTGCCCTAGTGCTTGAGGCGCAGATCGGAGGGTTCGAGATGAGCCGCGTCTTCATGGACGGCGGCAGCGGCATCAACCTGATGTTCGCCAGCACCCTAGCAGCAATGCGGATCCCGCTATGCAGCTTGGAACAGCCAGACACAACGTTCCATGGCATCGTCCCAGGAAAGAGAATATTCCCCCTGGGAAAGATATGGCTCGACGTCATCTTCGGCAAGCCGGATAACTTCCGATGCGAGCGGCTCGAGTTCGAAGTGGTGGACTGTCCATCACAATACCATGCCATCCTCGGGGGTGTAGCATTCGCAAGGTTCCTGGCAGTACCGCACTATGCGTACCTGCTACTCAAGATGCCAGGACCCAGGGGCGTCATCAAGATCCACGGGAGCTTCACCCGATCGGACCACTGCGACAGGGACTTCAACAGAATCTCCCAGTCATTCGGCATGCAAGAGGAGCTCGTAAGGCTCCGCGAGGTGACGGACAACGGGGCACCCCCAGTCGCACGACATAAGGCACCAGATATGTCCTTCGACTCCACCATCAACACAAAGAAGGTGCAGGTCCACCTGACGGATGCCTCCAAGACGGCGCTGATCGCGAACGATTTCAGCTCCGCATAGGAAAGCGCGCTCGTCAAATTCCTCCGTGAGCGCTGGGAAATCTTCGCCTGGTGTCCTGCGGACATGCCAGGAGTTCCCAGGGAATTCGCCGAGCACGCACTCAACGTCTTTCCAGACGCCAAGCCCGTCAAGCAGTCCATTCAACGACTGTCCGAACCACGGGCCAAAGCAATTGGGGTCGAAGTCAACAGACTACTCGACGCAAACTTCATCAGGGAGATCAAGGAGAGAGAGTGGCTCGCCAACACCGTAATGGTCCCCAAAAAGTACACGGACATCCTGCGGATGTGCGTGGACTTCACATCGTTGAACAAGCACTGCCCGAAGGATCATTTCCCTCTCCCTCGGATCGACCAGATCATCGATTCGATGGCAGGATGAGAGAAACTCTCCTTCCTCGACGCCTACTCAGGCTATAACCAAATTTGACTGAAGGTCGAAGATCAGGAAAAAACGGCGTTCATCACGACGTTCGGAGTGTTCTGCTATAACACAATGCCCTTCGGGCTAAAGAACGCATGTGCCACGTACCAACGGTGCATGCAGGCATGCCTGAAGGACCAGATCGGTCGCAATATCCAAGTCTATGTCGACGACATAGTCATCAAAACCAGGGAGGAGAGAACACTCATCGACGATCTCCGCGAAACGTTCGATAATCTCGACCGCTACAGGATCAAGCTTAACCCTGAAAAATGCGCCTTCGGCGTCCCATCTGGCCAGCTGCTTGGTTACTTCATCTCCCAGCGAGGGATTGAGGCAAACCCGAAGAAAATCCGGGCCATCATGGCCATGGAGAAGCTGAAGAACCTCAAGGGCGTCCAGCAGCTTGCAGGACGAATCGCGGCATTGAGCAGGTTCATCGGCCGCATGGGCGAGAAAGCCCTAGCATTCTATCAGCTACTGCGCAAGGCAGACAAATTCGAGTGGACGCCTGAGGCGGATGATGCATTCGAATATCTAAAGCGGATGCTCTCTACCTCGCCCGTCTTGGTTACGCCAAAGGAGCGCGAGCCTCTACTGTTGTACATAGAAGCTACACACTAGGTGGTGAGCACCGTACTGGTGGTCGAGCGACCCGAAGAGGGCAAGACCCATGGGGTCCAACGCCCAATCTACCACCTCAGCAAGGTATTGATGCCGATAAAGCAGAGGTACCCTCACTACCAGAAACGTGTTCATGACGACTCGTCGGCTGAGCCACTACTTTCAGGAGCACCAGGTGATGGTCGTCAACGAGGCACCATTAAACAGCATCCTGAACAACCCATAGGCCACAGGACGCGTGGCCCTATGGGGCATTGAGCTGTCACCTCTAAACATCGTCTACGAGAAGCGACTCACGATCAAGTCTCAGGTCCTCCCGGACTTCCTCGTCCACTGGATGGAGCTGCAGCTGCCAGACACACCAGACATGACACAGTCATGGACGATGCACTTTGACGGCTCCAAACGCGAGGCTAGAGCAGGAGCCAGGGTCATACTGACCTTCCCGTAGGGCGACAAGATGAACTACGTCCTTCGGATGAAATTCCGAGCTTCCAACAACGAGGCCGAATACGAAGCCCTCATCCACGGCATGAGGATGGCAAAGATCCGCGGCGCAACGCGCCTGGTCATCTACGGAGACTCGAACCTCGTCGTCCAGCAGACAATGAATGAGTGCGACGCACACGCCGAAAACATGATCGCGTACCGCGCACTCTACAACTCACTCGAGGGAGAATTCGACAGTTGCGAACTTCGGCACGTTGGGAGAGAAAGCAACGAGGGGGCCGACAGACTCGCCAACATCGGTTCCACCTGTGCACGGGTGCCACCAGGCGTGTTCCTCGAACAAATCTGCGTACCATCCATCAAGCGGAAATTCCCAAAGGGATCACCCGAAGAAGCAGAGCACTCGGGGGTTGCGCTACCCGAAGGACAGGAAGGACCCGAAAAGCTCGACACAGAGGTCGCTGTGGTCAACCTAATGCAAGTCATGGCAGTCGAAGAAACTTGGACGCAACCATACCTCATGTACCTGATAGACGGTGAGCTGCCTGATATCCCGACAGATGCCCGGCGCAAATCTTGCCGGTCAAAGGCCTTCACCATCATCAATGGCGAGCTGTACAAGCGCAGCATTTCGGGTGTACTCCAAAGGTGTGTCACCATCGGTGACGGCAAAACCATCCTCCAAGACATCCACGAGGGCATCTGCGGCCATCACGCGGGCAGCCGCACCCTTGTCGCCAAAACTCTACGAGCCGGATTCTACTGGCCAACGTCCATGAACGACGCCAAGGACATCGTACGAAGATGCAACGGGTGCTAAAGGTTCGCCGACAAACCACATGCACCCGGATCAGAATGCAGGCCCATACCTTTGGCCTGGCCCTTTGCCCAGTGGGGCCTTGACATGATCGGCAAGCTACCAAGGTCCTCGAAAGGAGGTCACGTCTATCTCCTGGTCGCAGTCAACAAATTCACCAAGTGGATTGAGGCCATGCCAGTCACTAACCAAAAGGGCAAAACTGCCGTTAAGTTCTTTGAATCCATTGTCTATAGGTTCGGCATGCCGCACAGCATCATCACCAACAATGGGTCGAAATTCATCTCCAAAGAATTCTAGGACTTCTGTGAAGACCTCGGAATCAACATCACATACGCCTCCGTGTTGCACCCGCAAACAAACGGGCATGTCGAAAAGTCCAACGGACTCGTCGGTGCTGGCATCAAGAAGCGCCTAATGAGCCCACTCGAGCGACTTGCGGGTGCCTGGACACAAGAGCTACCTTCGGTCCTGTGGAGCCTGCGCACAACGCCAAACAGCTCAACCGGCTACACGCCTTTGTTCATGGTACACGGAGCCGAAGCCGTGCTACCAGCAGAAGTACGCCACAAGGCCCCACGGGTCGTCGCTTACAGCGAAGCCGAATCGACGGCTGCACTCGAACATGTCGTCAATACACTTGACGAAGCGCGCCACATAGCAGCGGCTCGATCAGCGGTGTACCAACAGAGTCTCCGCAACTACCACAGCCGACGGCTGCGCCCAAGGTCCTTCGTCGAAGGAGACATAGGTCCTACGACTCAAGCAAGAGCGACCGAAGAAATTCGAGTCACCATGGGAAGGACCCTACATTGTCACTGAAGTCATCCCAGGTGGCGCCTATCGCCTCAAACACGTGGAGTCTGGAGTCGCATACTCCAACCTATGGAACGTCGCACAGCTGCGATGCTTCTACCCATAGCTACCACCCTCTTTTACTTTCAATAAGGCTATTCAGCCAAGGCTACTCAGCCGAACAATGTACCACCTCCATTACGATATGAATAAAGCTAAGTGTCTCGTCCCAAGAAAAATTGCTTACTATTTCGCATTTTACTCCATGCCACAAACGCACTCGGGGGATCCCCCCACCTCACGACTTCGTCGACTGAGGATACCACGTGTACACCTAAGTAGCTGACCACGTCAGGCTAACGAAAAGGGCATGTATACAAACAAAGAACTACGTGCTAAAACAACAACCAAACCCTTACAACAAAGGGAAAAACACGCCCTGTCGAATATATACAAATTTTACATCTATCTTTTTTTACAGGTACTACCTATTCTGAAGAATAACCTGAGCACGCTGCTCAAACAGATCTACGATCTATTCGGCATACTGCCTTACAGCCGCATAACGTGGACGCATATCCCACTCGCCACCATCTGGCCGAAGAGGCGGCCCAGCCGCTACAGCAGACAGATCTACATCAGGACGATGTAACCGCACAAGGGAGAGTGCATCCTTCACCCCCGCGACGAGCTGATGCCACACCAGTTCCCTGACACGATGCACACTCTGAAACTTCGACAGCAGGCCAGAAAGAGTTGACGGTGCATCATCCAGCGGGAACATCACATGCAGAACCGAAGCCAGCGAAGACTTCACTTGACGCAGCACCCGCGATACCTGGTGGACACGATCCTGCACTGTCGCAAGGACCAGGGCACGATCACGGTCCATCCAGAAAAGCCCGCCGGCCTCCATGTCCTGCTGAGTCACGCAATTGATCCGAACAGCAACACTCTCATTTTCCTCCCTTGGAGCAAGATTAGCACCTGCAATACTTGCAAGGGTAAGGCGAAAGGCCAACAGGCGCATCCGAAACAATGATCAGCAGCTCTAAAAACTCACATTCAAGTAGTTCGGCCAAACGACGCAACTCCCCCATCAAAAATTCCTCTCGAGCAGCGCCTCGCTCCGCCTTCGACTTCCAAACATCAGCATGGCCACGCACTCCTAGCAACTCCCTCTCAAGACTACGGATGCGGTCTCGAAGAAACACAAGCTGCGACGCTCCATCCAAGGATGGCCGCAGCTATGGTGCAGATGATGTGTCAGCGGGATCATCACCCGAAGGATCCTAGAGTAAAAGAAGACAAGGATATGAACAAACAGACGAAGGAACTCAGAACTAGGAAATTCATTAGGTACAGCAAAAAGACACTACGTGGTGCAGGGTTTGTTCATAAACATAGTTACAAAAGCCGGAACCAAAAGCTATTCTACTACTACAAAGCCTACGAAGCTGCATCCTGAGTAGCCTCGGAGCCGGACTGCCTCGCCTTAGCCTCCCACTGCTGCCTCAGGGTGTACTCGTCCAACAGGTCAATCAACTTCGGCCCATAACGCTTACAGCGAGCAGCATAGATGGTGAAGGCTACCTCGGATCCGTCAGCAGCCGTCGGCATCCGGGAGGTGATCTGAGGAAGATCCAGCTCAGCTCCAGACGCCAAGGCCATGGCCAACCCAACAGAGGCGCCGATGCCTTTCTGCTTGCGCTTGTACGTCGCAGGCGCTTCGGCTGATAGCGCCTCCGCCAAGGCGTCGACATCTTCGAGGGCCACGCCCTTGGGGACGAGCTCCTTGTAGAAGCGCCCAAGGACCTCCTTGGCCTTGGCAAGCGAGCTGATAACGGTACTGCAGCGATCTTCGACCGCCACAGCAGCATCATCCAGAGCACTTCCCTGCTCCAGAGCACCACGATCAAACTCGATGCCCGCGGCATCTAAAGAAACAAAGGAAGCAGCATAAATAAAAGCACCACAAGGAAAGACAAGGAAGCCGAAAGGGGAAGGCGAAGAAACGCACCCGAAACAGCCTTGGCAGCTGCCATCAGCTTCCCGGCTACCTCTTTCTCGCGCGAAGCCGTGGCAGTGGCGAGCTGCTCCTCGTGGTCCGTAGCCACCTGCTGCAGGCGCTCCTTGGCCTCGGCCGTGTTGGCTAGCTCCAGCTCGAGGCGTTCCTTCGCACCAACGGCGAACTCGGCTTTCTTCTCCACCTGCCCAAGGCTCTTTTTGAGAGCATCAAGCTTGCGGAGAGAGACATTGTGGTCCTCTGCAGTCAGCAACAAACCTATTAGATCGAAGGACAAAAAATACATAAAGAAGCAAAAAAGACCAGGTCGTAAACATACCTTAAAGCTGTTTGCAGCTGGCCTCCAATGCCAGATACTGCTGCACTAGCTGATTGGCGCCTTGCACAAAAGGCTGCAAAAAGAACCACTCGTCAAAAGGACGGCTCGAGGGCTACGCCCAAAAACGAACAAACAACAAGGATTAGCAGATCATCCGAAAAATGCTCGGGGGCTCCCCCCCGAGACAAGAAGCAAAAAACAAGGATCAGTAGATCATCCGAAAAGGCTCGGGGGCTCCCCCTGCGGCAGAAAACAAAAATTACTTACGTGGTTAGACGGCGACCCCGAAGGTCCGCTCGCAGTCTTCTGAGGGACAACCACCCGATCCTCCTGCGGGGAAGGGTTCGGGGCAGCACCCTCAGAGCTGGCCACCGTCTGAGGAGGAGGAGGCACAACCTTCGAATCCCCCACCATCTCCCGAGCGCCATCACTGGAGGATTCGTCGGAGGAACTGCTACAAAAGAAATATCAGCAAAGCTCAAAAAAAATAGACAAGAGAAAGCAAAAACGGGCTGAGGAAACTTACGAGTCGAGATCGGGGTTTTCCTGCCCTTCTTCTCTTCCTTATTTTCTTCCTTCTTCCGCTTCGTCGGTGGGTGCGGTGCCACAACCCGCACGGGAACGGTAGGAATTGGAGAAGAAGAGCCCCCATGCCCATCACTGTGACGCTCAAGGCACAACGGGTTCCTAGGCGTCGGAGGATTCGAGGCATCCGACGATTCGCTGGAGCTCCTCGTCCGCTTGTGAGTTGATCCTCGCTCGACTCGTTGGCCTCTTCAGCCGGAGACCACGCTGACGGTAGCTCAGACATGGAATCCACCACCTCATTGTACGGAGCATTCAGAAATAGTTCGGGCAATGGAGGCAACATGCCCGGCACCTTGAATTCCTGCGAAAAGATAGCAAAAAAATTTAGTACAGAAGGTGGAAAACCAAACGCAGTCGAAAAATAGCGCTACGCGCACATCACAGTTCTACACCTGCGGAACCGGATGGGAAGCAGAGAACGGAGAAGTCAACGATTTCCCCGGAAGATCCTCTCCAGCCTTGAACTTCAGCAGCGGACGAAGGATCCCGTCGAGATCCCCCTTGGAGAATTCCTCAGCCGAAACCCTCGTCGGATCACAGCGACCCGAATAAAGAAACATCGGGTGCGCCCTAGCCTGGAGCGGCTGCACCCGACGTTTGTGAAAAGTGCGGATGATATCCACACCGTTCACCTCCTTATCCGGAATCAGCTGGAGATCCTCCACCTGATGAAAGAGCCCCTCTATCTCCGCCACCTCGCCATCCAAGATCTGGTTCTTCCAAGACCTCTTCGGCTCGATCTTTTGGGAGGGGTCGAAAGGAGCAAGACCAAAATCCTGTCCAGCCACTATGGAGTCGCGGATGTAAAACCATCGCCTCCACTAGTACTGGACAGATTCGGACATGGAAAAGGAGAAGAAAACAAGATTGGATCGAAGGGAAATGATGCAACCCCCAATGGGATAGACACCATCAGAACCAGATTGCCGCTTCACGGAATAGAGTTTCCGGAAGAGGCCAAAGTGCGGCTCGATACCGAGCCAGCACTCGCAGAAAGTGAGAAACAAGCAATATGAAGAAGAGAGTTGGGGGAAAGACGATGCAGCTGGATGCCGTAAAGAAAAAGCAGTCCACGAAGGAAATTGTGGACTGGGAAGGCAAAGCCCCGAAGAACAAAAGCGAGGAACATAACCCGAAACCCAGCGGGGGGACGGGGAATTACCTTGTTACCAGGGAGTTTGACGGCCTCCCTATCCTGCGGGATCAAGCCCTGCTCGTGAAGCTTGCGGAGATCACTCTCCCGCGTCTCCGATCGCTGCCAGCCACCGTCGGTGACACGGGAAGCGGTAGAACCTTTCTTGCCACCAGCAGCGCTGGTGCCAACCGCAGAAGAGGACTTCTTAGGCTTCCCCATTGCGGTGCGGCGACACCGACGGAGAGAACGTAGGATCAAAGAAGGAAATGTTCGAGGATATTCCAGCGCGCAGCAAGAAAGCTTAGAGAAGATTGGAGCAGTGAAACAAGAATGGCTGCGGTGAAAACAGATTAATTTTTCCCCAATGATTATAAGGACGGAGACGATGAACGACGACCGTCCATCGGGAAGACCTAGCGCCAACTGCAAGATCTGACCGTCCACGTGTCAGCATAGCAGCGAACCGTCGCTCACTCGCCGTCCACTACGCGCAGAAATCGAGGCGACGCCGTAATTATCTCCACGCCACGCGTGACCGGTCAACTCAAGGTCAGAAGGTGGGACCCATGTTCGTCCAGTCACGTCATCTCTAGCGCCGTAGATGCTTGAGGTCACCGATCGTCAGCACTGACGTCATCAAAAGTTATGCTAGCAACGGTTAAAATTCTTCGGCTATACAATTAAGAGTACTCACTCGAATCTACGTTTCGACTAACTACTCGGGGGCTACTCCTATCAGGAGCGCTGGCCGCGCACCCGAAAAATAAACTAAACACTACATCACTGAATTATTTCTTCGAGTCCTACGTCGAGTCTACGACTCCACTACGAACTCGGGGGCTACTCCTATAGGGAGAACGGATTGTGTCCTACAGACCTGAAGCTGAACAACAGCTGAATTAAAGTCTCTGCTCGAATCTACGACTCGAACAGACACTCGGGGGCTACTCCCATAGGGAGCGCTAGTCGCGCACCCTATGAATTCTTCGACTGTGATCCTTCGGATCAACATGCAAAACTTTTTCGGCAACTCTGCCCCAATTAACGCTAAGTGAGCAACATTCTCCTTGGCCACCCGAAACACCTCCGCGGTGATAAACATTCGGATGCTGTGTCTGCGACGCAAAGATAAGACCTACAGATATCATCTGATGGCCTGGCAATGCACACGACTGCGCTCTGCTAGTATGAATCCGTGCCAACAGGCGCGATGAAAAATCCCGACGGACGCGTTGGGTACATCATCTAAATTCACTGGAATTCAGCTCCTGTAAGTCCTCCGCGGCCTGAGTCGAATTACGCCAGCATATGTTCCGGGTTCGAGTCGAGGGACTCGAACCTGAAGAAGATCGTGTTGTTTTGTCCTAAGACAGTTAAATGACCCTGATCCGTCGGGAGAGTCAGGCACATGCATCAACAATCCCTACACATTCTCTTGAAAGACAGAGTTGCACCCAAAGGATTGAAGAGTCCTCAGACAAATCTACGATTCGACTGAACACTCGGGAGCTACTAACATGGTTATACCCCGCGGGTACACGATCTCAGCATACCTAGTCCAGCCCAAGGAAGGCCCACAGCAAATATACGCCGGCCCATGAAGACTTTCGGGTGGCCAAGCCCCATGACGCCTTCGGATCCTTGGAGAGCAAGACTAGAGTAGATAGGAAATTCAAAGGGGTAAACCCTAAAACCTGTAACCGACTCGATCTGTGCCTAGGACCTGCCTATCTCTATATAAAGGCCAGGAGGGCACAATGAGGAGGCTCTCTTACAATCTCTCGCACACCACCGCATACACACCTCCACGCCAGATTGCATCTGCGCACCCCTGTAACCTTCGGTTCCATCATAATCAGAGCAGACAAGCATGAGTAGGGTTTTCCCTCCGGGGGCCTAAACCTGGGTAAACCTCGTGTCCCCGTGTTGCTTGTTTGCTAACCATGCCGCGATCTCTAATATCCCCATCTTCTCCAAAACCCAAGTCCATAACAATGGGCATTGACGAGATTAAACCTCGTCACTTTCTGGAACTAACCTATCAACAAGATTCCACAGTGCCAGTTGCCTGTTTTCTTCTGTTTTTGGTTCCATAAAAGGCAGAAAATAAATATTCTCGGAATTGGACGGGACAAAAGCCAATCCTCCTATTTTTCCTGGAGCAACACGGAACCACGAAGCAGAGGTGGAGGAGGACACCAGGGTGTTCGCACCCCCTAGGCACGGGCCATCCCTGGTGGCGCCCACGGGGGGTGTGTGCCCCTGGCCCTCCACCGACCTTGCCTCCTTCGCCTTTCTCCATCGATCTCCATCGACATCTTCATCATCGTTGTTGATTCCCATGATGAGGGAGTAGTTCTTCCTCGAGGCTAAGGGCTCTACCGGTAGCTATGTGTTCATCTCTCTCTCTATGCATCATCATGTTGTGGTCATGAGCTTTGTAATCTAGTAGATCTACCTTGCTACTCAATTGCTTCAATATATCTCTGTTCTCCCCATGTGTGTGGAAGTGACAGCGTGCACGCCATGGTAGCACTTAAGCTTGAGTCTACATAAATACTCATCGTGCTTTAATAGATCTATGTTTTCCCCACGTATGTGAAAGTGACAGCGTGCACGCCGTGTGTGGCACTTAAGCTACATTACATATAATTATCTTGAGTATATTTTGAGTTGGTTGTCTCTATGAAATTGTGGTGTTTGTTGGAACCATCTAGCGCTCAAGGTGATAGTGTGGGGTTATCTAGATTGGGGAAGGCCCTACCGTAGATTAGAGTATCCAACCGGAGAGTAGTTGAGAGTAGTATCATGAAGAGAGAATATTTATATGAGAGAGTGTTCACTAGTGAAATTATGATCCCTAGGCCTTGTTTCTAAGCATTGAGACACCGTTTTCATCTAGATCTATTGCATGTTTGCTTGCTTCCATCCTTTTGCCTTTAGTCTTTACCTCATCGTCAAACTATTTTCTAGCACCGTTACCACTTGTATTTCACTATCTCTTCGCCGAACTAGTGCACCTATACACCTGACAAGTGTATTGGGTGTGTTGGGGACACAAGAGACTTTTTGTATCTTGATTGCAGGGTTGCTTGAGAGAGAATACCTTTGACCACTTCCTCCCTGAGTTCGATCAACCTTGGCTAATCCACTTAAGAGAAACTTGCTGCTGTTCTACAAAGCTCTGCACTTGGAGGCCCAACAACTGTCTACAATAATAGAAGTGCGTAGACATCAAGCTATTTTCTGGCACCATTGCCAGGGAGGTAAGGTAAAAGGTACTCACATCCTCCGGTGTGAGTGCTCGAAGTTATTTCCTTTAGATTCTGCAATTTTGTCTTTTTGTTTCTTGTTTTCACTAGTTAGGCTTAATGGAAAACAACAACAAAATTAGAGAGCTCTATAGTGTTTATCTTGAGTTAGGACATGAAGTGTTTGAAGAGAAAATTAAAAAACCCATGGAGCTTTATTTGCATGCTAATAGCAATGTTATTAGTTTGAATGCTTTGAACACCATTATTGCTAATGCTATGGAAAGTTCTAAGCTTGGGGAAGCTAGTTTTGATGAAAATGATCTTTTTAGTCCACCAGCTTTGGAAGATAGCTATTCTATTGCTTATGATGATACCAAACCTCCAATATATGATGATTACAATGGTGAATATGATATTTTCAGTTCACCTACTATTGAGGAGAAAGTTAATTGTGATTACAATATGCCTCCTATATTTAAGGATTATGGTGATGAGAATAATAATGATAGCTATTTTGTTGAATTTGCTCTCACTACAGTTAATAAGAATGACTATGCTTATGTGGAGAGTAATAATTATTTTCTGCATGTGGCTCATGATAAGAATGTTTTATGTGATAGTTATATTGTTAGTTTTATTCATGATGCTACTAAAAGTTATTATGAGAGAGGGCAACATGGTCTTATGTATCTCAACAATATTAAGTTTCCCCTCTTTTTGTTGAAAATCTTGAAGTTGCACTTGTTTTGCTTTCCTATGATTATTGCTTTGTGCTTTCATGCCTTGTTTCTTTACAAGATTCCTATGCATAGGAAGTGGGTTAGACTTAACTGTGTTTTGAATTTGCTTCTCGATGCTCTCTTTTACTTCAATTCTTATTTCTTATGAGAACATCTTCTCAAACTATCATGCCTAACTTAAAGGTGTTAAAGAAAAGTACTTGTTGGGAGATAACCCAAGAGTTTTATTGAGTCTTAGAAGTTATTACTTCAGTAATGACCTCTACTTATCGTTTTTGTTTGCTTTTTGTGCCAAGAATGACCTCTAATGAGAGGAAAGTAAGATTTGGGGAGTTGCTGTCCCGAAACAGATTTCTGTCCTCTACCATAAAAATTCGTGAGGAGTCTCTGTAAGTAGGATTGAGCTGATATTTTACGAATAAATCCCCCAGTATGTTAGATAACTTTGTTTAGTTCAACGCTGTTTGATTTGAGCAACAGAAGGTCTTTGAAAAAATCGGTTTATACCTGATGGTCTGTTTTGACAAATTTCTGCCATTATTTGCATTTGCTTCTTATTGATTCCTTTTTGGGTTCTTTTTGGGAAATTGAGATTTTTTAGGGAACTGCTACAGTAGCTTTTGTTTTTAGTGAAAGTTTTGCTGTTCTAAAGCTAAACCCAAGGGTCTATTATCTTTTGAATACACTACTGTTTTTAATGAAGATTGTGTGAAGTTTTGTATGAAGGAAAATTTTCAGGTGTGGAGAAAGAATGATGTAATGAGATGAAGAATGGACAGAATCTCAAGCTTGGGGATGCCACCTCGGTGTCACCCCAAGATATATCCAAGAGGTACAAGCGTCAAATCTTGGGGATGCCCAAGGCATCCCCTTCTTCATCAATAAAAAGCTCAGGTCTTTCTAGGCACTTCGTTTTTATTGTTTCATGCACTGTTGTGTTGTTCTTGGAGCGTCTTAGTTTTTGTTTTTGTTTTTTGTTTCCTTAGTTTGCTTGAATAAGTTGGTTGATCATATCACTCTTCTTTTGGAGAGAGAGACACACTCTGTTTTCATTGCCTAGAACACTCTAGTTTTCATTCTTATTGTTCTGTGAGTGTTCTCTTTTGCTAGCACTGTGTTTAGCCTTAGTTTTATTATACTTCTTTCTTAGAAATTTTTTACTTATTCTTTGTGGATTTGTGAAACAATCTCACTGATCTTTATTTATTATTATCTTTGTGAGTTGTTTCAAATAAGTCGATTGGTGTTGGAAAAGAGTAAAAAGTTTTATGCTTGTAGTGGTACAAAAGTGAGCTTATTTTGACTGTGGCTTTGAATTTATCATGTCATGCTAGATGTTTCTTTGACCTTATGCTTAGTTATTATTGTTGTAGCATGAATTGTTCCAAACAATTAGGATTTCTTAATGTTCCTTGAAAGAATCATGCGTTGTTTTAGCATACAAAAGCATAGTATTGTGTTCTCCTTTGATGCTTTGTTTGGGTTGACTTGGCACATGCTCACACCATGTTATGAGTATGAACAAGTCACCATAGCCTCTATGATCACTTAGTCCTTGACTTGTAGTACCACTATATGCTTTGATTAGTCATGTTTTGTCGCTCTGCATGATTATGGCCATTATTGCTCTCTTAGTTGCTCGCTCCCAGTCTTTTGCTAGCCTCAAATTGTATTGAGTAAGATCTATTCATGCATCCAACTCCCAAGAAACCAAGTTATTCCAAAGTGTCCACTATAAATTCCTATGCATGGTGTGTTACACCATTCCAAGTATATTCTTGTTTTCATATATCTTGCAATTAAAAAGTATTTTGTTATGTGAAAACTTAGTGATTAAAGTTCTCACGAACTTGATGGCACACTTTATTTTTCTTGCCCCTAACAAACTTGAATCATTGTGTCATCTATGTTGTATATGCTTGCACTTATACATTGGAATTAGTAGAATCGTGCTGTCACGGGCAACGCTTTCAACATTGCACTTGTACTTTGTACATAGTTGATATCATGTTCTTTTGTCTATGGATGTCGTCGGTGTGAAATAAATGGGGAGCTTGTAAGTCCATGGAGTTATGTATGTGTGTTAGAGAAACGCCTGGGCCACTAGCCTAAGCCATGCCTAATCATGGTGGAAACTTGCAGCATCACCATAATGAGCAATTTGTGAAGCATCCTCAATAAAAACCTATGCAAATAGCAAATGAAAAGATCGCTAAGATGCTCATTGTCTGCTTGCCTGGTCATTTTGGTTATGGGATAGCTCATGTACCATGTTCAAGGGGTACCCCGTTGGCGGTTCTCTATGATACACATGTACTTACTATGACAGGAACTTACAGGTGACTAAGGTTGAGTAGCATGAGGTGCGGCCCTCGTATTCAAGGGACATGAGATTGCCAACTTATACTTTGTCAAGCATATACTCCATAGTTTGTTCACTTTAACCTTAATCACTTCAAGATGCTTATGATAGGGGCAATGAGGGTTGAAAGATAACAAGTACCATAATTTTTGGAAGCTCTTTTTGAAACTTGAAATCCCTGCTTCCCTTTATGAAGGGCCTTTCTTCCACCATTATATTGAGTCTCCACTTTCTACCTTTAGGCACCAGTTAAGAGAGCATAGTTGCCATTCTTAGTTCTATGTGCATTGTCCCAAAACTTATTGATTGATGCATATTGTTGATATTACTTGTTCTTGTGCTATTTGTGTCTAGTCACTCTTATGAACTTTGAAGGTGTCCTATGCATTTATTTGCTACTTCATGAGGGACAAGCTGAATGCCACTATGCTATGTTTTCTATATGTGAAACAAACAAACGTCTTTCAATGCATTGTTATTCATGATCTTTGTTTGTAACCTTTCATGTTGCATGCATAGTTACTCTGTCGTATTGTTAGGCCTCCATCTTTTATGCTCATGTTTAGAGTACTTTGATCCCAGCTTTCAATGCTTGCAAATGGTTTGATCAAGATTGTGATGGTGCATGTCACCTCAAAAATTATTCTTTTTATCACTTACCTGCAGGAGTTAAGCTTGGGGATGCTTGATACGTCGTAAACGTATCTGTAATTTTTGATGTTTCATGCTTGTCTAGTATCATTTATCTTATGTTTTTTCTACACTTTGAGGTATTTTTATACACTTTCTGGAAATAACAAATTAACAAGATGCCACACTGCCAGTTGCCTGTTTTCTTCTGTTTTTGGTTCCAGAAAAGGCAGGAAATAAATATTCTCGGAATTAGACGGGACAAAAGCCAATCTTCCTATTTTTCTCGGAGCAACACGGAACCACGAAGCAGAGGTAGAGTAGGACACCAGAATGGCCGCACCCCCTAGGCATGGGACAACACTGGTGGCGCCAACAGGGGGTGTGGTCCCCCTAGCCCTCCATCGACCTTGCCTCCTTCACCTATAAGAAGCCTCCAACCCAAAAAAAAAAACCTAAATCATCGACCAGAAAGCCACGAAAAGTTCCACAGCGCCGCCGTCACCGAAGGGGAGATTCAAGGGACAGAAAGTCTCTGTTTTGACACCTTGCCGAGACGAGGAAGTGCCCCCGGAGCCATCTCCATCGATCTCCATCGCCATCTTCATCACCATTGCTGATTCCCATGATGAGGAGGGAGTAGTTCTTCCTCGAGACTAAGGGCTCTACCAGTAGCTATGTGTTCATCTCTCTCTCTATGCATGATCATGTTGTGGTCATGAGCTTTGTAATCTAGTAGATCTACCTTGCTACTCAAGTGCTTCAATAGATCTCTGCTCTCCCCATGTGTGTGAAAGTGACAGCGTGCACGCCATGGTGGCACTTAAGCTTGAGTCTACATAAATACTCATCATGCTTTAATAGATCTATGGTTTTCCCACGTGTGTGAAAGTGACAGCGTGCACGCCGTGTGTGGCACTTAAGCTAGATTACATATATTTATCATGAGTATATTTTTAGTTGGTTGTCTCTATGAAATTGTGGTGTTTGTTGGAACCATCTAGCGCTCAAGGTGACAGTGTGGGGTTATCTAGATTGGGGAAGGCCCTGCCGTGGATTAGAGTATCCAACCGGAGAGTAGTTGAGAGTAGTATCATGAAGAGAGGATATTTATATGAGAGGGTGAAAGTATGATACCTAGGCCTTGTTTCTAAGTATTGAAACACCGTTTGCATCTAGATCTGTTGCATGTTTGCTTTCTTCCATCCTTTTTCCTTTAGTCTTTAGCTCACCGTCAAGCTATTTTCTGGCACCGTTACCACTTGTATTTCACTATCTCTTCGTCGAACTAGTGCACCTATACACCAGACAAGTGTATTGGGTGTGTTGTGGACACAAGAGACTTCTTGTATCTTGATTGCAGGGTTGCTTGAGAGGGAATACCTTTGACCACTTCCTCCCTGAGTTCGATAAACCTTGGGTAATCCACTTAAGGGAAACTTGTTGCTATTCTACAAACATCTGCACTTGGAGGCCCAACAACTGTCTACAAGAATAGAAGTGCGTAGACATCATCCGACGAGTGGGAGGCCGACGCGGGGGAGGAAGAGATCAGGCTGGCCATCCTCCTCGTCAGCCAGTTGGCCGGAGGGCGCCGCCCCGCCCTGGACACCGGCGTGGATGTGCGCGGGAAGCCGAGACGCGGAGTGTTCCCGGCGTGGATGTGCTGTAGCACCACCAACGCCGACGACCGGCCATGTTGTTGTGATTTGGCGGCGAGTCGGGCGGCCCCTCATGGCGGGCGAGTTCCTGGAGGCGACGGTCGGCAAAGAAGGCCTCCCAGTAGAGGAGGTTGTCAGGGCTCTCGGTGGCAGAGGGATCGTCCATGGCCGCGATGAAGGCCTGGATCTCGTCGGCGAGCTCGTCGCCGGCGGGATTGGGATGTCGCCGGCGCTAAGATTCTAGCCCGGCGGGTTCCGCGTGTCCGGCGGGGCCATATAGACGGCGTCGTAGAGCATTCGCGCTTCCCACGGCTGGAGCGTGCGACGGCCGAAGCCATTCGCCACCGCGTCGTTGCCAGGAAAGCGCTCGGCAATGGGTAGGTAGGGGGAGCGGTGAGTAACCGAGTGGAGATGCTCTAAGCATTATATCATCATTCGTAACTTTCGTATTTCTTCAACACGTTGATGGCGAAATGCATATATCAGGCCTTGTCTTGGTATTACCATCTTTGTAGAAAAGTCGTAGCCCATGGTGTGAAGGGTTTCGCGGCATAGTAAATCAAAATTTTCTACGGATGCGAACAGAGGGAAAGCCAAGATCTAATCTAGGAGATGCAAACAACGAGAGAGATTGGATTAGATCTTCATACCCTTGAAGATTCGCACAGCGGAACGTCCGTCAGAATGTGGGTGATGTAGTCGTACTCGCTTCTCCTCCTCGCGATCCGATCCGATCCGATCTAGCACCACAAGTGGCGGTGCCTCCGTGAGATGCACACGTGCAGCACCTCGACGTCTCCTCCTTCCTCGGTCCAACAAGTATGGTGGAGAGACGGATTGGATCTACAACACGACGGCGTGGTGTATATGGTGGAGAATTTCTGCAGCAGGGCTTCGCCTACACGCAGTCGGGAGGGGGAGAGAGAGGAGGGCAGCAGGGCGGCTAGCTTTGGAGGGGAAGGTGTGGGGGGGTGGTGCGCCCCCAGCCCTCTTTATATAGAGGGGTGGGGCGGCAACCCTAGCCCCCCCCCCCAAGCCAAGGCCGGCGGCCAAGGAGGAGGAGTGGGGGCAAGGAAACCCCCCCCCCCCTTCTAGAAGCTCTATCTAGGGTTTAAACCCTCTTTGGCCGGCTGGGCCCTATGGGGCCTTGTGACCCTGGCCCAATGCGTCCAGGGCACTCCCTCATAGGCCCATTCCCCCTCCCGGAAGGTGGGGCCACGTTGGTCCCCTTCCGGAAGGTTCTAGAAGCTTCCGGTACAATACCGATTAACCCGGAACAATTCCGAACTCCAAAAACTGCACTGCCTTATATGAATCTTATTCTCCGGACCACTCCGGAACCTCTCGTGATGTCCTGGATCCCATCTCCGAACAAAAACTCATAAACCAATTATCCAATCTATCCTAGCATCGAGACACGTTAAGTGTGTGACCCTGCGGGTTCGAGAATATGCAGACATGATCTTCTATCAATAATCAACAGCGGGGTCTGGAAACCCATATTGACTCCCACACATTCATCGATGATCATATCGGATGAACCACGATGCCAGGATTCAATCAATCCCATATATATATTCCCTTCGTCTCGCGATATTTTACTTGCCCGAGATTTGATCGTCGGTACCGTCATACCTAGTTCAATCTCGTTCACAGCAAGTACTTTACTCGTTCCGTAATCCGATATCACTTTGTGATTAACTCCTTAACTACATGCTTGCAAGCGGTGTTGATATCGATTACCGAGTGGGCCCGAAGTATATCTCTCCGACTTGGGAGGGACAAATCCCATCTCGATACATACAACCCAACAGATACTTTCCGATCACCTGAGAGACACCTTTATGATCACCCTCTCATAGGATGACATTTGATGACCTCAAAGCTTTCTTCCGATACCAGGGAGTTGTATTATCTCATGGTATAAGGAATACAATATTTGACATAAGAAAAGCTTCGCAAAGATGAACACGATGACACGATCTAATTGCTTTGCTTAGTTTGGGTCTGTCCATCATATCATTCTCCCAATGATATGATCTCATTATTAATCGACAACTCATGTCCATGGTTAGGAAACCTTAACCATCATTAATCAATGAGCTAGTCCATAGAGGCGTACTAGGGACACGGTGTTGTTCACAAACCACACAAGTATTAAAGTTTACGCTTAATACAATTCTAGCATGGAATATAAACATTATCATGAACAAGAATTATAATAATAACATCTTTATTATTGCCTCTAGGGCATAATTCCAACAGTCTCCCACTTGCACTAGAGTCAATAATCTAGTTTACATTTGGCAACAATCTCACACCCATGGCACTGAGGTGCTGATCATGTTTTACACGTGGAAGAGGTTTAGTCAATGGATCTGCGACATTCAGATCTGTATGTACTTTGCTAATCTTCAGATCTCCATCTGCCATATAATCTCGGATTATATGAAACTTGCGGTTGATATGCTTGGTCTTTGGATGATATCTTGGTTCCTTAGCGAGTGCTATGGCGCCAGTGTTGTCACACAATATCTCCAGTGGGTCCAATGCACTTGGAAGCACGCCAAGCTCAGTGATGAATTTTCTGATCCAAACTCCTTCACTTGACGCTTCTGCAGCAGCCATGTATTCCGCTTCTACTGTAGATCCCGCGATCACGCTTTGCTTGCAGCTTCTCCAGCTCACAGCTCCTCCATTCAAAATATACACGTATCCTCTCTGAGATTTAGAATCATCCTTATCGGTGTCGAAACTAGCATCGACGTAACCTTTTACGACGAGCTGTTCATCACCCCCATAGACTAAGAACATTTCTTTAGTCCTATTTAGGTACTTTAGGATGTTCTTCACGGCTGTCCAGTGTTCCACTCCTGGATCACTTTGATACCTGCTCGTCAAACTAAGAGCATTGGACACATCCGGTCTAGTACACAGCATGGCCTACATGATAGAACCTATGGCCGAGGCATAAGGCACTTTGCTCATAGATTCCCTATCATTTACGGTAGCTGGACACTGAGCCTTGCTCAATATCTTACCTGACAACATGGGCACTGAACCTTTCTTTGCCTTATCCATTCTGAACCTTTTCAGAACTTTGTCTAGGTATGTACTCTGGCTTAAAGCTATCAGGCGTCTTTGTCTATCTCTATAGATTTTGATGCCCAATATATAAGCAGCTTCACCTAGGTCTTTCATTGAAAAACACTTGTTCAAATAACTCTTCACATCGTTAAGCATGTTGATGTCATTTCCAATAATTAATATGTCATCCACATATAGTACCAGAAATGTCACCGATCTCCCACTCACTTTCTTGTAGATGCAAGCTTCGTAGCAATTTGGAACAAATCCAAAGCTCTTGATCAAAACGAAGATTCCAACTCCGAGATGCTTGCTTCAGTCCATAAATGGAACGCTGAAGTTTGCATACTTTATCAGCATCCTTAGGATCGACAAAACCTTCGGGTTGCATCATATACAACTCTTCATCAATGTTGCCATTGAGGAAGCAGTCTTGACATCCATCTGCCATATTTCATAATCATGAAACGCAGCAATTGCTAATAAAATCTGAATGGACTTAAACATCGCTACGGGAGAGAAAGTCTCATCGTAGTCAACACCTTGAACTTGTCGAAAACCTTTCACGACAAGTCGTGCCTTATAGACGGTAACATTACCATCCGCGTCCGTTTTCTTCTTGAAGATCCATTTGCACTCAACGGCCTTTCGGTCGCTAGGAGGGTCCACCAAAGTCCATACTTGGTTTTCGCTCATGGATCCCAATTCGGATTTCATGGCTTCTAGCCATTTCTCAGAGTCTGGGCTCATCATCGCTTCCTCATAGTTCGCAAGTTCACCGTCTTCTACTAACAAGACAGTCAAGACAGGGTTGCCGTACCACTCAGGAGGGGCACACGACCTTGTCGACCTGCGACGTTCAGTAGCAGCATCGTCCGAAGCTTCATGATCCTTGTCATTAGCTTCCTCTATTGTTGGTGCAGGCGGCACTGGAACAATTTCAGGTGCTGCGCTACTCTCCAACTCAAGAGAAGGTTCAATAACATCGTCTAGCTCTACTTTCCTCCCACTCAATTCTTTCGAGAGAAACTCCTTCTCAAGAAAGGAACCGTTCATTGCGACAAACACTTTGCCTTCGGTTCTGTGATAGAAGGTATACCCAATAGTTTCCTTGGGGTATCCTATGAAGACACATTTCTCCGCTTTGGGTTCGAGCTTGTCCGGCATCAACTTCTTGACGTAAGCTTCGCATCCCCAAACTTTAAGAAACGACAACTTAGGTTTAGCACCAAACCACAGTTCATACGGTGTCGTCTCAACGGATTTAGATGGTGCCCTATTTAAAGTGAATGCAACGGTTTCTAATGCATAACCCCAAAATGATAACGGCAAATCAGTAAGAGACATCATTGATCGGACCATATCTAATAAGGTTCGATTCCGGCATTCAGACACACCATTGCCCTGTGGTGTTCCGGGTGGCGTGAGTTGCGAAACGATTCCGCTTGCTTTAAGATGCGTGAGAAAATCATAACTCAAATATTCACCTCCATGATCGGATCGTAGAAACTTAATCTTTCTGTTACGATGGTTCTCCACTTCATTCTGAAATTCCTTGAACTTTTCAAATGTTTCAGATTTATGTTTCATTAAATAGATATACTCATATCTACTTAAGTCATCGGTAAAAGTGAGAAAATAGCGATATCCACCACGCGTCGAAACACTCATCGGTCCGCATACATCGGTATGTATGATTTCCAACAAGTCCGTTGCTCGCTCCATCATTCCGGAGAACGGGGTTTTGATCATCTTGCCCATGAGGCATGGTTCGCATGTGTCAAATGATTCAAAATCAAGAGACTCCAAAAGTCCATCAGAATGGAGTTTCTTCATGCGCTTTACACCAATATGACCTAGACGACAGTGCCACAAATAAGTAGTATTATCACTATCTACTTTGCATCTCTTAGCCTCAATGTTATGGATGTGTGTTTCATCCCTTTCGAGATTTAGAAGAAATAAACCATTCACGATAGGTGCATGACCATAAAAGATGTTACTCATATAAATAGAACAACCATTATTCTCCGATTTAAATGAATAACCGTCTTGCAATAAACAAGATCCAGAAATAATGTTCATGCTCAACGCAGGCACATAATAACACTTATTAAGGTTTAAAACTAATCCTGAAGGTAAAACTAAGGAGAGCGTGCCGACGGCCATCACATCAACTCTTGATCCGTTGCCAACGCGCATCGTCACCTCATCCCTTGCAAGCCGCCGTCTATTCCGTAGCTCCTGTTTCGAGTTACAAATATTAGAAACTGAACCGGTATCAAATACCCAGGCACTACAACGAGGGCTAGTAAGGAAAACATCAATAACATGTATATCAAATATACCTTTGATTGTGCCAGCATTCTTGTCCGCTAAGTACTTCGGACAGTTGCACTTCCAGTGACCCTTGTCCTTGCAATAGAAGCACTCAGTGTCCGGCTTAGGACCAGTCCTGAGCTTCTTCTCAGCAGGGGCAACGCGTTTGCCGCCTTTCTTGAAGGGCTTTTTTGCACCCTTACCTTTCTTGAAGGTGGGGGGCTTGTTGACCATCAACACATGATTATTTTCTTAGTATCCACCTCCGCAACTTTCAGCTTAGCGAAGAGCTCAGTGATCATATCAGTGGAACCAATCTGATTGTGAGAAACTACAAAACTTTTGTAGCTAGGAGGGAGTGACTGCAGAACTCTGTCAATCTTGAGCTCCTCTGGAATCTTGCAGTCCAGTTGCTCAAGGCGTTGAGTGTAGCCCGACATCTTAATGGCGTGCTCACTAACGGAACTCCCTTCCTCCATCTTGTAGTTAAAGAATTTCTTAGAGATCTCATATCTCTCAGAACGGGCCTGAGTCTGAAACATAGTTTTCAGCTCCTCAAGAATCTCAAAGGGCCCGGCGAACTCCTCAAAACGATTTTGAAGATCCGATTCCATAGCATACAACATGGCGATCTTAATCAAATCATAATCATCCTTGCGCGACTGATAAACAGCTTTCTCATCAGCCGGCACATCTATAGCAGGGGCGTCACCTAGCGCTTTCTCAAGGACATAGTCCTTTTGTCCGCCAGCGAGAATGATTCTCAGAATGCGGAACCATTTGGTGAAGTTAGACACATTGTTTCTAAGCTTTTCTATCTCAGCAAAAACGTTGAAGTTGAAGTTGGACTTATCCATGTGATCTACAGTATTTGCAAGTACAATTTAGACTATGTTCATGATAAATAGTTCAACTTAATCAAATTACTAGATGAACTCCCACTAAATTCAACATCCCTCAAGTTGTTTAGTGAACATGATCCAAATTCACCACACCTAATCCGATCATCACGAGAAGAGATGTGGTTTCAATGGTGCACAACGAAGTGTCGATCATATCATTCATATGACTCATGCTTAACCTTTCGGTTCATGTGTTTCGAGGCCATGTCTGTACATGCTAGGCTCGTCAAGTTAGACCCAAGTATTTCCGCGTGTGCAAAACTGGCTTGCACCCATTGTATGTGAGCGTAGAGTCTGTAGCACCCGATCATCACGTGATGCTTGGACACGACGAACTTTCGCAACGGTGCATACTTGGGGAGAACATAGTTTTTATCTTGATCTTTAAGTGAGGAATCATCTTATAATGCTACCGTCGCGATCTAAGCATAATAAGATACATAAAAGGATAAACATCACATGCATATAACTTTATGTGACATGGTATAGCCAATCTTCGCGCAATGATCTCCATCTTGTGCGTTCCGGCATGATCTCCATCACTCCACCATGATTGCCTCCACCACGAATAGCAACTACAACTATTGCTAACTACTTAGCGATAAAGTGAAACTATTACATGGCGCATAAGAAGTTGACACACAGGTCATACACAATTATAAAGACAACCATATGGCTCCTGCCGGTTGTGTACTCATCGACTTGCAAGTCGTGAAACATTACAAAACATGATCATCGCATACATTATACACATCACATCTTGGGCCATACCATATCACAGAAAACACTCCCTGCAAAAACAAGTTAGACGCCTCTACTTTGTTGTTGCATGTTTTACGTGGCTTATGGGAGTAGATGCTAAGAACGATTCTTACCTACGGAAAGCCACAACGGTGATATTATGGTTGCCAAACTCCGGTGTTAATCCCATGACAACTATAGTGAGAGAAACTGACATCCACCAGCCGCATGTGTGGAACAAGCCACACGTCAAGTGCGGAGCCGGTTCGCGAACGACGTCGCGTAAGGTTGGCCTGGACCGCTTCAATCTCACTATCCCGCGTCATAAGAAGAACACAATCAAGAGGCTTGCAACAGAAAACATCAACGCCCGCAACAACCATGTTGCGTTCTACTCGTGAAACACATCTACGCATAGATCTAGCTCTGATACCACTGAAGGGTTTCGCGGCATAGTAAATCAAAATTTTCTACGGATGCGAACAGAGGGAAAGCCAAGATCTAATCTAGGAGATGCAAACAACGAGAGAGATTGGATTAGATCTTCATACCCTTGAAGATTCGCACAGCGGAACGTTCGTCGGAACGTGGGTGATGTAGTCGTACTCGCTTCTCCTCCTCGCGATCCGATCTAGCACCACAAGTGGCGGTGCCTCCGTGAGATGCACACGTCCAGCACCTCGACGTATCCTCCTTCCTCGGTCCAGCAAGTATGGTGGAGAGACGGATTGGATCTACAACACGATGGCGTGGTGTATATGGTGGAGAATTTCTGCAGCAGGGCTTCGCCTACACGCAGTCGGGAGGGAGAGAGAGAGGAGGGCAGCAGGGCGGCTAGCTTTGGAGGGGAAGGTGTGGGGGGGTGGTGCGCCCCCAGCCCTCTTTATATAGAGGGGTGGGGCGGCAACCCTAGCCCCCTCCCCCAAGCCAAGGCCGGCGGCCAACGAGGAGGAGTGGGGGGCAAGGAAACCCCCTCCCCCTTCTAGAAGCTCTATCTAGGGTTTAAACCCTCTTTGGCCGGCTGGGCCCTATGGGGCCTTGTGCCCCTGGACCAATGCGGCCAGGGCACTCCCTCATAGGCCCATGCCCCCTCCCGGAAGGTGGGGCCACGTTGGTCCCCTTCCGGAAGGTTCTAGAAGCTTCCGGTACAATACCGATTAACCCGGAACAATTCCGAACTCCAAAAACTGCACTGCCTTATATGAATCTTATTCTCCGGACCACTCCGGAACCTCTCGTGATGTCCCGGATCCCATCCGAGACTCCGAACAAAAACTCATAAACCAATTATCCAATCTATCCTAGCGTCGAGACACGTTAAGTGTGTGACCCTGCGGGTTCGAGAATATGCAGACATGATCTTCTATCAATAATCAACAGCGGGGTCTGGAAACCCATATTGAGTCCCACACATTCATCGATGATCATATCGGATGAACCACGATGCCAGGATTCAATCAATCCCATATATATATTCCCTTCGTCTCGCGATATTTTACTTGCCCGAGATTTGATCGTCGGTACCGTCATACCTAGTTCAATCTCGTTCACAGCAAGTACTTTACTCGTTCCGTAATCCGATATCACTTTGTGATTAACTCCTTAACTACATGCTTTCAAGCGGTGTTGATATCGATTACCGAGTGAGCCCGAAGTATATCTCTCCGACTTGGGAGGGACAAATCCCATCTCGATACATACAACCCAACAGATACTTTCCGATCACCTGAGAGACACCTTTATGATCACCCTCTCATAGGATGACGTTTGATGACCTCAAAGCTTTCTTCCGATACCAGGGAGTTGTATTATCTCATTGTATAAGGAATACAATATTTGACATAAGAAAAGCTTCGCAAAGATGAACACGATGACATGATCTAATTGCTTTGCTTAGTTTGGGTCTGTCCATCATATCATTCTCCCAATGATATGATCTCATTATTAATCGACAACTCATGTCCATGGTTAGGAAACCTTAACCATCATTAATCAATGAGCTAGTCCATAGAGGCGTACTAGGGACACGGTGTTGTTCACAAACCACACAAGTATTAAAGTTTCCGCTTAATACAATTCTAGCATGGAATATAAACATTATCATGAACAAGAATTATAATAATAACATCTTTATTATTGCCTCTAGGGCATAATTCCAACATGGTGCGCACTCTTCTTCAACAGCTCAATTTGCCTATTGCTATAGTGGATACCCGTAAACTTTCTTTACCATATACCTTGTAAACAATATCTTGTTTTTGTTGAACTTAGACTCACATAGTGCAGGGGTTGTATGACTAGCAATGAAATAGGTCAACTTATTTAGTATGCTGAGTAAGGTGTTAAGTAGGATCCCACCTAGATTCAACTTCTAATTCATTTTAAATTTTGTAGCCTTTTACACTAAAAATGTTAAAATAAACTAGATGTGGACTTAGGTGGGATCTCACTACCCTAATGCTGAGTGGTGAAACATCAATGCTCTAAATGCGCTCTTCTCTTCAATCATTTTCTCTTATCTAGATCAAGGGCTTCAGCAAAAGTGTGTAGACGCTTCATAATGAACTGTGTCTTGGAAGTCCAGATAAGTGGCTCCGTCTCAACAATAAGAAAAAAAGCAACATAAAAATAACATCCAGCAACAATCTAACTGGTATGTAGCAAAAAGACCACCAAAAGAAAGTATTCAACAACAATAGCTATCCAATAGCAATAGAAATCCTCTAAGGATCCGCCCTCCCTTTGGTGTACTGGTGGAGCAGGAAGGGGCGTTGAAGGATGGATCCGCCTTGTGAACTAGCACATGGTCAGGTCAAGGCCCTTCATCCCTATATCGATGTGCTTCTCGATCTGCCTAATGATGCAAGCAGCTTCAGGATCGGAGGACAAATAGCCCTTGTCTCTCTAGCCGGGAAGCTCAGTGGCAGTGCCATCGACGAAGTCGGGGTAGACCCGCATTCTGCCCACCAACAGAATATCCGACACGTGGCATAATGTGGGCTTCCAGGTTTTAACTTACTCATGGCCCACGGTGTAAAACTTGTTGGTGAACATCTTATTATGAAACTCTCTCCATACGTATCATGGCGAAAGATATAAGTTATCCAAATCATGAATAATTCCCATATGCTAGTGGTGTATCCTACATCCCCGAGAACATTTAAGCCTTATTGAGTTTCAACACCAATTCCAACGCTCTTGTTACTTGTTTACTTTACTTGCTTTCATTACTTTCTTGCACACAAACAGAACACCTTTCAAACACCCTTTACTTGAAACCAAAGACAGCTTACAAGTATCCTTTGGTAGACAGTGACGAGGGGCATAAAGATCTTAACCAAATAGCTCTCAGTGGGTTCGATACTCTTATTTCAAAACTAGATACAATTGATCAGTGCACTTAGAGTCATCAATAATTAGGTTGCCCGTATGTGAGTTTGAGGAAACTACATTGACCTGAATCGTCACATCTCTAACGAAGTTGTAGATGAGTGGTCCCCGCTAAAAGATTCCTCTACTGAGACGGAACTCTTCAGACTTGCAAAATGGGGTGATAATTCAAAAGATGAATATATTTCCACCTTACTACTGAATACAGAGACAAATTGCATAGTTTCGAGGATAGCTTCAAGATATTGATTGATGTTCAAGACTATCCTAGACGGAGCATCCAAGATCATCATGAAGACATCGTAGATCTTAAAGTTCTTTGGTGACTACTGTTGAGGATATGCATAATTGACTAACCATATCATGTCCCTATTCCCGTTAACCATGGTGGCCCATAGAGGTGGCAAGTGCTAGGTTCGCAGCATAGAAAACAAAAAAATTCCTATGATGGGAACCACTAAGCACCAAGATCTATCTACTAGATACAAGCAACAGGTGGATATATTTCCATAGAGAACATACCCTTATAGACCAACAAAGTTTAACGAGGTTGTACTTGTAGATGATGTAGTTGAATGCTTGTCGATCTCAAGATCGAGAAGAAGTCCAGCACCAAAAATCAGTAGCGCATCCATGATCGCACACACGTTCAATCCACCAAATAACCTCTGCCTCCTTCCAAATGAAAATCCACCGGGAACATGTATCTCGCTAGTCCGAGTGGAGGTCCCACTCACAAAATGTCCCTCCATATTCTCCACTCAAAATCCCACTCAAAGTTCCCATTAAATTCCCCCAAATTTAATTTAATCTGTCGTTATATAAAACTCCTTTTATTTATTTATTCAGATTTTTGTAAATTACATTAATTAACAAACATTCACATAAAACCCCTTACTACTTTTCAATTTCACATGCAGAAACAATTTCAGCAATTTCACCCAAAACAATTTCGGTGTCTATTGAAATAATTCTAGCGCTTTGTAATTCTTTCGTCTAGAACATGTTTGCTCCAAATGGTGTTGGTTTATCTTAAGTGTGTCACCTACAGTTCGTGAATAATGCAGACATGATCGAGACCCCTCTCAGATCAATAATCAGAAGCGGGACCTGGAGATCCATACTGACTCCCACACATTCAACGATGACTTATTGTGATCGTGGGAACCTTTTACGCTAGTAACTTAATCCCTTTGTCTCGCGATATATTACATATCCTAGATTCGATCATAGGTATCTCCATACCTAGTTTGATCTCGTTATCAACATGTAATCTTTTCTTGTTCCCGTGATATTACATTCTAGTGATCACGTCACTTGCTTGCAAGCTAACTAATGTGATATCATCGAGAGGGCCCAGAGTATATGTATCCGTCATCGGGATGGACAAATTCCACACTTGATCCATGAGCCTCTACATAACACATGCGTAGCACTGAACACACCTTTATAGTCACCCTGTTATGGTATGACGTTTGATGTTATCAACATACTCTTCTAGTGTTAGTGATTGACATGATCTCATGATCTAAGGACTAGGATTACTTCATATGATGTTATAGCAATATAAACACAATAACTTTGATCGTAATGCTATACTTTGTATGAATGTTCATCACATCATTCCAATAATGTTGTTACCTCATTATTAACAACATCCAATATCCATGATGAGGAAACCTTGATCATCTTGTTAATCAACGAGATAGTTTATAAGAGATGCATAACTAGGAACTTTCTATTTGTTTATTAAACACACATGTATTAACGTTTCCGTATTAATACAATTATATCATGCAAAATAAACATTTATCATATACTTGGAATACTTATAATAACAACTTTATTGTTGCCTCTCAGGGCATATTCCCTTCAGTCTCCCACTTGCACTAGAGACAATAATCTAGTTACATAGTGATAAATCTAACACCCATGGAGTTCTGGTGTTGATCATGTTTTTCCCTAGGAAGAATTTTAGTCAATAGATCTTCTACATTTAGATCCATGTGTACTTTACAAATCTTTATATCTCCATCCTTGACATGTTCGCGGATGGAGTGAAACCGACGCTTAATATGCTTGGAATTCTTGTGAGACCTTTGTTCCTTGGAATTGGCTATGGCTCCATTGTTGTCACAATAGATCACCATTGGGTCCAACGCACTTGGAACCACACCTAGTTCGGTTATGAACTCCTTCATCCAAACTACTTCCTGAGCTGCTTCCGAAGCAGCAAGAAATTCGGCCTCCGTTGTTGATCCCCCCACCACGGGTTGTTTGTATCTCTTCCAACTAACTGCTGCTCCGTTCATGAGAAATACGTATCCAGATTTAGACTTAGAGTCATATGGATGAGTGTTGAAGCTAGCATCAACATAACATTTAGCGACGAGCTCTTCTTCACCTCCGTACACGAGAAACATTTCCGTAGTTCTTCTTAAGTACTTAATGATATTCTTGACCGCTATACAGTGTTTCGTACCTAGATCAGATTGGTATCTACTAGTCAAACTAATAGCATGTGCCACATCCGCTCTTGTACATAGCATGGCATACATGATAGAGCCTATGGCTGAAGCATAGGGGATCTTGTCCATTATTTCTCTTTCTTCCTCCATAGCCGGACTTTGAGTCTTACTCAATGTCTTGCCTTGCAACATAGGTAAGAAGCCCTTCTTACTTTCGTCCATTTTAAACTTCTTTAAAATCTTATCAAGTTATGCACTCTATGATAGCCCTATCAGGCGTCTTGCTCTATCTCTATAGATCTTTATGCCTAATATGTATGATTCTTCACCTGGGTCCGTCATCGAAAACTTACTGTTTAGATAACTTTTAACACTGTTTAAAAGATCTATATCATTTCCAATCAGTAATATGTCATCCACATATAATGTCATATTCTCCCACTCAATTTCTTGTAAATACAAGCCTCTCCATAAGTTTGGACAAATCCAAACTCTTTGATCACATCATCAAATCGGAGATTCCAACTCCGGGATGCTTGCTTCAGTCCATAGATGGATTGCTGAAGCCTGCATACCTTGTCAGCATCCTTAGGATCGACAAAACCCTTTGGTTGTATCATATACAACTCTTCTTCAATGTTTCCATTGAGGAACGCAGTTTTGACATCCATCTCCATATCTCATAATCGAAATTTGCAGCAATTGCTAACATAATCCTAACTGACTTAAGCATCGCTATGTGAGAGAATGTCTCATCATAGTCAACTCCTTAAATTTTTCGAAACCCCTTTGTGACAAGTCGAGCTTTATAAATGGTTACATTACCATCAGCATCATTTTTTATTTTGAAAATCCATTTGTTCTCCACGGCCTTTTGGTCGTGATGTAAGTCCACCAAGGTCCAAACCTGGTTTTCGTACATGGATTCCATCTCGGATTTCATGTCTTCTAGCCATTTGTTGAAAACCAGGCTCATCATCGCTTCTTCATACGCCGCAGGGTCATCTATTTCATTAACCATGAAATTCATAATAGGATTTCCATACAGTTCAGGAGCTGCATGTGTCCTACTTGACTTGCAAGGTTTGGTAGTATTCTCTTTCGGAGTTTCATTATTATTATCATTAGTTCCCTCCTCATTTGGTGAAGTCAACTCCAGAACAATTTCCAGCTCTGCGCTACTCGCCGTTTTATGAAGAGAAGGTTCAATAACCTCTTTGAGTTCTACCTTCTGACTACACACACCTTTCACGAGAAACTCTTTCTCTAGAAAGGATCCATTCTTGGCAACGATAACCTTGCCCTCGGATCTGTGATAGAAGGAATACCCAATAGTTCCCTTAGGGTATCCTATGAAGACGCATTTTTCCACTTTGGGTTTGAGTTTATCAGGATGAAGTTTCTTCACATAAACATCGGATCCCCAAACTTTAAGAAATGACAGCTTAGGTTTGTTTCCAAACCACAATTCATATAGTGTCTTTTCAACGGATTTAGATGGTGCCCGATTTAAAATGAATGCAGCGGTTTCTAGTGCATAACCCCAAAATGACAGTGGCAAGTCAGGTAGAGACATCATAGATCGAACCATATCTAATAAAGTACAATTACGACGTTCCGACACACCATTACGATGTGGTGTTCCGGCAGGTGTGAGTTGTGAAATTATTCCATACTCTTTCATATGTGCGCTAAACTCGTAACTTAGATACTCACCTCCGCGGCCGGACCGCAGAAATTTGATCTTTCTATTATGATGATTTTCCACTTCACTCTGAAATTCTTTGAAATTTTCAAAGGTTTCAGACTTGTGTTTCATCAAATAGATATACCCGTATCTATTCAAATCATCCGTGAAGTAACAAAATAACGATATCCACCTTGCGCCGACACACTCATTGGACCACATACATCAGTATGTATGATTTTCAATTAATCTGTCGCATGTTCCATTGAACCGAAAAACTGTGTTTTAGTCATCTTGCCCATAAGGCATGGCTCACATGTATCAAATGATTCAAAATCAAGTGATTCCAAAAGACCAACTGAATAGAGTTTCTTCATGCGTTTAACGCCAATATGACCTAGACGGAAGTGCCACATATATGCAGATATAACATTATCAAGTTTAATCATTTTAGCATCAACATTATGAATATGTGTAACACTATTATCGATATCCAACAGAAATAAGCCATTCATCACAGGTGCATGACCATAAAAGATATCATTCTTATAAATAAAACAACCATTGTTTTCAGATTTAAATGAATAACCACTTCGCATCAAACACAATACGAATTGTTCATGTTCAGTGCAGGCACCAAATAAAAATTATTTAGATTTATCACTAATCCCGACGCTAAGTGGAGAGGCAGCGTTCCAACAGCGATCACGGCAACTTTTGATCCATTGCTGACACGCATCATGACCTCGCCCCTTGCTAGCGGTCAATTGTTCCGCAGCCCCTGATTCGAGTTACATATATTAGCAACCGATCCAGTATCAAATACCTAGGTGTTACTGCGAGTACTAGTCAAGTACACATCAATAACATGTATATCATATATACCTTTGTTTGCCTTGTCAGCCTTTTTGTCTGTCAAATACTTGGGAAAATTTCGCTTCCAATGGCTAGTCCCCTTACAATAATAGCACTCGGTATCAGACTTAGGTCCAGCTCGGGATTTCTTTTCAGGTGCGTCAACAGATTTGCTGCCCTTATTTCCCTTGTGTTTACCCTTCTTGTTTTTCTTGAAACCGGTGGTCTTATTGATCATCAACACTTGAGTTCTTTCTTGATCTCCACCTCTACAGTCTTAAGCATTGAAAGAAGCTCAGTGAGAGACTTCTTCATGCCCTGCATGTTATAGTTCATCACAAATCTCTTGTATCTAGGTGGCAGATATTGGAGAACACGATGTATTCCTAAGTCAATGGGAATCGTTATTCCCAAGGTGTCAACACCCGAATTTTTAATCCCAGATGCCTGTTATGTCATACATCGCAGTCCCAGGATTACCATTTTGCGAGACATAACAGATTGGTACCATAGTTCATCATCCATTACAAACCATAATAAAGGTCTTACAAATAAAGGATCTCATGATCCAGTCTTAATACAATCAACGCGGCAGAATAATGTAATAACGGTAGCATGGGCGAAGCTCCATCTTCGGGGTCATAGGCAATGTTGACGATAGGAGATGATCCTAGTTGTCGTAGAACTCCTGTTGTCCATCATCCTGATAGTCCTTCTCATAGTCTGGCCATAGGAATAGTCAGGGACAAAGCCATGAGTACTCTTTAAGTACTCGCAAACTATCACTAACAAGTAAAGTGGTTCCAGTAGGAATCCTAAGCTCTAAGTTGTTTTGCAAAAAGCCATATTTATCTCTAACTTAGCTTTCACTTTCACAACCATGTTGTGGTCAAGTCAAAGTCATGATTCATTTCACAAGTCATTTTGAAAACATCTGATGATGATGGAACACACTCCAACTCTCCATAACCGCGGATGCGACTATTCGAATAGTTTGACACTCTACAGAGGTGGTACACTTTCACCATAACGTTCAATACATCCATCAGGAACAATCCTGAATCACCATACTCAGTATACGGATAATCAATCCTAACCTTTCAATTACACACCCTAGTATAGGCACCTCCCCTATGAGTTTGGCCTCCCAACCATGAACATATGTCATCTTGGGAACTGCATAGGTGGACAATCATCACGAGGTAGCCTCAGCTCAAACCTCGGCCGCAAGGGAACCCATACTAAGATATATAAACTTCCAGTCAAGCCCTACCCAAATTCGGGTATTGTGGTTGTACAGAAAAATTGGAATGGTATTGCATCCGAACACAACCATCAGTTTTATAAAAGGGCTAAGGCTCATGCCTCAACATTTTCATCATCAAATCATCTGGTGTTCATAACACATGTCAAAACATTTCATTAGAATGACTCATCATTCTAAGGTTTTCATAATCATTTTCACCAAGTATTCCCATCTAAAGTGATCAAGTTTTATGCTTAGCACTAGCCACTAAGGTTGGGGGTAGTCACTAATGAGGGGTGCTAATCAAGTGTGACTTATCTAAAACTAATCTCATGCCTCAGTATGACACCTAGTTCTAACTAACTTAGGCCAAGTTTTATGCTCTTTATGCTACCTCTAATATCTTCCCAAAACATCACAAACACTAACTAAAAGTAAATCAAGAATTTTGATAAAGAAATAAAATAATAAGGCTTGCAAGTAAAACTGGGATTTGGTTTGGTAAAGTGGTATAACTAAATATGCCTAAGGCATCTGGTTTGCATAGTTATTATACAAGTGTTAGCTTGCAAAGTTCTAGCTTGCGAAGATGGCTTGCATTAGATACCTTGCATAGGTAACATGCAAGTGGTAGCTTGCAAAGTTCTAGCTTGCTAAGATGGCTTGAATTAGCTTGCATAGGTACCATGCAAGTGGTAGCTTGCAAAGTTCTAGCTTGCCTTGAGTAGTGCAGTGGTTAAAGTTCTCCTCTGCTTCCTCTTCGTAGTAGTCTCCTTCCTCTTCGTATCCTTGGTCGGTACTAGCGTCTATAAATAAATACGAGGTACACAATCACCAAACAATTAATACTTAACTACTTCTATTAGGCACACAAGGTTCACACTAGATGATCTAGCATCATCACAATTATCACAAGGATTAAAGCATTAGTCTTATTTATTTTATTTTGGAAAAGTAATTTCTACTCATTGAAAACTACTTAAGATTTAATATTCTCTAATTAAAAATATGGGATCATATTGACACATGTCATCACCACATATTTTAATACTTGGGAATGTGATTTAAAGTGGTGTCACAATTTAATAAGGTTTAACATTATTATTTTAATTAATTAAAGTGAATAGAAATGCCTTTGAGGCATTCTTTTCACACTTTCCATTTTTACTGCAAGTAAACCTAGATATTTTCACATATTCAGAAAGGTCTTATCAAAAGTGATATTTGAGAGTTGGAACCAACTCAAAAGCATTTATGGTTGATTTTTGAAAAATGTTTGAATGCAGAAAAGTCTCTGCCTTGTTATTTTTACCATAGGTGATCTATAATTTCAAATGGTTTGAATCCTACGAGCTTGGATTAACAATTTAAATACCTTTCTAACAAAATTGGTTTCATGCAATTTGGTTCAGTGAAACTCTCTGAATTGATTTTTGAATCAACAGACGGAACTAGAGTTTAAACAAAATTGAAAAAACAATATTTGAATTAGCTGGGTCACACGGGAACCAACTGGGCCGGCCCACTGTGCATAGCACGGTGCGCGGGCTGAGTTAAGTGATGGCCCCATCTGTCAGCGAATCTAATCACCGAAGCGGTATCCTTCTATCTAGGCCCTACGATTAGAATCTAATCCAATGTCTAGGATTCATCGTCGACGACGAACAGCTCCAGCGAGGTCTAAACCCTAACGCAGATGTGGGGGCCATGTGAGGCTCGCCAGGGCTCCAACTAGGGTTGGCGTTCGGAGCGAACAATGTTGTCGATGATGGCGGTTCGAACGGTGGTCACGACGGCTCCTGGGGCGACTCCAATCAACAGCTCCTCTTCTCCTCCTCCGCGGCAGACTCTGGTGAAATTTCGGCGACCTGCTGCTCGCCTTGCTCTGGGGAAAGGTGTGGGAGGTTCTGTGAGAGGTGGGGAGTAGAATGGTGTGGAGAATTGGGGCTGGGGTGGCCTCCTTTTATAGCCAAGCGAGAGAGGCAGTGTGGCATGGGCAGAGCTCGTCGGGGTCGACGGTACAGCGAGCTAACGGTATGGCTCAGAGGCTAGGACGGTGCGCGGTCTCCTGGCGATGCTCAAGGACGTAAAGGCGCGGCAAGGGGAGGTCGACGTTGGTCGGGAATGGTCGACACTCTGTGCGGCACCGACGGTGGTTTTGACGACGCACGAGTGCTACGGGTCGCGCGGCGGCGAACGGGGATGTCTGGGAGGTTCCTAGGGTCGTGGTGATTGTAGGCACGGGCAGCGAAGGCGAGGCGCGGCATGTGCGAGCGTGTCGGGCGCGACGCACTGGCGTGCTCCCGTCATGGCACAGAGACATTGGGCGCAGCATGTTCTCCGTGGTCCAGTGCCTGGCTGCATGCGAGGGCTCGATAGGCGGTGGCGGTGGACGTTGGGCTGCCTCCTGGACATGGTGGCTAGGCACGGCGATGGCTCGTGCTAGCTCGCCATGGTCGGCTAGCAAGGGGTGGCTCGGGTTGGCACGACATGGTGCAAAGGGTAGGGTTTTATCTTGTGTCAATGCAGTGTGTTCATTGGGGGAGACAAGGGGTGAGAGTGGGGTGCAAAGAGGGAACAAAGCATTGATCAAGAACAATGTTAGTTAGGCAAGTTTTACTGTTCTCACCAAGTGTTTGACAAAATGGCCGAAAGAAATTTAGTTTGAAATTTTTGGATGAATTTTGGTGAGTTCACTAGTCACATACTTGGTAGTCTCTGGTTGCTTGGGTTTCTCAAGGTGAACTGGTTTGAGTGGTTTTTGAGAAATAGTGATCTTAGTACCTACACTTGATTCAGTTTTGAATTGTCATTTGAATAGATTTGCAAAATGTTTTTGTGGGTTTGCAAAGTGGGCTTGGGTTCACTTATACTTATTCTAGCAAGGGGTAAAAAGAATTGCATTTGTTTCTGTCAGAAATTTTGGACTAGAAACACTCAAAGTGGTCTAGTGGTTAACTTTGGTCAAAATGACCATTAGCTCATATTGTTTATATTTGAATTTCTATTGATTTGATTCTGCTTGGAAATGATTTAGATGATGTTGTTTTCATATTTAAACCAATCCGTGCCATTCATAACAATCAAACAAGTCATGGCAAGCATTCATGCATTCATCACATACACACATGCATTCATATTGATTTTAATTAACAAAAGTTTTTGTTAGCCCTAAACTTGGGTGATTAGAACGTGATAACCTTAATTAATATTTTGGGATGTTACACAAGGACACAAGCTTATCGGCGTACTAAGACATTTTGAGTACATGCGCACTAACGGGGTGATACGTCGTAAACGTATGTATAATTTTTGATGCTCCATGCTTGTTTAGTATGCACTTTGCTATGTTTTGTCTACACTTTGAGGTATTTTTATATATTTTCTGGAACTAACCTATTAACAAGTTGCCACAGTGACAGTTGCCTATTTTCTTCTGTTTTTGGTTCCAGAAAGGCAGAAAATCAATATTCTCGGAATTGGACGGGACAAAAGCCAAAGTCATTATTTTTCCCAGAGCAACACGGAACCACGAAGAAGAGCCGGAGGGGGGCCACAGAGTGGCTGCACCCCCCTAGGCGCGAGCAAGCCCTGGAGGCGCCCACAGGGGGTGTGGGCTCCTGGATCCCCACCGACATTGCCTCCTGCGCCTATAAGAAGCCTCCGGGGAGAAAACCCTAAATAATCTGGTGGAAATCCACGAAAACCTCCGCTGCGCCGCCGCCACCGAAGGGTAGATTCGGAGGACAGAAAGTCTCTGTTCTGGCACCCTGCCGGAACGGGGAAGTGCCCCCGGAGCCATCTCCATCGATCTCCATCTCCATCACCGTTGCTGATTCCCATGATGATGAGGGAGTAGTTCTCCTTCGAGGCTAAGGGCTCTACCGGTATCTATGTGTTCATCTCTCTCTGTGTGCATGATCTTGTGGTCATGAGCTTTGTATTCAAGTAGATCTACCTTGCTACTCAGGTGCTTCAATAGATCTCTTCTCTCCCCATGTGTGTGAAAGTGACAGTGTGCATGTCATGGTGGCACTTAGGTTTGAGTCTACATAGATACTCTTTGTGCTTTAATAGATCTATGCTTTTCCCCACGTGTGTGAAAGTGACAGCGTGCATACCGTGTGTGGCACTTTGACTAGATTGAATATTTGTTATGAGTTATATTTGGAGTTGTATGTCTCTATGAAATTGTGGTGTTTGTTGGAACCATCTAGCGCTCAAGGTGACAGTGTGGGGTTATCTAGATTGGGGAAGGCGGACTTTGAGGTGTGCTGTTATAGCCCTATCATGGATTAGAGTGTCCAACCGGAGAGTAGTTAAGAGTAGTATCATGAAGAGAGGATATTTACATGAGAGAGTGTTCACTAGTGAAAGTATGATCCCTAGGCCTTTTTATAAGCATTGAAACATCGTTCGCTACTAGATTTGTTGCATGTTTGCTTGATTCCATCTTTGTTCCGTTTGCGGGGAGGTTTTGGTCTTTACCTTTCCTCCACGCCATCAGCTCTTTTCTGGCACCGTTACCCCACGTCAACAACAAGTCAGAAGCTATTTTCTGGCACCGTTACCACTTGTATTTCACTATATCTTTGCCGAACTAGTGCACCTATACACCTGACAAGTGTATTGGGTGTGTTGGGGATACAAGAGACTTCTTGTATCTTGATTGCAGGATTGCTTGAGAGGGAATACCCTTGACCACTTCCTCACCGAGTTCGATAAACCTTGGGTGATCCACTTAAGGGAAACTTGCTGATGTTCTACAAACCTCTACACTTGGAGGCCCAACAACTGTCTACAAGAATAGAAGTGCGTAGACATCAAGCTCTTTTCTAGCACCGTTGCCGGGGAGGTAAGGTAAAAGGTACTCACATCCTCCGGTGTGAGTTCTCGAAGTTATTTCCTTTAGATTCTGCAATTTTGTCTTTTGTTTCTTGTTTTCACTAGTTAGGATTAATGGAAAACAACAACAAAATTAGAGAGCTTTGTAGTGTTTATCTTGAGTTAGGACATGAAGTGTTCGAAGAGAAAATTAGAAAACCTATGGAACTTTATTTGCATGCTAATAGCAATGTTATTAGTATGAATTCTTTGGGCACCATTGTTGCTAATGCTATGGAAACATCTAAGCTTGGGGAAGCTAGTTTTGATGAAAATGATCTTTTTAGTTCCCCAGCTTTGGAAGATAGCTATTTTATTGCTTATGATGATACCAAACCTCCAATATATGATGATTACAGTGATGAGTATGATATTTTCAGTCCACCTACTATTGAGGAGAAAATTTATTGTGATTACAATATGCCTCCTATATTTGATGATTATGGTGATGAGAATAATAGTGATAGCTATTTTGTTGAATTTGCTCCCACTATGATTAATAAGGATGACTATGCTTATGTGGAGAGTAATAATTATTATATGCATGTGGCTCATGATAAGAATGTTTATGTGATAGTTATATTGTTAATTTTTTTCTCATGTTGCTACTAAAAGTTATTATGAGAGAGGAAAACATGGTTTTATGCATCTCAATAATATTAAGTTTCCCCTCTTTATGTTGAAAGTCTTGAAGTTGCACTTGTTTTGCTTTCCTATGCTTCGTGCTTTGTGCTTTCATGACTTGTTTCTTTATAAGATTCCTATGCATAGGAAGTGGGTTAGACTTAAATGTGTTTTAAATTTGGTTCGTGATGCTCTCTTTTACTTCAATTCATATTTCTTATGTGAGCATCTTCTCAAACTATCAAGCCTAACTTAAAGGCATTAAAAAAGTACTTGTTGGGAGATAACCCAAGAGTTTTCTTGAGTCTTGGAAGTTATTACTTCTGTAATGACCTCTTATTATCCTTTTTGTTTGCTTTTTGTGCCAAGAATAACCTCTAATGAGAGGGAAGTAAGATTTGGGGAGTTGCTGTCCCAAAACAGATTTCTGTCCTCCACCATAACAATTCGTGAGGAGTCTCTGTAAGTCAGATTGAGCTTAAAATTTATGAATAAATCCCCCAGTATGTTAGCTAACTTTCGTTAGTTCAACACTTTTTGGTTTGAGCAACAGAAGGTCTTCGAAAAAAGCAGTTTATACCTGCTGGTCTGTTTTGACAAATTTCTGCCATTATTTGCATTTTCTTCTTATTGATTCCTTTTTGGGTTCTTTTTGGGAAATTGAGCTTTTTGAAGGAGTTGATACAGTAGCTTGTGATTTTAGTGAAAAATTTTGTTGTTATAAATCTAAACCCAAAGGTCTATTATCTTTTGAATACACTAATGTTGCTAATGAAGATTGGGTGAAGTTTTGTATGAAGGAAAAATTTCAGGTGTAGAGAAAGAATGATGTAATGAGATGAAGAATGGACAAAAGCTCAAGCTTGGGGATGCCACCCCGAGTCACCCCAAGAAATATCCAAGAGGTACAAGCGTCAAAGCTTGGGGATGCCCACGGCATCCCCTTCTTCATCAATAAAAAGCTCAGGTCTTTCTAGACACTTCGTTTTTATTGTTTCATGCACTGTTGTGTTGTTCTTGGAGCGTCTTAGTTTTTTTTTGGTTTTTTTGTGCTTAGTTTTCTTGAGTAAGTTGGTTGGTTACACCACACTTCTTTTGGAGAGAGACACACTCTGTTTCCATTGCCTAGAACACTCTAGTTTTCACTCTTATTGTTTTGTGAGTGTTCACTTTTGCTAGCACTGCGTTCCGCCTTAGTTTTCTTGTGCTTTCATCTTAGTACTTTTTAGTTCTTCTTTTTGGATTTGTGAGACAAGATCACTTATCTTTATTGATTATTATCTTTGTGAGTTGTTTCAAATAAGTTGTTTGGTGTTGGAAAAGAGTAAGAAGCTTCATGCTTAAGTGGTACAAATGGGAGCTTGTTCTGACTGTGGCTTAGACTTTATCATGTCATGCTAGATCTTGTTTTGACCTTATGCTTAGTGATTATTGTTGTAGCATGTCTTGTTCCAAACAATTAAGATTGCTTAATGTGCCTTGAAGGAATCATGCGTTGTTTTAGCATACAAAAGCATAGTATTGCGGTATTCTCCTTTGATGCTTTGTTTGGGTTGACTTGGCACATGCTCACACCATGTTATGACTATGAACAAGTCACCATAGCCTCTATGATCATTTAGTCCTTGACTTGTAAGTACCACTCTATGCTTTGATTAGTAATATTTTGTCGCTCTACATGATTATGGCCATTATTTCTCTCTTAGTTGGTTGCTCCCAGTCTTTTGCTAGCCTCCACTTGTATGAGTAAGATCTACTCATGCTTCCAACTCCCAAGAAACCAAGTTATTCCAAAGTGTCCACTATAAATTCCTATCCATGGTGTGTTACACCATTCCAAGTATATTCTTGTTTTCAGCTATCTTCCAATTAAAAAGTATCTTTGTTATGTGAAAACTTAGTGATTAAAGCCCTCACGAACTTGATGGCACACTTTATATTCTTTGCCCCTAATAAACTTGAACCATTGTGTCGTCTATGTTGTATATGCTTGCACTTATACGTTGGAATTAGCAGAACCATGCTGTCATGGGGAACGTTTTCAACATTGCACTTGTACTTTGTACTCAGTTGATATCATGCTCTTTTGTCTATGGATGTCACTGGTGTGAAATAAAGAGGGAACTTGTAAGTCCATGAAGTAAGTATTTTTTGTTAGAGAAACGCCTGGGCCGCTAGCCTAAGCCATGCCTAATCATGGTGGAAACTTCCAGCATCACCATAGTAAGTTATCTATGAAGCATCATCAAAAAAAAGCTATGCATATAGTAAATGAAAAGATCACTGTGATGCTCATTGTCTGCTTGCCTTATCATTTTGGTTATGAGAAAGCTCTTGTACCATGTGCAAGGGGTACCCCGATAGCGGTTCTCTATGATATGCAAATACTTCCAATGACAAGAACTTACCTGTGACTGAAGTTGAGTAGCATGAGGTGTGGCCCTCGTATTCAAGAGACTTGAGATTGCCAACTTATACTTTGTCAAGCATATACTCCATAGTTTGTTCACTTTAACCTTAATCACTTCAAGATGCTTATGATAGGGGCAATGAGGGCTGAAAGCTAACAAGTACCATAATTTTTGGAAGCTCTTTTTGAAACTTGAAATCCCTGCTTCCCTTTATGAAGGGCCTTTCTTCCACTATTATGTTGAGTCACCACCTTCTACCTTTAGGCACCATTAAGAGATCATAATTGTCATTTTGTGTGCAGTGTCCCAAAACATATTGATTGATACATATTGTGATATTACTTGTTCTTGTGCTACTTGTTTCTAGTCACCCTTGTGAACTTTAAAGGTGTCCCATGCATATATTTGCTACTCTATGAGGGACAAGCTGAATGCCACTATGCCATGTTTTCTGTATGTGAAACAAACAAATTTTTTTCAATGCATGTTATTCATGATCTTTGTTTGTAGTATTTCATGTTGCATGCATAGTTACTTTGTCTTACTGTTAGAACTCCATCTTTCCTGCACATGTTTAGAGTTCTTTGATCCCAGATTTCAATGCTTGCAAATAGTTTGATCTTGGTTTTGATGGTGCATGTCACCTCAAAAATTATTCTTTTTATCACTTACCTACTCGAGGACGAGCAGGAGTTACGCTTGGGGATGCTTGATACGTCGTAAACGTATCTATAATTTTTTATGTTCCATGCTTGTTTAGTATCCACTTTGCTATGTTTTGTCTACACTTTGAGGTATTTTCATATCTTTTCTGGAACTAACCTATTAACAAGTTGCCACAGTGCCAGTTGCCCGTTTTCTTCTGTTTTTGGTTCCAGAAAGGCAGAAAATCAATATTCTCGGAATTGGACGGGACAAAATCCAAAGTCATTATTTTCCCCGGAGCGACACGGAACCACGAAGCAGAGGTGGAGGGGGGGCCACAGGGGGGCCGCACCCCCTAGGCGCAAGAAAGCCCTGGAGGCGCCCACAGGGGGTGTGGGCCCCCTGGCTCCCCACCGACCTTGCCTCCTGCGCCTATAAGAAGCCCCGGGAGAAAACCCTAAATAATCTGGTGGAAATCCATGAAAACCTCCGTTGTGCCACCGCCACCGAAGGGGAGATTCGGGGGACAGAAAATCTTTGTTCCGGCACCCTGACGGGACGGGGAAGTGCCCCCGGAGCCATCTCCATCGATCTCCATCGTCATCTCCATCACCGTTGTTAATTCCCATGATGAGGAGGGAGTAGTTCTCCTTTGAGGCTAAGGGCTCTACCGGTAGCTATGTGTTCATCTCTCTCTCTCTATGCATGATCTTGTGGTCATGAGCTTTGTAATCAAGTAGATATACCTTGCTACTCAAGTGCTTCAATAGATCTCTGCTCTCCCCATGTCTGTGAAAGTGACAGCATGCACGCCATGGTGGCACTTAGGTTTGAGTCTACATAGATACTCTTTGTGCTTTAATAGATCTATGCTTTTCCCCACGTGTGTTAAAGTGACAGCGTGCATACCATGTGTGGCACTTTGGCTAGATTGAATATTTGTTATGAGTTATATTTGGAGTTGGATGTCTCTATGAAATTGTGGTGTTTGTTGGAACCATCTAGCGCTCAAGGTGACAGTGTGGGGTTATCTAGATTGGGAAGGCGGACTTTGAGGTGTGTTGTTATAGCCCTACCATGGATTAGAGTGTCCAACCGGAGAGTAGTTAAGAGTAGTATCATGAAGAGAGGATATTTATATGAGAGAGTGATCACTAGTGAAAGTATGATCCCTAGGCCTTGTTTCTAAGCATTTAAACACCGTTTGCTACTAGATCTGTTGCATGTTTGCTTGCTTCCATCTTTGTTCCGTTTGTTGGGGAGGTTTTGGTCTTTTACCTTTCCTCCACGCCATCAGCTCTTTTCTGGCACCGTTACCCCACGTCAACAACAAGTCAGAAGCTATTTTCTGGCACTGTTACCACTTGTATTTCACTATCTCTTCGTCGAACTAGTGCACCTATACACCTGACAAGTGTATTGGGTGTGTTGGGGACACAAGAGACTTCTTGTATCTTGATTGCAGGGTTGCTTGAGAGGGAATACATTTGACCACTTCCTCCCTGAGTTCGATAAACCTTGGGTGATCCACTTAAGGGAAACTTCCTGCTGTTCTACAAACCTATGCACTTGGAAGCCCAACAACTGTCTACAAGAATAAACATGCGTAGACATCACGAAGCTATTCTCTTCCATCATGCAGCTAAAGAACTTTTCAGAAGCATTATAACTCTCTATAACATCATGGGTATAAAAAATCATTTTCAAATCACCCATTGTATCAAAGGCATTGTCGTTTTCAAAACGCTTTTGAAGTTCTGGGTCTAGCCCATATAGTATGCTGCAATGAACTAAGTTGTGGCCCTCTTGACGAGTCAAATAGACGTTCTTTTTTCTCTTCAGGGGCATCATCAAGTGGTAGGAGGCCTAGAGGCACTTCTAGCACATCTTTATTTTGTGCAGCAGAGAGGAGAATCCTCAAATTCATGGCCTAGTCGGTAAAGTTGCTACCATTCGTCGCAAGTTTCTCTTTTTTCGTGAACACATTGAAAAATAAAAGTAGGTGGTGACATCTACAGCAGAATTTGTAAAGTTTAGACTAAGTTTATGATAGATCGAGTTCAACTAATCCAAATTATGAATGGACTCCCACTCAAAAACAACATCCCTTGTGTCTTTTTGGGGATTACATGAACCAAATCCACTACACCAAGTCCGATCATCACGTGAGTCGGTGTAGTTTCAAAGGTGGGCATCTATATGGGCATCATATCAAATATATGACTCATGCTTAACCTTTCAGTCTGTGTTCTGAGACCATGTCTGTACATGCTAGGCTCACCAAGTAAGAACCTTTGTATTTGCGTCTGTAAAACTGTCTTACACCCAAAATATGATCGTGGATTCAAGTACACCCGATCATCATGTGATGTCTTGAAGCGGCAAAACATAATCGGTGCATACTTAAGGGAGAACACATTTTTATCTTGATATCTAAATGTGGGATCATCTTATAATGCTACTAAAACACCAAACAAGCAATATAAGATGCAAAAACATCATATGTAAAAAGTGAAATGATATGGTTCTTGCACTTGATCACTATCATGTGCATCGTGGTATGATCTTTATCATTCATTTGTGTGTAAAGTCAAGGTCGATGGAACTTACACGTTAGGTGTGTTGTAAGAGTATCAACTATATATCTGCTTACAACATTACCATATCATGATACTAGCCCAGCAACAATCTAAACTAGACGCTTCTAATTTATCCATTGCAAGTTTTACGTGGATTAGGGCTTTCGAAGATAGAACTGTTCTTACCTACGAACATGGAACCACAACGATGATAACCAAATTATTAGCAACTCGTCGTAAATCAGATATTGACTATAGTGGGAGAGACAGACACCCGTTATCCATTTATGCAAAACTAGTTGCATGTCAAGCGTGGAACAAGTCTCATGGCCGCTTCATCCCACTATGGCACCAATATCCAAAGTACAAGCAAGAATCAATAACATGATCATTATCGCCCACATACTCATATGTGTACTACCATGCAAATCATTTACGCATAGATTCGGCTCTAATACCACTGTTGGGTTCGCAGCATAGAAAACAATTTTTTTCCTATGATGGGAACCACTAAGCACCAAAATCTATCTACTAGATACAAGCAACTAGTGGATATACATCCATAGAGAACATACCCATGTAGACTGATAAAGTTTAACGAGGTTGTACTCGTGGATGATGTAGTCGAATGCTTGCCGATCTCAAGATCGAGAAGAAGTCCAGCACCGCAAATCAGCAGCGCATTCATGATCGCACACACATTCAAGCCATCGAATAACCTCCGCCTCCTCGCTCCAGCGATGCAGCGGAAGCAGCAACTCCTTCCAGACGAAAAGCCATCAGAAACATATATCTCGCTAGTCTGAGACCATGGGAGAATAATTCTAGAGGGGGGGAGATCCTTCATGAGGAGGTGTGAGTGACAGAGAGGGAGAGGAGGGCCTTTTATAGGAGGAGCGGGTCACCCCTAAGGCCATGGCCGGCGCATGGGGGCAGCCCCACCCCTTCCTCCATTCATGTGAGTGGAGCTCCCACTCACAAAATGTCCCTCCATATTCTCCACTCAAAATTCTCATTAAATTTCCACCAAATTTAATGTAATCTCTCATTAAATAAAACTCATTTTATTTATTTATTCAGAATTTTTTCAATTACTTTAATTAATAAACATTCACATAAAACCCCTTGCTACTTTTCAATTTCACATGCAGAAATAATTTCAGCAATTTCACCCAAAACAATTCTGGTGTCCATGGAAATAATTCCAGCGTTTTGTAATTCTTTCGTCTAGAACATGTTTGCTCCAAATGTCGTTGGTTTGCTCCAAATGGCGAGATTCGATCATAGGTATCTCCATACCTAGTTTGATCTCGTTACCGACATGTACTCTTTTCTTGTTCTCGTGATATTACATTCTAGTGATCACGTCACTTGCTTGCAAGCTAACTAATGTGATATCACCGAGTGGGTCTAGAGTATATCTATCCGTCATTAGGATAGACAAATTATACTCTTGATCCATGAACCTCTACATAACACCTGCGTAGCACTGAATCCACATTTATAGTCACCCTGTTACGATGTGACGTTTGATGTTATCAAGATACTGTTTCAGTGTTAGTGATTGACATGATCTCATGGTCCAAAGACTAGGATTACTTCATATGATGTTATAGCATTATAAACACAATGACTTTGATCGTAATGTTATACTTCAGATAAATGTCCATCACATCATTTCAATAATGTTGTGACATTGTTGTTAACAACATCCAATATCCATAATCAGAAAACCTTAATCATCTTGTTAATCAACGAGCTAGTTTATAAGAGAGGCATAACTAGAAACTTTCTATTTGTTTATTAAACACACATGTATTAATGTTTCCGTATTAATACAATTATAGCATGCAAAATAAACATCTATCATATACTTGAAATACTTATAATAACAACTTTATTATTGCCTTTCAGGACATATTCCCTATAGCAAGGTCTGTGGCCTGCCGGACGACCCAATTAGAGGAATCCTAAAGGGAAGCCCAATCCAGACGATGGAAGGTCACATGCACCAACAAAATGAATTCAGAGCCTTGGTGTGCAAGACACATAGAACTATATTGTATTAGTGTACGACTCTGTAACCAGTTCGGTTAGGACTTCTCCATGTGACCCTAGGATCTGGCATCTTTATAAGCCAGACCCATGACAGCCTTTAAGGCAACCATAATAAGATTTACGCTACATAACCCTCACATGGCGAACCTTTATAATCTCTGTAACCTGGCATGTTGCTGATATAGTGATTGATAGCAGAAGTATGATTCTGTCACCATTGTGAAATCTGAACCTAGCTAAGCTGTGTATCGCCCTTCTCGGATGCTCACCGCTTTTCAGCCCCATCTCTCTAAACTCTCTTTGAGGCCCCTTCATAATCAAGATCTATTGAGACCAGGATGTTTGTTTCTTCCTCGAAACAAGAGATACGCTCTGGCTTATTTGCATTCGACCGGAGAACCTCACTTGTCAACTGCCCTGGATTGGATCTACTTACGATTTGAGAAACTGGCTCCAGAACCCCTGTTTTTGATGCAGAATCGGTGGTTCCTTCTCTTTTTCGTGATTTCATCACTCGTCGATAATACCATGACATTAGTCTCTTCCGATCTACGGTTCTCATTATTGGCGATGGTTGTTGCTTTGATGTGATGGTCTCGTGGCCTTAGCACGACGGCTTCCCGTCTATCTACTATGACAAGCTTTGCCCGGCTCCGGTGATGGAGGGGCGAGGACGTCAGCACGTCTTCAACTCGCGCTAGTGTATGTAGTCGTTGCTAGGTGGTTCAGGGACCTATTTAAATATTTTTATATTTTTAGGCCTCTTTGTATTGTTGTTGATAATTATTAATAGATCGGTGAATTTTGGAGGAAAAAATAGAGAAGGGAGACATGGGGCGACGCGACGCATTGTCCATCGCGGGATCCAACAGGAACGAAGGATGCATCGGACGCAAGCGACTCTTTCTCGGGGGCTGCTATTTCACACCTAATGCCGGCATTAAGGAGCCATCGCCTAGAGGGCGATCCCGGATGGGCCGGCCCAGTTAGCCCTTCGCTCGCCTATTTTCATGTTCTCTCGCTCACTCTGGTATGTACGTTTAATTCTAAAATATTTGTTAAAAGTAAAAAAAAATGTTCATATTTTATAAATGTTAAAGTTTAAAAATAGTTCATGTTAGAAAAATGTTCAAGTTTGAAAATTGTTCACGTTTTGAAAAATGTTCAAGTTTAAAAATTGTTCACTTTTAAAAATTGTTCGCATGCAAAATTATTCAAAAACCGAAAAAACAGGAAAAACCTCCTGCAAAACGGGCCAGCCCACCTCGAGAGGCAGCGTGGGCGGAGTAAGCGATAAATAGCAATTGCCCTCTTTCTCCGCCTGTCTTTGAGGGTTTTAGTTAGCTAGAAGAGCGCAGCACCGCAAACGGACCATTATTCATGGGCTGCTTCTGTGGAGGGACGGTCTGTACTGAGCCAATGATGTCTAGTAGAGTATAGGCTGGTGGCGCATACGGGCCGGAGTTTTATCATATTCGCGCCGCTGAATTATTAAGCGTACCGTGCGTGGCGTAGCGTCGATCATCTGTCACTCGATCAGGAGTCGATACCGATACGATAGTACGTACTCAGCTCAGCCACCGTACTAGCACTCGTACGTGTGTATGCTCCAGACTTGTTGCACGACGTACGTGGAAGGTTTATCCACTTCACGTTTAATCCCCTGATCACTGGCATCTCATGACACAAGGCATCCACTGATCACTAGCTAGCTAGCTAGCTACTCTTTGACTGAACTTCTGAACCAAGTGCGGTGCGTCTGTATCGCGCTGACTGATGTAGTATACCTTCCCGTACGTACAAGCAGCGGTGAAATTAATGCTAATACAAGCGTTGAAGTGCGATCTTGTCGTCGATCGTGTCAACTGATTTACCGGCAGCATGCATCGTTGTCACGGCTCAAGATCGGTCTGTCGAAGCTGGAGAAAACGCACATCATGCATGTGAATATATATTCCAAATAGAAACAGCTAGCCCATGAATGATCTTGTCGAAGCTGGAGAAACCGTGCATCATGCAATAGTAGCATGGCATCGATCTTGTCGACCGTGTCACCTGATTTACCAGCAGCACGCATCGTTGTCGCGACTCGATCAAGGTCGTATGTCGAAGCTGGAGAAAGTAAAGAACCATCATGCATGTGATGAATATACAGCTGCCGCTCAATGAAAGCATGACATCGATCGATCACCACAGCAAAGCAGCTGCCGTTCGTTGAAATAGAAAGGGTGCTCGAGTGTTGTCGAGGGAAGGAATTTAACCCGGGAACGATCGACCATTCAATTCAAGAATGGATGCATGCCCGGCAGGGACCAGAAAGAATAGAAAGCAGCTGCCAGAAATGGCGACGCCGGCCCGTTGGTTAATTTCCACCGAGCATCTCCACTTGTGCCCTAAGACCAAAATCCGGCGAATTTTTTCTCTGGATACATGAGGTTTTCGGTAACTTTCCAGTCTCGAGACCAAGTAACGCCGGCAAATGCACTTAAATTCATGAAATTTGAATCAAAATTTTGCCAAAAACGAGTAAATTTAGGCAAAATTTGTACTAATCTGTAATATATTGCATATAATTTGAAATTGGTTCATTACATAGGCTATTTAGGCCGAAATCTAACTTGAACATGGTAAAAATAACTAAAAGCATCTCCGACCTAGTTCATGTCGAGGCTTCGGTAGAACTGCTTGTCGTAGTTGTCCTCGTCGCTCAGCAGCTGGCGGCTGCTGCCCTAGCCGGCGTCGTCGACTCGTGCAGGCCTGCTGCTTGGCCCGGCTTCATCGGAGTCACTGTCGTCTGTACGGCGGCGTTGCCGCGGCTACGTGCCCAAAGATTGGCGGCGCACAAGAGCGCCCGCTGGAGGGCGGCCTGCTCCCGCTCGTACTCCGTCTTGGACCATGCGAGAGCATGGGCGGAACGTCGTTGAAGGAGGCCTCCAACGCCATCTTGAGGACGTAGTCGTCCTGCTCGTCCTCCGGCGTGTCCACCGGCTCCATCTTCGGCCAGACAAGGCGGAGGCGTCCATAAGGAGGGGATGCCTGGGGCGGCGGAGGCGTGCCGATGGTAATGGCGCGCGAACCCCGAGGGGGCTGGTTGCGTGTCGGGGCGGTGGTCGGAGACAGCAGGGAATACGGCTCGCATTTGACCGGCAAGAGAGGCGGTGTGTCGTGCGTACCCCGCTCCTCGCCGGAAGAGTGGGGGGACGAGGTCGAGGATGATAAGGACACGTCTTCCATCCTCCTTGGGATCCAGGAGCTGCCATGCCGGTGTGAGAGGGTCGCCGGCGACCTCGTCGGATATGTGAGGCGCGGCGAGTTACCGGCCTCGATGTGCTCAAGGATGGCGGAGAGCGTATGCCCTGGTATGTCCTGTTGGGCCACGGGCAGATAAACAAAATTTTATCCTACGCGGTACTCCCAATACCTAGCTCAGATAATAGGCCACAATATTTACCACTAGACGTGCATCGATGAAGCACGCCAGTTGATGCAGTGCTGATCGATCTCACGAACAGCTCCTATGGATCCCACGAACTCCTTCGCCAGATCCCAACAAACTCCTTTGTCTCCAGCGCCACACGTGCAGCGCCTCTACCGGTATCCAAACTTACAGGAAGGAGTACGTGCAGGGGATTGCTAGATCATGTCTAACCCGATTTGGGAGTGAAAAAAGTGACAGCTTGGTTAGCGATTATCCCTTGTCGAGTTCACGCGCATATAGGCTCTACTTATATACAGATCTAGCTGGGCTCAACTCTTAAGGCCCATCTAGGCTGTAACCCAACTACCACATGGATCTCATCTACATGGGTTCGTTACTCTTAAGTGTGTGACCCTATAGGTTCACGCGCACATGGACACGACATGAGCTACACCTCCAAGAGTATCCCGTCATAGCTTTGAGTCTCACTCACTCCCATGAACACTTGGTCTCAATTCGATAGATGGTAACGGCCTCTAGCAAGACGTGTCATCTTCCAAGTGTCGTAAAGTTCAGAAGACAAACCTTCAATGTGACTTTTGTCCAAGTCCCTTTGCCATACGATATACCTTGCCAAGTTATAAGCGAGTTGTCGCCATCCCTTAAATAGCTTAACCTCTCTTCTCGTTTCGTGATATGCGATTTACTGGACTAACCCTTAGTCTGACTTTTTACTTAACACTTAACCGAGTTGCATATGGTCATGCTTATGAATCATATCATATGAGAGGGCCCATAGGGTATCTCTCTATTACGGAGGGGCCCCATCTTGGTAATTCAAGTCACCCAGCTTGTTTTACAACCAACCCGAACTCTAACTTCTATAACTGCCTATTTACAGAACAACGTTTGATAAAATTGAAGTCGGCCATCCACAACTCAGATCATGCGATCACCTCAGGTCAAAGGATTCCATTGCATGAGACTATAAATGACAACATGCTAGTTGCATCTCAACTGTGGGTCAGTCTGACTCGCTAAACTCTTTAGCGTGCACATTGGAATAGCATCACCATGCCCATAAGAAGTGGAACCGAGTCATCAGCCAACTTCACATTAGTCTAAGTTGTGTGTTTAGCACCACCTCAATAACTAAGGACAACTAGTATGAACAACATGAATATATTAGTTCCACAACCGAATCACGTATTTGATGATATATATCAGATGTTCATACAAGGACAACTTAATAACTTTATGAATACCTTGGGAAATATCATCACCAATGATTGCCTTTAGGGCATATTTCCAACATGTCCCACCACTCCCGTCGGTCGTGCGGCGTTCCTCCTGGTCGACGCCGCCCCCCATGTAGGCCGCCATCTCCCGCTGGTGGCGCTCGCGGAAGTACTCTGTCCACCCCGCGTGGTTGTCATGGAAGTAGCGCGGGTCCACGCGGTCCTGTCGGACATCCCGGCGAGCACCGTCTAGATCTCTCCTATCATGGTGATGCCCTGGGAAGGAGGGGGATCAGCACACCGCCGGCGTTCAGTGCCCAGTCTGGCGATACGCGGATGTCCGGCGGTGCCGGTTAGTTGGCCTCGTACAGGAGGCAACCCTCCCACTCATTGAGTGAGCGGCGGCCGAAGGCGTTCGTTGTCGCATTGTCCCCGGGATAGCGCTCTGCTATTGTTGTTGAGGATTTGGCCGGTGCTTGAGGAGGATGGGGAGGTGTGAGAGATTTTTCGCAGAGAAACTGTCGACAAGGTGATGGGCCTATTTATCGGCGGCGGGAAGGCGGAAGGGGGTGTAGCACGCGCGGGAAAACTGGCGGAAGAAGGCGAGGCAACGGCTCACCGTAAATGCGTCGGTGGACTCCCATTGGACGTGTCGGCCTACCGCACCTGGAAAAGCCTGAACGCCAGCACCATTGATTCGTGCGGGAGCCGAGACGATGAGGACGAACGGCCTCTCTCGCTGACAGCTTGGCCCCGCTTGATGGGTGTGTTTCCCGCCACTTCCTCTTCCCCAAGAGAACCCAGGGCGTTAAGTTCGGGTTGAATTCGCCGGATGGATTTTGGGTTTATTTCGGCAAATTTCGGAGTCCTGGAAACCGTGGCTGAAGAAAGTTTCGTCCGTTCGGCGTCGAAAATGGGCCTGGGGCCGAGTGGAGATGCTCTAGGTGTGTGCAGAGAGTAAAAGTACTAGTAGCGTAGAGGAGAGCTAGCTGAGAGGTGCCAATGCAATGCCGTCGCGGAAAAGGCAGGCACGATCGAGCTATGAGACTGCCGCGCGAGAGGCGAGAGCTAGCGGGCCGTCCGTTCGTGTCACGCGCCACCGGTACGTCCGATTTCCCAAAATAATTTAGACTCGAGTGCTGAACCAGGTAGCAGCGACCGCACGAAAAGGAGGGCGCGCGAGCGACACCGGCCGACTCAATCGGACTGAGAGCAACATATATAGAATGATCCTCCGTGCGTTGATGATGTGGACATCCCTTCTATTGATACAACCGTTATACCTATAGCAACACACATACAAGGACACATCACAAGATCTCGTGCCAAACAACTTAACTATCACGTACTTTCGTTTCTTGGAACTATTCCTCATATACATGAGAATATGATGCTGCCCAAATCAGATCTATTTCTTACTCTTAGAAATGATGGACCAAGCATGGATGAGAGGGACAAGCATTGGAGCATGGTCATGCATGGAGATGGCAGCAAGCATGTGATGATCCAAGAGAAGGTCACGGATGAAGATTTCAGAACTTCGAGGCCACCATAATGAAGAAAGAAGGCTTGGACGAAATATTCAAGACCAATACTTTACGAATTCGTCCATAGCTTAATATGGTGCTGCGACACCTTTATTTTGGGTCAGGCCCATGTAATTTTCGCAGGATTTTAATTAGCCACTTTTTAGAGTCCGTATTTGAGGGGAAAGGACTTTTAGGGTTGGATTCGGCCACCACTTCCATGGCTGGCCGAAACCCCACCTTTTAGTCCTTAAATACTCCCCATAGCCGTTTCCCTAGACTCGGATTTTGTTTAGACATTAAGTTAGCCATCATAGCAACTTCGCCAAGGCTCGAGCGTGGCAGAGGCCTCTTGTACTTCGCACCTATTCAGGATCCCACCTTTTCAATAAAGCTTTCTGTTGGAGATATGCCCAAGAGGCAATAATAAAGTGGTTATTATCATATCTTCACACTTATGATAAATGTTTACATACCATGCTATAATTGTATTAACCGGAAACATTAATACTTGTGTGATTTGTAAACTAAAATAAGAGTCCCTAGTAAAAGCCTCTTGTTAAACTAGCTTGTTGGTTAATATACGATCATGGTTTCCTGATCATGAACATAGAGATGTTATTAACAACAAGGTCATATCATTAGGAGAATGATGTGATGGACATACTCATATAGATAAGCGTAGCATAAAGATCAAGTCATTTAAATAGTTCAATTGCTATATGCTTTCTGATACATAGTAACCTAATTCCTTCGACCATGAGATCATGCATATCACCTTTACCGGATGGATGCTTTGATGACATCAAACACCACACCGTAACTGGGTGGCTATAAAGGTGGCATTGAGTGTTCAGAAAGTATTGGTTGAAACACATGGATCAAGAGTGGGATTTGTCCATCCATATGACGGATAGATATACTCTGGGACCTCTCGGTGAAATGTCATCCAATTAGCTTGCAAGCATGTGACTGGCTCACAAGGGATCACATATCACGGGAACGAGAAAAGAGTACTTATCAGTAACGAGGTTGAACTAGGTATGCAGAGATACCGACGATCATAACCTCGGATAAGTAAACTATCGTGAGACAAAGGGAAATTGGTATCGTATGTAAGTGGTTCATTCGATCGCAAAGTAATCGTAGAAATATGTGGGAGCCATATGAATTTCCAGATTCCTCTATTTGGTTATTGTTCGGAGAAGTGTCTCGATCATGTCCGCATAATTCACGAACCGTAGGGAGACACACTTAAGGATTCGACGTTGTTTTGAGTAGTTATGGTATTATGAGAAAGAGACCGAATGTTGTTCGGAGTCTCGGATGGGATCCGGGATATCACGAGGTGATCCGGAATGGTCCGGAGAATAAGATTCATATAAGGAAAGTCCCGTTTCGGAGTTCGGGAATGATTCCGGTGTTTTCATCGGGAATGTTCTAGAAGGGTCCGGATTGTCCGGCACTCCGGGGGGGAGGGTACATGAGTGTGTCATTGAATGATTGCATCATGTACTAAGTGTTCTTGCTGTTCCAAAAACATGAAAGTCAAATTGCCAGTTTGAAAGTCAAACGGCTAAAACAGGAAACTGTGGAAAACAGGAAACTGTGGGAAACAGGAAACTGTGGGAAACAAGCAAGAGGAGGTTGAAACCAACTTGGAGGAGGAGTTCCTCTCCTCCTTGGCCGGAGCATAGCCCTAGGCCGAGTTGGGGAGGGACTCCCTCCCTCCCTGGCGCGCCTAGCCCCTCCACCTATAAAAGGAAGGGCAGGGCTCCTCCTTGAGACACACAAGTTTCTACCTCTAATCTCCAGTTTAGAGCCGTTTTGGTTTAGAGCTTCTAATTGCTTTAGCCTGCGGTTTAGAGCCTTCTAATTGGTGTGTCTAATCTCTAGACCACTAATAGCCCTCTCTCATAATCCACCATACTCGCTCCGGCTTAAGGCGAAGCCCTGCGGGATTTTCCCTCTACTTCCGGTACCACGCCGTTGTGCTGCCGGAATCGCGAGGAGAGTGCTACAACCTCCGCTGCCTGCTGGAACAAGGGAGAGGAAGGTCTTCGTCGAGTACCGAACGTGTGACCGATTGCGAAAGCGCTGCCGGAACGCAGCGCCGGAAGGATCGTCTACACGATCTTGAGATCGGAAAGAGTACGACTACATCACCCACGAGAATCTGATCTCGTTAACCGCTTTGGAATCTTCGAGGGTAAGTTCCCCTATCAACTCGTTGCTACAATCTAGTAGATAGATCTTGGCTTGTTTGTTTGTATGCGATAGAAAATTTTTGTTTTCCATGCTACGAACCCCTTCAGTGGTATCAGAGCCGTGTCTATATGTAGATCTGTTGCACGAGTAGAACACAATGGTCATTGTGGGCGTTGATGCTTTTATTGTCGATTGCTTCTTGTGTACTTTGCATCTTGCGGTATGTTGGGATGAAGCGGCCCGGGCTAACCTTACATGACATCGTTCATGAGACTTGCTCCACGCTTGACATGCAACTTGTATTGCATAAGTGGCTTTGCGGGTGCCTATTTCTCCTAGCATAGTTAAGATCCAATTTACAACGGGTGATTAACAATACTAGTATCAATGTTGTGGTTCTTGTTCGTAAGTTAGAACGACACTTATTAACAGCCCCAAACCACGTAAAACATGCAAAGAAAGTAGAGGCGTCTAACTTTGTTTTGCAGGGGTGTGCAGTGATGTGATATGGCCATGATTGTGATTATATACGATGTATGCAATGTTCCTTATTGTAAGTCGGCAACCGGCAGGAGCCATATGGTTGTCTTTAATTTCTGTTAAGACCCGCGTGTCTATTCAAAGTAGTTGTAATAGTTGAAGCCGGTGGACGACAACCATGGAGAAGCATCATTGACCTTGATGCAATGTCGGTGATGATGTAGATCATGTTCGTGCTAGAAGATGGAGATCGGAAGCACAAAGAAGAAAGGCCATATCATATCACATATTATGAATTGCATGTGATGTTAATCCTTTATGCATCTTGTATTGCTTAGTAGACGACGGTAGCACTATAAGATGATCCCTCATGCACATGAATTTCAAGTCACAAAGTGTTCACCCTTAGTTAGCACCGTTGCTAAAGCTTGTTGTTTCGAAGCACCACGTGATGATCGGGTGTGTTAGATTCTACAAGTGTATACAACGTGAGCAAGCCAGATTTGCTCATGCGGAAACTAAGGTTTGATCTTGACGAGCCTAGCATGTACAGACATGGCCTCAGGAACACGGATTACCGAAAGGTAGAGCATGAGTCATATAGTAGATATGATGAACATGTTGATTGTTCGCCATTGAAGCTATATCAACTCTCGTGATGATCGGTTTTGATGTGGTGGATTTGGTTCGTGTGATCACTAAAACAATGTGAGGGATATTGTTTTGAGTGGGAGTTCACCAAGATTAATTTAATTATTAATTAGAACTCAATTTATCATAAACTAAATCAAAGTGAATTTGCATAGTTGTTGTAGTCATTGGCATCCGTTTACCACCTTGCGCTTAGTTATAATTGAGATGATAGAACTATAGAATTCTGGTTAGTTACTTTACGAACTGGTATCGTATTGTTTTGAAGTGTTAATCTAAAGTTTAAAAGTCCTATTGCAAACTTTCAGTAAGTTCCGGTTACTTCATGAAGTTTAATAATTAGTATTAAATCAAGAGTAACAATTCCAAGTGTTAGTATATAAGTATCATGTTTGTCTCCATGATTCTTGATATTCAAAGGATTCTCTTAATATCAAGGTTATCTAGGATCTGAAAGAGTTGTTTCAGAAACCATGATGTGTGGAAGATATTGTGATATCTGAAACAAAGTTTTGGTTGCAACATGATATAGTATAATATGGCAAAAGTCATGTTCTCATATTTGATGAGAATTTGCAAAAGGTTGGAGACACTAGTTGTCCTAATCCTCCAAAAGGTTTTGGAGAGCAACATTATACTTGCGATTCACCGTTACAAGCTAAAAGTAGCTTGATTATGGATAAATCCATGATGAGGGTGAATATTTGATGTAGGTAAAATGTTTACTACACCAAGAAGATTACTAAATAAAGGAATTTGAAAGAACACCAACCATTTGATGATAGGTGATCTACTTCAAAGTGCAAGTCCAAAGACATTGGTATTTAACTATACACGCTTTGGACTATATGTCATATGTATGACTCCACTATTGATGTTGATAGATTCTTTCAAAACAGAAAAGGAAATATTGAAAGAGAATCTCATAAATATATGGCAGAAAAGAAAAGACTAGAATTGTTCAGTTTAAGTATATAGATGATATACATGTTATGGCTATATTCTTTGCTTATTAAACAATGTGGTTCTTAAGTATTTGATACTGAATTTGTTGGTGTGAATCGTCATATGAAACAACACAATTCATGAACTACAATGGCCTAAGTAACTAGCAAAATAATATGTGATGATGTTCATCGAGAACAAATAAAGGGTTATTGTGTTGCTCGTTAAACATCAAAGCTTGCCTTCAAGATTTGTTTTATCAGGTATTATGAGAACAAAAGAGTTGTTCAAATAAATTACCGTGATCCATAAAAGATGGATGATTCACAAATCTCGTTGGAGAAATCACATCCATAAAACTAGTGCTAAAAATGTCGAAAGACAAATTGATTGAAAGATCACTTAGGAAGTGACATCGCCGTTTGAATTATAATGGAAAGAAAACATGAAGAAACTCCATGTTGATGGAATTTTGGAGTCTTCTGATTTTTGATCAAATGACGCTTGTGAAACTTTCCTAGAGATAATTAAAACTTCGTTCATAGGCCAAAAGGGAACGAATGACTAGCTTATTGGAACTTGTACATATTGTTGTATGAAATCCATTATGTATAGTCGAAAGCGATGGATTTCAACTTCATATGCTTTCTCCAAAATAATTGAGTGAATATATGAATATTTACTTAATAAGGATAAAGTATGAAACACTTGAAAAGTTCAAAGACTTTCAAGATGAAGTGCAAAATCATTGTAACAAGAATATGAATAGTTTATGATAAGATCATAAAGGAGAATATTTAAGTTACAAGTTTAGCATAATACCTAAGATTTAAGGAATCGTTCCGTGGATTTGCATTTTCCCGAAACACCATAAGTGTATGGAGCGTTCGAGATATGTAATTATACCTTGTTTGACATGGTAAGATCAAAGGTATAATTTATAAAACTGCCATTATATTTTAAAGATTAAAAGCTTTAGAGATTACCGTTTTTCCACTGAAAAGAGCTCCATCATAATCCGTTGAAATGACACCATATGTTATGGTTTGGGATAAAACCCAAGTTGTCCTTTCTTAAACATTGGTATGCTATGCATAAGAAAGATGTTTGCAACCAAAGTCGGATGAACCTGTCTTTGTTAAATATTCCTCCATAACACCAGAGACAAAAGTGTTTGTCGCTTAGAACGTCAAATTTCTTTTGGAAGGAATTTTTCGTGAAAAGAAAAGTGGGAGGACAATAGAACTTTGATAAGGTTAAAAGAACCTTAGCTATATGTGCAGAGTTGCGCAGCACCGAAAAGTGTTCCGGAGGCAGCAACAATGCTCATGGCTCACGTGCCTCAAAGGTTGTGATTACGAAGGTCAAAGTTTCTATTGAACCAAGTAGGTCGAGTAAACAATCAAATACCAAGATTTGAGGGTTGAATCATTATTTGAGAATAATGAACGTACTACATGCAAAGAAGCGATGATGGGCCCTGACTCCGTAAAATGGCTTGAAGCCATAAAATCCGTGATAGTTCCATATACGAGAGATCAAGATTTGAACTTGAAAGACCCTCTGGGAAGGTACAAGACCTTACAGTCGTATTTGGATCTATAAAGAAATAGACATGGATGTTTCACATCTATGAAGTAGTCAACATGTTGGGAAAGAGTTCACAACAATGTTCAAAGGTTGACTATGACAAGATTTGATCTTTCATAGTGATATTTAGTCTAGACGGATTAATATAGCAACCACTACATATAATTTTGTTATATGGTAGTTGAATAAACAAAACAAGTTCTTCTAATAGAATCGTTACCTAGGACATGTGCATAACACGGTCCATAGGGTTTTGTTAATTCAAAGGATGCTAAAAGAATATGCAAACTTCAATGGTTAAAGTGAGCATCGCGGAGTTGGAATCTTCACTGTGATGAAACTGTTAAAGGAGTTTAAAAGTTCATTAGAGACGATGAAGATGCTTGCATTTGCAAGAAATTAAGTGGGAGCGCTAAGACATGTTTCTAATACATTATGTGGAAGACATATTGTTGATTGGAAATAATGTATCTTTTATTAACACATATTAAGAATTTCATCCCGATGAAAGACTTAGGCAAAACCCAAATATTTGGCATCAATAGACGCTAATATGGTTGTGCCAGAAGTACATAGACAAGATATTGAATGAATTCAATATAGAAACTACAAGAGAGGTTCTTGTCGCACAGAAAGGATTGAATGAGTTCAATGTTGATGATATATTCAAGTGTATTGACATTTGGTAAAGTGAAACAAATAATCAAAGTATAGATTGATACTTGATGTATGAAATCACAAAGAGTATTTATATCAATCATACTGTGATATGTACAAATCCAGATATGTCCTATGCTCTAAATGTTGTGAGCATATACCAGAGTGATTCGTAAGATGATCATTGGACAATAGTAAGGATATTCTTATGATCTTTTGGAAGAACTAAGAGTATAATATTTGTAGAAGTGACAAATAGATGGTTAGTTCATTGTAAAAGTACTACATTGATACTAGCTTTGTCACAAAGTACAAATTAAGTTTATCTCAATCTAAACTAAGGGTGGCACAATATAATGGAAAGTGAGTTCCATAATGGATTTGGATGAGTTTCAAAGTTAAGACATTGTGACAGATACTACAACAAAAGGCTAAGTATATGACTGCTATTTTAGCAACAAAAGAGGGCATTTGTGTCAAGTAGTTTGTTATCAAACTAGGTGTAGTTCACAGTGGGATAATACTATGAAGATATATTGTGCGACAATATTATCAACATGTTTTAACCCCAAAGAGCTAAAGGTCACACCAAAAGACCAAATTTATACAAAGCCATCTCATTAGAGAATGAGTGATGCGTAGAGACGCAAAGACATGCAATTACACACGGACCTGGAAGTGTCAGATCCGGAGATCAGTTGACCACTAGCAATCGTGTACATACAACACCGGAAAGCCATAGGTGTTGAATACACAAAGGTTTGAAACTAGATTATTGACTCTATTGCAAGTGGGAGACTGTTGGAGATATGCCCAAGAGGCAATAATAAAGTGGTTATTATCATATCTTCACACTTATGATAAATGTTTACATACCATGCTATAATTGTATTAACCGGAAACATTAATACTTGTGTGATTTGTAAACTAAAATAAGAGTCCCTAGTAAAGCCTCTTGTTAAACTAGCTTGTTGGTTAATATATGATCATGGTTTCCTGATCATGAACATAGAGATGTTATTAACAACAAGGTCATATCATTAGGAGAATGATGTGATGGACATACTCCTATAGATAAGCGTAGCATAAAGATCAAGTCATTTAAATAGTTCAATTGCTATATGCTTTCTGATACATAGTAACCTAATTCCTTCGACCATGAGATCATGCATATCACCTTTACCGGATGGATGCTTTGATGACATCAAACACCACACCGTAACTGGGTGGCTATAAAGGTGGCATTGAGTGTTCAGAAAGTATTGGTTGAAACACATGGATCAAGAGTGGGATTTGTCCATCCATATGACGGATAGATATACTCTGGGCCCTCTCGGTGAAATGTCATCCAATTAGCTTGCAAGCATGTGACTGGCTCACAAGGGATCGCATATCACGGGAACGAGAAAAGAGTACTTATCAGTAACGAGGTTGAACTAGGTATGCAGAGATACCGACGATCATAACCTCGGATAAGTAAACTATCGTGAGACAAAGGGAAATTGGTATCGTATGTAAGTGGTTCATTCGATCGCAAAGTAATCGTAGAAATATGTGGGAGCCATATGAATTTCCAGATTCCTCTATTTGGTTATTGTTCGGAGAAGTGTCTCGATCATGTCCGCATAATTCACGAACCGTAGGGAGACACACTTAAGGATTCGACGTTGTTTTGAGTAGTTATGGTATTATGAGAAAGAGACCGAATGTTGTTCAGAGTCTCGGATGGGATCCGGGATATCACGAGGTGATCCGGAATGGTCCGGAGAATAAGATTCATATAAGTAAAGTCCCGTTTCGGAGTTCGGGAATGATTCCGGTGTTTTCATCGGGAATGTTCTAGAAGGGTCCGGATTGTCCGGCACTCCGGGGGGGGGGAGGGTACATGAGTGTGTCATTGAATGATTGCATCATGTACTAAGTGTTCTTGCTGTTCCAAAAACATGAAAGTCAAATTGCCAGTTTGAAAGTCAAACGGCTAAAACAGGAAACTGTGGAAAACAGGAAACTGTGGGAAACAGGAAACTGTGGGAAACAAGCAAGAGGAGGTTGAAACCAACTTGGAGGAGGAGTTCCTCTCCTCCTTGGCCGGCGCACAGCCCTAGGCCGAGTTGGGGAGGGACTCCCTCCCTCCCTGGCGCGCCTAGCCCCTCCACCTATAAAAGGAGGGACAGGGCTCCTCCTTGAGACACACAAGTTTCTACCTCTAATCTCCGGTTTAGAGCCGTTTTGGTTTAGAGCTTCTAATTGCTTTAGCCTGCGGTTTAGAGCCTTCTAATTGGTGTGTCTAATCTCTAGACCACTAATAGCCCTCTCTCATAATCCACCATACTCGCTCCGGCTTAAGGCGAAGCCCTGCGGGATTTTCCCTCTACTTCCGGTACCACGCCGTTGTGCTGCCGGAATCGCGAGGAGAGTGCTACAACCTCCGCTGCCTGCTGGAACAAGGGAGAGGAAGGTCTTCGTCGAGTACCGAACGTGTGACCGACTGCGGAAGCGCTGTCGGAACGCAGCGCCGGAAGGATCGTCTACACGATCTTGAGATCGGAAAGAGTACGACTACATCACCCACAAGAATCTGCTCTCGTTAACCGCTTTGGAATCTTCGAGGGTAAGTTCCCCTATCAACTCGTTGCTACAATCTAGTAGATAGATCTAGGCTTGTTTGTTTGTATGCGATAGAAAATTTTTGTTTTCCATGCTACGAACCCCTACACTTTCATCTTAATCCGCAATATCTTGATTGCAATATTAGTTCTTACTTGTTCTCGATTTCAGGTAGGAATTAAGACCCTCGCTGGTCAGACTGATCGTGTTCCCGCAGGATCGGTAACCTCCAGGAGATTGGCCTAGCGATTGCATTGGCGTTCGTGCTCGCACGTGTAGTCGGATCGTCAATCCCGAACTCCACCAAATCGATTATCGTCATCTCATCGAAAGATCGGACACCTTTGCTCTATCAAGTGGTATCAGATTTCAGGTTGCTCGGTGAGATTTTACTGTTTTCATAGATTAGATCTGTTTTTACCTATAACCCACGAAAAATCCAAAAACACAGTTAGAGTTTAGATCCATCCCATAATCAATCTACGCCTCGCATTATCTTTTCAGTTTTTGCATTGTTGAATTTGTCTCTACATCGTCGCGTCAAGTTGCTGGTCTTAGTGTCTCGTCCCTTAGAGTTTCGAGTTTTGATCATAGTAGTCACCGCCACACTCGCCGATCACCGCCACCATATTCCGCCACCATATTCCGCCGCCATATACCCTGCCACCATAAACCCTAATACTCCGCCACCGCCTTCCTACCGCGACACAGATCCGATCAGTTTCCTGCCGCGGTACGAGTCCGAGTAGAGTTATTGTTTCCTAGTTTTTTCTTTTTACTTTCCTTATTTGTTGTTTCCGTGTTAAGCTAAAGTCCGTGTCGAGCTAAGAGTCCGGTCGTAAGTCCAGAAGGAGAGCAAAAAAAAAGTCTGAAACCGCCTCTGAAATTTTTTTCTGGCTATACTAGTTTTCGGCTTTAGGGATCACTTTTCTCCATCAGCCGTTATAGCGATATTTTTTTGCGCCTGTGCGCTTTCCGGAGCAAAATAAAAAATTTCGAATTTTTTTTTGGGGCTAACCTATTTTTAGATCCCGTAGATCAGTTCTAGACACTCGCCATCATAGTGATTTTCCACCTCTCGGTTCGCTTTTCAGGGTGCCATATCATCATACATTGCTTGTTGTGTCGCGTCGTGACATCGTTGGTGATCTAGGCTCGCGTCTCTATTACGGTCTAGCCTAGGACCAGCACAGTACCATCGTTGAGCATTCTTTCAACTTTTGCATTGCTGTTTTGATAATTGCTAAACCCTTTGCTAAGCCTTCCCAGAACTCCACAGATACTCTCCACGTGCGGTGTTTCGACTTCTGGTAATCGCTTGGTTCAATCTCTGGACCCACTGATCCTCGCGGTTGCACATCGCCTTTTCCTGCTGTTTGGTAAGAACTTGTAAGAGCTTCGTATATTGCTTGACGGATTACGCGTGCCTTCCACCATATTTCCGTAGTATATACCTGTCAGATACTTCGCGGAACCCTGCCACAATGAAGAACGAAGAACTACATGCCCACTTCTCCGCGCTCTTGGTCAGTCGAGCTGAAGACGTGGATACGCGCCTAGGGGAGTTTGACACCAAGCTCACCAACGCCGTGGACAATATCGATGGACTCTAGAAGTCCTTCAACGCCAAGCTTGACGTTCGGTTCAAGGAGATTTTGAACAGATTGCCCGCACCCGCACCCACACATGGCGCACGGCGCGTTCCGATCACGGGTCGGACTGCTGGTTCGGCTGCCGCCGCACCCCCGGTGGCTCCCGCTACGGCTGACGCACCTCAGACTTCCGCCGCGGCTACTGCTGCGACATTGGGGACAGACGACGGGTACTACTACGACCCCGACGACGACGATCTGTTTGACGAGGAGGTTGAACAACCTCCACAGGTACCTGCTGGCCGTCCCCGACATTACTACCGCAACGCTCGACCACCGGTACGTGTTGATGATCATGTTGCAAAGCTTAAATTAAATATTCCATCTTTTGAGGGTAAATATAATCCTGAATTCCTGATGCATATCTTACATGGGAGATGGAAGTAGAACAACGTTTTGCATGCTTAAAATATCCTGAGAATATGCGTGTTAGTGCTGCTACATGTGAATTTACTAAATTTGCTTCCCTTTGGTGGTCTGAGTATTGTCGTTTAAATCCTACTACTATTTCTAGTACTTGGACTGCTTTAAAAACTGCTATGCGTGTTCGTTTTGTACCTCCCACTTATCAACGTGATTTACTAAAGAATCTGACGCGTTTAGAGCAAGGGAAAAATTCTGTAGAAGAGTATTATCAGGAATTGCAAACGGGGATGGCTCGGTGTGGTCTTGTTAAATCTAATGAACAAATGCTTGCACGTTTCTTTGGTGGCTTAAACAAGGACATTCAGCACATATTAGATTATAAGGAATATAATTCTATCACTCGTTTGTTTCATCTTGCTTGCAAAACTGAACGTGAAGTGCAGGATCACCAAACACCATGGAGGAGGACTAATAATTCTGCAGGTCGCCCATCCACTTGGACATCCCGACAATCAGCGCCTCCTTCTCGTGATTCGCCACCAGCTACTACCACATCCAAGACCACCACAAGATTTCCAGCTGCTCCTCCACCATCATCCAATGCACCTGCTCGTAGTGCATCTTCTATGGCTTCCACGGGTAAGACAAAGGATATACAATGCCGCAAGTGCTGGGGTTTTGGTCATATTGAGAGACAGTGCACAACACAACGTGTGATGATGGTGCGGGAGGATGGTCAATACGATTCAGCGAGTGACTTTGATGAAGATACACTAGCCCTTATTTCTGCTCGAGATGGAGACAATTCTGATGCTGATGAAGAGACAGAGGTAATGGGAGCTGAAGTTGCTGATCAATACAAGAGCTTAATTACACAACGTGTGTTGAGTGTGCAATTGAGCAAATCTGAGCAAGATCAACGTCACAACCCGTTCCAAACACGTGGTGTTGTCAAGGAAAGAGCTATACGGATCATCATTGATGGAGGGAGTTGTAATAATCTGGCCAGTGTTGACATGGTAGAGAAGCTTGCGCTTCCAACAAGACAACGCCCACATTCATATTACATCCAATGGTTTGAGAGTTCTCGCAAGATCAAGGTAACAAGAACGGTACGCGTGCATTTTACTATTGGTACATATTCTGATTTTGTTGATTGTGATGTTGTACCTATGCAAGCTTGTTCTTTGTTACTTGGTAGACCATGGCAATTTGATAGAGAATCTATTCATAATGGCAAAACTAATCACTATTCTCTTATGCATGATGGAAAGAAAATTGGTCTAAAACCTATAACTCCCGAACAGATTTTAAAAGATGATCTTGCTAGAGCTAGTAGAGCTAAAACTTAGGAGAAAAATAAAAGTGAGAATCAGATTGTTGCTGCAGATTTTATACCAACAAAGAACACTAAATCTGATTCTACACATGCTACCGAAATTTGTTTGAAGAGTCCATGTATGCTTGCAAATAAAATTGATATTGCTGAACTAGATGTAAACAATACTCAATGTTATGCAATTGTCTGCAAAGAGGTTTTGTTTTCATTTGAGGATATGTCTCCTTCTTTGCCATCCGCTATTGCTAACCTTTTGCAGGAATATGAAGACGTCTTTCCCACAGAGCTGCCACCAGGACTACCTCCTATTAGAGGAATTGAGCACCAAATTGATCTAATTCCTGGTACCACGTTGCCCAACCGCGCGCCATATAGAACCAATCCAGAGGAGACAAAGGAGATATAACGCCAAATTCAGGAACTACTCGACAGAGATCATATTCGTGAGTCCCTTAGCCCCTGTGATGTTCATATTATTTTGGTACCTAAGAAAGATGGTTCTTCGCGCATGTGTACTGATTGTAGAGCTATCAATAATATTACTATTCGATATCGTCATCCTATTCCACGTTTAGATGACATGCTTGATGAATTGAGTGGCTCTACCATGTTTTCTAAAGTTGATTTGCGTAGTGGTTACCACCAGATTCGTATGAAATTAGGAGATGAATGGAAAACAGCATTTAAAACTAAGTTCAGTTTATATGAGTGGTTAGTAATGCCGTTTGGTTTAACTAATGCACCTAGCACTTTCATGAGATTAATGAACGAAGTTTTACGTGCTTTCATTGGATGTTTTATGGTAGTCTACTAATGATATTCTGATTTATAGCAAATCTTTAGAGGATCATTTGGACCATTTACGTGCTGTTTTCAATGTTTTACGTGATGCACGTTTGTTTGGAAACCTTGAGAAATGCACCTTTTGCACCAATCGAGTTGCGTTTCTTGGCTATGTTGTTACATCACAGGGTATTGAAGTGGATCCAGCCAAGATTAAAGCTATTGAGAATTGGCCGCAGCCCAAGACGGTCACACAAGTGAGGAGTTTTCTTGGCCTCGCTGGTTTTTATAGGCGCTTTGTCAAAGATTTTGGATCAATTGCCGCGCCGCTGAATGAGCTTACCAAGAAAGATGTGCCCTTTGTTTGGGGCGATGCACAACAACAGGCCTTCGTCATATTGAAAGATAAGCTAACACATGCTCCCTTACTCCAACTTCCTGATTTTACTAAGACTTTTGAGCTTGAATGTGATGCTAGTGGAATTGGTTTGGGAGGGGTGTTATTACAAGAGGGAAAACCTGTTGCATATTTTAGTGAGAAATTGAGTGGGGCTAGTCTGAACTATTCTACTTATGATAAAGAATTATATGCATTGGTTCGGACATTAGAAACTTGGCAACATTATCTATGGCCTAAAGAATTTGTTATACATTCTGATCATGAATCTTTGAAGCATATTCGTAGTCAAGCTAAGTTGAATCGTCGTCATGCAAAGTGGGTTGAATTTATTGAGTCTTTTCCTTATGTTATCAAACACAAAAAGGGTAAAGATAATATTATTGCTGATGCTTTATCGCGCCGTTATACTTTGTTATCTCAACTTGACTTCAAAATATTTGGATTAGAAACTATTAAGGAACAATATGTGCATGATGCTGAATTTAAAGATGTGTTGCAGAATTGTAGAGATGGTAGAACATGGAACAAGTTCGTCTTCAATGATGGATTTGTGTTCCGTGCTAACAAACTATGCATTCCGGATAGTTCTGTTCGTCTTTTGTTGTTACAGGAGGCGCATGGAGGAGGATTGATGGGACACTTTGGTGTCAAGAACACGGAGGACGTTCTTGCTGCACACTTCTTTTGGTCACGTATGCGTCGAGATGTTGAGAGATTTGTGGCACGCTGCACTACTTGTCAAAAAGCTAAGTCTCGCCTTAATCCCCATGGTTTATATATGCCTCTTTCTGTTCCTAGTGTTCCTTGGGAGGATTTTTATTTCTATAGAATTTATTTTGGGATTGCCACGAACACAGAAGGGGAGGGACAGTATTTTTGTTGTTGTCGATCGGTTTTCTAAGATGGCACACTTTATTCCTTGTCATAAAACGGATGATGTTGCGCATATTGCTGATTTGTTCTTTCATAAAATTGTTCGTTTGCATGGTGTGCCAAATACTATTGTCTCTGATCATGATACTAAATTTCTTAGCCACTTTTGGAGATGTTTATGGGCTAAGTTGGGGACTAAATTGCTCTTTAGTACTACATGTCATCCTCAAACTGATGGTCAAACTGAAGTAGTAAATAGAACTTTGTCTACTATGTTGCGGGTTGTTTTAAAGAAGAACTTAAAATTGTATGGTTTTGTTCCTCGTGCACCTATTGATTTATTGCCTTTACCTTCTTCGGTGCAACATAATTTGGATGCTACACAACGCGCTGAAATGATATTAAAATTGCATAAGACAACTAAAGATAACATTGAACACATGAATGCTAAGTATAAACTTGCTGGGGATAAAGGGAGAAAGCATGTTGTGTTTGATGTTGGCGATCTTGTTTGGTTACATTTGCGTAAAGTTCGTTTTCCTGATTTACGCAAGTCTAAGTTAATGCCACGTGCTGCTGGTCCCTTTAAGGTGTTAGAAAAAATAAATGATAATGCATATAAACTTGAGTTGCCTGTAGACTTTGGTACGGTTAGTCCTACGTTTAACATTGCAGATTTGAAGCCTTACTTTGGTGAGGAAGATGAGATTGCGTCGAGGACGACTTCAATTCAAGAAGGGGAGCATGATGTGGACATCCCTTCTATTGATACAACCGTTGTACCTACAGCAACACACATACAAGGACCCATCACAATATCTCGTGCCAAACAACTTAACTATCAGGTACTTTCGTTTCTTGGAACTATTCCTCACATACATGAGAATATGATGCTGCCTAAATCAGATGTATTTCTTACTCTTAGGAATGATGGACCAAGCATGGATGAGAGGGACAAGCATTGGAGCATGGCCATGCATGGAGATGGCAGCAAGCATGTGATGATCCAAGAGAAGGCCACAGATGAAGATTTCAGAACTTTGAGGCCACCATAATAAAGAAAGAAGGCTTGGACAAAATATTCAAGATCAATACTTTACGAATTCGTCCATAGCTTAATATGGTGCCGCGACACCTTTATTTTGGGCCAGGCCCATGTAATTTTCGCAGGATTTTAATTAGCCACTTTTTAGAGTCCGTATTTGAGGGGAAAGGGACTTTTAGGGTTGGATTCGGCCACCACTTCCATGGCTGGCCGAAACCCCACCTTTTCGTCCTTAAATACTCCCCATAGCCGTTCCCCTAGACTCGGATTTTGTTTAGACATTAAGTTAGCCATCATAGCAACTTCGCCAAGGCTCGAGCGTCGCAGAGGTCTCTTGTACTTCGCACCTATTCAGGATCCCACCTTTTCAATAAAGCTTTCATCTTAATCCACAATATCTTAATTGCAATATTAGTTCTTACTTGTTCTCGATTTCAGGTAGGAATTAAGACCCTCGCTGGTTAGGCTGATCGTGTTCCCGCAGGATCGGTAACCTTCAGGAGATTGGCCTAGCGATTGTATTGGCGCCCGTGCTCGCACGTGTAGTCGGATCGTCAAGCCCGAACTCCACTAAATCGATTATCGCCATCTCATCGAAAGATCGGACACCTTTGCCCTATCAGTCGAGGAGCGGGAAATTACCCGACGCAGCCTCTGTTTTCCTCCCTTTGTGGGTTGTCGATGGCGCAAGGCCGCATATGCGGACTGCAGTGTGGGTCATGTACCAACTCACAAGCGCGGCTCCGACGTCCAACACTGGCGCCCGCCGCAGGCACGGAAGGTTCCTTCCTTCCCCAAATCGACAAAGAAAAGCAGGGTCTTTGCTCTCTGCCGCCGGGAACAGAAGGAAAAAAGAAAGCGTTTGCCAGAAATGGCGACGCCCCGTTGGTTCATTTGCACCCTACTCCCTTCGTTCGTAAATAAGTGTACTTTAGCTTTTTCCTAAGTCAAATTTTACTAAGTTTGACTAACTTTTTAGAAAAACATACCATAATATTTATGGCACTAAATTGATACCATTAGATTTACTTTTAAATCTAGTTTCATAATATATCAATTTAATGTAATATATGTTTTTATATTTTTCTATAAAGTTGATCAAATTTAAGTATATTTGACTTAGGCAAAAGCTAGAAGTACACTTATTTACAGAGCGAGGGAGTATGCTTCTTTCCAAGCGTGGCCAGAGAGACTGAAAGTAATGCTCATCACAAAGTAGTACTACTCCACTATGTCCTTGTACTAGTGCTACTACTCACTATAAGAGGAGGAATCTCACGAGGAGAGCATGAGTGCCATCGCGGAAAATGCAGCCACAATCGAGCTATGAGACTGCCGCGCGAGAGTGAGCGGCCCGCCCGTCCCGTCCACACGCGTCACACGTCTGCGTCCAAAACTAAATTGGACTCGAGTGCTCAACCAGCAGTGACCGCATGAAAACGAGGGCGCGCGAGCGACGCCGACTCGAAGCGAGAAAGCGACCTAGGATCTTGGAAGTATATCACCACCGGAATGGAAATTTCCCGTGGAATTTCGACGCAGCTAGACCCTCGCTAATTTTTTATTAAATATTATAAATTATTTATTAAATTCCATGAATAATATACAAATTTAAGGAATGTCAAATCTAGCGTGGCCTCGAGGGATTAACTCCCGAGCGAACTCCCGACCAGTCAAGTCGGGGTTTGAGGCCTCCATCAGTTGTGCTCCAACTAGAATCTGAAGTGGAAAGCTAGGCCTAGTTATCAATTGGTTGGGAGTTCAACTCTCGACTGCACTGGTCGAAAGTTTAACTCTAAAAGATATTGGTCGGGAGTTAATCGACGTTAGATTTTAAAATTACCAATTTCGTGTATTATTTGGCCGGTGCGTCGCACCGATCCGGCACTGATGGCTGGGGCGCTCGATGATTGAGCACGTGCTGCAAAGGTGGTGTCTCGATCGATGGGGAGCAAGGCGTTGGCGCGTTGCCAGGGAACGAGCGGCTGACGGTGAGCCTGTGGATATCGTCCGTGGGATCAGATATTTCTGGCCCACGGTGAACGATGGAAGTGCCATCTCTTTGTCCTAGGACTAGTGCTACTACTCTTGCCGTACGTCGGGATGTTCAGTTCGGTGGTCTCTTCCCTACTGCCTCCCTACATGCCTGACGGACGGAGAGCACACAAGTGCATAGAAACTACTACCTGAAAATCATATTTCGGCATCCAGTGTCTCTTATAGGCGTGCAATTATTGTCCTACAACTACAACAACCACAAGTGGATATAGGCCGTTCAGTCCATCTTTAATTTGGATCGACCAAAAACATACCGTCCTACGTACTATATTGTACTTTCTCTGTTTAGGTTATAAGTCACACATAGTTAACTAGGTTGCCAATTTGACCAACAAAATATAAATAAAATAATCCAAAAAATATATCATTAGAAATTTTAGATACTATATTTTCTAATGATATAATTTTTATGCTATATAATTTTTATCTTATTAGTTAAATTAATGATCTAGATATACGTGTCAGACCTATAGTCCTAAACAGAGAAAGTACTAGACACGAAGATTACTAGAAAAGGATAAAGAGCAAGTAGGTCAAACAAGTGGCCGGCAACTGTCCGCGAGCGCACATACATTACACACGATCAAAAATGATCTCGCCTCGTTGGTTGGTTGCTGCCCCCATTACGCTCTTGTATATGCTAGAGCGGCTGCTGATACTCTGCTCAATCTGATCCATGTCATAAACCAGAGCATGCATCGGAAACCCGGCATGCCAATCTTTTTCGCTCTTTGCCGACAGCCCGTAACGCGGAAACTCTCATTTCCCACATGTACCACCACGGGCAACATGCCTCGTATAACATAGGGTCCACCGTCTAAGGATGTGTTTGTTTGGGCTGCAGCTGTTGAAAATTAGCTGTTAAAAATCAGCTGTAGAAAACAGTCGGCGGAAGCAGAGATTTGGTTTTTGGCAAAAGTGATTTTGATGACGGCTGTTGTTGGCTTTAGGAGTGGAATGTCTTAAATGCCCCTGAGAGTAGAAGTATTGTATAAGTATCGATTTGAAATAAATTTAGATGTTTTGACCCTTTTTTACTTAAATACAATGTTTAAGAGCAAAATTACCTAAAAATGTTTATTTAAAAACTAAGATAATTGTAAACACATTTTTACCATACTATTTAGGTTTTTTATTGCCCTTTTTTTGCTAAACAAATTGTAAACATGACCTTTTTAGGGAGTAAATCGTGACTTTTACATACCATAATAATGACCTCAATTAACCTTTTTTTAACACAACTAGCATGGTGGCCCTCGCAAATGCGAGGGCATCATCTTATTTTTCTTAGAAAGATCAGCATTGTTCCTACTTCATGTCGAAATTAACCGGGAAATATTTTTTCTTATTTTGTGTGCATTCATATTATTTGATGAAAAATAATAATATAGTTATAGCCAATATTTTTGATATATATATATATACCACCTTTGTAGAAAACATCTTTAATCTTCTTTCTTGGTAAACGACTATTAGGATGTTCTCAAAGATGGTAGATTGAGTTGATGTGTCATTTTCCATCACTTTATATTTCTATATACAGTTAAAATTTTATAATTTTTAGCTAGTTGGTAAAGTCAGCAATCAGATTCTCAAATAATTATGGGCTACTTGAGCAATGATCAATTCATGTTTAGATAACCTGAACAATGAATATATTATGTTTGGACCATTCCGGCGGAATAGGAAGTAATATTGCTGAATGAAGTAAAGAATAATATATCACAGATAGTAAGCGCATCTTTATTTTTATATTATATTTTATTTTTAGTGAGTAATTGATAAATGCACAAATTTGTAGATTGTGGTAGATTATGTAAGCTTTTTATCAGCTTTCTATAAGAATATCACCGTACGTAATACTATGGATAGGTTCTTGATAAAGATAAATATACTTTGAGGAGTTTGTATTACCATTAGAGTTTGTAAGTACATTAGTTTTTCTGATGTTAGTGTGGAATTTTTAAGGTTTGGAAGAATTTATAGGGTGTAGTTTAGCTATGTTAGCTTAGTGTGCTATTCACGACAATCTCCTAGTAACCGAGATTGTGCCGTGTATAATGTAGTTATATTGACTCTATCCAGATCTCGATGGTCTTTTATGGATCATTTATCGCGCAATAATCCATGGAGCTAGTGGTTCCCGTGGCTCGATTCTTCTTCTCATCAGTTTGGAAAATAGGAAACTTTAGCATATGTCTAGTGAGAAGCCTGTAACTCGCAATTGTGTGTTCATTGATCTTAGGTTCATACTATTCAAATTCTTCTTCTATAATTTTTTATAACTTGTGAGATAAATTCAACCTTTCAGTGCTACAATTTTTTATTAATTTTATATATCGTAGGTTGTCCTATAGACGTATGAATCAGTTAATTTTTATAGCCTCTAATATATTTTTCTTGCCACCACATCCACTTTGTATGTCCTGATATATAATTGTGAGTCGAACATCAACGCCATGAGCCTTGATTTCCCGTCAATCATATATGGAGTCTAATAGACTAAAAGGGTAATATTTTGAATGCTCAAAAAAAGACATGACACCAATTTCAATCCAACTATAATTGGCTAGAAGACATTGATTGTCAAGAGGATGCATTGATGTCATGTAAAAAAAATAGCCAATATCCATTTTGATGTCACACACACAAAAATGTAGAGATTTTCATATTAGATTACTTGATTTCTATGCCACTTCCAGCCATCATACTAATACATGTTCAATTAAGGCTAAAATAAGTTTAGATTTGATCAGTCTACATCTCCATCTCGACTTGACCAAATACATGTCAAATAGATTTTGGTGACGTAGTCTTTTAGATTTGATCAATCTACTCTGCCATCTCGACTTAAAAAAATAATCGTTTGGAACTTAGATCTCAAATATCCATCCGTGTTGCTATGTTGACTCCGTAATTCATGTTAGGTTTTAGAATTTACTCGGATGCCGACGATCGATTATGGAGAAAAGTAATTTAGGCATATGTAAGTTATTTTTCTACGGAAGTTTGTGTTCTTACATTCTTCATTATCGGCTAAAGTGAAATGTGGTTTGCTCTTATCTTATTGCGTAGAAGTATGCTTTTTTATTAGAGACTATCTGTTACATAGGGTTTTTGCTATATTTACTTGTAAGGATTTACTATCGATATGTTTTTAAAATTAACTTTCTGGTACAAATCAGTTTTGGAGAATTTGAGTGTGCATGACATTACAAACTCCTATTTTTTTTAATGTTGACAATCTAGGATCTCCTAAATAATTAGCAATACCTATCATGTGTTTTTTTTTTTGAAACTAATACCTATCATGTGTTAGACAAAGAAAATTGTATACAATTGAATGGGCTGATATGCCATACAAAAATATATATGCTAAGTGCAATGATTTAAACGAATCGTGCTTCTTGTTTTATAATATAGTGCATTGATATGTGGGCCTGGTCTGTCTCAGCTGGGAAGAAACAAAAATTGTGCGTGTGCACCGGAGATACGTGCATGCAACTGGGCCCCTCTGTCGAACTTTTTTTTCATGCACGTTCGGTGATTCTACAAAGCCACATGGCCGGTGCTAGCCTGCACCGATCGCGGTTATGATTAACGTGTCATACCATATTACACAGTTACGTAACTCTTAGTCTGTTGATAAATCTTAGCCATAGATTTTAGATCTAACTATCAAAATAATTTAGGTGATGTGGATCAACCTAGTGTCTCAAAAAACAGCCTTATATTGCTTTTAGTATATAATAGATAGACTAATACCTATCATGTGTTAGACAAAGAAAATTGTATACAATTGAATGGGCTGATATGCCATACAAAAATATATATGCTAAGTGCAATGATTTAAACGAATCGTGCTTCTTGTTTTATAATATAGTGCATTGATATGTGGGCCTGGTCTGTCTCGGCTGGGAAGAAACAAAAATTGTGCGTGTGCACCGGAGATACGTGCATGCAACTGGGCCCCTCTGTCGAACTTTTTTTTCATGCACGTTCGGTGATTCTACAAAGCCACATGGCCGGTGCTAGCCTGCACCGATCGCGGTTATGAATTAACGTGTCATACCATATTACACAGTTACGTAACTCTTAGTCTGTTGATAAATCTTAGCCATAGATTTTAGATCTAACTATCAAAATAATTTAGGTGATGTGGATCAACCTAGTGTCTCAAAAAACAGCCTTATATTGCTTTTAGTATATAATAGATAGATAATAGATACACAGACGTCTCTGGAAACACACGGAAAAAAAACACGCACGATCCTAGTTCTTGTCCACCTACCCCAGCCCCGACCGTCCCTGCCCAGCTCGGCACCGCTCATCCCGCCCAGCCCTGACCCCAATTAGCTTCCGGTCGAGAGGAGAGGCGCGCGAGCCTTCAGGAGGGTGGCGGGGGTCCGGGTGGTGGGTGGCTTGCTTGGGACGGCGCATTGCAGGGTCGCCGACGACCGGAAGCGTGGGGAACGACGACGATTGGAGACGAGCTGCTTTGGTTGGTGACGAGCTCGAGCCCGGGGACGGCGGCGGTTGGATCCTGAAGGTGGGTCGCCGCCACGGTCGGAGACGAGCTCGACGACCCTCGATCTGTCGGCGGCGAGGAGGAAGCATGCGAGTGTTCAGTGCAGCAGGGGCGTCGCGGTCGGGGCAGGGGCTCCTATCTCCGGCGGCCGACGGGCGATGGAGATTTGGGAGGCGCAACGGAGAACGGTGACGGCCGGAGTCAGAGGAAGTCGGGAACGGAGCGGTGGACGAATGGCAATTTTCTGTAATTAGATGAAGCATAGAGGAGAATTTGTTCCACGACAACTCGGGAAGCAGCAAAAGCGGTGGGAAGCAGCAAAAGCGGTGGGAAGCGCCTCCGGCCTCACTTCCGATTTGGGTCGCTCGTCCAGTGCATTTTGACGCCGCGCTTCTCACAAGGACAGCCCTACGCGTCCCCCGGGGGATATGTGGTTTTTATCCCCCGGGTCCCCAGCCAACCACGTGTCCACTTTTTGGATTCAAAATCCCGCTTTTGCTACATTTGCCCCTCTTTTGCTACATTTGCCCCTCTTTTGCTACGTTGTAGCAAAAAACGGTTCAGTTCAGAAAATAAAAAAACAGACTGGACCTCGCCGGCGACCGTGTAACAAAAAATTTAAGCTAATATAGCAAACCCGACCTTATCGGAGACTCGCCGAAGGCTTTCGCCGGTAGACCTCACCGGAGACCGTGTAGCAAAAACGTTACGCTATTGTAGCAAAAACGCAAAACGGTGGTAGCAAAAAAGTTGTGCTAATGTAGCAGATCTGATCTCGCCGGAGATGACCTCGCCGGAGATCATGTAGCAAAAACTCAACGCTATGAGTTTGTAGCAAAATTAGCCCTCGCTTCGCCCAAGGTAGCAATATCATGCACTTATAGTAGCAACATCGCAGACCCAAGGTAGCAGAGTCGTATGCCGTCGGTAGCAACGGTTTATACCCAGGGTAGCAAAAGCCACCGGCCATGGGTAGCAACAGTGCCGACCTTCGGTAGCAAAATCCATCCTTCGTAGGTAGCATGCACAAGATGCGCCATCTTGAATTGCCGGCGACCGTGTAGCAAAAATATTGTGCCAATGTAGCATATCTGACTTTGCCGGAGACTCGCCGGTAGACTCGCTGGAGACCGTGTAGCAAAATCTTCATGTTATTATAGCAAAATCTTAAAACTGTGATAGCAAAAAAATATGCTAGTGTAGCAAAAAAAAACGAACGCCGCATGTAGCAAGGTCGGCCATAGTCGGTAGCAAAGCTTTGCACCGCACATAGCAAGGACGTCCATGGTCGGTAGCAAAGCTTGGCGCTGCATCTAGCAAGGCCGGGCGCCGTCGGTAGCGAAGCCGAGCGCTGCAGGGAGAAACGCCGGCCAGCACCGGGAGCAACGCCATCCTTGAAGCAGCAGAGTACAGCCATGCAAGGAACCACGCCGTCCTTGAAGCAGCAGAGTACATACATGCAAGGAACCACGCCTTGAAGCATCGGAGTACAGCCATGCAAGGAACCAAGTACGTCTTGAAGCAGCGGAGGGCAGCCATGCAAGGAACCACCGACGAGCACCACGCCGAAAATCAGTGGCGGACGGCGACGCCAGGCACCGATGGGCTGCCACGCGGGGAACCACCAGCGAGCGCAGAGGACCGGCCATGGTGAATACTACAAGGAGGGATGGGAAAAGATAGAGGAAGAAGAAAGATAAGGCACGGTCGGTGGAGGTTGTGTCCATACGGGACACGTGTAGTACTGTTCGTCGAAAATGTCGAAGCAAATATTTTGTGCTATTATAGCAAAAACACAGAAGAGAAATAGCAAAAATTTACTACTATTGTAGCATCGCCTTGTAGCAAAATTTCAAAACTCATTTATCGGTCGGTAGCATGGCGCCCCTTCACCTGTAGCAAGGATGACCACTTCCAGTAGCATCGCCGTCCTGTCTATGTAGCATCGTGCGGTGTACCAAAATCCGTTGAAGAGATTGTAGCATCCGCACTCACCGGTGGTAGCGCTGCCGGTCGCCGCCATGCCGTCACCATTGTAGCAAAAGCATGCTCTCCATGGCAGCAACTTGAGGAGGAGCCAGAGGTGCACGCCTGAGGGAACCAATGTCGGCGCGTGTATGAGATGGAAGCAGCAGAGAGGTAAAGCCAGCAACGACTCATGGCCTGCAGCGGTTCCCATTGACGACCTGCTCGCGGAGCACGTGCGTGGAGATGGGGGAGGGCAGGCGTTGGTGATGTGGACCCAGGGGATAGTGGAGAGGAGGGGGTTCTAGGGAGGTCACCGGTGGTGCCCGGAGGTGGAGGCGTGTCGGTGGAGGGCCGGAGGCGGAGCATGTACAGGGAGGAGAAAAATTCTTGGCGTTTCTATTGGAAAAGATTGAGTACAGCAGTGAGAGAAGAAGAGGCAAGGAAACGATGGGGATAAGGTGGACTCAGAGGACACGTGTCGCACGCGCAAGGAGGAGGTTGCAGGGACGTTCCGTCCCCCGGGGGAGGCATATCATTTTCCTTCTCACAAGCGCTTTCCTATTTACACTCGTTTGTTTGGTCTGAGCGATTTTAGAGCCAAAAGCTGAAGCGAAAGCCCAAACAAACACGGCCTAATACCACCACGCGCCACGCGTGCACGATCCAGCCAGCCCACGGCGCCCTCACAGAAACTTTTCCATCCCTAAACCGGCAAAGAACATCCAAAGCAAAATGCTGATGTAACATACTCCCTACCTACAGTCAGGCTAAAATACAACATTTGCACGTACTCATAGAGAAAAAACAATTTATTGGCTAATCACACTAGTCATATGAGTTTCAATCGGATTGAAGTGTGTAGTATGACATTGTAATTTTATATATTTTTTTTCTATTCCTACGAGTTTCAATCAAACAGGTCCTAAACTTTTCGCTTCGAAATGATGCGAAAAATATTGTGTAAGATATGATGGTAACGAACAAACCCGACCCAATTGGTTTGCATCCCTATACTTACTCGGCTGTTCCACACCGTACGTGTGTACGCTCCGGACTCGTTCTATGGCGTGGAAGAAGGTTTATCCGCTGCACTCTTGATTCACTGATCACTGACATGACATGACACGCACGGCACGGCACGGCACGTACGACCGGCCACCTAGCTAGCTACTGTAGCTACTAGAAGAGTCTTCAACTGAACACCTCTCTCTCTCGGCGCGACCGGCGTTTCGAGCTGATTGATTCACGTGTACGTGTCCCCGTGCATGGATGCCGCCGTGAAATTAAGACCCCAGCTTTCTTGACTGCGATCTTGTCATGCAAACAGCCGATTATTTACCGGCAGCATCATTACTGACGCGGCTCAGTTAAGATCGGTCGGTCGAAGCTGGAGAAAGAAGGGAACCATCATGCATGTATGCACGGTCGGGTCCCAGTGATAGAAGAAAACAGCTGCCGGCCGGAAACGGCGAGGCACGTTGGTTCATTTCCATCCCCTGCTTTCTTTCCTTTGTACTCCTACTACTATAGGAGGAGAGCTGAGCTAGCCGAGAGGTGTGGCTGCCATCGCGGTCGGGAAAGGCAGGAAGCACGATCGTGCTAGTAGTATCTATCACCGGCCCGAGGCAACTTTCGAGCGAGCGTCCCGTCCACACGCTCACACGGACGGTCCCGCACGTCCGGCCGCGTCTACAAATAATTTGGACCTACTAGAGTGCTCAACCAGTAGCGACCGCGCGAAAACGAAGGCGAGGGTGACCTTCCGAGAACCAAGAGCAACACAGGATCTTCCGTGTCACCACGCACCGAGAAAAGAAGAAGAAGAAGAAGAGATTCTCCAGCCCGAGCCTATGTATCAGGGAAGGAAATTACCCGTGGAATTCCGATGCAGCTTCTTTGTCTTTGATGGCGCCAAGGCCGCGTATGCAAACCAATCGCGTCGAGCCAAGGCGAGGAGATGGACTGCAGCGTGGGTGAGGCATGTGCCGAATTTTGGGTCTGTTTGGTTTATGGCCCCAACTGACCCGACTAAAAAATTGGTCATGCCATATTTGCTCAAACATGTTTGGTTTGTTGCCAATTTTTTGGCTGCCAATGAACTACTCGGTGTGGCCTTCACAGATTGTAGCCAATATTTTGGCTAACCCTGGGCAGCAGAATCCCACGCCAAATAATTGGCAAGTCAATTTTGGCAGAGCCAGTGCAGGCACAAACCAAGCATACCCTTTGTTACCATGCATGCGCCCATCCGTGACTGCTATGCTACTCGTTGATCCAGCACGTGCTGCAACGATACCAGATATGCTGTTTAGGTCGATGGGGGACGACACGGCATCGTCATGGCCCGGCCGGGTTGTTGCCATCGAGCGGCTGTGAGTGATCGAGCCAGCGACCGAATATCGTCTAGTAGGGTCATATATTTCTGGTGCACCATAACTGGCACGTCTCCTAGGCCTCCAAGGACAATGCCTAGTACAAGTGGGTGTAGGCCGTTCAATCCATCCATTCCTCATTTGGAGAGACCTACACAATCAGTTATCTGACATTGCATGATTCAGTCAATGTACATATGGATCGAATCTCTCGTGATCCTCCTTGGTTGCTCCTACTCTACAGTTGCTGTAGAACGGCTGATGCTCGCTCTTACGAGTTTCTTCTAATAAATATCTCCTCCAGTGTTTCAGAAAGTGAAAGAGCAGCAATAATTATTCATGGTTTATGCAATCGAGTAGCATCTTGAGTCTCTTTCTTAAACCACCGAATTAATTTTGTTACAGAAGATGCTTCATCGTAATGCATATTATGCACTAATAAAATTGTTCCAAATATTGTTCCACACACAACTCCTTCCGTGTCTCGATGTCATCTTCACCTTCTAGAATGTGCAGCCATATATATGAGCAGCATTACCGATGAAATACATGGACGCATAGCTAGCCCAAGTTTCATGTTCTACATTGTACATGTGAAAACATTTTCCGCACGCCGTATTCTTCCACCATTTAGGAATTATCCCCATTGAATTTCAGAAAATCAGACTTAGGTGGCCTAGAATATTTCTCCCGCATGCGAGATTCGTGCATATAGGTACGGTGTGTCAAGATCTTCATCATCATCGAAAATAGTGTGTAAGATATGGTAACGAAAGCTTAAGACCCCGACCCGATTGGTTTGCAGCTGTTCCACCGTACGCGTGTGTATGCTCCGGACTTGTTCGAGGACGTGGAAGGTTTATCCGCTACACGTTTGATTCACTGATCTGTGACATGACGCGCATGACACGTACGACCGGCCACTTAGATTTCTGGAGTACTCTTATAATTTGCGGACGGAGGAAGTAGCTACTACGCGAGCCTTCAATTCAACCGAACCTCTCTGGCTCGGCGCGTCCGTTTTTCGAGCCGATTCACGTGTAGGTGTCCCCGTGCATGCCGACGTGAAATTAATACCCCAGCTTTCAAAGAGTGCGATCTTGTCATGCAAACAGCTGATTTTACTGGCAGCGCATCCTTATCGCGGATCAAGATATCGATCTACCGAAGCTGGAGAAAGAACGGAACCATGATGCATCTATGCACGGTTGGGTGCAGTGATAGAAGAAAACAACTGCCGGAAACGGCGACGCACGTTGGTTCATTTTCACCCACTGCTTTAATTCCTTTCTAAGACCAACTCTAGCGGCTACTGTATATAATCGTAAACTCACGAGTACAGAATGCGGTAAACGTGAATTCTGGCGGTTTTTGTGTCGGCGCCAAGCAGAACTGCAGAACTGAATATGTGCATGCTGGCGGTTTTTGTGTCGGCGCTAAGCAAAACTGAATATGTGCATGCCGGCGGTTTTTGTGTCGGCGCTAAGCAGAACTGAATATGTGCATGCCGGCGGTTTTTGTGTCGGCGCTAAGCAGAACTGAATATGTGCATGCGCCGAGCAAAACTAAATATATTCGGTTTTGCGGTTCGCGTTTGCGGGGACTGCTCGGCGCCGGCACAAAAATTGAACCTGCAAATGGAAAGAAAGACAACAAATTTTAAACATCGCAGTACATAATTCCTGCTTCTAGGTCCCTCTTAGTGCTAGTGTGACGCTTTTCGCACACGCCACCACACTACATGAATGGGAAGCTACGCCGACGGCCGATCGATACGCCGACGGCCAAACGTCGGGACCGTCGGCGTAGCCATCGTCTAGGTCAGCCCCGCCAAGCAGTCGTCGACGTAGAATTGCCCTCGGCATATCCTATGCTACGCCGACGGCTACCCTCGGCGTAGCTATTTTTTATTTTATCTTATTAAACTTTGAAAAAACATAACTAAATCATTCTAATTCAGAAAAATACAAATAATATATCAAAATTTGCAGAAAAATAAGACCTATCTATCTACACTCAAATATTACATATTTGTAAATAAAAATTAAATAAACATAAAACATTATATATAGTTTAAAACGGGCATAAAAAATTAAAAAATGATCGAAACAATGCGATACCTTCGCGTGGTGTTATATTATGTGATATAGTTAGAAGGAAAAATATCAAACTTGGTATATTGATTATGTCTCAAAGAAACCTTCACAAAATGACCTATCTCATTCGAGGTTTCTTGACTTTCGGGTCAAATGACTAATGTTATGGTTAGAATCAAGGCATAGTTTGTGATAATGTGTCCATATTGTGCATACATGTGCATAATAGGATGGCGAACAATGTTGGAGGAGGAAACTTTCCTTTTTGTCGCACCAAAAAGCCATTTTTCATTTTCCGAGCATAAAAAACGGACGGTTTTGTGAAGCAACCACCAAGTGGCTAATTCAAAATATTACCACCACATTTTACAAAAAATACTATACCACCTTATATGGACAATGTCCCAACAGGGGGATCCGAAACCTTTCCGCCCATCTTTGGTAAAAAGACAAATTCCTGCAGAATCGGCATGAAGTGGATCAGATATGAACTACAGGTACATGATCTGATGCTCATGTTTTTTTACAAATATCATTTTTAGGTTCACAATATGCTATTTTATCAAAGATCCAATGCAAGTTTAGCGAGGCTCGGCCCCGAGCTAAGAATCTTCATACCCGCCGTTTGACACAGTTTGACGATAGTTTAAAACGGGCATAAAAAATTCAAAAACGATCGAAACAATGCGATACCTTCGCGTGGTGTCATATTATGTGACATAGTTATAAGTAAAAATATCAAACTTGATATATTGATTATGTCTTAAAAAAACCTTCACAAAATGACCTATCTCATTCGAGGTTTCTTGGCTTTCGGGTCAAATGACCAATGTTATGGCTAGAATCAAGGTATAGTTTGTGATAATGTGCCCATATTATACATACACATGCATCATGGGATGGCGAACAATGTTGCAGGAGGAAGTTTTCCTTTTTGCCGCACCAAAAAGCCATTTCCCATTTTCCGAGCACAAAAAATGGACGGTTTTGTGAAGCAACCACCAAATGGCTAATTCAAAATAGTACCACCACATTTTACAAAAAATACTATACCACCTTATATGGACAATGTTCCAACAGGGGGATCCGAAACCTTTCCGCCCATCTTTGGTGAAAAAGACAAATTCCTGCCGAATCGGTAGGAAGTGGGTCAGATATGAACTACAGGTACATGATCCGATGCTCATGTTTTTTTACAAAAATCATTTTTAGGTTCACAATATGCTATTTTATCAAATATCCAATGCAAGTTTAGCGAGGTTCGGCCCCGAGCTAAGAATCTTCATGCCAGCCGTTCGACAAGTTTGACGATAGTTTAAAACGGGCATAAAAAATTAAAAAACGATCGAAACAATTCAAAACCTTCGCATGGTGTCATATTTTGTGACATAGTTATAAGTAAAAATGTCAAACTTGATATATTGATTATGTCTCAAAAAAACCTTCACAAAATGACCTATCTCATTCGAGGTTTCTTGGCTTTCGGGTCAAATGACCAATGTTATGGCTAGAATCAAGGCATAGTTTGTGATAATGTGCCCATATTGTGCATACACATGCATCATGGGATGGCGAACAATGTTGCAGGAGGAAGTTTTACTTTTCGTCGCACCAAAAAGCCATTTCCCATTTTCCGAGCACAAAAAACGAACGATTTTGTGAAGCAACCACCAAATGGCTAATTCAAAATGCTACCACCACATTTTACAAAAATACTATACTACCTTATATGGACAATGTATCAACAGGGGGATCCGAAACCTTTCCGTCCACCTCTGGTGAAAAAGACAAATTCCTGCCGAATCGGTAGGAAGTGGGTCAGATATGAACTACAGGTACATGATCCGATGCTCATGTTTTTTTAAATCATTATTAGGTCGCTATTTTATCAAAGATCCAATGCAAGTTTTCCTTTTCATCGCACCAAAAAGCTATTTTTCATTATCCGAGCGCAAAAAAGGAATTTTCTAAAGCAACCACCAAATAGATAATTCAAAAACGGAGGGTTTTTGATTAGTTGATATGGATATCATATTTGGATTCCTCTCATTTTTATGATCAATTTAGACATATTATTTGTTAAATTCCGATTTACAGATTTAAAGATATTAATTATTCCATATTAAATAGAAAAGTACAAAAAAGTAAAATTATTATATTTTTATTTGAATTCAATAATATTTTCTCTTATTCATTAATGTTTAATTAAATAATTGTTTGTAATTTCAAAAAATACAAACATGTGACATGTTGATATAAGGGTTAATAGGATTGATATCATAGTATTGACAACAATGTGTGAATTACTTTGCGGAAACAGATTCTGAAGAAACGAGGAAGTTAAGCGTGCTGGAGTAGTATTAGGATGGGTGACCGTCCGGAAAGTTTGACCAAGATTGCAATTTAATTAAATATTAAGTGTAATTAGTGTTAAAAATGTTCAAAGTAAGAGATTAACGAGTCAAACAATTCAAAGATTCAAAAATTGAGGAAGTTAAGCGTGCTGGAGCTGGAGTATTATTAGGATGGGTGACCGTCTGGGAAGTTTGACCATGATTGCAATTTAATTAAATATTAAGTGTAATTAGTGTTAAAAATGTTCAAAGTAAGAGATTAACAAGTCAAACAATTCAAAGATTCAAAAATTGAGAAAAAAATAAAAAAAATTAAAAAAACTATTATTTTTTAAAATATTTTTGCAACATGTCGACAAGATATGCTGACGGCCACTACGCCGAGGGCAATAGTAGCCTACGCCGACGGTATTTTGATACGCCGACGGTCTTTATGTGCTCCGCCGAGGGATTTGCCGAGGAGGCTACGCCGAGGGCAGCCATCGGCGTACCATACGCCGAGGGTATTTTAGCCTACGCCGACGGCCTCTATGTGCTCCGCCGAGGGAGTCCTTTGCCGAGGAGACTACGCCGAGGGCAGCCGTCGGCGTACCATACGCCGAGGGCATTTTAGCCTACTCCGCGCGTCCTGTAGTGCCACTAGAATTCCCGCTTAAATCTATTACAAAAATATTATACTCTCTCCGTCTTAAAATAGATGTCGCAGTTTTGTTAAAATTTAGATAAATCTATATACTAAATATTGTCTAAAATTTGATACAACATCCATTTTGAGATGGAGGAAGTACAAGATATGGTAACGAAACAAGTCCGACCCGATTGGTTTGCATCATTCTCTTTCATTCGCTGTGGCCGTTATTTGCGCATGTGCTACTCCTTTCTACTACATACATATATCAAGGTTGAACGCGTGAAGGGTTACATCGATAGGGAGCAGGGGAACTATTTCGTACCCATATAAAATGTCGTAGAAGTTTAGTATTATACAAGATGGCACTACACATGCAAGCTAGGATTCCTACCTCAGAGTTCCACAGAAAAACGACGTGGTGGACTAGTCGGAGACTCAGCTGTTCCACCGTACCGCTCCGGAGTTTGATTCACTGATCATTGACATGACATAACACGCACGGCACTTGCGACCAGCCACCTAGCTAGCTACTGTAGATTTACGAGAGCCTTCCACTGAACCTCTCTCTTTTTTTTTTTTGAAAACAAAGAGGGATCACGAAGGATCCCGAGCTGCATTCAATAGTCAAGCGGTGGGTACAGATTACAAGCCAGACCTTGCAGAAATAGAAATGAAGCAACAAAGTCCTGGCTTTTTATAAAAAGGACCTCAGGGAGTAAAAGTAAAAAGCAATCCGACCCCTGGACCTCTCCACCGACGATGAGCTTCCAACGCCGGCCGCCTGGACGCCGCCGGGGACTATACCACTTGGCAGCGAGAAGGGGGGACTCCGGCAAGGAACTCAGAACCTGGCCTCCGAATTGGAGGTTGAAGATGGCGCTCTCTTGGCGCACACACAGACCGCTCCACCGGTCGGAGATCGCGACGGCAATCCATGGCGTCGCGTAGTTTGCTCTAGCTTGCAGCATAAGGCCCCGCCTCAGAGACAAAGGAGAGAGCTCACCAGGGCGCCTCCACCCCACACCACCACGGACGGCCGGAAGAGGCATCGATGGCCAGCAGCTCCATTGCTTGAGGCGGCCAGCAACGCAGAGGATAAGGGAGCTGCCCGCTCGCCATAGCCAGTCCTCCTCAATCCCCTCGCCACCACGGCCGGACAGATAAGGAGGAACCTGAACCACCAACAAGCTCGGCGACCACCCGGCGGCGCGCACACCCGCCAGAGTGGAAATACTCCCGCCGCCACCACCATCCCGCACCAGAGCACCCACCATCTCGATCCCCTCGCAACCACTGCCGGCCAGAGGGAGATGGGGGAGCCGAAGGACAACGCGAAGGAGGAGGCAGAGCATGACCTTCTTATTCGAGGAAGTGGTGGTCGTCGCCACCGCACCGGCCTCCAACCAGAGGAGCACGAGCACCATGAGGACGAACCCTAAAGCCTGGATGCGGTCACAATCCAGAGCTCCACGACCGGGCAAAGAGCCCACTACCGGCATAGAGCCAAAGAAACCTATCCTACTCACTACAGCGCCGCCCCCAGTCCTACTCCAGCCGGCTATTCCGGCGGAGAGGCACCAGGGGAGGACCGGCGGTCGACGCGGCTTGCTCAGCTACTGTAGAGATAAAGGAGAGGGGAAGGGTTTCTGGTAGTGTCGTTCACTGAACCTCTCTCGGCGCGTCCGTTTCGAGCTGATTGATTCACGTGTAGGTGTCCCCGTGCATGCATGCCGCCGTGAAATTAATACCGCCCCAGCTCTCTTGGCTGCGATATTGTCATGCAAACAGATGATTTACATACCGGCAGCGTCATTGTCGCGGCTCAAGATCGGTCGAAGATGGAGAAAGAAAACATCATGCATCTATGCACGGTCGGGGTCGGGTCCAGAGATACGGCGACGCACGCACGTTGGTTCATTTCCACCCCCTGCTTTAATTTCTTTCCTTTCCAAGTGTGGCCAGAGAGAGTGAAACGCTGCTCGATCGTCAGAAAGCAGCTAGCACTCTGCACTCCTACTCCTACTACTACTATAGGTGGAATCTGACAAGGTAGCCGAGAGGTGGCTGCCATCGCGGGAAAGGCAGGAAGCACGATCGGCCAGGTAGTATCTATCCCCGGCCGAGGCTACTTCCGAGCGAGCGGCCCGTCCACACGCTCACACACGGTCCCCGCACGTCCGCGTCCAAAAATAATTTGGACTCGAGTGCTCAACCGGCAGCGACCGCGCGAAAACGAAGGCGAAGCTGACCTGCCGGGAACCCAGAGCAACACAAGATCTTCCGGGTCACCACGCACCAAGAACAGAATAAGAGATTCTCCAGCCCGAGCCCTGCTATTCTGTCCGGTCTATGACCGCTACTCGGTGGTGGAAATGGGCTCCTCCCGCTGTACCACCGTTCCTGGCCCAAGCAATTTCCTTTGCCTCCGTCCTGCGGGCTGCTTGACGGTGTCCACGACGAGACGATGGCCAGGATGACTATAAGATCATGGCGGCGCGTGCTGGTGGACGATGGCGGTGCTCCAAAGTGCTTGGGGTTTTGTGTGGATGGGGTTAGGGAGACATCCTTGTCGGTCTGACCGATTCTGGCGCGGTGTCGTCTTGGGGTGGCGCCTTTCCTTCGGGGGTGTTGCGGATATCTCCAATCCACTGTACTCTGAGTACCGGGGGAAACCCTAGGTACAGTTCGCTGGTCCGGGCAGGAAAGCCGTGCCAACGGCATCCCCCTTCTTGAAGGTGTTGCCTGGTATTAGGCGCTTCGGTGTGCTGGGACAACTTTGGAGGGCGCAAAGATGACGGGTCACCTTGTTTCGTCGACTCGTTGTTTCTTCCATTTCTTTTCTTTTTAGGCATGATTTTTTGCTGCTGCCTCAGCATCTTGTTTCGTGTGGTGTATCTTTCTTTAGACGTTGTGCTGTCTGACTCAGCAACGGTCTTATCTGATTGCTTTATTTATAAAGTGGGACAAAAGTCTATTCCAGAAGGCCGGATCGGAGAATTACCCGCAGATATAGCCTCTTTCACCGTCGTGTCAATGGCGCCAAGGCTGTCGTATGGATGCGCACACCGCCATCGTGCGGTACCGTGGTGTACGGCCGGTGCGTCGCGCCAGGCCGATCAAGGAGATTGACTGCAGCGTGGGTCATACATGTCAGCATGTGCCGAAATTGTACCACGCCCACGCCCACGCCCTTTACTGATTGCCACTTGTTGATTCAGCACGTGCTGCAACGATACCAAGATATGCTGTCTCGGTCGACGGGGGACGACACGGCATCGGCATGGCCCCGTTTCCATCGAGCGAGCGGATGTGGGTGAGCCAGCGTGTATCATCTCGGATGAGATATTTCTGGTGCACCATAACTGCTGCCATGTCTACCAGGCCGCTCCAAGGACAATGGCTACTACTCCTTTTGTACGTCAGGCTGATGTTGTTCAAATTCGGTGGTCTCTTTTCTAATAGCTACTCCCTTTGTTAGGGATTATAAGGCATATAGACCACTTTGATAGGATTAAAAAAATCAATAACACATCCTCTTGATTACTACATGCACCAATAGTTATACATGCATGAGAGAAAATAGAGAAAAAAGAAGAACATGCATTAGAGGAAGGAGACTAATAAATGAGAAAAAACTTACAATTTCTAACATTTTTAAAAAGCTCTCGGGCTTATAATCTCTAACAGAGGGAGTACTGCCTACATAGGGACAAGGCAGGCGCATTCTTGTGTGTTTTAAGCATACAAACGTGGGTGTAGGCCGTTCAGGCCATCCCTAATTTGGAGAGACATAAAGATCAAATCGAACAAGTAGACCAAAATAAAGTGGTAGCAGCCAATGTGTACCCCCTTTAACAAGTAGACCAAAATCGAACAAGCACCCCCTTTAACACCGCTTCGAGCCACGAACCGGTGTTAAATGTCCTGCACCATCGAGACGCGCAACATCCCTCCCTTTAACACTGGTTCGTGACTCGAACCGGTGTTAAAGGGGGTGCGCCTATATATAATACACCGCAGCCCACCCCTCTCTCTCATTTTTTCACTCTCTCATTTTGGAGCTTAGCAAAGAGGGTGAGAGGTGTGCTAGTTTGTGTTTTCTTCCTATGTACAAGAGGTGTTCGGTAAAATGCCCGAGAGCTCGAATTAAGTTTTCTCGTTTCTCTTTCCTCCTCGGTCGAGGTCGGCAACTTTATCCTTTCATGTGTCATTGATATACTGTAAAAGTGGTCATCTCCCTATTAATTCATGATGTACTGTAATGATTTTTTATATACGTAACTAATTATATAATGCAGATGAACCGGCAATGGACGTACGGTGACCGACGCACTTTCGAGTACATTACGGGCCTCCAAAATTTCATCGTTGTGGCTAAGACAAACCGTGGTCACAATGGTTTTATGTGTTGTCTATGTGTTCACTGTCAGAGCAAGAAAGACTACTCAAATACCAAAACCATTCACGCGCACCTGCTTCGGTCCGGTTTTATGCCCAGCTATAATTGTTGGACCAAGCACGGAGAAAGAGTGTCAACACCCGGATTTTTAATCCCAGATGACTGTTATGCCATACATCGCAATCCCAAGATTACCATTTTTGCGAGACACAACAGATTGGGTATCACAGTATATCATCCATTACAAACCATACATAAGGTCTTACAACAAATAAGGATCTCATGACCCAGTCTTAATACAATTCAAGCAGCGGAATAACATAATGATAACGATAGCGTGGGCGAGGCTCCATCTTCATGGTCACAGGCAATGCTGACGATGAGAGATGATCCTAGTTGTCGTAACCTTTCTGTTGTCTGTCCTCCTGATAGTCCTCTTCATAGTCTGGCCACGGGAATAGCCAGGGACAAAGACATGAGTACTCTTTAAGTAGTCGCAAACTAATACTAACAAGTGAAGTGGTTTTTGCGTAGTAAGTCCTAGGCGTTAGGTTGTTTTGCAAAAAGCCGGATTTAGCTTAACTGAGTTCAGAAGCAAAGAAAGCTAGTTGAAAATTTTATAACACCTAAGTGGGAACTTGAATTTCATATCACAACCCTGTTGTGGTCAAGTCAAAGTCATAAATCATTTCATAAGTTATTTTAAAAACATCTGATGACAGAACAGTATGACTACTTCAACTGTCCATAACCACGGACGCGGCTATTCGAATAGTCTGACACTCTGCAGAGGTGGTATCTAAACTTGTTTTAGTGTGTACATTTATTTCGAACTTGAATGAACCTATATACTAAAAAAAAATTAGATATATTTGCTTCACAATAAAACATCTTATATTTTTGAAACGAGGGAGTAGTCCATAGCCAGGAAGAGAGTAAGAAACATGTAACCTAGAAAAAAATTCTAAGCAAGTTGACCAAATTATACAATGGCCGACAAAACAACTGTGTGTTCCCACATGCACAATACTATATAGGAGTAATTTTTTTGATAGTCACTGCGCGGATCTGGTGATTCTCGTTGGTTGGTGACACCGTGTTCTTTTCCCTTCGAAAGATATAATACAAGTTTAAAACTGTGCTTGGCCTTCTGTTGCAGCAGATCGAGCGGGCTGGTGGTACTTTGCCGATCGATCTGCCGTGTGTCGTCACGCGATCGTCCGCGAGTATCGGTCCAGGGAGAAGCAAATTCCACATGCGAATCTGCTCTCACGCCTGCGCTCGCGCCGTACGCACGGAAGCTTCCGTGATCGGCAGGGGATGATTTGCAGCCGACTGGTGCTGCTGGTTGGTATCTCTCCCTCTCTCTTTTGCAGCCGATCGAACGTCACATGCAGCCATCCAGCCTAGCTAGAGCGGTTGGACTGAATGAGGCCAGAAACCTGACGCGGTTCATCCGTCATCATTCGTACCATACCGTGCGGTGCGGTCGAGACGAGCCCCTCCGTGTTAGACAACGTGCACGTCATGCGTGTTCCATGCCGCTCTATATTTTTACCCGCACGCGCGCTCCAGTGCTAGCTAGATCCAAAACGATCGATTTCATCGACCAACTTTTCTGCAAGCCACTGTCGAGGTACTCTCTCCGTTCCAAAATATAAATATTTTAGTTTTATAAATAAATATGTATCTAGGCCTCTTTTAATGTGTAGGTTCGATTATGATTTGTTTATGATCACGCCGGAGGCCAGCTCTCTGTATATCACTCGTTGACCTCCAAATAATATAATAACTAACAGTTAGAGCACCTTCACTCATTTGGCATTCCCGGGACTAATATAAAATGTAGTTTTAAATTTAAATATGAACTTAATTTATTATTCCCAAAATCACTTAAATTTCTAGAGATCATATCAAAATTTATAACAATCATTAGAATGAGCTAAACCCTAACTCAATTTAGTGAACGAAACTCTGATCTCTCTACATTTTTAGTTGGCGAAAAATTTACCCCACTTTTCTAGATAAATGCATGCAGATGTACACGTTCTTACTTCTATTATTAGTAAGTTTTACTTGCTATACACGTTGAAAAATGTTCTTTATAAGTTGTGAATTCATAAGACTAGTTTTTATCTGCGTGATTGTTTGAGAAAGCTTTGACATTTGTTTCAGCATACCATTCTGCCTTTCGCAAGTTACTCCCTCTGCCTCAAATTACTTTACATTCTAATTTTGGTCAAAGTCAAACATATTAAAACTTATCCAATCATATACTATAAAATACCAACATTTATAAAATCTATTATATACAATATAAAAGTATGTTTTATGGTGAGTCGAATTATATTTATTTCATATTTTAGATGTTGATATTTTTCGTGATATATATAGTCAAAGTTTAACTTTAACTAGACTCAAAACGCGGAGTAAATTGAGATGGAGGGAGTATGGATTAGTGGAGAGGTTCAGTGGTGCAGACAAAACTAACACGCACTACGGGAATAACAAGATAGGCCGACGGCCTTTTTATACGTCGATGGCAAAATGTCGAGGCCGTCGACGTAGCTTGACAGGCCGTCGGCCCAGTTTTGCCGTCGGCGTAGGGTAAATAGGCCGACAGCAGCCGTCGGCGTAAATGGAACCGTCGGCGTAGCATATTAGGTTAACGGCAGAGCAACGGCGTCAAATCTACACCTATGCCTCATTTTTCTTTTTTGTCACATTAATCTTAGAAAAATCATAACTAAATCATTTAAATTTAGAAAAATACAAATAATATATAAAATTTACAGAAAAATAAGATCTATCTATAAAAACTCAAATATTACATATTTGTTTTTAAAAAATATATAAAAAATACAAATACTTTCGTATAACATATTTTTTATTTTCTCACTGCAAAAAAGGTGTGTTTTGTGAAGCAACCACCAAATAAAAGTTGCAAAATGATACTATACCATTTTTCAAAAATAGTAGACCATCTTGAATGGATAATTTCTCAACTTGGATTTCTCAAACCTTTTCGTCCATCCCTCGTAAAAAAGACAAAATCCCGCTGAATCGGGAGGAAATGAGTTAGATTTGAACTACAGGTACATGATATGATGCCCATAATTTTTTGCAAAAAACATTTTTAGTTTCACAATATGCTATTTCATCAGAGATCTAATGCAAGTTTAGTGAGGCTCAGCCCCGAGTTAAGAATCTTCATGCCCCTCGATTTAGAAAGTTTGACGATAGTTTTAAACGGGAATAAAAATCCATTTTCTAATTAGATTTACAATATGCTATTTCATCAGATATGCTATTTACAATATGCTATTTTATCAGATATCTAATGCAAGGTTTTTTTTTTGTCGCACCAAAAATCCATTTTCTATTTTTCGAGTGCCAAAAACGGGATGTTTCATGAATCCTGACATAGTTTCAGTTGGTCTAATATTAAAAAGTTACGATATATAATTAAATAGATGATAGGGATATTATACTTGGATTCCTCTCATTTTTTTGATCGATTTGAATGTATTATTTGTCGAATTATGATTTACGGATTTGTAGATATGAATTATTCAATTTTAAATGAAAAAAGGCAAAATAATTAAAATTTATTTTATTTTTATTTGTATTCAAGATTATTATTACTTATTCATTGTTGTTTACTCAAATAATTATATGAAATATAAAAAAATAAAGACGTCTAAGATTATAGTCTAATGGTTAATAGTATTGATATGATAATATTCACAACACGTTCTAATTTCTTTATCTAAAGCTCATGTGGAAGGAACGAAGAAGTTAAGCATGCTGGGGCTGAAGTAGTATTAGGATGGGTGACCGATTAAGAAGTTTAACTAATTAATTATGTAATTTGACTTGAGACTAAGTGTACTTAGAATTAAAAATGTTCACATGAGATTAACAAGTTAAACAATTCAAAAATGTTAAAAATTTGAAAAAAAAATGAATTATTTTTTGGAAAAATCTAGGCCGACGGCAAAGCTGTCGGCGTACCCAAACGGCCGTTAGTCATCTAGGTAGGACCATACGGTCTACGCCGTAGCTATATACGCCGACGGCTTTTCTACGCCAACGGGAATTGGAGCTACGCCTACAGGCCCGTATGCCGACGGTCATACATCAACGGCAGCCGTCGGGCCAGCCTACGCCGACGGTATTTAGGGACTACGCCGACGGGAGCCGGCCGTCGGCGTATTCGGCTTCTCCTATAGTGACGGGCTACATACATATAGCCTTACTCAGGTGGGTGACGAGAAAATCCGACTCGATTGGTTTGTATCCCTATTATACTCAGCTGTTCCATCGTACGTGTGGTGTGTATGCTCCGGACTTGATCTACGACATGGAAGGTTTATCTGCTTCACGTTTGATTCACTGATCACTGACATGACACACTAGAGGAAAAAGGGCCATCCGTTCGCCACCCCTGGGAGCATTAGTTCCGGTTGCGCCACCAACCGGGACTAATGCTGGCACGCGTCCCGGTTGGAGCGGGCACAGGGCCAGGGGCATGGATCCCGGTTGGTAAGGGGGCATGCGTCCCGGTTGGAGCCACCAACCGGGACTAAAGGTTTGGCCACAGCCACGTGGCGTGGCACGCACCTTTAGTCCCGGTTGCTGGCTCCAACCGGGACTAAAGACCCCTTGCCCTCTATAAATGCAACGCCCCAGCCCCCTCTGCCTCCACTCTGTTTTTTCGAATGGTGTAAGGTGTGAGGGTGTGTGCTAGTTTTTTCTCATGCATGCATTGAAGGTGTTTGTTGAAATGTTTGAGTGAAAAATCCAATTGAATTTCTCATAGAACAAAAATATAGAAGGTGTCCGAGACGCACTTGAGCTTTCTCCTCTTTATTTCCCTCGATCGAGGTTAGCAATCCTATCTTTTCTAGGTCATTGATACAATTCATGTGTCGGTGTGAATTGGTTATTTCACTATTTATGATGTCCTGTTTTTTGATAAACTTACTTATATGATGCAGATGAACGGTCGGAAATGGATGTACGGTGACCGGCGGGTAGCCGGGTATATCAAAGGCGTGGATAAATTTATCGATGTGGCTACGGCAAACAAAGAGAATGGATTTATACGTTGTCCATGTGTTCAATGTCGGAACAACAAGGAGTACTCTTCCTCGAAAATCATTCGCGGCCACCTGATTATGAAAGGTTTCATGCCCAACTATAATTGCTGGACCAAGCACGGGGAAAGAGGGGTTATGATGGAAGATGGTGAAGAAGAAGATGATGATAACAACTATCATCATATGTTTCCTGAATACGGTGATACTGCTATGGAAGACAATGGAGAGGAAAAAGGTGAAGAACGGGCATCAGATGAGCCGGCTGATGAACTTGGTAGGGTCATTTCTGATGCAAAGCGAGACTGTGAAACAGAAAATGAGAAGTTGAAGTTAGAGGGCATGTTAGAAGATCACAAGAAATTGTTGTACCCAAATTGTGAAGATGGCAGCACAAAGCTCGGTACCACACTGGAATTGTTGCGATGGAAGGCAGAGTGTGGTCTAACTGACTCCTCATTTGAAAAGATGCTGAAAATAATGAAGCTGAAGTTTCCAAAACATAACGAACTTCCCGAGAGTACCTACGAAGCAAAGAAGACTCTCTGTCCTCTGGGATTAGATGTGCAAAAGATACATGCATGTATTAATGACTGCATCCTCTACCGCGGTAAGGAGTATGAGAATTTAGATAAATGCCCGGTATGCAACGCGTTGCGGTATAAGATCAGACGAGATGACCCTGGTGATGTTGAGGGAGAGCCCCTCCGGAAGAGGGTTCCTGCTAAGGTTATGTGGTATGCTCCTATAATACCAAGGTTGAAACGCATGTTCAGAAACAAAGAGCATGCCAGGTTGTTGCGATGGCACAAAGAAGACCGTAAGAAAGACGGGGAGTTGAGACACCCTGCTGATGGGTCACAGTGGAGAAAAATCGAGAGAGACTTTCCAGACTTTGCAGGTGAAGCAAGGAACTTATGGTTTGGTCTAAGTACGGATGGCATGAATCCTTTTGGGGAGCAGAGCTGCAGTCACAGCACCTGGCCCGTGACTCTATGTATCTACAACCTGCCTCCTTGGTTGTGCATGAAGCGTAAGTTCATTATGATGCCAGTGCTCATCCAAGGCCCGAAGCAACCGGGCAACGACATTGATGTGTACCTTAGGCCATTAGTTGAAGAACTCTTACAGTTGTGGGGCAAACCAGGTGTACGTGCGTGGGATGAGAACAAACAGGAGCCATTTAATCTACGAGGGTTGTTATTCGTAACCATCAATGATTGGCCTGCTCTTAGTAACCTTTCAGGACAGACAAACAAAGGATATAAGGCATGCACCCACTGTTTAGATAAGACCGAAGGTACATATTTGCATAAATGCAAGAAGGTTGTGTACCTAGCGAATCAATGATTTCTTCCGACCAATCATCCCGTAAGAAAGAAAGGCAAGCATTTTAAAGGTGAGGCAGATCACTGGAAGAAGCCTGAACTCCCTGCTGGTGATGATGTATTTGGTATGGTCAAGGACATAGAAGTAATCTTTGGAAAGGGTCCTAGCGGTCAATCAGTTCCGAACGACGTCGCTACAGGACACGCACCCATGTGGAAGAAGAAATCTATATTTTGGGAGCTGCCATATTGGAAAGTCCTGCGTGTCCGCTCTTCAATCGACGTGATGCACGTGACGAAGAATCTCTGCGTGAACCTGCTAGGATTCCTAGGCGTGTATGGTAAGACAAAAGATACACCTGAAGCACGGGAGGACCAACAAATTATGAAAGACCCAAAGAACATGCATACAGATAACAAGACGGATAAAGGGCGTCACTTAAGTCGTACCAGCTATGCTCTTACCAAAGCAGAGAAGGAAATCTTTTTTGAAGTCCTTTACAGTATCAAGGTGCCGTCGGGCTTCTCATCTAATATAAAGGGGATAATAAATATGGCAGAGAAAAAGTTCCAAAACCTGAAGTCTCATGACTGTCACGTGATTATGACGCAGTTGCTTCCGATTGCATTGAGGGGGCTTCTACCGGAAAATGTTCGAGTACCCATTGTGAAGCTGTGTGCATTCCTCAATGCAATATCTCAGAAGGTAATCAATCCAGATATTCTGCCAAGGTTACAGAAGGATGTGGTACAATGTCTTGTTAGTTTTGAATTGGTGTTCCCACCATCCTTCTTCAATATTATGACGCATCTCCTGGTTCATCTAGTGGAAGAGATTGCCATTCTCGGTCCGGTATTTCTGCACAATATGTTCCCCTTTGAGAGGTTCATGGGAGTCTTAAAGAAATATGTTCATAACCGTGCTAGACCAGAAGGAAGCATCTCCAAGGGATATGGAACAGAGGAGGTCATTGAGTTTTGTGTTGACTTTATTTCTGACCTTAAGCCGATTGGTGTTTCTGACTCGCGGCATGAGGGAAGACTAAGTGGAAAAGGCACGCTGGGAAAGAAAGCAATGATATGTAGGGACGGGGATTCTTTCACTAAAGCACACTACACAGTTCTACATAATTCCACCTTGGCAGCTCCGTATATCGAGGAACACAAGAATATTGTACGCTCCAAAAACCCGGGGAAGCCTGAATCATGGATTACAGATGAACACATGAAGTCTTTCGGTGGTTGGATGCGGACACATCTCTTGAATGACACCACTGTTGGAGATCAGCTATACTTGTTGGTCGCGTCACCATCTTCTACTGTATTGAATTTCCAAGGGTACGAAATAAATGGGAATACATTCTACACGATTGCCCAAGATAAAAAGAGCACCAACCAAAATAGTGGTGTCCGCTTTGATGCAATAGACGAGAATGGACAAAAGGACACATATTATGGTTACATAGAGGAGATATGGGAACTAGACTATGGAGTCTCTTTTAAGGTCCCTTTGTTTCGCTGCAAATGGGTCAACCTGAATGGGGAAGGGGTAAAGATAGACCAGTTGTACGGAATGACAACAGTGGATCTCAACAATCTTGGTTATAGAGATGAACCATTCGTCCTAGCCAATGATGTGTCTCAGGTTTTCTATGTGAAGGACATGTCCTCCAAACCGAAAAAAAGAAAAAATATGCAAACGAATACATCATATGATGAGCCAAAGCGTCACATAGTTCTTTCAGGGAAAAGAAACATCGTGGGAATCGAGGACAAGACAGACATGTCAGAAGATTATAATAAGTTTGATGAAATTCCGCCCTTCACAGTGAAAACTGACCCAAGCATTCCGTTAAGTAAAGAAGATGCTCCATGGTTACGTCTGAAGCGGTCATAAGGAATGACATATGCCAAGAAGTTCATGCTCATATTATGTAACTCTAGTTCATGTCTTTCGCGGTTTGTGGCTTGACCGAAGGATATCTTTCGCGGTTTGTGGCCTTTAGTCCCGGTTTTGTAGTCTCAGTTTTTAATATTAATAAATGTCTTGAGTGTTAGTCCCATTTTGTGGCTGGAGCGGGAGTGCCTCTATGACCAGTTTCTCGGAGATGCCGGAGGACTGGGCTCCGTCGGCATCTCCCTGAAATTGGCCGCAGTGGTGTCCCTGCTCTCGAAAACCATCTTGCAGCTTGTAACTTCACTAACTAGATCAATACGCCTCGGAGCTAACTAATTTCACATATTAGGGAGTGCCTCTATGACCAGTTTCTCGGAGATGCCGGAGGACTGGGCTCCGTCGGCATCTCCCTGAAACTGGCCGCAGTGGTGTCCCTGCTCTCGAAAACCATCTTGCAGCTTGTAACTTCACTAACTAGATCAATACGCCTCGGAGCTAACTAATTTCACATATTAGGGAGTGCCTCTATGACCAGTTTCTCGGAGATGCCGGAGGACTGGGCTCCGTCGGCATCTCCCTGAAACTGGCCGCAGTGGTGTCCCTGCTCTCGAAAACCATCTTGCAGCTTGTAACTTCACTAACTAGATCAATACGCCTAGGAGCTAACTAATTTCACATATTAGGGAGTGCCTCTATGACCAGTTTCTCGGAGATGCCGGAGGACTGGGCTCCGTCGGCATCTCCCTGAAACTGGCCGCAGTGGTGTCCCTGCTCTCGAAAACCATCTTGGAGATGCCTCAAACTGGCTGGAGGACTGGACTCACAAGGATGCATATTTATAGTACAAGCAGCTCAGCATAATGTCGACACTCACGACATAATGTCGACACTCACCCCTATTATTAGTGCTGACTCATCTTTAGTCCCGGTTGGTGTCTCCAACCGAGACTAAAGGTTCATCTTTAGTCCCGGTTGGTGACACCATCCGGGACAAGGTACAAGCCGCACGACATAATGTCGACACTCACCCCTATTATTAGTGTTGTCTGGCCCACTCTGCCGCAATCCCTTTAGTCCCGGTTTGTGACTACATCCGGGACTAAATGTGTGCCGAACAATGATCATGTTTCGCAAAATACCAGACTTGGTATATTGATCATGTTTCGAAAAAACCTTCACAAAATGACCTATCATGTTCGAGGTTTCATGGCTTTCGGTCCAAATGACCGATGTTATGTGCTGAATCACGGCATAGTTTGTGATGTTGTGCCCATATTATGCATGTGTGTGGAAATTGGTATGTAGAACAATGTTACAGGAGGAAGTTTTCCTTTTTGTCGCACGGAAAATCCCTTTTCCATTTTCCGAGCGCAAAAAACGGGTCGTTTTGTGAAGTAACCACCAAAATGCCGTTTCAGAATGCTACCGTCCTATTTTCCTAAAATACTAGACCACCTTACATGGACTATATCCCAACCGGTACATCTCAAACCTTTTCGTCCATCCCGGGTAAAAAGGACAAATGTCTGCCGAATCGGTAGGAAGTGGGTCCGGTTTGTACTACAGGTACATGATCTATCGCCCGTGATTTTTTGAAAAAATCATTTTTAGACTCGCAATATGTGGTTTCTTCAGAGATCCAATGCAAGTTCTAACGATGCCCGTCCCCTATCTTCATGCACACCGGTTCGACCATAGTTAGAAATTTAGATAATTCAAAACGGGCATAATAAATTCAAAAAAAAACCGAACAATGAAAATCCTTCGCGTGGTGTCATATTATGTTACATAGTTGAAAGGAAAAATACCAGACTTGGTATATTGATCATGTTTCTAAAAAACCTTCACAAAATGACCTATCATGTTCGAGGTTTCATGGCTTTCGGTCCAAATGACCGATGTTATGTGCTGAATCACGGCATAGTTTGTGATGTTGTGCCCATATTATGCATGTGTGTGGACATTGGTATGTAGAACAATGTTGCATGAGGAAGTTTTCCTTTTTGTCGCACGGAAAATCCCTTTTCCATTTTCCGAGCGCAAAAAACGGGTCGTTTTGTGAAGTAACCACCAAAATGCCGTTTCAGAATGCTACCGTCCTATTTTCCTAAAATACTAGACCACCTTACATGGACTATATCCCAACCGGTACATCTCAAACCTTTTCGTCCATCCCGGGTAAAAAGGACAAATGTCTGCCGAATCGGTAGGAAGTGGGTCCGGTTTGTACTACAGGTACATGATCTATCGCCCGTGATTTTTTGAAAAAGTCATTTTTAGACTCGCAATATGTGGTTTCTTCAGAGATCCAATGCAAGTTCTAACGATGCCCGTCCCCTATCTTCATGCACACCGGTTCGACCATAGTTAGAAATTTAGATAATTCAAAACGGGCATAATAAATTCAAAAAAAACCCGAACAATGAAAATCCTTCGCGTGGTGTCATATTATGTTACATAGTTGAAAGGAAAAATACCAGACTTGGTATATTGATCATGTTTCGAAAAAACCTTCACAAAATGACCTATCATGTTCGAGGTTTCATGGCTTTCGGTCCAAATGACCGATGTTATGTGCTGAATCACGGCATAGTTTGTGATGTTGTGCCCATATTATGCATGTGTGTGGACATTGGTATGTAGAACAATGTTGCATGAGGAAGTTTTCCTTTTTGTCGCACGGAAAATCCCTTTTCCATTTTCCGAGCGCAAAAAACGGGTCGTTTTGTGAAGTAACCACCAAAATGCCGTTTCAGAATGCTACCGTCCTATTTTCCTAAAATACTAGACCACCTTACATGGACTATATCCCAACCGGTACATCTCAAACCTTTTCGTCCATCCCGGGTAAAAAGGACAAATGTCTGCCGAATCGGTAGGAAGTGGGTCCGGTTTGTACTACAGGTACATGATCTATCGCCCGTGATTTTTTGAAAAAATCATTTTTAGACTCGCAATATGTGGTTTCTTCAGAGATCCAATGCAAGTTCTAACGATGCCCGTCCCCTATCTTCATGCACACCGGTTCGACCATAGTTAGAAATTCAGATAATTCAAAACGGGCATAATAAATTCAAAAAAAACCCGAACAATGAAAATCCTTCGCGTGGTGTCATATTATGTTACATAGTTGAAAGGAAAAATACCAGACTTGGTATATTGATCATGTTTCGAAAACACCTTCACAAAATGACCTATCATGTTCGAGGTTTCATGGCTTTCGGTCCAAATGACCGATGTTATGTGCTGAATCACGGCATAGTTTGTGATGTTGTGCCCATATTATGCATGTGTGTGGACATTGGTATGTATAACAATGTTGCAGGAGGAAGTTTTCCTTTTTGTCGCACGGAAAATCCCTTTTCCATTTTCCGAGCGCAAAAAACGGGTCGTTTTGTGAAGTAACCACCAAAATGCCGTTTCAGAATGCTACCGTCCTATTTTCCTAAAATACTAGACCACCTTACATGGACTATATCCCAACCGGTACATCTCAAACCTTTTCGTCCATCCCGGGTAAAAAGGACAAATGTCTGCCGAATCGGTAGGAAGTGGGTCCGGTTTGTACTACAGGTACATGATCTATCGCCCGTGATTTTTTGAAAAAATCATTTTTAGACTCGCAATATGTGGTTTCTTCAGAGATCCAATGCAAGTTCTAACGATGCTCATCCCCTATCTTCATGCACACCGGTTCGACCATAGTTAGAAATTCAGATAATTCAAAACGGGCATAATAAATTCAAAAAAAACCCGAATAATGAAAATCCTTCGCGTGGTGTCATATTATGTTACATAGTTGAAAGGAAAAATACCAGACTTGGTATATTGATCATGTTTCGAAAAAACCTTCACAAAATGACCTATCATGTTCGAGGTTTCATGGCTTTCGGTCCAAATGACCGATGTTATGTGCTGAATCACGGCATGGTTTGTGATGTTGTGCCCATATTATGCATGTGTGTGGACATTGGTATGTAGAACAATGTTGCAGGAGGAAGTTTTCCTTTTTGTCGCACGGAAAATCCCTTTTCCATTTTCCGAGCGCAAAAAACGGGTCGTTTTGTGAAGTAACCACCAAAATGCCGTTTCAGAATGCTACCGTCCTATTTTCCTAAAATACTAGACCACCTTACATGGACTATATCCCTACCGGTACATCTCAAACCTTTTCGTCCATCCCGGGTAAAAAGGACAAATGTCTGCCGAATCGGTAGGAAGTGGGTCCGGTTTGTACTATAGGTACATGATCTATCGCCCGTGATTTTTTGAAAAAATCATTTTTAGACTCGCAATATGTGGTTTCTTCAGAGATCCAATGCAAGTTCTAACGATGCCCGTCCCCTATCTTCATGCACACCGGTTCGACCATAGTTAGAAATTCAGATAATTCAAAACGGGCATAATAAATTCAAAAAAAACCCGAACAATGAAAACCCTTCGCGTGGTGTCATATTATGTTACATAGTTGAAAGGAAAAATACCAGACTTGGTATATTGATCATGTTTCGAAAAAACCTTCACAAAATGACCTATCATGTTCGAGGTTTCATGGCTTTCGGTCCAAATGACCGATGTTATGTGCTGAATCACGGCATAGTTTGTGATGTTGTGCCCATATTATGCATGTGTGTGGACATTGGTATGTATAACAATGTTGCAGGAGGAAGTTTTCCTTTTTGTCGCACGAAAAATCCCTTTTCCATTTTCCGAGCGCAAAAAACGGGTCGTTCTGTGAAGTAACCACCAAAATGCCGTTTCAGAATGCTACCATCCTATTTTCCTAAAATACTAGACCACCTTACATGGACTATATCCCAACCGGTACATCTCAAACCTTTTCGTCCATCCCGGGTAAAAAGGACAAATGTCTGCCGAATCGGTAGGAAGTGGGTCCGGTTTGTACTACAGGTACATGATCTATCGCCCGTGATTTTTTGAAAAAATCATTTTTAGACTCGCAATATGTGGTTTCTTCAGAGATCCAATGCAAGTTCTAACGATGCCCGTCCCCTATCTTCATGCACACCGGTTCGACCATAGTTAGAAATTCAGATAATTCAAAACGGGCATAATAAATTCAAAAAAAACCCGAACAATGAAAATCCTTCGCGTGGTGTCATATTATGTTACATAGTTGAAAGGAAAAATACCAGACTTGGTATATTGATCATGTTTCGAAAAAACCTTCACAAAATGACCTATCATGTTCGAGGTTTCATGGCTTTCGGTCCAAATGACCGATGTTATGTGCTGAAATACGGCATAGTTTGTGATGTTGTGCCCATATTATCCATGTGTGTGGACATTGGTATGTAGAACAATGTTGCAGGAGGAAGTTTTCCTTTTTGTCGCACGGAAAATCCCTTTTCCATATTCCGAGCGCAAAAAACGGGTCGTTTTGTGAAGTAACCACCAAAATGCCGTTTCAGAATGCTACCGTCCTATTTTACTAAAATACTAGACCACCTTACATGGACTATATCCCTACCGGTACATCTCAAACCTTTTCGTCCATCCCGGGTAAAAAGGACAAATGTCTGCCGAATCGGTAGGAAGTGAGTCCGGTTTATACTACAGGTACATGATCTATCGCCCGTGATTTTTTGAAAAAATCATTTTTAGACTCGCAATATGTGGTTTCTTCAGAGATCCAATGCAAGTTCTAACGATGCCCGTCCCCTATCTTCATGCACACCGGTTCGACCATAGTTAGAAATTCAGATAATTCAAAACGGGCATAATAAATTCAAAAAAAAACCCGAACAATGAAAATCCTTCGCGTGGTGTCATATTATGTTACATAGTTGAAAGGAAAAATACCAGACTTGGTATATTGATCATGTTTCGAAAAAACCTTCACAAAATGACCTATCATGTTCGAGGTTTCATGGCTTTCGGTCCAAATGACCGATGTTATGTGCTGAATCACGGCATAGTTTGTGATGTTGTGCCCATATTATGCATGTGTGTGGACATTGGTATGTATAACAATGTTGCAGGAGGAAGTTTTCCTTTTTGTCGCACGGAAAATCCCTTTTCCATTTTCCGAGCGCAAAAAACGGGTCGTTTTGTGAAGTAACCACCAAAATGCCGTTTCAGAATGCTACCGTCCTATTTTCCTAAAATACTAGACCACCTTACATGGACTATATCCCAACCGGTACATCTCAAACCTTTTCGTCCATCCCGGGTAAAAAGGACAAATGTCTGCCGAATCGGTAGGAAGTGGGTCCGGTTTGTACTACAGGTACATGATCTATCGCCCGTGATTTTTTGAAAAAATCATTTTTAGACTCGCAATATGTGGTTTCTTCAGAGATCCAATGCAAGTTCTAACGATGCCCGTCCCCTATCTTCATGCACACCGGTTCGACCATAGTTAGAAATTCAGATAATTCAAAACGGGCATAATAAATTCAAAAAAAACCCGAACAATGAAAATCCTTCGCGTGGTGTCATATTATGTTACATAGTTGAAAGGAAAAATACCAGACTTGGTATATTGATCATGTTTCGAAAAAACCTTCACAAAATGACCTATCATGTTCGAGGTTTCATGGCTTTCGGTCCAAATGACCGATGTTATGTGCTGAATCACGGTATAGTTTGTGATGTTGTTCCCATATTATGCATGTGTGTGGACATTGGTATGTAGAACAATGTTGCAGGAGGAAGTTTTCCTTTTTGTCGCACGGAAAATCCCTTTTCCATTTTCTGAGCGCAAAAAACGGGTCGTTTTGTGAAGTAACCACCAAAATGCCGTTTCAGAATGCTACCGTCCTATTTTCCTAAAATACTAGACCACCTTACATGGACTATATCTCAACCGGTACATCTCAAACCTTTTCGTCCATCCCGGGTAAAAAGGACAAATGTCTGCCGAATCGGCAGGAAGTGGGTCCGGTTTGTACTACAGGTACATGATCTATCGCCCGTGATTTTTTGAAAAAACATTTTTAGACTCGCAATATGTGGTTTCTTCAGAGATCCAATGCAAGTTCTAACGATGCCCGTCCCCTATCTTCATGCACACCGGTTCGACCATAGTTAGAAATTCAGATAATTCAAAACGGGCATAATAAATTCAAAAAAAACCGGCATATAAGTTCAAAATCCAAACACTTCTTATGTTTAAAGTTTTTCTAAATTCCAAATTGATATTAAAAAAATATATGTTAATTCATTTTTAATTGTAAATGGTTCATATTTTAAATGGTTACATTAATTATTTTTTAAAACAGAAAATGTTTTTGAATTATTTATTTAAATCCAAACACTTTTTATGTTTAAATTTTTTCTAAATTCCAAATTAATATTCAAAAATATAAGTTAATTCATTTTAAAAGGTTACATTAATTATTTTTTAAAAATAGAATATGTTTTTGAATTATTTATTCAAATCCATACACTTCTTATATTTAAAGTTTTTCTAAATTCCAAATTAATATTCAAAAATATAAGTTAATTCATTTTAAAAGGTTACATTAATTATTTTTTAAAAATAGAATATGTTTTTGAATTATTTATTCAAATCCATACACTTCTTATATTTAAAGTTTTTCGAAATTCCAAATTAATATTCAAAAATATAAGTTAATTCATTTTAAAAGGTTACATTAATTATTTTTTAAAAATAGAATATGTTTTTGAATTATTTATTCAAATCCATACACTTCTTATATTTAAAGTTTTTCTAAATTCCAAATTGATATTAAAAAAATATAAGTTAATTCATTTTTAATTGTAAATGGTTCATATTTTAAATGGTTACATTAATTATTTTTCAAAACAGAAAATGGTTTCGAATTATTTATTCAAATCCAAACACTTTTTATGTTTAAAGTTTTTCTAAATTCCAAATTAATTATCATTTAAAAAACATTACAAATTTAAACCCCAAAATAAAAAATAAGGCGGGAACAGAGAGAAAATAACTGAAAAAATTTGAAAACAGGGGAATACGTCCCGGTTGGAGCCACCAACCGGGACGGAAGAGCCCCCTGCGCGCGCGCCCCTTCACCTGCTGAAAATTGGACTATAGGTCCCGGTTGGTGGCTCCAACCGGGACGTATGCACCTTTAGTCCCGGTTGGAGCCACGAACCGGGACTAAAGGCCCTTTAGTTATAACCGTGCCTCCTCTTCTTCTTCCCTTCCCCACTCACTTCTCTGCCTCTGCCCGCGCCCTCGCCGACGACGACGCCGCCAGGCTGCCCCCGCCACCGCCGCGCGCTCCCCGTAGCGGCTCCGTCGTCAACGCCTCCGCCTCCGGCCGCCGCCCGCGTCTCTTCCCGCGCGCCGACGACCGCGCCGCCCGCGCGTCTCCTTCCCCCGACGACCGCCGGCCGCGCCCGCGTCTCTGCTTCCCGTCGACGACGCGCCCACCGCCGCGCGTCTCCTTCCCCCACCGCCGCGCGTCAGGTACGGCGCCGCCCCTCCCTGCCTCTCTGTCCTCCCCCTCCCTCTGCTGCTGGTGGCAAAACAGAGCACCCGAATTAGATTGATTTTTTTTTGAACGGATTACGGGTGCAGAGCACCCGAAATATATTGCTGCAATAATGTCGCTGGAGTACAGGAGGCCTAAGAAATAAAAATTACACAGAGGCCCAGAAAATAAGCACCGAGGACCCTAAAAGAAACTTGAAAAAGCAATCAAGTCCACCATCTTCTTCCTCCTCCAGATCGACGAAGAAGCTCCGGTATCGGCCCGCACCTTGCCACAGGGGACGACCGACACACAGGGCGAAGCAGCGAAGGAGCGGCAGCCCTACTGCCCTTGAGTCCGACGTGTTGACGAAGCATCAGCCGCCAAGAAGCCGCCGGAGAGAAGCTCCCGGATCGAAACCGCCGCGACAGGAAGCCAACACCTACACACCACAAGCCACCACCATGGTCGCTTGGTTCCGGAGTTCCTTGAGTTAGGGTTTGCGCCCCTCGGAACCCCGATTAACTTGTCGAGCATGCTTTAGGGTTACATTCCAATGCACATTAACTTGTCGTATCATCATCATTGCTTGAGCATTGCATCGATTCCATGTGTTGATTGTTTCCCTTTCTTTCCGGTGATTTGGTTCTTCTCGGTAGAATACGATATCGAGATCGAGATCGAAGACCGAGATCAAGACCATAGATAGATCTAATTAAATCACAAGTTTAATTAGAACACCCTAGTAACCCTAACAGGTGATTCCGGAGTTCCTTGAGTTAGGGTTTGCGCCCCTCGGAACCCCGATTAACTTGTCGAGAATGCTTTAGGGTTACATTCCAATGCACATTAACTTGTCGTATCATCATCATTGCTTGAGCATTGCATCGATTCCATGTGTTGATTGTTTCCCTTTCTTTCCGGTGATTTGGTTCTTCTCGGTAGAATACAATATCGAGATCGAGATCGAAGACCGAGATCAAGACCATAGATAGATCTAATTAAATCACAAGTTTAATTAGAACACCCTAGTAACCCTAACAGGTGATTCCGGAGTTCCTTGAGTTAGGGTTTGCGCCCATCGGAACCCCGATTAACTTGTCGAGCATGCTTTAGGGTTACATTCCAATGCACATTAACTTGTCGTATCATCATCATTGCTTGAGCATTGCATCGATTCCATGTGTTGATTGTTTCCCTTTCTTTCCGGTGATTTGGTTCTTCTCGGTAGAATACGATATCGAGATCGAGATCGAAGACCGAGATCAAGACCATAGATAGATCTAATTAAATCACAAGTTTAATTAGAACACCCTAGTAACCCTAACAGGTGATTCCGGAGTTCCTTGAGTTAGGGTTTGCGCCCCTCGGAACCCCGATTAACTTGTCGAGAATGCTTTAGGGTTACATTCTAATGCACATTAACTTGTCGTATCATCATCATTGCTTGAGCATTGCATCGATGCCATGTGTTGATTGTTTCCCTTTCTTTCCGGTGATTTGGTTCTTCTCGGTAGAATACGATATCGAGATTGAGATTGAAGACCGAGATCAAGACCATAGATAGATCGAAGACCTTTTGTAGCCTTATACTCATGTTCCCCTCTCATAGCCTTAGGGTTTAGGGTTTCTCTTCATTTTTATTATTGTGTATGTATATATTAGGGTTTCACCTTCGATCCGGAAAATATTCGTTAGCCGCTTTGACTTATTCGTAACTTTCTCCTTTAGCCGCTTTGACTTATTCGTTTTTCCACCTATGCAGAAAATATGGACCCACACGTCAGAGACGAAGAAAAGGAAGAGTTGATCCAAGGTGTGATTCGTGGGGAAGATAATTTAGACGTATCAACGTTTCTGAACAACTCCGGTGAGGGTGATCCTCTTTTTACCGGAGTAGACAACTTGTTTGAGGTTGAAGGTGTTGCCTTCCGCGAGGGAGAAGGCGATGCCTTGTGTAATCGAGAAGACGACCGCTCCGGCGAGGTGCATGTAATATAAATCAATTCATTAATTAATCATCTGCTATCTATATAGAAATAGTAACGACGATCTTTCTTCTTTTAGCCCTCCGGATCGAAGGAATCTACTGAAAAGAGCAGACGAGGCCCAACCAAAAAGTTGCAAGACCATGAGAGGTTTAGGATCGAAGATGTCGCTGAAGACGGCAGACCGACAGCTCCCGAAGTTGTCGCAACCAAATTTGTGGCACAATGCGGAGTAATCGTTAGGGACTTAATCCCGATCACCATTAGAAATTGGAATAGGCCTGCTAAAGCGGATGAAGAGGGAACATGTTTATTTGTCCCTAACCACGCCAAAGATTTACTGTGGAAGAGGCTCATGGTTAATTTCAAACTACCGAAGATAGAGCTGGATCCAAATGCGGAGGATCCAGTTGAGGACGCCTTACAACATGGGAGAGCCATGGAGGCTAAGGTCAGGGAGTGGGCTTTGAAGAAGATGGCCCAGTGTTTCACCAACTGGAAGAAAAGATTGCACCTTGACTATGTCGTGAAAGAGAAGACTCCAGATTTCAAGAAGACTCAGTTTCAGAAGATAAAACCATTCTGGGCTGAGTTTGTGGAATACAAGACATCGGAAAAAGCTAAGGAAATGTCTGCAAAGAATAAGCTGAATGCTGCTAACAAGAAGTATCACCATACTATGGGGCAAGGTGGCTACAGGGCTGGCATTCCTAAGTGGGAGAAACTTGAGGAAGAACTGCGTGCTAAAAAGATCACTCCAGAGACAGACGATTGGGTAGAACGTGCAAGGAATTGGTTTTACGGGCATGGGGGCACGTTGGACTCGGAAGGGAGGTGTATATATAACATACGACATAAAGAAGACCCCTTGCCAATCGAGAGGATGAGAAAAGCAGTAAAGGCTGTTAAAGATGGGGACTTCATTCCCGATAGAGAGAATGATGAGCTCACACTCGCCCTTGGAAATAAGGAACATGATGGACGAACACGAGGCACAATAGGCTCCCAATCATGGAGGACTGGGTTTCCCGAAGAGAGGAAGAAATATCCTGATAGAAGCCGTCAGAGGAGTAAGGACAGGGCGGCAGTTGAAGCAAAAAGTCAGAAAGAGCGAATGCGTTTAATTGAAGAACGATTAAAGCAACAACAAGATGAAATTAACTCACTTAAAGAGCAAAGTACTACCGGCCCATCTCAGCAGCACACTGCATTCGATGCTACCGGCCTATCGAATAATCGAAAAAGCAGTGTGGCTTCCACCGAGGTCCCGGGTGATGACAATGGCGATGCCGATGATGCACCGACGATGGCTCCTGTTGGCTACCCAGTGGATGATATCACAGAGATGACACACTGCGAGCTACATGTCAAAGTTGTGAACATATCAATGAAGTTGGCGGTCGGCTATGCCTTACCAATTGGACCCACACCAACTTACCACAGTCGTCCGGTTCCAGAGGGCTACGCTGTTGTCGGCGTGGATGAAATCATGCCCACCTTTGAGGTTTTGGATCTTCACTACCCTGCTGGTGAAGGGGATGTGACTGTGCTGGGTGACGCAAAAAACGTCACCATTCTATGGCCGAAGGATTGTATCGTGCTTCGAAATCACACGCCAAGGCCATCTTCGCCGCCGCCTCACCCGTCTCCAGCGAGGTCGTCGCCGCCGCGGCAGCCGTCTTCGTCGCCTCACCCGGCTCCGTCGCCTCACCCGTCTCCGGTGCAGCCATCGCCGCGGGAGCCATCGCCGACGCCTCAGGATAAAAAGCGTAAGCGTACCGCTACTGTGCGTCGTAAGCGATCGCCGAAACGTAAACAAGAGCCTCTTCCAAAAGTACCAACGGTTCCTCCTAAGAGAGCTTATGACTGTACTGAAGAGGAGACTGCGGCGATCGTTGATGCGGAAACGACAGCGTTTTTCGCTAAGCTGAGGCGGCCGAAAGAGCCAGAGTTCCCCAACACCAAAGAAGAAAAAGCCAAAGTGTTGAAAATGCTAAAGACTCTTCATCAACCCGAGCCAAAGCTGTCATCAGACTATGAGCGTTCTATTCTCAAGTCACATGCGACACAAAAAGCCTCGAAGAGCAGTACTGATGCAAGCGGGAAATCTGTTGCCCAGCTCGGAGAACAAGCAAAACAGACTTGCGCCCCTCTCAAGGTGATTTCTCAAACCAATGTGGGGTCGAGCAAATATGGGGCCGAAGAGCAGTATGATCCAGAGGTAGTTGCACAATACGGAGAAGCTGCCGCTGCTCAAGGTATGAGTATTGCCCAGTACTTATCCCAGTTAGAGTTCTTCCCCGTGAGTGAAGTAGCATACCAATACCAGTACGGAAAACCTCTCGTCAAACCTGAGGAGGTAAACAATCTTCCAACAAAAATGCGAAGATTGCATAACTGGTACTTGCATGCCACAAAGGCCGGGGCTAACTGGATAGTGCTGAGGGTTACAAAAAAGCATCATGGGAAAGAAAGGGATGACATGATATCCATTGAATTTGATGAACTATTTCAATTATTCAATCAAGACGCCTTGGACAAATCGATCATGAGTGCCTATTGTCTGTAAGTACTAATTCTGTAATTAACTTAGTCTCCATCTATATTATTTTGTTTATTGCATGTATATAATCATACTTTAATATGCAGAATGAAGATTCTCGAATGCAGCAGAGGACAAATCTATGACATTGGCTTCATTGACCCATATTGGGTTCATGAAGCTAATCTCAAAATAAGCCCCCAGGATACGGAGGATAATATAGTACACGCGTTAAGGTTTCAAGAAACCAAAAGGGAAATACTATTTCCTTACAACTTCCAGTGAGTGTTATTGTCTTGTATACACTTTCTATTTCGCTTACTCGATGTTAAGTATATAATTGATTAGTTCTGCATTCGCAGGTACCACTATATTCTGTTAATCATTCAACTTGACAAAGGGCGTGTACTAGTCATGGACTCGAAACATAAACCACTTAAGACGTGGAAGGACATGCAGATACTTCTCCAGCGGTAATTCTAATCATTACGACACTATATCGGCAACGTTCGTGAATTTTATGATATCAAGTACTTAATAACTTATTTTATTCGTTTTCTACGCCGGGCAGCGCTTGGAAACGGTTCACCAAGAAGGCTAGGGGTGTTTGGAAAGAGGAGCTTACATTTCAACCACTAGATGTAAGCACCACTAGCTATATCCGCGCATCTCTTTGATTCTAGTTTTGATACAGTTATTATCATGCTTGATTATTATTTTGATTGAACTCTGTTGTCGTAAAGTGCCTGACGCAGGGACCAGGTAACAATCTATGTGGATACTATGTATGCGAGTTCATCCGGCAGACGTGCGATGAGAAGGGCAGAAATTTAGAGCAACTCCACGTATGTAAACAATTTCTATAGTTTTTAATTACAATCAAATTGTGTTTAGTTTCATATTCATATAGGCTGACTCCTTTTTTAAATCAGATCGAACGTCTACGGGACGGTCTTCTGCCAAAGGATCGCATACGAGCAATACAGGAGGAATTGGCGGGATTCTTGGATGCAGAAGTCCTAGACCCAAAAGGAGAATACTATTCGGCTGTGTATAGACAATAGGGATTGTAAAAATAGCAACTTTCAAGGAATTGGCCGGTAGCATCGAATAGCAACTTTTGTATGTAGTGCATGAACTCGATCCGTGTATTGAATGTAAAATGTTGTCATGATGATCTTGTGTAATATAAGGTTCCTTCATTGATAAGTGCAAAACACTAAATAAACAATAAAACAACCTAAATGAATTCTCTGCCGCGGCACAAAAAGTGGCGAAAATGCTGCCGCGGCAACAAAATGTGCCAAAATGAATTCTCTGCCGCGGCAGAGAAATGGGCCAAATCTCTGCCGCGGCAGCAGGTTATTAGTCCCGGTTCGTGTTACGAACCGGGACTAAAGCTCCACCCCCCCTCCCGCTCTGATGCCGCCACGTGTGCCCCCATTTGTCCCGGTTCGTGTTACGAACCGGGACAAATGCTCCACCCCCCTCGCGCTCTGATGCCGCCACGTGTGCCCCCATTTGTCCCGGTTGGTGGGGCAACCGGGACTAAAGGTTAGAGCTTTAGTCCCGATTGCCCCGTCCCGGTTGGGCAACCGGGATTAATGGCCCTTACCAACCGGGACGCATGGGGCGTTCTACACGAGCCTTCAACTGAACCTCTCTCGGCGCGAGCGTTTAGACCTGATTCACGTCACGTGTACGTGTCCCCGTGCATGCATGCCGCCGTGAAACTAATACCCCAGCTTTCAGAGTGCGATCTTGTCATGCAAACAGCCGATTATTTACCGGCAGCATGCATGCATCATTGTCGCGGCTCAAGATCGGTCGGTCGAAAGCTGGAGAAAGAAATGGAAAGCAGCCGCCGGAAACGGCGACGTACGCACGTTGGTTCATTTCCAACCCCTGCTTTCTTTCCTGTCCAAGTGTGGCCAGAGAGAGAGAGTGAAAGTGCTGCTCGACAGGGCCGTCTTCAGAAATTAGAGGCCCGTGTGCGAAAATCAAAACATAGGCCTAAATTTCAGAAAAAGTATACTTTTCAGCACTTTGTTGACACTTGGTTTTTCTGAAATTCATGATTCTTTCTATTACATACACAAGAGAAGTATTACTATAAATAAATTCAAACAATCCAATTGCATATGAATGACAAGTGAGTATTTTTTATTTTATAATTGTGACGGAAATTTGCTACTACAATCTGCAAGATCATGGATCATGGATGGAATTCAAACAATCTGGGACTTTTTTTTCTTGCGTGAGGCCGACCATTAATGGAATTGGAATTGATCGATACTTTTTTTTCTAGCGTAAATCAATCTAGCAGATGGAGCTGGCCACTGGGAGATGGCTTCATGGTCAACGCTGCTAGCGATCGGCAGGAGGCGCAGCTCTCGGGAGAAAATCAGGAAGCGTCCTGACGGATTTTCATGGATAATAGCGCTAGGCCTATAGATTTTTGGGGCCCCAAGAATTTGGGGGCCCTGTTCGGTCGAGCACCTCGCTCATGGCCATCGACGGTCCTGCTGCTCGATCGTCACAAAGCAGCTAGCACTCCTGGCCTACTACATATACTACAGGAGGAATCTGACGAGGAGAGCTAATTTAAGCTAGCCGAGAGGTGGCTGCCATCGCGGCCGGGAAAGGCAGGAAGCACGATCGATCGAGAGCTAGCATCTATCACCTCGGCCGGCCGATCATCTAGTGCCGCCGCGCGAGAACGAGCGGCCCGCCAGTCGCGTCCACACGCGCACGGGTCCCGCACGTCCGCGTCCAAAAATAATTTGGACCTAGTACTTGAGTGCTCAATTAACCAGCAGGTTGAGGTTGGAAATAGGCTTTAACACCGGTTTTTCTATAAACCAGTGTTAAATGGGGCGTCCGTATCAGCATGGTCAAGAGAGCAAAAAGGAGCACCCCTTTAACATCGGTTCGAGCCACACCCTTCTCTCTCATTTTTTCACTCTCTCATTTTGGAGCTTGGCAAGAGGGTGAGAGGTGTGCTAGTTTGTGTTTTTTTCCTATGCACAAGACGTGTTCGGTGAAATGCCCGAGAACTCGAATTAAGTTTTCTCGTTTGTCTTTCCTTCTCGGTCGAGGTTGACAACTTTATCCTTTCATGTGTCATTGATGTACTGTATAAGTGGTCATCTCCCTGTTAATTTTTGATATAGTACTATATAATGCAGATGAACCGGCAATGGATGTACGGTGACTGACGCACTTCCTGGTACATTACGGGCCTCCAAAATTTTATCGTTGTGGCTAATGCAAACCATGCGCACAATGGTTTTATGTGTTGTCCGTGTGTTCACTGTCAGAACAAGAAAGTCTACTCAAATACCAGAACCATTCATGCCCACCTGCTTCGATCCGGTTTCATGCCCAGCTATAATTGTTGGACCAAGCACGAAGAAAAAGGGGTTGTGATGGAAGACAACGAAGAAGAGGAGGATGATAACAACTATCATAATATGTATCCTGAATATGATGATATTGCAACGGGGGTAGATAATGAAGATCAAAAGGCAACAGATGGGCCCGCTGATGACGATCTTGGTCGGGCCATTACTGATGCAAAGGAAGAATGTGAAACTGAAAAGGAGAAGGAAAAGCTGGAGCAGATGTTAAAGGATCACAAAACATTGTTATACCCAACTTGCGAAGATGGCCACAAAAAGCTAGGTACCACACTGGATTTGCTGCAATGGAAGTCAGAGAACGGTGTGACTGACTGCGCATTTTCAAAGTTATTGGTAAAAATAAAGAATCTGCTTTCAAGAAATAATGAATTGCCCGACGGTACATACCAAGCAAAGAAGGTTGTCTGTCCTCTAGGATTAGACGTGCAGAAAATACATGCCTGCATTAATGACCGCATCCTCTATCGCGGTGAGAAATACGAGAATTTGGATGCATGCCCGGTATGCACTGCACTGCGGTATAATATCAGACGAGATGACCCTGGCGATGTTGAGGGCGAGGACCCTAGGAAGAAGGTTCCTGCCAAGGTTATATAGTATGCTCCTATAATACCACGGTCAAAAGGTCTCTTCAGAAATAAAGAGCATGCCAAGTTGTTGCGATGGCACATGGAAGACTGTAAGAAATACGCGATGTTGAGACACCCTGCTGATGGGTCACGGTGGAGAAAAGTCGAGCGAGAGTACCCGGACTTCGCACGTGACGCAAGGAACTTAATGTTTGGTCTAAGTACAGATGGCATGAATCCTTTTGGTGAGCAGAGCTGCAGTCACAGCACCTGGCCTGTGACTCTATGTATCTATAACCTTTCTCCTTGGTTGTGCATGAAGAGGAAGTTCATTATGATGTCAGTGCTCATCCAAGGCCCGAGGCAACCCGGCAACGACATTCATATGTACCTAAGGCCATTAGTTGAAGAACTTTTACAGCTGTGGGCCAAACTAAGTGCATGTATGTGGGATGAGCACAAATGGGAGCCATTTGACCTACGAGCGTTGCTTTTCATAACCATCAATGATTGGCCTGCTCTAGTAACATTTCAGGGTAGACAAACAAGGAATTCAAAGCATGCATACACTGTTTATATGAGACTAAAAGTGTATATTTGGATAAATGTAAGAAGATTGTGTAGCTAGGGTATCGTCGATTTCTTCCGAACCTGCATCCTCTAAGAAAGAAGGCAAGCATTTCAAACGTCTGGCAGAACCCCGGAGGAAGCCTATCCTCCATACCGGTGAGGAGGTATTTGGTATGGTCAAGGACCTAGAAGTAATCTTTGGAAAAGGTCCTAGCAGTCTATCTGTTCCGAATGACGATGCCGGACACGCTCCCATGTGGAAGAAGGAACCTATATTTTGGGACCTACCCTATTGGAAAGTCCTAGAGGTCCGCTCTTCAATCGACGTGATGCACGTGACGAAGAATGTTTGCGTGAACCTGCTAGGCTTCCTGGGAGTGTATGAGAAGACAAAAAATACACCGGAAGCACGGCAGGACCAACAACACATGAAAGACCCTGAAGAGCCTATGCATCCTGAGAACGAGAAGGGTAAAGGACGCCACTTAACTCCTGCCAGCTACGCTCTTACCAAAGCAGAGAAGGAAATATTTTTTGAATGCCTGAGCATTATCAAGGTCCCGTCTGGCTTCTCGTCGAATATAAAGGGAATAATTAATAAGGCAGAGAAAAAATTCCAAAACCTGAAGTCTCATGACTGCTACGTGATTATGACGCAATTGCTTCTGATTGCATTGAGGGGGCTTCTACCTGAAAATGTTTGAGTACCCATTGTGAAGCTATGTGCATTCCTCAATGCAATATGTCAGAAGGTAATCGATCCAGAAAGCCTACCAGGTTTACAGACAGATGTGGCCCAATGTCTTGTCAGCTTTGAGTTGGTGTTCCCACCATCCTTTTTTAATATTATGACGCATCTCCTGGTTCACCTAGTAGAAGAGATTGCCATTCTCGGTCCTGTATTTCTACATAATATGTTTCCCTTTGAGAGGTACACGGGAGTCTTAAGTAAATATGTTCATAACCGTGCTAGGCCAAAAGGAAGCATCTCCAAGGGCTATGTAACAGAGGAGGTCATTGAGTTCTGTGTTGATTTTATTCCTGACCTTAAGGCGATTGGTGTCCCAGAACCACGACATGAGGGGAGACTGCGTGGAAAAGACACCCTAGGTTGTTGTAGTATATTGTTGAATGTATATATATTGTTATTGTTGTATATTGTTGAATATATGTATATTATTGTTGTATATATATATATGAAAGCAGTGTATTGTATATATATATATTGTTGTGATTGAATATATGCTACCGTGCGTCCCCGCGCCGTCTGCCACACCGACGATCACCGCGACCATTACCGTCGACCCTGACCCGCTGCCCTCGCTGAGCCTACACACGCGTCGTGTTGGTTCGAACGCACACCCCCACGCATCCCCTCTCTCGCCCTAGCGCCGCCAGCCACTGCCCTAGCACACCTCTCATTGTTAATAGCATTATAACCATGCATTGTTAATCAACTTTCATGACAAGTTAATTAGAAGAAGTAAATGTACCCTCTCATATGAATCCGGGGTTTCTCCGAATTTGGGTTACATTTCAATACTTTTAACCTGTCATATCATCACCCTTGCTCGACCATTTCAATAGATGTATTACTGATATTTGTGTGATAATATTATTGTTTTAGAAACTATGGATCCACTCAGTAGAAACCCTGAAGAGGAAGAAATAATGGAGAACATGATCCACGAGGACACCTCACAATATCTGAACTTGGAGGGACATGATGACAGCTCAAGTAGTCATGAAGAAGATGACGACTCCGGCGAACGCACTTTAGCGATTACAAAGTCCGTCGAGGTATATACATGGATTAAGCCTCTGCTGACTTGCACCGATTGATTTGTATATATATGTACATGTATTAATTAATGCTTCTTTTTTATTTTAGCCCTCCGGATCGACCAGCCAGCAATAATCTTCTTCTACGAAAAAGAGCAAGCGAGGCGCGATCCATCGGTTGAAAAATCGTGCAAAGTTCATGATCAAAGAAGTCCGTGTTGATGGCAGGCCGATGGAGCCCAAGAAGGCCGCAGACAAATTTATACGTCAGGCTGGAGTTCTTGTTAGGGACTAAATCTCAATCATAATTGTATATTGGAATAAGCCAAAGAAGGGCAACGATATCTTTGTCGATGAAAGATCCAAAGAAACGCTTTGGACTTCGCTTTTGGTAAATTTCACCCTACTGCCAGAGGAGGATGAAAATAAACCGGTTATAAAGGAAAAAGTCAAAGAGTGGACTCTAAAGAAGATGGCTGATGCTTTCCGCAACTAGAAGACAAAATTGAACAAGTTTGTCAAAGCTCACGAGACTCCGGATTTTGAAGACGCATATTATACGAAGATAAGACCTCACTGGCCCGAATTTATGGCGTACAAGGAAGCTGTACTATTATGCAGGAAAAATGTTATGGAATGCATGAAAGGAGGCCCTTTTGACATTGGGTTCGTTGACCCAAATAGAGTTCATGAAGAAGTGGTAAAACACAAATCCGGACAAACAGAAAATTTCTTGCTAACGTCTTTACTGAGACAACAAACCAAAAGGGAAATACTATTGTCTTACAACTTCTCGTGAGTGTTACCCTCTCTTGTACACATTTTGTTCCGGCTTACTCGATGTTAAGTGTAACTGATGATGAGTTATTCTTGCGTAGGTTCCACTTTATTCTGCTAGTCATTCAAGTTGACTCAGGAAAAGTCCTTGTCATGGACTCGTTACGAAAAGACCAAAAGCTATGGGCAGACTTTAAAGAGATGCTTCAGAGGTAATTCCAATCATATTATAGTACTAGATCGGCAACTTTCATGACAACAAGTAATTAGTTACTCCTTTATCCATTTTTTTTGTCGGACAGGATTTGGAAAAGGTTCACGGGCAGAACCGTGGGTGAATGGTCAAAAGAACTAAAATTTGTAGACCAAAATATAAGTAATACTAGCCAACTAGGACTGCGTATCTCTTTGATTTTTCTTCCAATTCCATTATATCATGCTTTATTGATTATTATTTTAATTGAACTCTCTATTCTCGTAAAGTGCGCGCATCAGGGACCCGATAATAACTTATGTGGATACTATGTTTGCGAGTTCATTCGCAACACGATATGTGCGACAGCCGCACTAGAACAACTTAGAGTAATTAAACAAAGTACACAACATTATTTTATTACCATCAGTTGAGTTGAGTTTTATTCTTATATATATATTGACCCCATTCTTCATATATATATTTAGATCAAAGGAATGCGGGACCAACTCCTACCATTTGACCGCATACGAGCCATTCAAGACGAATTGACGGGGTTCATACTTGATGAGGTCGTCACTCGGGCGGAGAACTCTTTAGATATCCACCAAAATGAATGTGTACGGAGATGTTATATTGTATATAGGCTTGAACGTGTTTGTCGTGTACTCGATGCTTCAACATGTACGGAGAATACCACAATGACGATGTTTGTGTATAATAATAGTTGCTTAATTATTCATGTACTCGTATTGTATCGATGATGTATGTGTATACCTCTCCCGATCTCGATTCCCCCTCCCCCCTCCCTGTCCCCGTCGCGCCGCAGAAATACGCCCAGAACGAGGCGGCGGCAAAGATTTATGCCGTTTTCCTGCCACGGCGGAGATTTATGCCGTTTTCCTGCCGCCGTAGAGAACCTACGAACCGGTGTTAAAGGGGGGGGACCTCTAACACCGAACCCCCTTTAACAGCGGTTCGTATAAGAACCGCTGTTAAAGGGGGGGCTCTAACACCGAACCCCCAATAGCGGTTCTGGAACCGCTATTAGAGGGTCTGTTGTGCACTAGTGTCCATGGTGTCACTATGCACTCAGAACATAAGAATATCGATGAGATTCTCCAGCCCGCCTGGCTCAGCGAATTACCGGGTGGAATTCCGACGCAGCTTGACAAAGTAAACGCTAGTTTAATTTTGCCTTTGTCGAGCCTCTCTCGGAAAAGTTTTAATCGCCTATTCACCCCCCCTCTCTCGGAAAAGTTTCGCTGTAATCAAGAACAGACAAGCAAGAGTAGGGTTTTCCCTTCGGAGGCCTAAACTAGGTAAATCTCGTGTCCTCTTGCTGCATGTCTGTAAACCGTCTCGCGATCTCCAGTATCCCCATCTTCTCCAAAACTCAAATCCATAATAATAGGCATAGTCAGATGCATATACCCGACTAATTTCTGTTCCGCCCCGAGTTAGATGCATAGTCTTGTAACCCGTATCCCGCATATGTAACCGGTCATTATATATATATATATATATATATATATATATATATATATATTTGGAATCCCTCCCGTAAACAATGTTCGGATAGGGTAACCAAAAATCCAATCCGATTCAACGCGTTTGCGTCGCTGCTGAGGACCCAGCTCAGCCACCGTACGTGTGTATGCTCCGGACTTGTTCCAGGACGTGGAAGGTTTATCTGCTGCACGTACGTTTGATTCACTGATCACTGACTGATGACAGTATGACACGCACGGCACTTTCGACCAGCCACCTAGCTAGCTAGCTACTTCGCGAGTCTTCAACAGAACCTCCCTCGGCGCGTCCGTTTCGAGCTGATTGATGATGTGTATGCCCCTGCATGCATGCCGCCGTGAAATTAATACCCCAGCTTTCAGAGTGCGATCTTGTCATGCAAACAGCTGATTTACCGGCAGCATCATTATTGTCGCGGCTCAATTAAGATCGGTCCGTCGAAGCTGGAGAAAGAAAACATCATGCATCTATGCACGGTCGGGGTCGGGTCCAGAGATAGAAGAAGAAAGCAGCTGCCGAAAACGGCGACGCACGTTGGGTTCATTTCCACCCAAGTGTGGCCATAGAGAGTGAAAGTGCTAGTCGTCACAAAGCAGCTAGCACTCCTACTCCTATGACTACTGTAGGAGGAATCTGACGAGGAGAGCTAATTTAAGCTAGCCGAGAGGTGCCTGCCATCGCGGCCGGGAAAGGCACGAAGCACGATCGAGAGCTAGCAGCATCTATCACCTCGGCCGGCCGATCGGCTAGTGCCGCGCGAGAGCGAGCGACCGGGCCGCCCGTCCCGTCCACACGAGGGCGCACGCAAGCGGTGCCCGCACGTCCGCGTCCAAACTTAATTTGGATTCGAGTGCTCAACCAGCAGCGACCGCGCGAAAACGAAGGCGAAGTTGACCTGCCGAGAACTGAGAGCAACAAACGGGATGTTCCGTGTCACCATGCACTGAGAACATAACGGCATCTCTACCGTGGGCCACCCAAACGGTCATCTCAAACTGTCCAAAACTGTCTGTTTGGATCGGGTCCCGATCAGTATGAGTAGGGGTCCGTGTTCAGACAGCGGCGCTACCCATTGTCAGCGCTTGGCCGGCGCTTAGGGCTGACCAAGAATTCATATATTTTGCAAATATTATCATATAATTAATTTTTATATAATAAATTAGACTAGAAAATCAAATTGAAATAGTACTTACATATAAATAGTTCAGTCTCACATGGTTCGATGAAAAATAACTAAACCGTTAATTGCTAGAGGATTAACCATTGAGATTCCCCCAACGAGCCCATATATGCTCAACCAAATTCAGTTGAAGCCTTTGCCTGTGACGCAAATTTTCATGCACTCACATGAAATCTTCCCAAGACGCTAGATCTGGCTCTGGCTCAACCAACTGACCCTGAAAGTATCAGCCTTGGTCCAAGATGTCGTCATCACGCTCGTCCTCGACGATCATGTTATGCATAACGACACAAGCAGTCATCACATCCCACATCCTTTCCGCGCTCCAATGTTCTAGAAGGGTACCGAACAATAGCCCGCCTTGACTGAAGCTATTGTTCGTGCACCATCCTTCCTAGTAGCCTTGAGGTAGTGGTCGTGCACCATCTGTGCAGCCGCCAGCACAATCTCGGTCTCACCGTCGGACTCCTCGAAGGATGACTCCACAAAATTCTTGTAGAAGAACTTCATTGCCCTTTGGCTGTTGCCCATTTGCAAAGTATGCGGTCGTCAATGGCGATGTCAACTCTAAAAGCGGGCTGGACAAAACCTAAAAAGGACCGGCAAACGTACCTCATGCAATTGATCGAGCAGGTTGTGCGCACGCAGAGGGTGTCGCACGCCCAGTCCAATGGCGGAGACCGAGGGCGACGAGACTGCCTTCCAGCAACGCGCGTGGCCTGCGGTGGCGCTCGATATCGCGGGCAGTGGCGGTGGCGGCGGCAAAGACTGCTCCTGCTCGAGACTGAGCGATATGGAGTGCGCGAGGGTTTGGGGGGGGGGGGGGAGAGCATCTGTTGTGCCACTGGCGGGAGGACCCGGACGAATTATTGGGAGGACACCCCGCGCTGTCCGGGCCGACGCAACCGAGCACCGGATTAGATGCATGGATGGATCGGACCACACGCGTTTTGCCGGTTGGGTCGGGCCGAACGTGTTTTGCCGGATGGGCCGGCCCGCTGGACACCGCGCGCGTCTCGCGCGTCCACGAGCAGTTTCGGACACACGCAAACTGTTTGAGTTGCGCCCGTGAAAATGCCCTAAGATGATCGATGAGATTCTACAGCCCGGCTCAGAGAATTACCGGGTGGAATTCCGACGCAGCTTCTTCGTGGTGGATGGCGCCACGCCGCCGTGGTGGGGCACAATGATGTATGGCCGGTGCGTCGCGCCAAGCCGACGAGATCGACTGCAGGCATGTGCCTGTATGCACGGCATGGGTGCTGCTGTGGTGGGTCGAAACGTGCTAGAAAGGCAAAATGATACACCAGATACGATGGGGGCACGGCATCGGCATGGCCCGGTACGGTTGCCGGATCGAGCGAGCGGCTGTGGGTGAGCCAGCGGATATCCTATTGATCGGCTCAGATATTTCTGGGGCACGATAAATGGCACGTCTCCTAGGCCCTCCAAAGGACAATTGCTAGTACTGCTCGTGCTGTACGTACTACGTCAGGCTGCTGCTGCTGTTCAAATTCGGTGGTCTCTTTCCTAGCTACTTCCTACATACCGTACATAGGGAGGCGCATTCTTATACTACTGTACGTGTTTCAAGCATACAAGTGGGTGTAGGCCGTTCAGTAATCAGTCCAATGCATACCAAATTCGGAGAGACAGAAGAGAAAGATCAAATCGTACACAATCAGTTGTCCACAGTGCACGATCCAGTTTCCTAGTCCTCCTTATTGGTTGGTTGTTGACCCATAACGCTCCTACCTAGTAGTACTATAATCTTCGTTGCTGTAGACCGGCTGATCGATGTCACGCGCTCCTGCAACCACATACAGATCCAACGCGGTATACATAGGGTGTGTTTGGTAGGTCGGGTGGACCCAGAATGTCCCTCTCTCCTCGTACATGCTGACTCTAACCAAGTTGAGTTGAGATTTTGTCATATGTTTGGCAACCTGTATCACTTGAGATATGTTGAGTTGAGAGTTTGTTTGTTAGGTTGTATCTAGTTTGATTTGGTTACCTCCTCTCATAAGTTGGTGAGGATACCACCACAACTATGAGCTATTTGAAAAACTAAAATCTAATGAGGTTGCATTATTTTATGGCATATAAAAGTGATTCACTAGTCTGAAAATCTACTACATGAGCTGAACATGGGCTGTGGGCAGCTTACAAAGATAAGATAGCCATGGAAAAATACAAGTCTGTACTTCATCGGTCGATGAAATTGTCGGCAACTACAAAGCTCAATGGCACGAACTAACCAGAATAACTGACTTTTGATCTAGTACTGCACCTCTGAAGTGTACGAGTATGCAACAATGCATCTGATTCTTATGTATCTCTGAACTTGTCATGCACGGGGACTGAAAATACTAGAAACTGAACAATTGGTAGATCTCTAATTAGAAAATCTGTACGGGAGTTTGATGGAGGGAGTGGCCAGTGGGGTTGTGCTGGGCCTGACCGACGAGGTGGCACAGGAACTCTATGGCCGCGCCGCCGGAGACGGACTCGCCGGCATGGAGGAACTGCAGATCCTGCTTGGGAGGCTGGCACGCGGCATGCTACTCGGGAGGCAGCCGATTGTCAGGGTCAACTCGGTCCAATGGTGGCCTTGCTGAGCTCCATGGCGACCCTGCGCAGCTCACCCGACTCCACATCATCGAACGGCGGAACGGTCAAGGATCTACGGGCGGCCACGGATTCGGACGGGGCAAGGCGACCACGGATCTGGAGGGGGCATGGAAGCTGCGGCGGATTTAGTTGGAGGAGGGAGGCGCGGGAGAAAGAAATCCATGGCGGCGGCGGGAGGATTTGGAAGGACGGCGTGGAGGCGATTTTCGGGAGAGCCAAGGTAGTAGGGATGAGAGGAAGGTGTATCGAGAGGAGAGAGGAGGGGACGATAACCGCAGCGGGTCCCGCGCGTGGAGGCGGGGGGAGTTTCGGGGCGCATCGGGCCAAGCTGAAAAGAGAAGCTCGATTCGAGCTTCTATACTCGACCTGGCTGAGAGGCATTTTCCGTATGAAGCGGGCATAGCCCAGATCGCTAACCCGGGCTACCAAACAATCGAAAGTGGGGTGAGTTGAGATTTTCTGAGTTCACCCAAGCTACCAAACACGTCCATAGTATCGAAACTCGACATGCGCATTTCGCTCTGGCGCACGGCGCGCTGCCGAGAGGAGGAGGAATTCGGCACGCGCGCGTGGGAACACCCATTTCCCACATGCACCATGGTCCATGGGCCATGCTTAATTTACCCACACGAAACCGCGTGCTCACATACCGACTGGCATATGCATGCACATTTCACGTGGGGTGGGGTCTATCGTCCAACAACAGCGCTCCTGACGCACGTACGCGATCCAACCAATTCCGTGACGCGCGCATGGAAGCTTCCTTTCCCCAAATCGGCGAACAGCAACCAGGGGCAGCTCTGCCGCTGGCGGTTGGTCTACTCCTACTCCCTCCGTCTCAAAATGAGTACTGTATGAGATAGTTTTCTCCTTGAAAAAGCATGTAACCCATTTTAGGAGTATATAGTTTGGAAGAAAACTAAATGAACATCATACTAAAAGACGGTTGGAAAATAATTAACACTAGTAGGAAAAGATGTAGTGACGGCGTTCGGAAAAGGCGGTTTGTGACGTTTAAACCACACGCCACTAACTGCACGCCACCAATAAATCGTAGTGGTGACATCTCTACCGAACACCACCGGTAGAATTTCTAATAATGGCGTTTAAGATAAGCGCAACCATTACATTCTTGCAAGACACACCGTTACACGCCTGCGGGGTCGCCGTAAATACCGGCCGGTATTACGAGTAGGGAAACTAGCTGTTGTTGACAGCACGCAGGACGCCACGGTTAATTTTGCCAAGGCGACAGCGCGTGTCCCACGTGCATGAAGCACGAGGTAGACATGGCTAAGGCTAGTCATAGTGAAAGTAACATGCATCTATATGCGATGCCAACTAGGCAATCTGATGATGTGATATGTCGTCAAATGATGAAACAGAGCCTTGTGATAAGGCTTGTTCTAGTGCCAATATCATAAGATCGTATCATGCATGTTAATTCGGTAAAAAAAAATATGATGATCGGACAGTACGCACATAGCTAAATTTGGCCACAGAAACCAGTGTGCGGTCGCGCCGTACGCACGGAAGCTTCCATGATCGGGCAGTGGATGATCTGCATGCAGCCGACTGGTGCTGCTGGTTGGTGACTCAACTCTCTCTCTCACTTTCTTTCTTTTCTTTCGCAGCCGATCGAGCGTCACATGCATCAACATCCAGCCTGGAACGCTGGAGTGAACAAGGCCACAAAACTGACGTGGTTCATCCGGCATCATACCATATACGGAGTACCATACCATACCGTGAGGTGCGGTGCGGTGGAGACGAGACCCTGCACTGCACCTAGACAACAACGTGCACGTCATGCGTGTTCGTCGCCGCTCTGTATTTTAACTCGCACGCGCGCGGCAGTGCTAGCTAGCTAGATCCAAAACGATCGATTTCAGGCAAACTTTTTTTTGCAATCAGCTGCCCATGTAGCATTTTGGAGTGTCAGTACTACAGGCCAAAGAAGATCTTCTAGTCGAATAAAAAAAGTGGATTAACCGGCATGTGACCGGTCGATTCTGTGCCACGTAGGCTAGGTAACCAGCATGATCACACGGGGGGCCACCTCTCCGTGCGCTCGTTGACCCCGTGCCGATTTATACCCTGCCGATTGTTACGGCGACTGTGTATGGGACCAACAAAAAGAAAACAAGCAAAGTTTTTTTTTTTACGAAATTTCACCTATCTATTAATAATCATCAACAGCAGTACAAAGGGTTCTAAAAGTAATAGAAATTACAACTAGGTCATTGGACCATCTAGCGACGACTACAAACACTAGCACGAGCCAAAGGCGCGTCGCCGACCTCGCCCCTCCATCACCAGAGTCAGGCAAGTAGAGCTTGTTGTAGTAGACTGACGGAAAGTCGTCGTGCTAAGACCCCAAAGGACCAGCGCACTAGAGCAGCAACCATCGCCGAAGATGACAAATGTAGATCGGAAGAGACTGATCTTAAACGACACCAACCAATACGAAGAACAACCGGATCCCAAGGAATTCGTCGGACACACAACTCCACGCGCCCTCCATTGATGCTAGACGCACCACCAGAGAGAGGATTCGACGGGAAGGACCTTATTCTGCCATCAGGACGTAGCCATCGCCTCAACATCCTGAAGAAGACACTAAAAACAGTATAAACAAAAAACGAAGACCTCCCGCCGACGAGGGGCCGTGGTCCGCCACGCCTCCAAGGCCCTAAGGCCGTCGGAGACGGGACGGACCGGTGGCGTCGCCGGCGAAGGGAAGGAGCCCTAGATGGGTTTTAGCCGCCGCCTATCTCTGATTTCTAATCTCCCGTACCGGTTTGGATACCGAGTTAAAAAAAGCAAGGTTGATCACATAATAGTACTCCCTCCGTCTTAAAATAGATGCCTTAGATTTTTTTAAATTTTGATAAATATATATACTAAATAGTGTCTAGATTTATCCAAATTTAGTTTGAGACATCAATTTTGAAACGGAGTACAACAACTGACACTTACTACTCTCTCCGTTTGAAAATATAAGATATTTTAGCTTTGTGAAGCAAACGAATATAAACTTTTTTCGAGACCCTAGCGGCTGAAATAGTCTGCTAATTAATCTGCCCTGTTCCGTGACGCCCCAGGGCGAGTATATGGATACACGGCGAAAAGAATGTGCTCGCGCCCTTTGCGCGACCACCGTACTTACGTACATGTACCAGCAGAGAGAAAGAAAGAGAGGAGGGGCCCGCACGCAGCGTCGCTCCTACGTACTACAGTGCACTCGCGCCGTACGCACACATGGAAGTTTCCACGAACGGCGAGAAGAAGAGCAGCGAATGCTTTGCCGCCGGCCGGTTGGTGACTCCTCTTTCTACCAGCCGATCGAGCGCGTCATCCACTCCACCGCCGGCGAAGAAGAGCTGGGACCGAACGAGGCCAGAAACCGGACGACGCGGTTCATCCACCACCATCTCGGCACGACGTCCCGTGCGGTGCGGTGGAGACGAGACCCTGCCCGGCGCCGTGCACAATACACAACGTCACGCGTACGTGTTCCGTGTGCCGCTCTATATACTCTACTCCCCACGCGCGCGGCAGGCAGCGCTAGCTAGATCCAAAAAAGATTTCAGCCATGTGCAAACGAACAGTAGTATAGTAACTGTAGTCCTATTTAGTAGATGTCAGGACAAGGAAGATCTTTGAGGATAATATAAAAGTGGCTGGCGTCCGACGAGAGGTCGATTCTGCCACGTAGGTTCTCGTTGACCCCCCGTGTCAATGGGCCCCTCATTGATCGGCCCATCGATCCGGTCAGGTGTACGACGCCACCGTAAATTAACACAGCGTGGATCATGCTCGTTACTACTTCGCCAAAGAAGACGACGAAAAAGCAGCACAGCATAAGGAAAAAAAATGAAAAACAAAACCTTTTGCTTAGACGAGTATATAAATCAATAATGGCGATTCATGTGTATACGCTTACTGTTTGAGTACTACGGCACACCCACTAGACTAGCTAGTCGCCACCGATGCGTAGGGTGGAAATGAAACTCACTGAACCTCAGCGAGCTTAACGACTACTCAAAAACCCGGCTTGGCTCGGTTTGAACTCAGACACTAGCTTGTTATCTTAACGAGTTCAACGATTTAAGTTGCGAGTAACCGGTAAGCTGAACAATATCAATATGTTGATGCGATAGCTTATCAATTAGCTCATACTAAAGAAAACGCAAGACCTCTAGGCCAAAAATATATAAACATATACGATACATATATGGGTCTAACTCCTGATTTCTGTACACGGAGACCTCCACGTACCATCGTATGTATTAGCACATGTACTAGCAGAGAGAGAAAGAGAGGGACGTATTGTGCGCACGCACGAAAGCTTCCACGAATGGCCAAGAACAATAGGGAATGCTTTGTCGCGGTTCATGCACCACCATCTCGGCACGACATCCCGTGCGATGCAGCGTCGAGCTAGTGCATTCGGGATAATAGTACTCCCTCTGTCATTAAAATTAATTTAAATTTATTTAGATTTATATATATCTAGACGTGTTTTAATATGTAGATACGTGTGAATCTACACGACTGCTATCTAGACTTCTTTTAAGGCCAGTTCTTTTCGGCTGAGGCTTGTGCAGAAACGGCTTAAACTTAGCTGCCTCAAAGAAACTGCAGTGAAAATAAGCCCCAGAGTCCAGTTCTTTTGGCTTATTTCGTCCGGGCTTATTTTATCAATTGTATTAATAAAAATCTAAAATACTCCTAGACGTGATATTATGAGATAGAAATTATATGTAATTATCCTATCTATTTACCGTTAATACGAGATGGAAATAATTTATAGGTCTCATAAAATACGAAATATTACAAGAGAAAATATTGAACAGTACGTACTTGATAAAAATGTCAAATAAAGAAAGGCCATCAAATTATGACAAGTTTTCTTCCTAATAATAAATAAAAATCAAGGCACGAGACCGTGAGCAATAGATCACGTACTACGTCCATCGTACCATCATCTGCGGGTGCAACACTGGGATGCGAAGCACTCTCAACATGAACATATTCATCGGTACCGAACTTGTCAAAATGCTCATCACGTAGATTGTTGTCGCGAATAAAGTTATGGAGGCACATGCATGCAGTTATGATCATCGTTTGCGTCTCTGTCTTGTACCTTGTTATTTCTAATAAAATTCGCCACTTCATCTTGAGAACACCGAATGCTCTTTCGACGACGTTTCGTAGAGAGGAATGCCGATGGTTGAAGGTCTCCTCTCTCCCTCATGGAGGTGCATGTTGGAACTCAGGTACATGGTACCGCTGTTGTTTGTACGGTGCTAAATACCCATCTCTGTTTGGATATCCGGAGTCACCAAGGTAGTATTTATCTACAACAATAGCAAAAAGGACATTAATTATATAATATGAATTTACAAACAATAGTACACATTTGTGTAAAAATGATCCATGTACGATGATTACCTTTGGGAGTGTGTGGATAATTATTGTATTCAACCCTAGCATCAGACCATACACGTGTGTCGTGAATAGATCCAGGCCATCCCGTGACGACAAAAGTGAACCTCATATCGAAATCACATATTGCCATGACATTTTGACTTCTTGTAACACCTTTTCTGTTGTGGTATTTAGGCTGATCCTGTTCTGGCACAATACAAGGAATATGTGTTCCATCTATGGCCCCGATGGCATCTTTGAAATAAGGCCAAAATTTACGTCCCCTCAATTTTGGATGAACTTGGGTGAAAGTTGGATCTTTGGGTGTAATATAATCACCAGCCATACGATATACACATTCTAAGACCTCATGAAACTTTTTATTAATGGTAGAGCGGCTATGTTCAAGTCGATCTGAAACATTATCAGTGCTCTGGCGTGACCCCAAAGTCCATAAAAACTGAGCTAATGCTTCTTTGCTTGACATATTGCATGTTGACTTCAGTCCATATTTCTCAACTAACAAGTCAAGTAATGGGTAAAACACTGACCTCCGCATCCTGAACATAGAGTAGAACCTTCTTCCATCTTGTTCTTTATCTTCAACCCACTGGAGACCTGTCATCATGGGTAATTTTCTAGGTGCATATGGCACCTTCTCACGCCATCGAAGATGACAGCCCATTGCAAACATGCACATTTCAAATTCTTCATCTTCTTCATCATTCGAGTTATCCATCTGTGCAAAACATACAAACATAACATTAAATAGTTGAGAGCAAACAGTAGGTTGAAAACAATACAAGTTGAGAGCAAATGATATGTTCACGAGATTACAACTTGATAGCAAATAATAGTTTTGACAAGACACGACTACTATGGTTCAAAGCAAATAAGACATATTTTCCTCTCCTATTTATTTTTAATAAACATCTCCCACGTCCTACTGATCCATCCAAGTATCGTATGAGGCTCGGCGCCCTCAAAACAAGAACATCCGAATGCATCACGATATTCCTTTTTCATGAACAGCTGTGAAGCATAAACATGTTCATCAGTTCCAGGCAATCCTCCCGCTTTAACCACCATGGTCATCATCTCTTTAAACTCAACTTTTACATGATCAATAGCCACTTGAGGCTCAGTTGAGACAGAATTTCTCCTTTCTCCCCTCTTTGCAAACAAATCTACCATGCGTGTGAATGCTGCTTTCTCTTCAGCAACCTTTGCCACATTTTCAAGTGTTGCTGGACTAGGTGAATAAGGACATGCTCTTTTCTTTCCACCTTTAACCCGACCCTGAGTAGGTGTAATTTCTTCACATCCAGAGTCATCATCATTCACAATATTAATATGAGAGGTCCCAACTTGAGATGATGGAATTGGCACCCTAGCATACTTATTTGTAACACTGTGTTGCTCAAAAATCTCCCTCATCTTATCCTCATCCGCTAGCGGAGCATACCAAAACTTGCTTGCCTCTGCACATTTCTGCAATAATTGCATGAAAGTAGTATATTAGTATAACATATAAAAATAAAATAAATCATGAATCATATGTATAGATGGCAATACCTTTATCTCATTGTCCCACCAATCATCGCTAGCTGCAATGCTATTGGTTATAGGATCTCTTCCTAGGCCTGATGCATGTTGATTCAACGACTTCCAACAATTATAGTCATTCTTGAGTGCCTCCCATATGTTCTTGAATTGTTTGCGCTCATAATTTTGAGATGTGCGCTCATTAAATTTTCTAACTAGATTTGCATAGCCAACTGCGTTCAAACAACTTTGGCCCGGTTGACGGTTTTTTGCTTGCACTTCTTCAATGCACACATCAAGAAAAATAGTATGGGCCACATGATCCCACGTTGCTTTCACTGTTTTTCCTTTTTCCATCTATGCCATATATTACAAAATCAATGTCATAATGGCTCAATATGTGTTCGGATCAAGAGAAATTGCTCACCATATACATGTACACTGTTTTTTGGAACAATTTTCAATAGCACTACGAACGACTAATCAACAACACGTATAGTACCACATCCAATCTACTGCTTCCTCCGTATTAAAATAGATGTCGAAAATAAATTTGGATGTATCTATATACTTCCTCCGACCCATATTAGTTGACTTGGATTTGTCAAAATTTGGATGAACCTATATACTAAATAGTGTCTAGATTCGTCATAAATCTATAAGCCGAAAAAAACTAATCCACCACCATCCCGTCCTTAAATAATTGATTTAAATTTTTATAGATTTATATATATCTAGACGTGTTTTAATGCGTAGATATGTGTAAGTCTAGATATAAGTAACTTATTTAAAGATAAAGGGAGTACTACCAGCGGTAGTCATGTTTACGATGTCAGTACAGGGAGGAAGATCTTCAAGAATGATAAAAAAGTGACGGGTCGATTCTGCCACGTAGGTTAGATGCCCCATACGTTCGCTCAGGCCCCCGCTGCCTGTACACTCGTTGACCCGCGTGTCACTGGACCCCGCAATGATCGATCGATCCGGTCACTAGTACTTAATAATCTATCGAGTACTGACGACAGCGTAAATTAACCGCGTGGATCATGCTTGTTAATTAATTACTGCTCACTTCGTCAAAGAAGACGACGAAAAAGTAAAACGGCCTGAAAAAGAACCTTTTGGCTCGTCAAATGTCAAATCAATGGTGATTCGTGTGTATAGTACTGCTAGAGTACTACGGCACACCCGCTAGGCGGTAGCTAGTCGCCACCGACACCCCACCCTCACTACGGTGCGTGCAGTTCAACGACGCTAAAAAATGTACACACGTGTAGTATTCTACTCTGTAGAAAAATTAATGTAGACGCACAACTGCTCAGACCTTACAAATACACGAGTCTATTCACTTATTACGGAAATAATAATACGAGTAGTAGTAAGGAAACCAATGCATCGGCAAATCGGAATGGCTCGAGAGAAACCAGTACGACGTCATCATCTCTATTCATTTTCTCCAATGCGTTGTCATCTAACAACGATTGGAAGGAATGTCGGTCATGCATGCATGTAAATCAAAGTTATCATATAAACAGTAAAAGGTCATGGATCGGGCTCTTGAGATTGCCGGGAAATTGCTGCTCGTGAATCTGAACAGCGACGCCCAGGAGGCTGCCTCCCTGGTTGATATCTCTGGGAAGAACAACTCTTTTGGATCTCCTGCGATTGTAAGTGAATCCATGTGCTCAAGTTGCAAAGTAAAAGGTCATCTAGCTGCGTTGTGTCCTACGGCTAGATGTGAGCGTTGTAAGAAACTTGGTCATGTTAGCCAAATTTGTCAGGTTGTGCTTTCTTGAAAGTGTATTCCACATATGTGTGCATTCCAGTCACCTAGCATGGGTTTCTTTTACATCCTTGACTCCAGTACCTCCAAACAAAACAAAGAAAGGTCTAGCAGCGTGGTCATTTCTGTTATTGATGGCAGTGCTACAGCGAGGGAACTTGAAATGGAGTTCAATATTGTGTTTGGAGATAGTTGGAGATGCACAGCTAGACCGATTGGACCTAACCAGTATGATGGGGGAATACCAATCGGGGTATACCCACGAAGCGGATTCGCCAGCTGGATCGAGACGACTGAAGCCAAGCGCAGAGCGGGTCGACTCGCCCAATACGGCGACTGGCGCATGCTGGACCCAGGCGACTGGCGCCGACTGGAGGCCCAAGATGGCGACTCCAATACAAAGCCCATTCGTGCACTTGTAAACCCTAGGTGACTGCATATATAAAGCCACCAGGGGCACCCCCACGGGGTAGGCTTGGCCACAATAGATTAGATCTAGTCTCCCTCCGCCTACGGCGGCTCCCATGTAAACCAATCATGATCATATACTGGATTGACAGCAGGACGTAGCGATCCTCCACCGACGGGACGTGAACCTGGGTACATCGTGTGCCAATCTCGCTCCCGGATTCTCTTACGTCGCCTTGCTCCCTCTACGTAAGCTACCCCCAGTAGCATCTGCCATGCAATACCACGACAGTTGGCGCCCACCGTGGGGCAAACGATGCTTGGAGGGTGATAATCCGGGCGGGATCTCTCTCTATCAATGCCTACCAGATCGCATCAAGCAGACTCTAGCCAGTCACCGCCCAATCGTGATGTCCGCTTGAGAAATCTCGCATGAAAACCACACAACAGCTGAGTTTTTAATTCCATCCTGTCTTACTTTTGCTACTTCGCAATTTATTTATTTTATTTAGACTTGATGCCCTGCACGTGAGCTGTTTCCATGTACGATCCTTTGAAGAATCGAATTCCTGAAGCCAAACCGGACGAGTGCTATCTGCGTATGGCAGTAACTGCCGCTGCAGTACGATCTGATCTCGGCTCACCAAGAAATAACTAAAACAGCCATACGTCCATGGATTTCTTCTATTCAATCTAGATCTTTATAAGTGGTTACTCTATTGATTTAATTTATTATTTAATTAAGATTAGCCTAATTCTTCCTACATGGTTTTTCATGAGCATACCGCGGAGAATCAATCTATAGAGAGAAGGCGACATGCTGGTTTACATCTGCCACGGACTCGCTCCTCGCGATTCTCTAGGCTCGGCGACTCACCCGCCGCATAGTCATCATGCTTGGGGACTCTCCTGCCATGAACTCGTCATGAACGGCTCACCACATCGTCCGACTCGCTCGCCCTATATTCGCCGCGCTCGGCGACTCCCCCGCTGCAGCAACCCTGTCCGCATTTGACAGTCGGATCGAGCTGCAACCTCCACGCGATCTAAGAAGCTATATTATGCAAACTAGGCTCGATCCCAGATCGACCTAACTAATGGGTTATTTCTATCTGATCCCGTCTCCTCATGTATTCATTATTTTTCCAGTCAATTAATATTTTATTCAGATCTAATCGTATTTGTATGTTGCCTGTATGCGAGTGGTGCACACGCCTCAGCAAACGGTGTGCATTCTTGCAATTACTCGTGACCAAGATAGGGCTATGGTCCTAAATCAAAGAAGCAAGGATGTGGAGCAGTGCACATGAGCCGGATAAGCACAAGACAAAATCTCTCTCCACTCAAACTTTTGTTAATTATTATATTTATATTTATCATGTTTGCTAATCGTCTTAGCTCTGAAAATACAAGAGGGACCAGGTCGCGTCATGCAGTCCGCGGAACCGCAAAATTTAGTATCCGTTGTACGATCAACTCGCAGACTACTCGTCGCGATAGGTCGATTCTGGCCTCCTCGCTGTCACAACCGACGACAGAACCGCGACTTCATCACTACACTTGCTTCATCCTACGCGCCGACCCCGTCGAGCACATCCATCGCCGATTCTCCAAACGCGGACACGCTTAAACGCGGACTCGCTAGGCTCGGGGACTTGCCCGTTGCAGACTCGCCACGCTCGTGGATCCTCCCGCCGCGGATTCGCCACGATCGTGGACCCTCCCGCCGCGGACTCGCCATGTCCGGCGACTCGTCCATCGCGGACTCACCATGCTCCGTACCTCGCCTAAACGCGGACACGCTTAAACACGGACTCGCTAGGCTCGGGGACTCGCCCAGCGCAGACTCGCCTGCCGCGGGATCGCCATCGCGACCTCGCCCTTGCAGCCTCACCATCATTGACATCACCATAGCTTGACCTCCGTCCGCCGCGTCGACCCCGTGTCCGCCGCGTCGACTTCGCTATAGCGTGACCTCTGTCCGCCGCGTCGACCCCGTGTCCGCCGCGTCGACTTTGCCAAAGCGCGACCTCCGTCCGCCGCGTAGACCCCATGTCCGCCGCGTCGACTTCGCCAAAGCGCGACCTCCGTCCGCTGCGTAGACCCCATGTCCGCCGTGTTGACTTTGCCATAGCGCGACCTTCGTCCGCCGCGTCGACTCTGTGTCCGCCGCGTCGACTTTTTCCGGCTAAACGTCGTGCGACCCTATCCGCTACGACAAATGCGTACGTCGCGCCTGCTAAGGGACCTTCATCGTCCGAGTCGCCATAGAGGGTCGCTTGCCACGCTGCATGGACTCACCACTGGGCGTCTCTTCCCCTCGGGAAAAATCAATTTGCCTTTGTCAACCTTTGAAAGAGCGACTCGCAATGGCCAAGTAGTGCGGACGAGGACTCGCAAACCGAGCCTCGGATCGTCCACGAAAAACGCTAACCGAGAGTCATCATTGGAGTCGCCTTGCTCGACTGGCCTTCCGGGCCAAGACAAATGGTTGTGCTACACAAACAGCACAATGCCCTCCTCAACCTTAGACAGTGCGACTCGCACGGCCAAGTACTGCTGACGAGGACTCGCAAACCGAGCCTCGGATCGTCCAGGAAGAACGCCAAGTCGAGAGCCATCTTTGGAGTCGCCATGCGACTGGCCCCCCGGGCCAAGACGAGAGACTCGCTAACAAAACAGCGCAATCAACATCATCGCGGACTCGTAATCATCGTGGACTCGCCATGCTCGGGGACTCTCTCCTCGCAGACTCGCAATCATCGCGGACTCTCCATGCTCGGGGACTCGGCACTCGTCAGTCGCTCGGCCTCGCCGCTCGCCGCGCTCGGGGACTCGACGCCCGCCGATCGCTTGGCCTCGCCGCTCGCCGCGCTCGGGGACTCGGCACTCGCCGGTCGCTCGACCTCGCCGCTCGCCGCGCTCGGGGACTCGGCGCTCGCCGGTCGCTCGACCTCGTCCCTCGCCGCGCTCGGGGACTCGGCGCTCGCCGGTCGCTCGACCTCGCCATTCGCCATGCTCGGCAGCAACCACTACTATTTTCAGAATATGCATCTCTAAAGAGCCTCAAGTCGCCTCTACAAGCCAACTCGAGCCTCGGGGACTACACCTAGGCATGCTGCATGTACGCATGGTTCCGCGACCGCGGCTTCCCTCGTTGACTCGCCACCGTGGACTGGCCCTCGCGTACTCAACACGCTCAGGGACTCTCCACTACGGACTCGCCCTCGCGTACTCGACACGCTCGGGGACTCGCCACCGCGGACTCGCCCTCACGTACTCGACACGCTCGGGGACTCGCCACCGCGGACTCGCCCTCGCGCACTCAACACGCTCGGGGGGCTCGGCACTTGCCGGTCGCTCGAACTCGCCACTCGCCACGCTCGGGGACTCGGCACGCTCCACGTTCGGGGACTCGCCGGCATTGGCGGCTTCTCCGAAACCCCGTGTCTTTCGCCAACTGGCCATCACCGACTGGCTCACGCCGATCGCCTCCCGCTTCACGGTTCTTTTCTCTGTTCAGGAGCACGTCACCGATTCGCCACGACCCATCGTCAAGACTCACTGCGCCCTGCCTCAAGCCCGCGTCGAATAGACAATGCGCTCGGGGACTACTGATGGGGGAATACCAATCGGGGTATACCCACGAAGCGGATTAGCCAGCTGGATCGAGACGACTGAAGCCAAGCGCAGAGCGGGTCGACTCGCCCAATACGGCGACTGGCGCATGCTGGACCCAGGCGACTGGCGCCGACTGGAGGCCCAAGATGGCGACTCCAATACAAAGCCCATTCGTGCACTTGTAAACCCTAGGTGGCTGCATATATAAAGCCACCAGGGGCACCCCCACGGGGTAGGCTTGGCCACGATAGATTAGATCTAGTCTCCCTCCGCCTACGGCGGCTCCCATGTAAACCAATCTATGATCATATACTGGATTGACAGCAGGACGTAGCGATCCTCCACCGAGGGGACGTGAACCTGGGTACATCGTGTGCCAATCTCGCTCCCGGATTCTCTTACGTCGCCTTGCTCCCTCTACGTAAGCTACCCCCAGTAGCATCTGCCGTGCAATACCACGACACAGTACATCATGTGTTTCCTAAACCCTAGGGACGTGGAAAGGATTGTGTATTATGGGGCTTCCATGAGACTAAAATCCGTTGATGCTACTATCAGGCTTTCTACTTGGACAGCTTCTGTGGGGGCTAAGGCGGTTCTACAAAAAGCTTGGGTGAGGATAAGTAACATTCCTTTGGACAAGAGGACCGAGTCTATTGTTTTCTATGTTGGTTCACTGGTGGGGGTTTCTCTGGACCTAGATGTTTCTACTCTGCATAAGCCTGAATTTGTGAGGGTGCTCATTGGTTGTAGAGATGTTGATCTTCTTCCTGCTAAGGCTGAGGGATGCTTGGGTGACAATTTTTAGGATTTCTTCTTTGAGATTGATAAGGTTGTTGTTGTTGGTCCCCCAAAACAGTCAAGTAAGCGTCCTACTGGAGGTAACAGTGCACCTTCTCCCAAAAGGGCTAGGATGGATCAGAGTTTAACTGCAACAACCACTGATGATCTCTCTAAAGAACAGGCTTTTGGCAGTCAGACTGACTCTATCAAGCAACATGGAACTCAGGAATTTGAGGAGCCAAATCTTGATAAGGATTAGTAATCTGAAGATGATAGTACCATGGTTGGGAATGAGTTACTTATTGAATCCTTGGCCAAAGAGCATGAAGCTTCTCTTTCTGTTGATTTGCCTGATGGGTCAAACAAATGGCTGGTTCATTGCTCCTTCCCTTCTCACACCCAGGGTGTTCTGGATAACTCTCTGTCTACAAAAGATTGGCCTTCTCTCCCTGTCATCACTGATGTCTCTATTGATATGTAAACTCCTCCTAAAGAGACTCCTTCTTATACTGTGCAATCTCCTGATTCTGCTTCCATGGATGAGGCAGTGGTGATTGAAGATAATTCTGAAAGATTCAGTCAAAGGCTCCAAGCTGAAGCAAATGTGCATGTGATGGAAAAGGTGGCCAATGTTTCAAAGAAGAGGACCCTGGAAGGTAATAAGCAACTCAATCCCAATCCCTTAATTGGAAATTCTTTTGCTGTATTATCTGATAATGAGATTATGCTTAGAACTTCTATGATGGGGGTTAAAATTCCTGACATTAATTTCTCTTCCATTAATGTGCTTAGAGAATTGGAACATGCTAGGAGTGGATTACATGATAAAAATGAACCTAAATCTTGTCTTCAAAGGCTGTATAATGAAAACAATACTGGTGCCAATACTCCTTTATCCATGACTTGGGATGATTCATCTAATGTTGATGATTCTTCCTTTACTCTTATTGAGAGTAGAAAAAATAAGAGTGCTAGGAGGAAACCTAGTGTTGTGGTTTCTAGGCCCCTAACTAGAAGTCAGAAAAAGAGAATGGAGAATGTTGATATTTCTTCCTTGCATCCTGGTAGAAATATCAGAAATAGAGCTAAGCCACATAGATATAGATGAAAGGAGCCTTCTTTAATGTTAGGGGAGTGGGTAAGAAAGGTGTCTCCTCTTGTTTAAATGATATGATGGTTAGTTACTCCTTGGATTTTATTGGTACCCAAGAAACTATGAAAAAAGATTATAAAATGAGGTTTTTTAGGAAGCTTGACCCTGGGAATAAATATTTTTGGAAATAGTATCCTTCTGTTGGGAAATTTGGGGGAATTTTGTGTGGAATTAACTCTGATACTCTTGATGTTAATGCTTTTAAAATTGGCATATATGTGCTTCATTTTGTCCTTTGGGATAAAATTAAGAAATGCAATTGGGGACTCATTGTTGTATATGGAGCTGCCCATGAAGAGAACAAGGAGGATTTCTTGACTGAATTAGCTTCCTTATGTCATGGAAACCTTATGCCTTATATTGTGGGGTGACTTTAATGTGCTGAGGCATAGTGATGAGAAAAACACTTTGTTTATTAACTCCCATTCTACTGATCTTTTCAATTCTATCATTCATACTCATGGCTGAGGTAAATTTTCATGCATGGTGGTAAATATACTTGGTCCAATAAGCATGTCTCCCCTACCTTGGAGAAGCTAGATAGAGTCCTGATGTCTCCTGATTAGGAATACCTTTTCCCTTGGTTTCTGTTAGGAAGTTGGTTAGTGATATTTCTGATCATAATGCTTTACTACTTGATACTGGGTCTAATCCTATTTTAGCTAATTGCAAGAGAGAGTTTAGATTTGATGTCTCCTGGTTAAATAATGAGGAGTTCCTTCCCTCTGTTGAAAAAACTTGGAGTAAAAATGTCCAGTGCTCTGACCCCATTGATGTGCTTAACATTAAGTTGAAAAGATTCAAAAAATATTTCAAAGGTTGGGGATCCAACTTGTTTGGGCATAATAAGAAAACAAAGATGGAACTTAAAGAGGAGATGACCTCCATTGAAAACCTTGAGGAAGATAGTGAGCTCACTCCTGATGTTAGTTTGAGAAAGTTAGTTATTCTGGTTGTGTTAATGAAGCTGTATGCTGAGGAAGAATCCCAATGGTACCAAAAAGCTCATGCTAAATGGCTCCTGGAGAGTGACTCAAACACTAGTTATTTCCATAGGGTGGCTAATGGGAGGAAAAGAAAGAATTCTATTTTTTCGATTTCCAAAGATGATGTAAATATTGAAGGGACTGAGAACATTTTGAATCATGCAACTGAGTACTATAAAGATCTTTTTGGCCCTGATCATGGGAATTTGTTCCCTATAAATTTGGATATGTGGGGGCCTCATGAGAAACTTACTGCTGATCATAATAGCAAGCTATGTGAGCCTTTTTCTGAAGAGGAAGTTAAGCATGCCTTGTTCTCCATGGCTAAGAACAAAGCTCCTGGTCCTGGCAATATTCCTATTGAGTTTTATCAACATTGCTGGGACATTGTTAAAATTGATATTATGAGAATTTTTGCTGCTTTCCACGTTGGTAATCTTGATGTTAAAAGATTGAACTATGGTACTATAATTCCGCTACCAAAAATTTCTGAGGCAAATAAGGTAAGTCAATATAGACCTATGTCTCCTTAGGTGCATCTATAAGCTCATTACAAAAACACTGACGATTAGGGTGGAACCCTTGTTAGACAAGTTGATTAGTGTTAATCAAAATGCTTTTATGAAGCAAAGGAGCATAGTGGATGGAATCATGTCTCTTCATGAAGTGATGCACCATACTCATGTCAAAAAACATGTGGGGATCATTTTGAAGCTGGATTTTGAGAAAGCTTTTGATAAGGTGAATTGGGATTTTCTGGTTGGGTGTCATGAGGCAATGGTTTTTCGTTCTCCATGGAGAGATATGCTAAAACAATCATGTACAATGGTACGGTTTCTATTAAAATTAATAATACTAATGGTCCCTATTTTCAGAGTGCCAAAGGGGTAAGACAAGGAGACCCTCTGTCTTCATTCTTGTTCAACTCTGATGTTCAATGTTTAACCAAAATGGTGCTTGAGGCACAGAAAAATGGGTTGTTGTTAGGCCTAGCTCCTGATCTTATTAACAATGGTGTGGCCATTATGCAGTATGTCGATGATACGGTTTTATGTTTAACACATGACCATGAAAAAGCTTTAAATTTGAAATTGCTGCTTTATGTGTTTGAACTCATGTCTAGGCTGAAAATCAATTACCAAAAAAGTGAAGTGTTCATTATTGGAGGAGATAATGGTATTGCTGAATTTTATTCAGACATGTTTGGATGTAAGGTGGGTTTATTACCTATGAAATATCTGGGGGTTCCTGTCAGTTTTAGAGCCCTCAAAAATTTGGATTTGGATTTTGTTGATGCTAAATTTGTTGTTAAGCTTGATGCTTGGATGGGAGGTGCTGCTTCTTCTGGTGGCAGGTTGACTTTGGTGAATGCCTGCTTGTCTAGTATTCCTTCTTATGTTATGAGCCTTTTTCTCTTGAATAAAACTTTCATTGCTAAGCTGGATAAGCATAGATGTAGATTTTTTGGCATGGTAAAAAGAATAAGAAAGGCTATTATATGGTTGCTTGGAAAACAATTGTAGATCCAAAAAAAGGGTGGCCTGGGAGTTAAAGATTTGAGGAAACAGAATATTAGTCTCCTTTATAAATGGTGGTGGAAACTTGAAAAAGGTGATGGGCTTTGGCAACAACTGGTTAGAGCCAAGTACCTTAAGAAACATAGTGTTGTCATTGTGGTGGAAAAAAGTTCTGATTCTCCTTGTTGGAAAACTCTCCTAAGAATTAGGAAAAACTATTTAGCTGGAAGGAAAATTTCCTTGGGCAATGGGAATATAACTAGGTTGTGGAATGATTCTATTGAAGGAAATTTACCCTTCTCTGAGTATTTCCCTTGTTTGTTTGATATCTGTCAAGATCAAAACATTACCATCAAGAAATGTGTTGAGATGGATTTTAGGATTCCTTTTAGGAGATCCCTTAGAGGTGATATATTGGCTCAATGGGATCATATTTGTGAGGTTGTTAGATGCGGTGACCCAGCATATTACTGTATGTGTAGTACACTATAGTCGTTGACATGACATCCATAGAACACCGTTCCGTAAATATCACATCCCTCAGAGTGGTACAACAGAATCATTACGGGTCCATATTATAAACATACACACGTTATTATTATTACAATACCGAAAGTTCAAGGCTTCCAAAAGATTCAACTTACAAACCAAAATATAAGTGTTTCAGCGGAAGTTCCAAATTTAAAACTTAAACTCCAAATTGAGCTCAGCAACTTATTGCTATATAGTGTTCATGATGTTCGGCTCAAGTGGTTACTAGAACTATATTAATTATTCCGACTCCTGGAACTCTCCTTCGTAGACGATGTCGTAATCCTCCCCTTCTACGGCTCCATACAAGTTGGGATCTTCATAGAAGACCTCCTCTTGATTCTCAGATGCGTACATTGGAGTACCTTCGGGATTCTCAGAGTCTAAGCAAGGATTCAAAGGAAAGGATGAGTAACAGCGTTACCCAACAAGTTCATTATATGCAAGGTAGGAAGTTTGATGCTCCATCTACCACCTCGGACTATCAGTCTTTGGTATTATGCAATTTTCGTAAATCTTTCTTCAAAGATTGTTTTTATTATAAAAATCTATGACCATCAGCCTTCACAGGTTGACCAGAACTTTCATGGAGTTCCTTTCCTGCCGCGTTCGTAGCTCCTTCCCGGAACAGGGAGTAACAAGTTACAGTTCTTACACTCTGCAGAGGTGCGTTACTTTTCCCATGAGATATCAACTCCTTGTTGCGCAACCGGGCGTACTTTCCCGTCCACAATTCCATGATGTGGGGCCCAGTAGTTGGTCCAAGCCAATAACTGCCCTCTCCGCGACCTCATATGTCTGCATGATCCTTCGGCTAGCTCACCTTCGTTAAGCCCCTTTGGGGCAGGCTAAAACCCTGATGAGTTTCCGAAGACTCTATGACCTAGTGATGCCCGGATTAGTACCATTTACATGGACTATCTCCCTAAACACCATTCATAGATAATCTAGACACCAAAAGTGCGGGGCGTAAGGGTGCCCACCCATATGTTGGATCCACACAAGGAATCACAACGTCACGTTAAGGTCGTCTTGCCTCCATACAAGAGGAAAAGCATACAACTGACTTCTCCGTCCCATTCCAAATCTCATGGTTAACGCGTAATATACAGCGCTAGAATCACTGATGTCATGGGTTATTAATTCCTAATTGTTTATCTTTAGTGCAAGTAGAACTCCGGGTTCTATTGCTTCATTATATCATCACTTAGGATGATATCTTAGATTTAGTATCTTCAGAAAATAATGTTTTCCTTTTTCTAGAATATAGATGATAACACACAATTCGCAAATACTTTGATAAAGACTCTTCAAAGGACATGAGCAAGACATGAACTTGACTTGTGATGGCAAGGTAGTGAAGTCTGATGCTTGCACTGGACCTTGAGCTTCTATGTCTACAAAAACATCATTATTGCCCCGTAAGGACAATATTTAAAGAAGAAAAATGATTATGCAAAGTAATGTAATGCATCATTTAACTTGATATGCATTCTCCCCATTATTAATAAAATTATTTTTTAATAATAAAGGAGTTATAAATATTAATTTTTAATTTTTATAATAGAATATTGTATTCTTTTATTTTATTTTCCTTTTATTTGACTTTTATTGATTTAATAATTCTTTTAGGAATTATCACTTAAATATCAAAAATTGTTATTCAATAATTATTTAGTATTTTTCAAAAATACTACAATATTAATATATAATGAAAGTGATTTTTATTTATTTTTATCCTCTTTCAATAATTTTGTAAAATTCTATAAGGAATATATAATTACAAAATTCTTAATAAAATTTAAATGTCTAAAATTTTATATCTTAATTTATTTGGATAGTTTGATTTTTGTGAATCCAAAAATATTTTTTTATAATTTTTGGACTTTTAATTTATTTTCTAGAATTTTATTGAGTTCAGGGGCATTTTGGTCTTTTCCTATTTATTAAAACAGATTCTAAACGACTTGGGCTGACCATTTGGGATTATTGGGCCCCTGTGGCCCAATAGGGCAGGGTCAAAATCATCACCCCGAAGGGTTTTCGGCCCACCCATCCCACTCATTCAGTGCCTCCTCACTCGATCTCACCTTTCTTCTTCTTCTCTCCCGACCCCGTGGTCAGCGACGATGTCGTCGGCGATTTGCGCCGCCGTGGATCGTCCTGGCCGCCACCGTGGTGCGAGGTGAGGTTATAGACCACACACGTCCATCTGGTCCAGTTCGATTTGATTCTGGGGTCCTACCCTGGGCAGGCTAGCGCCTTCCCGAACCCTAGGGTTTGGGGAAAGTGCTGATGCCGCCACCACGGACTCTACCTTGGTGAGGTGTGGTGCCTGTGTACTGCTGTGGCCGCCGCCGTGGCTGGTGCAGGTTGCAGCGCCCTCTGGGGTGCTCCCTGTGCCGCCGCGGGTTCGTTGGCCATTCTGCTTCCTCTTCAACTCGTCAGCGAGGACCCTGGTGAGTTATGTCTTCGTGGATCCTAGTTCATCTTCTCACCTTGGATTCCTTTGTGTGTATCTAGTGGCCAGTTATAGTTTGTGCTTGTATTGCTATTAGGGTTCATCTCTGGTACTTGTAAGATGCTCCTATGATCTGCTTGTGCTGTTTAATGGGGATTTGGGGTGCCCTGCACCTCATTTCTAGTGACCACCACCATTTGATTGTGTGATGCTATTGTTGATGTGTGATTAAGGTTGGATTAAATGCTAGGGTTGCATATTATTGCCTCTGACTGGTACTCTGGTGAATTGATGTGTTTATCTATTGTCAGTATCTTGATGCTGGCAATGATCTAGTCAGTGAGAATTTACTGACTTAGTTATTGTTGTCTTGCCAGATGATACTTGTTCTGAATTTTATTTAGTAGAATCTAATGATTCTTTGATCATGAATAAATAATTAGGATATGATCCCTGTATCTAATTCCAGGGAGATGATTTGGTAGATGATTTGTAAAGGTTGGACTATTTGATTCTCTTTGTAATAAGGTCAGTGCTTATGAAACCTTCTCAAGATGGTACATAAGTAGATCTTGTTACTGACTAGGCTTAAATTCATTTCTAGGACTTGATGGATGTTGATAGATACGTTGGGAAACTTATTGTTTGACCTAGCCAATGATGCTGGTCTGAGGCTCTAGGAACTAAGCTTCTATGTTGCTGTAATTTTCCAAATTGGTTAAGACATCAAATGCTTACCAGATCTTAGATCCTAGTTGGTTAGTATATATGGTTTTGTTTGTGGCTTATAAAATCTGAGGTGCTACTCCTTCTTGGAGATGTGCCCAGATTTTGTAAGAACAAATGATAGAATATAGAGGTTACCTTTGGTATCACCAATTCCGTGAGGCTGGTCTGAGAATTTGGTGTTTTGAAAAGAGTTTGATCTTGATCTTTATGTTTAAAACCTCTAGGATAGCTTCACCCCACTTGGGTGATTATTGATAGGTTGCCTTATGCATCAGCATATATACTTTGCTTGGATAAGATAAACAGATCACATGGTTGTTTATGATGCTCACCACAAAAACTATGTTGGTGATGGCTTGATGTCCTGGTGGTGTTGCTGGTCTGATCCAGTCCTTCTCCCCTTGATGATGTTCTTGTGTCCCCTTGATGCTTGTGCTTGGCCTTAAGGAACTCTGCTCCTCCTAGCTTTGGTGAGCTTGGCCTTGCTATTCACCTGATCCTTCCCCTCCTTATGTCACCATCAGGTGATATGTGGCTTGATCTGATGTGAGATGGTGTGCGGGCTGGTGTATTTGGCGCTGGCTAAGCTAGCTGTTCTTGTGTGTGTGAGCAGTGAAGAGATGCACTAATGCCTCTCCACGGCTGTGCTGAGAAGTTTTGTGCTGCTGGGCTGTTGCTAAGGTGCTGACAGCACACACCATGCAATTTGGTGTGTGTCCTGCCTGTGTGCTTGCTGTGCAACTTGTGGATATGCTCTGAATTTTGAGAGTTACTATTATCTGATTACTTTTACTTGGCTGGTGAAACTTGTCCCTCCTTGCTGTCATTTGACTTCTGGCTTAAAATTATGGAAGATACATTCTTTCATATTGGTGAAACTTGTCCCTTTTATAAGTTTACTCCATGATGAACCTTGATCAGTGCACTTCACTGATAAGTCTGAGAGTAAAACAATTCTAATCCTAAGTTTCCTTTTCCTACTCAATTTTTGTTTATTTTGCAGGTACAGATTTGAAGATGAAGATTTTAGTTTATTTTGCAGGTTAGAATAGTCCAATGTAATCTTCTTTATTCATTTGTAATTTTAGTTTTATTGTTTTGTAATCTTTATTTTAGTATTTTTTAATAAAGATTATACTATGATCAATAAAGAAACATTATTCTTTATTTATTCATTATTGTAAAGATTGTGAATGATTTCCATAAGTTACATTTTTTGTAACTTATTTATTTAATGAAAATATAAAATGAAGATTCTTATTTTTAATTACCTTATTTATATAAAATTTGATTTATTATTGGTTAACTCTTAATTGAATCACATATTCAAACATTATTCAAAATTCTTTTGAACTACAATTCAAACACTCAAGTTGCTAAATTCAAATTCCATTTCCCCAAAACACATAAATCCACAAAGATCATATCAAAGTCTATAACAATCATCCTTCAAGACTAAACCTATTCTCAAAGCATGAAAAAAACCTTGATCACTTTAGTTTTTTATTTGGCGAAAAATTTACCCACATTTTCACAAATGGATGCATGCAACATTCCAAATTCCTAAATCTACCCTTCGTTAGTTCCTAAATGTTGGGATGTTACATTAGATCTTTACCTCTCTCTACTGAAAGTGATAATGTCTACTGTTCCTTGAATGCAAATGGGATCTTCTCAACTAAATATATGTATCTGTGGTTGGAAACGAACCTTGCTGGTTCTAGCAATAAATGGGTTTGGAAAGCTAAACTGCCCCTTAAGATCAAAATTTTCATGTGGCAGTTGTGTAGAGATGCTCTCCTCACTAGACAGAACATGCATCTAAGGAAGTGGCCTGGCTCTCCTCTCTGTTCCTTTTGCAACCAAGTGGAAACTAATGATCACCTTTTCTTTATATGTTCTGTTGCTAGAGTGGTTTGGGGGGGGGTCGTTGGATTGCCATGGGGACTAACTTGGTTCCTGATAACTTTTGGCAGGCCATGACTTGGTTCCATGCTTTTCTCCCCTATCATGAATTTTTTTATCTGGTTTTAATTGCTTCCTTGTGCTGGGCTATTTGGCTCACCCGTAACAAGGTTACTTTTGAGAATCATAAACTCCACTCCCCTAGTGAAATTTATTTTTTGCTGGTTCTTTACTTTTGTACTGGGCAGGTTTACAAAAGGAGAATGACAAGGTGAAATTGGCTCAAGGTGTGTCCCAGCTGATGCAAGTGGCGGCAAGGGTGTACGCAAGATCCACTTCCAGGGCGACCCCTATTCTGATGATCACTGGTCCTTGAAGAGTTGCTGCTGATGGAGATTACATGTCTATGCTTTTGCTTCCTGGAAAACTGTTTATGTTTCTTACTCCTATCCTTGTGTGATGGATTATCGAACTCTTTTGCGCTGGGTTTGTTGTGGTACCAAGTTTTTGCCCTACGGTGATGTCTCGATAGCGAGCGTTGACAGTAGGTTTCCTGATACTGCACCAACTCGCTTTCATTTCCCCTACCCCTTTCTTCTCGGATTGTAATAACAGACTATGACTTTGATTATTTCCATTTAATATAAATGGAAAGGGGTGAAATCCCGGTTGGAAAAATATAAACAGTAGCTATAGGGCAAAATCAGTCACCACCGACCTATGAAGCTTCTTCGGAGGAGAAACAAAGTGATTAACCAGTTCCATTGCCACGCCACGGGTCGCGCCTTGAGAATCGAGTTTGAATTGGAATTAAACCCGTATTGCTAGAAACCTAAATTTTTGCTTGGTGCACCGACTAAGTGTGTACGTGTCAACATGCTTACCTGACATCTTCTACCTCGTGGTGTCATGGCTCTGCCCCTCTCCTCTCAAGGTACAGAAAATATGAGTGTTAGAACAAATCGATGCCCTTCGACTTATCTCCTTAAGTCTTTCTCGCTCTCCTTACTTTTGTTGTGTTATTGCTAGTCTTTCACATCCCGACGAGCAGACCTTCAAAAACTCATATGTTGAGATCCCGCACTAGGAGACATGCGATAATATTTTTGAAAAGCATCTCGGCGCGTCTGTTCGCCTCTATCCTAGTGCTTCCTTGTTGTCATGCATCTACTTCCTCGGTAGGTCCGACGACCGGCAATGTCGACACCACCATGGACGACATCGATAAATCCGATGTTGTGCTGGTGACCTTTCCGGTCAATACATTTTTTTTGAACGGGAAGGAGGTCAAAGAGACCCCCGATAGCTGCATTAAAAACCTAAAGCGGTGGGTACAATTTGTAAACAGGCCCCTCAACAAAGATACACTGAAAAACAGGCCTGCTAATAGATGAAAAGAACCCTGGAAAGAAAAAGAAAAAGCAATCAAGTCCAGCTTCTTCTCCACCGCTGACGAGATTCCAATGTCGACCTCCATCGACCTGCTGTCGGGGACAAACCACTTGGCCGCGGGGAGGGAAAAAACGCCAGCAAGGATCCCGAAGAAGGGCCTCCATCTTGGAGGTTGAACATGCGCTGTCCAGGCAGCGACTTGGGTGGCCATCTTGGCCACAGATCATGGCGACAAGCATATCGACCATGTGATGTGCTCCGAGTTGCAGCAGAAGAGTGGCTAAGCTTTTAGCAACGCTGCTCCATCGATATCCCCTCCTTCCACATGCTGCCTCCGCATCCAGCAAGAGAGAACAATTCGATGAGAAGCTGCTTCGAGCCGCCAGGATCCATCGACGCTGCTCTATTAAACCAAGCTCCCCCCTCAGAGCTCCTTCCCGAGATGAGGAGGAGGAGCTGAATATGGTGCAGCGGCAACAAATCCAAAATCTACAGCACCATCTCCAGAAAGCAGAGGCCATCGCATTGTGAAGCCTCTTCCCCTCGCCTCCACGGCTGGCCGGGAGAAACTTCACCACACCACACGCCACGCGGCGACGCTTCTCCTCCTCGCCACCTCGGCCGGCCAGGAGATACATCACAGCTTCCATTCTCTTCTTCCAAAGATAGCTCCTACATGGGCGCTTATTGAAGGGGATGGTCGAATCGCAGGGCTCCTTTGTCTTCCACCTCGAAAGCTCGCCGGAGGTACCAGTCAACGATTGCCTGGCTCCGCGCCACAGCGCCAAGACAACACATCCCCACCACCGCCAGGCTACCGCCTCCAGCACGCGGTCTCTTCTTCTTCCCTCGCCGCCACGGCCGGCCGAAGAAGAAGGAGACAACGACTGCATAGCAAGAGGCCCAGCGTGGCCAAAAGCTTTATTTGTGGAGGAGCTCAAGACACCACCACTCGCCGCATGAGGCTCCACTCTCTGGAGCACAACGACAAGCAGTAGCATCAGCAGCAGACACCGATTCCAGCTCCAAGAAACCGGTGAGATCCTCCCGGCATAGCGCCAGACCACAGCACATGGCCGACTACGACTACTCCTAAAACTACTCTGCACTGCACGGCATCCCCTCCACCATCTTCGCTGGCCAACGAGGCCACCGACAAGACACGGGAGAGGAGCCGTGAACGGCCAGACGACTCTCAAAGCGGCGAGCTGCCTCTAGAATCGTGCGGGTTGTTCTGGTAGTAGATACCCAGTTCGCCGGTCAATACATATGTGATGCTTATATTTCTCCATGCACTAGTGCTTGTTCTATTTGTAGATCTGCTAGATGTTATTGCTTGGCCACATGTGTTCAGATCTTCCCAATACATATGTGATATTGATTTCGGTTATTAATCTAATTAGAAAATTGCTTTATAACCAACAGTATGACACTCCGCTTACTAATAACGATGAAGTAAGCAATGCTAGATCAATAATTCCTTGCACAGGTTCATGTCCCCACAGATGCAGATTTTGGTTCTTATTATTAAAAAAACCAATATAGGGGCTTCTCCTACCTCATTTCTTTTTTTAAAAAAATCCTTGCATAGTAATGGCCACTCAAGCGTGAAACAGACAAGACATTTGTGATTAGTTTAGAGTTCATGATCATGGGCCTCCCAACCTTGCCTTATGTGAAAAAACTATTTACCAGGACTATCTGTTTTTTCCAGCCTCATGGTCATAGGCTCCCAACCTTGCCTTATGTGAAAGATTTCGGTGGCTACCAGAACGAATAGCTTTGCAGCGCAGACTTTTAGGTTTCGCCACCCTGGCATCTGTAAACCAGCCCAAAAAGAATCTTAAAAATTATACTCCCTCCGACTCATATTAGTTGACTTGGATTTGTCAAAATTTGAATAAATCTATATACTAAATAATGTCTAGATTCATCCAAATCTAGACAAATATGAGTCAACTAATATGGGTCGGAGGGAGTAGTACCGAGTTTGAACGGCGATGATACTAGCACAGAGCGATGAAAAAACTCGGTGGCGCGAGAGACTAGTACCGCGTCGCCATCTCAACTTTTTTCTTACAAAATTCGCCATCACCTCGGTTTTAACTGTGATTCCGAAAATTGCTTGCTTCAGCAATAAGCATGTCAGAAAATGTTAATCAAAGTTATCCCATAAACAGTAACCCACACACACATGGCGAACTCAGTCGATCACCACCGACCTCTGCGACTCCAAGGCGATTTAATTAACCGGTTCCATCCAAAAAGCACTCAGCTTAATTAACTGAAAGGCTCAGAAATGTACGAATCGTCTTTGTTAAAAACCATGGACAAAATAATGCCAGATCAAATAATTTACTTACTCAGAAACGGCCACCCAGGCGTGACACACGCATTCGCCATTAGCTGGGGCGTCGGCCTCACGGAGACTTTGAGCGCCAACGGCAACGCGCCACCTGCACCCGGCACCAAATCAAGCCGTCGCTGACACGAAATGGTACCACAGCCAAATCGCTAGCTTGCTAAAGCTAGTGCTGCCTTACTTTGTTGGGGGGATCTTGTAGAGATATTCATTTTTAGATTCTTGGCCACTCATACGCAATCCAGTGGATCAACGGGTTTCTGTTTGAGACGAGCGGAGACTTGTCCTTTGGCATATTCCATGGCCTTGTTGGCCAAAACAAGAGATCTCAATCATGACAAAACTAAGAGGGATGATATATTATTTCATAAGCTATAGAGTGCACAGGCGGAAATATTTTATGAAAAAAGTAAACGGCGAAAGTGTCGGTCAGTTATAGCTCCTATACAAACGGATCATAGAAAAAAAAGTTGCAAATGAGAGCTTGGACCGATTATTTTTGGAATTCAAAATGGGGTTTTAAAACTTCAAAAGGTTCTGAAAAAAATCGACTACATGTATATACACGTGTATCCCACAAAGCTGTAAAATTTTAATATAAAATACTTCCTCCGTTTCAAAATAGATGTCACGGATTTATCAAAATTTGAATAAATTTAGACACTATTTAGGAGTATATAGATTCATGCAAATTTTGAGAAACCTGCGGCATCTATTTTAAGACGGAGGGAATACTACATTTTATTCAGGATCACACAAAATGATACCTGAGAAATTTGAGATTTGAAAATGGGTAATGTTCACCTTTCATAGATCCGCATTTTTCGTCTCTTTGGCGTAGCCTAGCAAGAAAATAAAGTATTTCGTATTAAAAATGTACACACTCATACTAGAATATATCTTTATGTACACATGTTTGTTTTAAAAAACACTTTGAAATTTCATTTTCAAAATATTCAAAAGAAATCGCCAGGGCCTGAGCTCCAAAACTTAGCACATCTGATCCTAGCTAGTATCTTATGATCATGATAATTAAAGTTTAAGCCTAAAAGTTATAAGAAATGTGATAAAATTGTAAATATATGTAGTAGAGTCGAGGTACTCCATCTGTTTCAAAATATAATATGTTTTAGGTTTATAAATAAAGTGTATCTAAACTTTTTTTAGTGTGTAGATTCACTCTAAATCTAAATGAACTTATATATTAAAAAAATTCTAGATATATTTATTTTATAAAGCTAAAACATCTTATATGTTAAAACGGAGGGAGTACCTTCTTGCCCCGCCTTCTCTCCTTCGTGTCTTTGCTCTCCGGTATCCCCAACTCCGCCTTGGATTTGGTAGCATCATGTCGAGGTACATTCTTACGCAAAAAAAAAAGTCGAGGTACATTCATGCCCTGACGAGCTTTTGGTGGCACCGCGGATCGCCATTGTTACCGAACCGTGTTTTTATGAGATTATATTCATAACAAAACACACTCCTAGCTAGCACCAACCTTGTTGTTCTCATCAGACGCTCGTGCTGTGTTGAGTGTGGCGCACATGTTTGTATTGCGTACACGTCTATCCACGTGCGCCAATGTTTGAACTGCAAACAACCATAGCGGGTTACCGGGCCGCACCGACCGCGCCCGGCATAACCGGCGCACAGCAAACACCGACGAACGCTTTGTCCTGGCTCGCACGCAAAGCGACGTCAACCCAAACCCGCCGACCCGCACCCGACGACACGGATGCCCAAAACACCCTCCCGAGTTCCCGAGAACTACGCGCCGTACCAGCCATCACTACCCCCTGCCACTGGAGGGGCAAGACCGTCCACTTCGGCGCAAATGTTTTTACTAATACCACCAGCTCGCCGCTCCTCCGCTGCTCACCTCACCGTCCCCCCTGTCTGCTTCGCATTGTTTAACGCCGCACCGCACCACCGCACCGCATCCTCCGCGCCGCCCGTGAGCGAGTGACGTCGTCGCCGCGGAGCGGACTAGCGGCGAGGCGAGGCGTGGGACTTCTTCCCCACCGGCGAGATCTCCCCGGCGGCCGGCTCGCGATGCCTGAGGCAAATGCGGGTGCGCGCGTCGGCGGCGGGGAGCAGCGGACCAAGGTGGGGGAACGACACACTCTCGCTTCCGGACCGAAAGATTTCCTTTTTCTTTCTTGTGCTTTCTCAGCGCCATGGCCATGGGTCCCTGAGCAGCCATGGGCTCTTCTCCTGCTGCTCTGCGGGCCAGCTCGTGCTCGGACAGATACGCTATCCTGGGTTGATTCTTTTGGTTAAGAGTCAAAGATGTGGGTTTTGGGAGGGGATTCGAATCGCGGAGCCGCGATATTCTGGCCCCAAAGCAGCAAAGGAGCCTGTCTCCTACCCGTTTGGCAGCCGCGATTTGCTCCCCTTCCTGCCGGGAGGACTCGCCGCGATTTCTTGCCTTGCCAGGAGATCCCGTACCATCTGCCTGAATTACCCAAAGAGACGGTTGCCGGGTCTCGCCGCGCGATTTCTTGCCAAGCTAGGAGAGATCCCTTCCTATCCGAATTATTGCTATCCAAATAAATATCCGCTCTGACTTTCCTCCAGGCATTCAATTGCTGGAAATTCGCGTTCAACGCGGCTCTTAATCTCCCGAGATAGCGCCGAAATTGCTGCCTACTTTGGTAGTAGTAGTAGAAGACGATGCGGATTCGTATTAATTGGCAAATTTGAGGGGGTATTGGATTCGGCGACCGCGCACGGAGTTATATCCATACCAAATCAAGGTCGGCCGTAGGTTCTTTCCTTTTAGACGGACCCGAGCTGTGCATATATAATCCCCTCCAATCCATGGCCACCAGAGGCACATAGCCTTTTCCGCAGGAGGAGGAGGAGGCAAGCCGAAAGCTTTGGCGATTTTTGGGTGAGTAGATAGAGTACGGACCAGGGACTCCATACTGTTTCGTCGGTTTAGTCTAGTTTCTTACACGAAAGCTTCTGCAGTGCGTCTCTGAATCTGCAGTTGCTTCTTTGCCATTTTTAGGGGAAAAAAGGTCGACGCAGACGGCTGCTTTTTTAGGGGAATCTCATCCCCATGGCTGTTCTTTGTTCTCTCTTCTCTAGATTTAATGTGGTATGCCTCTTTCTGTCGGTGCAACTATCATTAGCACTTCAAATTTGTAGTCTCTAGTTAACTATTCGGTGTAAGTATTATCCGCAGCAGCTTCGGTTGAATCTCTGCCTTTTCTCCCATGTCATATGTATGCCATCGCCTGATTTGGTGGATATCCTTGTGTGTCGCGAGACAGAATCTATATCATGTGCACAGTTTGCTAACTTCTCCCACCAAATTTTCCATCTCCAGAGCTCAGACGAGATGGGTTTCTTCAGCGAGTACGGCGACGCCAGCAGGTACAAGATCCAGGAGATCATCGGCAAAGGGAGCTACGGGGTCGTGTGCTCGGCCATCGACCAGCACACCGGAGACAAGGTGGCGATCAAGAAGATATCCAACATCTTCGAGCACCTGTCGGACGCCGCCAGGATCCTCCGCGAGATCAAGCTGCTCCGGCTCCTCAGGCACCCCGACATCGTCCAGATCAAGCACATCATGCTGCCGCCGTCGAGGAGGGACTTCAGGGACATCTACGTGGTCTTTGAGCTCATGGACACGGACCTCCACCAGGTCATCAAGGCTAATGATGACTTGACAAAGGAGCACTACCAGTTTTTTCTCTACCAGATGCTTCGTGCCTTGAAGTTTATCCATACTGGTAAGGATCTTTGGAGATTCTGCTTTTCCCCCTGAAAAGGTCTACAACTTCTATTTATAGCGTAGTGCCACAGTGATACTTTTCAATGTGAGTATTGCCGGTTTAGCTATGTTCTGATGATTTGATTATGGTCCTGCAGCTAATGTTTATCATCGCGATCTGAAGCCGAAAAATATATTAGCAAATGCTAACTGCAAACTCAAGATATGTGATTTTGGATTAGCAAGAGTTGCATTCAATGACACCCCTACAACAGTTTTCTGGACGGTATGATACTTCTACAGCTTACTAGAGTCAATCCACAGTACTTGAATTTTACTTACTAACTCTATTTGACGAGTTGGATATCATGCTGCGTTCTGTACCAAAGAACTCTACCTGCAACTTAAATCTCACCGTCTTCTCCAACATGAATTGCAGGACTATGTTGCCACTAGATGGTACAGAGCTCCCGAGCTATGTGGTTCTTTCTTTACTAAGGTAATTAGTAATTTCCTCTTCCTGTGGTTTTGTTCATTCAGTATCTTTTACGCTACTTTGCCATTCTATAGGGATGCATAGCCTAAGTTCCTAGGTTGTTAGTAGTGGATTTTGATCCAGAAATCCACTTTGGCTCATAGGACTAGAATGCTCCCATTGTGAAAAAAACGCATTTTAAAATGTAAACAAAATAAAAAAAGGGTGTACATCCACATATTCTAGGCATGCATATATAGTTCATGGAAAGAAAAACCTTTTTCGCAACCTGTAAAAAGACGCATACATGTACATTCTCAAAAAAGAAAATATTTTTTGAAACTTTTTAAAACACCGTCTCCGTTTTGATCCTTATTTTGTTTTCTGGCACTAAGTTCATCTACAAGTTCCTCCTGTCAAATCTGCATCTGTTTTTTTTTGCCTTTTTAGTTTTTATTATGTTAATTTGGTGATACTAAGTTGACTCCTTCAATGCAGTATTCACCGGCTATTGATACATGGAGTATTGGTTGCATTTTTGCGGAGGTTTTGACAGGAAAGCCTTTGTTTCCTGGTAAAAATGTAGTTCACCAGCTAGATTTGATGACTGATCTCCTAGGCTCACCATCAATGGAGACAATTTCTCGGGTATGATTTACAGTTTGTGGAAATTTTCCACGTCGAGTATCAAGCTTAATTTGTTCCAATTCTCAAATGTTTTCATTCCTTTGATCCCTGCAGATTCGAAATGAGAAGGCAAGGAGGTATCTGAGCAGCATGAGGAGGAAACAGCCGGTACCTTTTTCACAAAAATTCCCCAATGCAGATCCTTCAGCACTGAAACTCTTACAAAGGCTTCTAGCCTTTGATCCTAAGGATCGACCGACTGCTGAAGAGGTAGGCATGTCCTAATGAAGCATAAATTCCATGCTAGCATTTTGTGCCGTTATTTGTTTTACTTCAAAAGTTATGTTCATGGTTATGTTCTTCTAACAAGTGTTCTATGCATAATCAGGCACTGGCTGATCCTTATTTTAAAGGTCTTGCGAAGCTGGAGAGAGAACCATCATGTGAACCAATTTCAAAAATGGAGTTTGAGTTTGAACGGAGAAAGTTTACGAAAGAAGACATCAAGGAACTTATATTTAGGGAGATACTGGAGTACCACCCTCAACTTCTAAAGAGTTACGTCAGTGGCTCCGAAAAAACGAGCTTTCTATATCCTAGGTTTGCACTTTGACATATCTTGTAGCTCTTGTCTCTCAATTATTTTATGTACATGGTAATATTTCGCAACTTATGCTCTCTTGATTTTTGAATTATGCAGTGCTGTTGACAATTTCCGGAGGCAATTTGCTAACTTAGAGGAAGATGGAGGAAAGAGCGTGGCAGCCGAGAGGAAGCATGTTTCTCTACCGAGGTAACTTTCATTATTACATTTATCCTGAATGATTTTGGGGTGTCAGATTCCAGAAGTTGTGTTGGAGTTTCAGAATTGACCTTTGATTGACTATTTGCAGGACTACAACAGTTCACTCTACCCCAATTGCTCCAACAAATGGCCTGACCTCCCAAGTTCCTCAAAGGATTCCAACAGGTAACTTAACTGGGTGGTGTGCGTTTTTCGTTTTAATTTCAAAGAGCATCAACCTAATATATTTCATCTTTGCCACTCTCGCAGCTAGACCAGGAAGAGTGATTGCCTCACTGGTCGAGAATGAAAGTGTCGCTGATCGACACATTGGACGAAGAGTGGTGAGGGATCCAGTGGTTCCTCCAGCAGCTCCCAGCTACCAACTGAAGTCATACTTCGCCGAGAGACAGCATCAACAGGAGCTTGAGAAGGACCGCATGCGCTACAGGCCATCGCATCATTTCAGAGATGCCAAGGTTGCGCCCGAGATGGCTCCAGACATCCGACCTTCGCCTTACTACATTCCACCGTTCAATGGCATCACAGCGGTCGAAGGTGGTTACAGCAAGGTTACTGCAGCTACAAGGATGTACTAGAGTAATGGCCAGGCAAGCTCGCCGTGCTTGCCATTGGTGAGCGTGAGAGAATGAGCTAGAGAATGGTTATAATGGTTGCCGTTCCAGGCAGAAATTCCGAGCACTGACCAGATGGTGCAAGCCATGGATGCCAGGGAAGAACTTGCATCTGCGAAAATGGCTAGCGTTGCCACGTCCATTGCTGTAGTTATTGCCGTCTCTTGTGTTCTTTCTGCTACAAGGGAAGAAGGGTGGTAGAGCAGGGTGGTTTTTCTCCTCTTTTTTTAGTTAGGAGTTAGGACACAGTGGCTCTTTTTGTATATATCACAACACTTGATTTTCTGTTCTGCTGCTTGAAGCTGATCCTTGTGTTAATAGATTCAAAGAATACCCCCAGAGGTGAAGCACCTCTGTTCAAGAGGAATTTTAAGTTTTTGAGTTTCTTTTCTGCATACCTGTGCGGTATCCCCATTGTTTAACTCTTCAGTCTGGCAGCTATGAACTTAAAATGTAGCCCCTCCGTTCATAAAATGTCTTAGTATTTAGTAACAGACTGATACTAAATATTTTTCTACACCAGACCAAAGGTCTCCTTAGATTTCCTCCCCTCTGCCGACATTTTTTCGATAAAAAGAGCTTTGTTTACTCAAACGTCAAATCAAGGCTTTGTTATGCATAGGCCGAGTGTGTCTCTGCCAGCGTTTAGCTGGATTATTATCAACTGCGAAAAACGATAGGAGTGCAGGATAGGAACAGAGAATTATCACACATATGTAGTAGTACTTGGCTCTTGCTATATACAATTCTACAGTACATTAGCTAAAAAAAGAAACAGTCAGCATTCACTAACCACTACTCAACAATCTCCATGACGCACAGCTTGTCAGGAGAGCAAGAATCCAAAACACTTGTAACATCTGCACTCAACCGGTGAGAGTTTGCCGCCTCCGGCTGGACAGTGACCCACTGGCCTTCGACACTCTTGACATGCTCATGCTGCTCAGGGTGTGCAGAGAAGCTGACCTTGGTGACATCTCTGCACATCTTGTTCAAGTGGTCGATGGAAAGAATCAAATCGAAACCATCTTCTGTCTTGTCGCTGGTCTTGCGGAGCTTGATGCCGACATTTGCGTTGCGGGAACTTGCTGCCCCAAGGAGCAAAGGGTGCCCCAGGACTAGTCTGTCAGACAAGCTGCATACCTGTCGGAAAGTAAAGTTCATCTCAGCTACCAGTTTGTAATTCGTTTTGAAGAAAGAAAGATGACAGTTCTTGGGAAGATACAAGTCATGAAAGGAGATTGATGTTGTCATCTTTAGATCTCCGATCTTTAAGCTCATATTTTCAAATCCCGGGAGATTTATAATACTGGCATGCTTCTCATTGATGTTGTTTTAGCAGGCTAAGTGTTCAGGTGCAGATTGCAGAGCAAGACGAGCTTGCGTTATTGGATGTAGCCAGAAGTTTCAAGGGGGCATTTAATATTTTATACAACAAATCACAAGTAAATAAGTGAGGAGAAACATCAAACATATCGCACGTGGTCATACCTGTATATACTCTATGCCCATTAAATTCAATGCATCCAAAATTTTATTCGATGATAGTGAGCTGAAAATCGACCCAGTTCCAGCTGGCATTTGAAGTATCTCCCATGGGGACTTCAGCAGAATTTTTTTGCTCTTTATCTCGGAGGCTAGACTGACAACTGGAAGATTCATCTCTTCGAGGACCCATACCTGCAAATCGATTGCATTGAATATTATGGAAAAAATGAATTTGACCATATTGAGATCTCATGCTAGAAAAAAATAGAAATTAGTGCTGGTGACAAAGGATTTCTATATTAACTGGACATAACAGATTAACAGGTATTTCCCCACTTTTGCCACCTGACTCTTACGACACTGATAATCAAATATCAAGATGTGGACACACTACTGTGGATCCGTATAAAGGAACAAGGATACTAACATTGCAATCAAAAAACTGGATATACAAGGAATTCACATGACAACTGCAGTAAAAAAAAGCAAGAATCAAGCATAGCACATTACATGTAGAATTGTATTGATGTACATGTGCCGGTAAACTTGCATAGTCAAGAACAAATTTCAGGTCATCCATACCCTTCAAAACCCAGTATTAAAGTAACTGCTTCCCTGGGATTGACTATGTTCAGTGTGAAAAGTACAAGAACATGAATGTGAGGTGTGGGAAGTTGAGTGTGGACACTAATGAAATTACCAAATTAATACATGAAAATGAATAGTCATACCCTCTGACCCCTTTTTAGAACATAGATCACCAACATAAGCTTGTAGTAAGACAGTGCACTGTACCTTCTGAGTGTCAAAACCAAAATAGTCATTCTCTACCAAGTAGTTCTTAATTGAATCCACTTGACCGGCTGGAGATACAATAACAAAAGGGAGAGAGATATGATATTCTTCACCCTACATCAAGAAGTGGACAAGATTTGAGTCATTTGACCACATATTAGTCGTTTTTTTGTAGGTGGAACTAACATGACGAATTTTAACAGTACACATATAGCAAACAAGCAGCAACCAGCTGATATCCACTGTAAAATTTAATCTTAGTATATTGATTAGCAGTTTGAATGATACATACAACCACCAAAGTATATTCATGAGTCATGAAATGAGCTGCCCAATTAGATCATGACATGACATTCCAAAAATAGACAATCACGGCACAAAGACTACGGCAATGAAGGACGTTGGGTCAAACTTGAACATATAGTAAGTAGTTCTCGGCTTTTTCCTACATTTATTATGTTGTTCATGCAATTTCAGGCAACATATGAAACAATCAAAAACTATATCATCTGTCCATATGGAAGAAGGTCATAGCATATTTAATGAACATTCATAATAAATTATGGTAAAGGTGAGTTTCATTGGTGCCAATATATCCAGCTCCAATACAGAACCATGAAGCGACCATCCACAAAAAATGTGTACCTTCATAAACTCACTAAACGAACTAAGCAATCTCTGAAGCTCTATAATATCAGAGTCAGAGCCATTTGTAACAAGTATGATTGCTGCTTTGGACTTTTGAAGGATCTCAAGACCTTTGCTGAATTCATTACTGAATAAATAATTCCCTTTCTCTTCATGGCTCATGAGGGTCTCGCAAGGTATCCTCATCACATTTTTTCTTGATGAAGAGGAATTAGCAACCAGATTCTTTAACATGCTGAAAAAGACGATGTTTCAAAGAGTAAGCTGCAAGCTGGATCAAAACTCATGACAAATCACAAAGGACTATTGCTTTACCAAGACAACACAAAATTGATATTATTACACATGGAAATAGGTAGCGACCCAAGGGCAGCTACACATAGCAATCTAGCCATTATATCATAAATAGAGAGAACACAGTGTAAACTTATGTGCACGAAAGCTGCAAATGGAAGATAATAATGACGTTATGTAGACCACCGTGCCACAAAATTTTCACGAAAGCTATGGTCCACCGCAGGCGCCATGCATGACCACCGCGCCACAAAATTTTCACAAAAGCTATGGTTCCACCGCGGTAACTGTGTCAAAATTCTCTTGTTTCCATCGCGACCGTGGCCGTGCTGCGAGACGCGCTTAGTGTGCTGTTTTCTCCCGGGCGACCTTGCGCACAGCTAGTCCTCCTACTCCCAATACTTGCACTTCTGCAACGAATTTTTCCAGATTCCATTGGGTATTTTGTGCGCTAAGACCGGAAAGCGCTGCCCCTATTTATATAGAAAAGGACTCGCGTGATGGCGCGGGAAAAATGGAAAAGCAAATGCCAAGCATGGCCACCGAAGCAGAAAATTATTCAGCATTTAGAAAAACATGGGACAGCTCATGGCATGCACTGTTGATCTCCAAGATTAAAAGAGCATGGCCCGCAGGCGCCATGCATGACCACCGCGCCACAAAATTTTCACAAAAACTATGGTTCCGCCATCTACAAGGTGTGGAAACAACATTTGCCCTACTTAACGGCCTCGGGTCACATCTCCGGTGCATGGTGCAAATGATCTCGAGATCCTACGACTCATACCATATGTGTAGCTATCCCACATGGTAGCAAATCCGCGCTCTATTACACATAAGGAGCATTCATGAACTGTAAACATATATGTATATAAAATATTTAGTGATATGGGAGCAATCAGGTTCTGTTGAAAATATTTTTTTCAGCATAGAGAATAACAGGAATCCACAATTCATACCTGTCAATTTGCTTGCTGACACTATTCATTGCATGTTTGAATAACTGAAATTCAATGCTCCCAATCTGTTCTGCAAGTGAATCCTTTTCGAGCTTGTCCCCTGATGCCAAACCTTCCAAAATATGGCCCTGATCCATTTCATTTAGTACTTTTTTCGCTGCAGTTATGCGACGCTGTAGCTTCTTCTTTTCCTTCCAATCCTGCAACAAATTTTAAATTAGTCATGCTTCATTTGTAAGGACACAACACAAAATAACAACTGGATCATATCACTGCATAGAATCTAAAGCATGACATTTGAACATATCAGATGCATCTACGCCATCTGCAATAGTTACGAAAGTTTCTCCTGCTATCAACATTATGTCTCTTTAAACCTGACACTTTCTTTACTTTAAGTGCAAGTTACGTTCCATATTAGGGATCATGGAATGCAAGAAAAGGATGACGCGAACCTAACCATCGCACGCCTTTCTTTCTTTGATTTCTCAGGACGTGTGTTGATCTCGAGAAGCCCCTTTGGTGGTGTAATCCACATCTCTCTTCTCTCCATATCAACATCAGGCACAATATCTTGAGCAAATGGAATCCACACGTGCTCACGGGATGGAGTTGAATCCAGATTCTCTGAACTTGGCTGAACAGCATTGTTGGCAGAGCCAACCATAACCTGGAGAAGATCACCACCTCCAAAATTGAAGACCTGAGCAACTGTTCCAACAAGCTTGCCCGTGTCCTATGAAGGAAAATAGAAAGTAACTTTGATTATCAAATTTGTGATGAGAAACTCACATGGAGAAAACAGGCAGCAGAATGTGTCAATGCATGTGTACATTTAGATGGTGATGTTTACTTTTAGTGGGTAAAAAAGAATAATTTGGCTAGGTAAAAATGAGTAGTTCCAGTAATACCAAGAAAATAGCAAACTGCTATAACCTTTTTTTATAGGACAAAGTATATGATACTGGTGTTTAATGTCACTTAATCTGAAGTATCATTAACAAGATGACATAAGAATGCCATAAGTAAATATCAACTGTATTTCGGTTCTGCGTAGCATCAAACAGTAACAACGTAGATACAGCTGTGCTTTGCCACATTGCTCATGTCATGGTTTCACTTTTTGTTGTTGAAATCAACACGATGAAACACTAGGAACTTATGGGGTGAAAACTGAAAACATCAACGAAGGAATATATATGTACCTTGACAATGACACTCATGCCAACGAGATCGAGCGAATAGATTTCATCCTCCTCTATTTCTGGCCTATCCTCAGCTTTCACGAGTACGGCTGAACCAACTATTTGCCTGGCCTAAGAATGTTATGAAATGAAGTGCATCAGAAGCTAAATCATATGGCAACTCATACCGTAACTAGGTTATCTATAAATGCTATGCTTCAGTCGAGTGTTCAGACACATGGACTCAGAGATAACAAGTGACTCCACAGGAGTGCAGAACAAACAGACCTCGTCCAGGGAATCGACACCGTCGAAGCGCACGATCCAACCCTTCTTCCCCGTGTGGGCTTTTCCTCGAACAAGCTCGAACTCCCTGACCTGCATCTTCCCGGCAGCGCGAGCCCTCAGCCACCGCTTCCCCGGCTGTCGGCGGCGTCGCGGGAACAAACAGACGAGAAATGTGAAATTCCACCACCAATTCCACCGACGGGTGGGTGTAGAGCGAGGGAGGAGAGAAAGAGTACCGTGGCGAAGCGGAGCTCGGGGAAGTCGGTGCGGGGCGAGACGAGGACGTCGCCGCGCACCCCGTGCGCGCCGCTCACGTATCCCACCTCCACCATGTCATCCTCCCCCACAAGCTCCTCCTCTTCATAATCCTCGTATTCCTCCTCCTCCTCCTCCTCGTCATCCTCGTGCTCGTGCTGCGCGTGGCTGGGGCTGGAGAGCAAGGCGGCAGCGGGGCGGGCCGGCGCGAGGGAGAAGCGGCGGGGAGGGAGGCGGGATAAGGGAGCGGGGAAGCGGAGGTACGGGGAAGGGTGGAGCGGGAGCGAGAGGGAGACCGGCGCGGAGGTGGAGGCGGAGGCGGGAGACGCCATTGGCAGCGAGCGGAGCTGCCGGTCGGAGACGAGCAAGAGGATAGAGGGGAGAAGGGAAGGTGGTTCGTCCGGGGACCGGGGGTTTAGCTGCAGCCCGTAGGCTGAACTCTCCATTGGGCCGTATCCCGCGAGCTACTACTGGGCCTTGGTGTGTATGGGGTTTTAGCTTACCAAAAAATGCCACGGGGTTTCAGCTGTACGCCTGTACCAAGAAAAAAATATGGGTTTTAGCTCTATCATCATCAAATAAAAGGTATGGAGGTTTTAGCCATGTTTAAAAGAATTCCTGTTTTTGTTGGAAGATCTTTGACAACATGTGAAATGACTATTGGTCAAATGTATGTTGGTTCTCAAATAGGCTCTTGTCGACACGAGCAAGGCCAGCCAAAATTTTCAATGGGTTCATGATCATACATGATGTTGATCCAACGCCATTTTTTTATTAGAAGCAACTTACAGATTCACCAAAATTATTTGTCGGCAGCTAACCCCAACTCTATAATGCCAGCTCCGCCCTGCTTGTCGAGATCCCCATAAGCTAACATAAATATAGAAATTGGCATGCCTCCCTTAATTTCTTAGCTATAATTTCATATAGATTAAATTTATCCCCATAGGTGCAAAAATGAGCATCTGATGTATTTTATTGTTCAGTTCATGTTCGCATAACTGCTATGTACACATTTTTTCTAGCAATGTTCTCATTGTAACATCTGCCACTTTTTTCTTGCTCATTTTATGTGGTAAATTTGCCAATGCTATTTCAGACATACAACAACACCCTAGGTACAAATGAGCATACATAATTATTCTGGGGTTCATGATCGATGTGATATATCACACCTATACCCTATGCATGTATAGCTATTCACGTTGCTTACTAATTACTATAGTGTTTCCTTACAAAAGGTATTTAGGCATCATCTGTTTTGTTTACTAACTCCCACATGGGGTTGGTGATCCGTACTCTCAATGAGCGGACAAAAGAACGTGATACCCTGCCATGCATAAGATTCACAAATAAACATTGTATGAATATGGTTCTCATCACGGGGAATATAGTCTCGACCGTAGACTTGCAAAATTAGTGCGTAGATTTGGAGCTGGAGGGGGACTAGCATAGAGCTCTAATTTGCTTTGCAATGTCAAGGAGGATCATGGTCCCCCTCCCCGACCCAAAGAAAAGCTTGAAGAATTATATGTGTTGGATTATTTAAGTAATTATGTTGAGTTGTTATTAGGAGAAGAGTAGTGAATCTTGTAGATTGTAAATACTCAGGGACTAAACTATAAAGTAGCTAGGTTCTTTAGAGTTCTCGGAAGGGGGTAGGAGGATAAGAAGGGAAGCTCCCAAAAAATGTAAAGAAGATTACTCCTACCATTGGCACGAATGAAAACTGAAAATTTCCAGAAAATCTTGGTAGTTTCATTTCTATCTCGAACATGGTATCACGACACTTTGGAGTAAATTTCTCATGATTTGGAACTATGTTGCTACCGCTGCACTAGGCACCGTCGGTGTACTGCGCCGTTGCTAGGGAGTATAAGAAAGGGGAGGAAGACTCTATCCAAGGTAGTCACTTGCCTCTTTCTGAAGGTTGCAACGCCAAATTCAGTTTTCATCGTTTGTGGGAATTTGTTGGAGAAGAGCTAGGCCTATGATTGAGGATCCTTTGTGATCTCTGGGATTTGTTCTTTGGTCGGATTGTATTCTATGCAATCCGTTTGTTGTATTGTTTCAATCAGCAGTCATGGCAGATAAGGATATTAGTGTTTAGAAATTGTGTGAAGCTATGCAATGGATGCTGGTGCACCTAATGGAGCAATCACAATCAATGTCTAGTGGTACTTCTATTAGCTTGAAGATTATGTTAGAGCCAAATCCCATTAAGTTTTCTGGTCCAGGGGACTATTTCAGTTGGGCTATAAATTCTTCTCTTATTTTAGGAGCACATAGACTACAGAAATATCTAAAAGAGAAAGAGGAGAGATCAAGTGATGGCGCAGACAATGAGCAGTGGAAACAAAATCAATAACGCATGATGGTTTGGCTCTTGATCTGCATGGAAAAAAATGTCCAAGAACAAGAGGAAATCTCCAAATTGCAACTGATATATGGAAGGATATAGAGAAGCAATTTTAAGGAAAGTCAAATATGATGCAGTTTTGCAGAATACTATATGAGTTGAGACACATTAAAAAAGATGAAAAATCAGTGTCTGAATATGTTAGGGAACTAAAAAAGTTGTACAAGGATGTAGAGTTCTTCACGCCATTTAAAACACATTCCAAGAGATTTGTCACTTCTTAGAGTGTGGTTTGAGCCGATACTTGTGTAGATATTTTTGGATGGTTTGAATCCAGAAATTCATATTTGAGCTGAATTAAAATAGGGAGCACCTACATGGCCTACGCTAGATTTTGCAACTTGTTGTAAGGATAAGTTAGTATGTGACATGTGTGAACTAGCAAAAGACACACGAGCCACTTATCCCAGTAGTAATGAAAGAAGTTGAGATCCTTTTGAGGTTGTCCACTCAGATGTTTAGGGTCCCACTACTGTAACCTCTTTATTAAGAGAACACTGGTTTGTAACTTTTATTGATGGTTTAGTCATTATACTTGGTTGTATGTTCTTAAACAAAAGTGTGACGTGTTGCTTGCATTTAAAGATTTCTAAGCTTTGGTAAGTAATCAATATAATGCAAAAGTCAAAGCATGTACTTTGTTCTAATGGCCGGCCCTTGGGTGGACTGGCGGGACAGCCGCCCCGGGCCCAAAAAAAATTAGAGGCCCAAAAAATATAAACCTAGTATACATATAAAAATATTTTTTATTGGGCTTGTGGGCAACGCTCGACTCCCGGTGGTCAGTCCTAGACATTGATCGATACATCGATCGCCTTGTTCGCTTCCCGAGTCTCAGGAAACTGCTCGCTAGCGCGCGAGTGTTTTCTAGTACGGTTTCGCTAAAGAAAATCGGTAGTGGGCCAGGCATGTTTAGAGCATGTAGGCTTGGGTGTTGCCGGGCTATCGATCCCCGCATCCACTCTAAAAGGTGTCGGCATACCGATCAGAGACATACGGGATGGGTTCTTTTCAACAAATCAACGCATGTCTCTTTCCATTTTTTATTTTTCTTACATAAGTTCCATTACATATTTTCTTTCTGTTTCATTCCTTTTCATCATTTTTCCTTTTTTTTCTTTGGTATATTTCTTTCACGCCTTTTCCTTTCAATTTTATTTTTTCTTTACCTTCTATCATGTTTAAATTAGATTTATATTTTTATGACTTTGTTCCTCATGTATCTAAACATTGTTTATGCTTATTCTAATTTTTTTATCTCTTGTGATTTTTCTTCTAGACTAAAATTGTGTTTCAGTCGTAATCGTGATTGTTTTCTCATGTTTTTAAACTTTTTCCTGTTTAAGTTTCATTGTAATTTCCGGACTTTGCTTCTAGAAATTTTCGGAGGAAATTTTAAGGTATGAAAAAAAATTATTTCTATATGAATATTATAGTTGGAGTATACTTATAATATTTATTTTTCATCATCTTATATATGAAAAAAAATATAATAAGGGGCCCAAAATTTTAGTTTGCTCTGAGCCCCGAAATCTCAGGACCGGCCCTGTTGTTCTGATAATGGTACAAAGTATGTTAACAAAGACTTTGATTATTTTCTATCATCCAACGGCATTATACATCAAACTACTTGTGTGGACACTGGAACATAGAATGGAGTACCAGAGAGAAAAAAAATAGACATCTACTATAAGTGGCTCGATATATTATGTTTGAAATGAATGTCTCAAATTTATTTGGGGAGAATCTATTAAAAGAACGGCTTATCTAATAAATCACATGCCAACTATGATTTTGAATTATCGTGCCACCAAAAGGTGTTTGGTTATACATGTTTTTGTCATGATTACAGGAACTCTGTTGCTAAACTTGATCCTCGGTCTATCAAGTGTATTTTTGTTGGATATTCTCCTACTCAGAAGGGCTATGATTGTTAGAGTCCTACTGAAATCTGTTTCTTTGTTAGTATAGATGTTATCCTTCGAGAAAAGGAGCCTTATTATATCTCATCCAACAACATTACTTAGGATATTCATAATAAGGGGGAGAAAGTCGACGAAGAACCACTTCGTGCTGATCAGGTCTTGATTCCTTTGATAGATATTACTGAGACTGAACTGAAAGTGGAAGAAGAGAAGAATGCAAATATCAATGATGAAAACAAGGACTCAACTATTCAGGAAGAATGTGCAACCACAATAAGAGGTTGAAGTGACAAAAGGAGGTACTGAGCATACTCCTAGTACTTCTACTCAAACCGATCCTATATTGCGAGATGATTCTGTTGGTGATACAATAGGAGAAAGAATATAAAATATGGTAATAGAACCAAACACTCCATTAGTTAGTTATCCTATTGCTTTACGAAATCAGTAAGACATAATGATATACTAGCATGTATTAAAGATTGCATTGGCTATAAACATGATCTTGCAAAATTTTATCTTATGAAAGCCGTAGTTCATCATTCAAGGGCTTCCTCACTTCTCTCGAGTCTACATCCCTACCAAAATATTGGAGAGATGTTGTACAATATCCCCAAGTGTAAGGATACAATGATGGAGGAAATGAAATCCTTGGAAAAGAATGGTACATGGAAGCTAGTTGACCCTCCCTCATTGAAAGGAACCTGTAGGCTATAAGTGGATATTTACAATCAAGCGAAATCCAAATGAAAGAGTGGAACGATATAACGCCCGTTTAGTGGCGAAAGGTTATACACAAACATATGGAATTGAATATGAAAAAACTTTTGCACCTATGGCCAAGATGTATTCGGTAAGAACTTTAGTTTTTTGTGCCTCTAACCTTGGTTGGGTTCTTCATAAACTTAATGTAAAGAATAAATATCTTTATAGGGATATATAAGAAGAAATTTACATGCATATACCACCCGGTTTTGAAACTTGTCAAGCTGAAGGCAAAGTCTTAAGACTATAGTGTTCCCTATATGGTCTTAAGCAATCAGTACAAACCTGGTTTGATAGATTCACGAGAGATGTAATTCAAATGGGCTACAAGAATAGTAATGCAGACCATACTCGGTCTTGCAAATGTCATGAGGTAAAACTAACCATAGTAATAGTTTATGTTGATGAAACTGTTGTTAGAGGGGATTATGAGAAGGGAATCAAATATCTGAAGGACCAGAAAACTTCCTCGAGAATTTTAAGTCAAGGATCTTGGGAAAATACGATATTTCCTTGGAATTGAAGTTTATAGAAGCCCAAAAGGTATTTACCAGGGAATATGCCCTAAAACTTATAAAATAAATTGCATTAATGGATGTCAACCAGTTTGTACACGAATTGAGCAAAATAACCGTCTTATGAGTGGAGTTGTATCACATGTAGATCGAGAGCATTATCAAAGACTTGTCGGGAAGTTCATTTATCTCCCGCATACTCGACCTGATATTGCATTCTTTTTTAGTTTTATTAGTACATTTATGCATGATCCTAGAACACGTCATATGGATGTCGCAATTAGAATTATTAGATATCATAAAGGGTGCCTAGGTCAAGGTCTCTTAAATTCATCTAATGGAAATATACAAGTGGAATGTTAGACGAATGTAGATTAGGCTGGTGCTTTATATGATATGTGATCGACATCTAGTTATTGTGATATTGTTGGAGGAATTTCAGTAACATGGTGTGGTAAAAAATCAAAGCATTGTAGTTTAGGTCTATGTCGCATGGAGTATGTAAAGTGTTTTGGTTGAGAATCCTTTTGGTGGAGCTATGATGGCTTGAATCAAAACCTTTGAGGCTATAGTGTGATAATAAAGCATCACTTGACATTGCAAATAATCATGTCCAACATGATCGAACAAAGCATATTGAAATTGATAGACATCAAGGAGAAGATGGATCGATGAATTATCTACACTCCCTATGTCAGTTCATCAAATCAACTTGCAGATATTTTGACTAAAGGTTTACCTGATAATTTATTTTCTGTACTATGTAACAAGATGGGGTTATATGATGCATTTGCCCCATCTTGAGAGGGGAGGGTGTTCAGTTGTTAGGAGAAGAGTAGTGAATTTTGTAGATCTGTAAGGTTAATAGTCTGTTGCCAAGGGGATAGCCGCCCCTAGGTAGATGTCGTCCAGCCCGCGTCTTTGAGATATGTGCCAAACCATTTTAAGAAGGATAGTTGCTTAATTCTATTAAAATGGATCGAGGGCGACAGTTAAATGGTAACGAGTATTGAGACAAGAGCATATGGACAAAATTTTCCTACCAACACATAGTCTCCTTTGTATTCGTGTATTTTGTTTGGTTGTTTACCACCATGAACATGTGCAAACTCAGGCCCTTGCAGTGGCAACAACTATGGTTGATAATTTCTCCAAAAAAAACACAGCTACCGTTGGTACATGACCAACCACCTTTGACACTACTATGGTCTTCTCTATCTCTCTCAGATTTATATATTTCAGCACAATACATAAGGAAGCAGGTGTCCACACCAGGTGCAACTGCTGGCATCATGCTAACGATGAACAACTGGAGGATTTACAAATGAATAGCGCTCACAAAAAACTTTTAAAAAATAAAAATAAAATCCCTAAACAACGAAGCTGGAGTATAAAACTCATCTATAGATCACAACGTATTTTGGGCCGACCACAATAAAGAAACGAAGGTTTTCTCCAATTTGTCAGGAGTTGTGTATTTTTTTTAATAGACAGGAGCTGACTATGGGAGCTAAGCCATTTGGCCAGTTTTATAGGGAGAAAAGTACGAAGGAAACACACATGTTATGTGTCACCTTGTGCGGCATCATATAGGCTACGCCGTCTATGCAGCCGTGAGCAAACTGAAATCAACATATCCATACGAGCAATAGGAATAGTACACACTGTGGCTTTTGATTTAGCTTACAAGGCAGTAATAGGAATAGTACACATTGTGGCTTTTGATCCAGTTTTTGAGGCAGACACTGAGCATGTTGTGCATCGTTTTGTCACATCATTCTCTTTCCTACAGCTAGACAAAGAGACAGACAAAGACATAGCACGACAGTCCATGCGTCCTCTAATTGGTGATTAATACCACATCATTGGTAAAACAACAAATGGTAAGAAGACGACGGTGCAAATCTTAACACACATCGTATGGTAATGGCAAGGGGGGCAGCTATTCCCCTTGGCAGAAAATCCACACTCAGATCTGTAAATACTTGGAGACTAAACTATAAAGTCGCTAGGTTCTTTAGAGTTCTTGAACAAGGGTAGGAAGATACGAAAGGAAGGTCCTAGAAAATGTAAGGCCTCCTTTGATTCTCAGGGTAGGAATCATATAGCGATAGGAAATTTACAGGAATGGCTTGTCGTGTCAGGTGGAATCCTACGGGCATAGGAGGTTTTACAAATGGATGTTTGATTGAAGTGAAGGAAAACCACAGGGAGCGGTCAGTTTTGCCATGAGAGAGGCGCCCACATGGTTTCTTCCCGCCAGGAATTTTTCCATGAGGTCAGAGCTCATGCTAGATTTCCTGTGAAATTATACTTGGGATTTCCTACGGGAACTGTTCCTGCAAATTACAATCCTCTAAATCAAACGCAATCCAAAGGAAATTTTCCAGAGGACCAAAATCCTACGAGATTCCTGAGGCAATCCTTTGAATCAAAGGGGGCCTAAAGAAGAGTACTCCTGCCATTGGTATGAATAAAAAATAAAAAGCTTGGTAGTTTGATTGCTAGCTCTAACAAAATATTTCACACTATTATGTTTTGTGACATGTATGTAGTAATGCACGTATGGCATGCTATTCACCCTACTTTTACTCAATTTTATACTTTTATAGCATTTCATCTTTTTCTTACTAAATTCAAATTTTGCATTTTTTTTGGAATGTGCTCGTTTTTTATAGAAGCTACACTAATGTCGGTCACCCATGCTATCGAAAATTGTCAGTATTTGGGCCATACTCTAGCACCTAACATAGGATGACGACTTGAGCGTCTATATACATATATATTTATTTCTCTTCCAGAGGTCTTGAACTCCACAAAAGTACACCAATTGATCTGTGATAACTGAGTACTAGTTTAGTTATAATTATCAAAGTAACCATCGAAGAATTGGAGATGGAAGTAGGCTAAAAAGTGTCCAAGTCGTAGACCTTTCGCATGCCGTAATTGATTCACATGAAAGCACCCACCGAGCAAAACATGAAGCATGGACAAGATGTATTGACGCCGTCCAGATAGGCACTCGCCACACCTAAGCCCGCGAGGCCGATATGGTGCTCCTAGCGCACACTGCCATGAGCCTAGCCGTGATGCCCTCACGAGGATGCATGCCACTAGGTGCAGCGCGGCATCCACCGTGAAGGCCATGGACAACAAATAAAATACAGACCTGAGAATGGATTTTGTATTTTTTTTGCGGGTATATACAAGTGTGGGTTCTTGAGTTTAGGGTTTGCCTAATGTATCTTACAAAATGTCAACAAATCATAATGCACATCATATTATAACATGAAAACATACAAAAAATAATGCAAAAATACCATGCACTGAAAAGACAAAAAGAGATCAACTTATCTTTTGGACAGTAATATGCACTATTTGCTTTCTTTTGTACATGACAGATTCTATTTTATATTTTGCATGAAATTTCTCTACGTTCTCATTTTATAATATCTAGAATTTTACGGTTTCTATAAGATTCTTAATTAGGTAAACCATTTAAAGTACCCACAAAAAAGGTAAACCATTTAAACAAGAACCTATCCTTGCACGTATATTTTCTTTCCCATAAACGAAATTGCATTTCTTATTCAAAAATTCATGCATGAGATACGATTGTCAATAGTAAAAAACAAGCTAAGATGATGTATGTGTTTGCTCATGAGGCAAAGAGACCATAGACATTATTTTGTCGCCTATTACCTCCTCTTATAACTGTGACGGTTTATAAAGAATAGTTTCACATAGAAAATTGGCCAAGATATACCAAATTACAACTTACATAACTTGATGGCCCTGGCCAATCAAAGGGATAGGACTCCAATTATTGTACAGCTATGGAAGGATTCTCTTGTTGAGTAAATTAAATAACTAGCTGTTCCTAATGTCCGCGATGTAAGTATACCCATCTTTAATCGGCAAACTTGCTTGCAATGATTGGCCGAACATCTTCCGCGACAGCAAGGGTTTCCAAGAAGGGGATCAGCTCAGGCAAGGAATCGTCGTATGGGTCACTCGACCAAGTGTTTATGGGTATCCCATTATGCACCTGTAGCTGGAAAACCTGCAGGACGTGTGAAAATAAACATTCAGTCGTCGACGATGTTCATGAAATATTCCGGAACTCGTAAACTAAAAGTTTCTATCTTCAACTCAATAATATCATACTGTGTAACAATACAACGGTCATAGTTATTAATTATAACCTCATGAATTAAGTAGTAGCAGAGTAACTCACCTCTGGTGTATTGTCAATTATTGCAACCTTTGCAAGATCAGCTTCAATGATGGTCAGGTCCTTGAGATAACTACCATCTACCAGGAGGCATGACTCGCGGTAATAGCGTCGTGAGATCAGTCTGTTCTCAGGATCCAGTATATCAAGCAGCTGGTCTGCATAAGAGCATAGGCTAGCTGTGAAGACAGCAATCTCAAACATCTGAGCCACCTTCTCGAGGAAGGCGTCCACATATGGCCTCTTCTTCACGTACACAGTGTACACTTTCTCATCACGTAACATAGGAAATGAGAAGTCCGCGCCATCATCGCTCATCGATGAGTGGATAAGGGTCCCTATGCAAACATGTAAGGAGCATGTCATCAATCTCAAGTGCAGGAAAAGAATTCAATAGGAGGAAAAATAAACATGTAGCTAACTTACCATCAATATCAAGTACAAGAGTGATATTCTTCTTAGGTGCTAGTGTCATTGTTATGTCAGAAATTTGACCCGTGCCAGTAGGATCGGTTAATTGAGGCAAAGTTCCAGTTAAATGCTGACTAACCAAATGAGACAACTTCTTATTATGAAAGCACATGTCCGCGGTTTTCTTAATGAAAGGGAATACTCCATATCTCTTGCTCATGGCTTCCACTTCATCCATAGCATACATATTATTTAGGACTCCAACAGAAGTACCAAGCATATTAAAGGGAGAACCCCCAGTTGGGAAACTGTCACGATTCAGACTCAAGTCTTGAGTGTTTTCATAACCGTTGATGATAGTAGGTTTTGGTTCTTCCAGAATTCCATTTCCATCTGCAAAAAGAGGGAACCCTAACAGCATGTTAAGTTCGTAAATAGTATCAGACTTATGTGTTACCTGCTAATATGAACAATCTAATTTTGCTTAATATAAAGTTCATTAGGGTGAACATGAAGTGTTAATTAACTGGTTATGCAAATCTTTCAACAATGTAAGATATTTTTCTTTAGACAGGTTTGAAGAATCAAACACGTACGTGAAGCATGCCATTGCTATGATTACATGGTTTTACGATCAAATTTATTTGCCATGTCTAACTTTTGTAGGAAACGAAAGTAAAGAGACACCCCATAGACGTATCTCCTAACTAGGCTGAGTAATGCAGGGAAAAGTCTAAGGACCAAATCAAAACTCATTAAATTCACAGTCTGCAAAATTGTTTTTTTTTTTTGCAGAACTAGTTATGTCTTGCTCCACAATAGAAAAGAAGCAGTTAGTACAAAGCACATATTAACTTGCCTCACAAAGGGGAAAGTTTTGGTAAGTTATAAACAAAGCTGAGCATCTCCTCTAAGTTTTCCCATATAAGTAGGCTCCTCATGGATCAAGAAAAAAACATTACTTTTTGAACCGAGAATCCCTCAATGAATTTAGTCACATTGATTCTTTTAACATGATAAAAAATAAATCAGAAGTGTGACTTTCATGATGTAGTATGCGACTTTATTTGAATAAACTTTGTACCTCCATTGTCACAATCTGGTAGATCCGGGAAATATGGCGACGTTTCAGTTATTAAATCCTGTAAATGTATGTATAAAAGTTAGCAGAAGAAAGCATCATAAAAAATAAAAAATACCGCAGTTGGTGTGAACCTAATTGCAGCAGGGCAAGGTGTTTCTTGCTAAACATTTTTTTAAAATTCTAATTATTGACCTTGCCCTGCCGTGTATAGGGCATAATTAGGTCAAGCTTTCCAGAAACATATTTTAACATAAAAAAAACTGCAGTGTATATGGCATAATTATGATTCCATGCCATATACAGTTTGGGAGAAAACCTAGAAATCACCGTTTTGATAAAGTCCAAAGACTATGAATATCAAAGGTGATCCAGTATAGATAACAAGTGGAAGTAAACCTTTGTATCAAATAACAATGTTGGTATTAAGTAGCATAAACTCAAATCTAATGGCGATGCAAAAAAAAGTAGTACAATTATTATTTCCATTCGGTATAAAACTATAAATGGGTAGGCTGGTCCATATAGTGGTGTGCACTAATAGAATTACATAGAATTAAATGCTTCTGAAGGATTACCAAATTACAATATTGTGAGCACCTAGTGCATGGAGAGTTTTTCTTGAACACGCGCCAAAACCTCGTGTGAAGGTTTGTATTAAAAGAAGAACTCTAATATGTCACAAGAGTATACTAGGGTAAAGTAGGAACCAAAACGGACCAAAATCTTACGCTAACCAAAAGCCTAGAAACCGAGGAAACAAAAGAGAGAAGGCTAAAACTCTACGACTACATCAGTGATAAAAAAAACACGAAACTTCTTATTTCATGTAAGTCTATCTACCTCTACGGAGAAAATGCTTCTCGGTGATCAAAATATTGAACTTCATATTTCATGATGGTTCATGATAAGTCTACCGTGTCGTTCATACTCTGTTGTGAAAATCATATCTTAAAGAGAAAAGGGAAAATCAAAAGTATGCAACCATGTCGAGTTCGAACCCAAACGACCAAGAATGTCGTCATTTAAAATCCAAGTTGTCCCGATAATGGAGAGATCACACCATGAGAATGGATGTTCAAGAGATATAAAACCTCAATAGTCCAAATAAAATGGGTTTCTATCAAAGAAACTTCATGAGCATATATAATCTTTAGCACCGCAAAACAAACCCATCTGCATCTATGACAGTGGAGATCTTACAACCAAGATCCATGAGTAAAGTAAATGAATTTCATCAATAGACATTCCAAGAAATGTAACTAAACCTTATAGAATCAAGGCTATTATCAGAGAGTAACATATATATATCGCAATACTAGCTAGAAGATTTACCAATACCACAACCAACAAATCACTGTAGTATATGGCAGTACCTTAAGCGAAGCCCAAGATTCTTCATCTCCAGAATCGGCCTCTTCCATGATCTCATCCTCCTTGCAAGCTAACTCAGTCGTCATATGCGTTTCTGAAATTTCTGCAAGGAAGAAAAGATTAAGAATAAACTTAGACTATGGTAGTGTAATCTGTCCAGTACGTATGAATTAACTAGGCTTATGAAAGCGCGACAGGTCAGCAAATAGCCATCCAACACTCTTAAGAGAATGTTTGCGTAACGAAGTCGCTCACCACTCACCAGTAGGAGGGTCGTCTTGTAATGCGGCCGACACAAGTGATGGGTCGAATCTGCTGATTCCAGATCGCTGCAGTTCGCCTACTTGCGAGTTCAGACTATGTGCCGCTGTGTTATCACCGTTGGAGCACTAAGTCTGAACTGCATCATGGCTGGAGTTGCCCTCCATCCTCAATGATGCTGGCACACTGGTGAGGGTTGCGATATGCTACTGCTGATAATACGTGCTAACAATGTGTATGCCTGGAACTGCTACATGTATTTGACAGAGACGCCTCCACCTGAACTACGGTCCACTGAAGAACATCAGCAGTAATATGATCTGGAAACAAACATAAATAAATGGATGCATTATAAGATGTTAAAAGCATCCAAAGGAAGCACAAGATACAACATAATATCATGCCTACATAAATAGAATGCCCGGCCCGTACAAGCAATGCGCACCAATTAAGTCAGTTTCGAACCGAATGCGAATTATTCCATGTTTTGATCTGACAAGGTGAAAGAACCCTAAACCAAGCAACACGCTGATCCTTAACAGGCGGTAAAGAGGATCCAACATGAGACCGACGATTCCGAGATGCAAAATCTCATGCATGCAGGCATCACATGTTTAGTCCAAACAGTCCTGCCCTTACTACTGAGATTCTGATCCTGCACGGTAGTATTGTCATCCAGGAATGGCTAACCGATACTAAAAGAGAAGTGGGGGTTCAGAACCGAAACCCATCAGGTGAGCGACGGCCAAAAACCCATCAGGTGAGCGACGGCCAAGGAGACCAGTTGGTGATACTAGGAACAGAAAGCCAAGGAGGCCAACGGTTTCAATTCAGCCTGTCCAACTGAAACCAAACCTGCGTGAAGAGTCTGACGCAAAGTGTTTAGCCCAAATTAACAGACAACAATCAGATTCTGATCCTATCCTGGACGGTGTTATCATTCAGTAAACAGCCAGAGGGGAATGGCCAACTGAACTGATACTTTTTGAAACAGTAGTAGTAGGATTCAGAACAAAAACGACCCAGCAGACGAGCGACCGCCAAAAACCCCAGGTTTGAGTTTGACGCGCCACGCGGCGGAAGAAACGCCCCCCAAATCAGTCAGTCGAGAAAACCCCGGGATATCCGTTGGAAATTAATTCGCACGGCGTGTCCACGGGAAAAAATAAAACAGTTGCCGCCTAAACCCACAACGAAGAAGCGCGGATTCGCGCCTTGTTCGACGATCTCGCGCTTGCAAAAGAAAAGAAGAGAAAAAAACACCCGAAATTAAAGGAAGGCCCCGTTCATTCAACTCCCCCAGAACGAGCAGGAACCAAGAACAGACGACGCGGAAGGAAGCAGAAAGGGGAGGGACCTGAAACCCTCGAAATCGAGCAGCGCCGGAGCTGGGAGAGACGAGACCAGGCGTCCTCCCCAGGTTCCAATCTAAAAACCCCAACCAAAACCCTCCCCCCCGCGGGCTCTCGCGAGCAGCACGATCGAGCACAAGAACAAGAGCGAGAGGAATACAAGGAGCAGGTGTGTAGGCGATCGAAGCTACCTTGCTTGCTTGCTTACCAGAGCGCGCGATAGAATGGGCGCTCCCCTCCTGTCTCCTGGGCTCTGTCTTTCTCTACGGCGACGGGAGGAGAGGAGGGTTATGAGCCGGGCACGGGCAAGACAGGCGCGCTCGGTTTGCTTATAATCGACCGCCACGCGGGACGGGATCACCAACACCTGACCTCCTCCTCTGACATGCGGGCCGTACGGTTTTTCCCGTTTTACCGGGCCCATCCGTCACGCGCTAACAGGCTGTAAATTTTCGTCTAAAGGTCGATCCGATCGTCACCGCGCGGGTCTCACAGCCACGTAGGCAAGACCCGCGAATTGCTACCCCACCCCCTCCCCCTCCAGCGCATTAACTCTCACCGTTATCTTCGTAGATTTACTTATTTACTCCCTGCAAAAAAAAAGTTGTTTACAGGTAATCACCCGGAAATATCAATGAATGACTACATTTACAATCTTCATGTAATCGAAGAGCTGTAAAATTGAGCGCGTAATCATCTAAAATTCGATTTAGATTGTCCTTCACAACACTAGTTGGAATGGGATCACTCGGACGAATACTCAGTGTATGTGGCTATATCGACGGCCAATACGCGAGTTGTCACCACTTCCCCCTCCCTATGCCGCATTAACTCTCATTATTATTCACTCGAATATTTTTTTTCTAATTTATCGCCTAAAAACATGAATGACTAAGTAATAATTAATCAAACAACGGTAAATTAAGCGCGTGACATTTTGATCCCCTCCCGTAGCATTCGTTGAGATTTGATGGCTAGGAGGAATATCGATGCCCAATTATGGATACTCCTCTTTGATGGTTTTGTGAGACTTGGCTTTTCTTCTTCGGGCGGACATACCCTGCTCCCACTCCATACGCAATTCAGTTTGTAGCGTTTTCGGCGGCGTGAAGCCCGCGTGTCGTGTTTTTTCGTGTGTGTGGTTTGGACATCCGAGACATCCTTTGTGTGAACAATATCGTTTTTCCTTCAAAAAAAAGTACGGTACAGCTGCCATTTCTCCTGAATTAACAATTTAGGAAACCAAAATTGATGCGAAAAAAATTATCAGGTGTATTTTGCAAAAAAAAAAATATCAGGTGTAAATGAGCTCATTAATTCCATGGAACAGCTAGTATCTGGTAAGTACCACCAAGATAATGTGCTGCGTATATACGGTGCCCAATTATAACGAGTATCTATCACGTGGGATTTTAGTTTTTTCTTTACAGAGAGAGATTGCTTATATTATGGACGTGAACAAGGTCCTGGGCCCAACTTGGACTCTCTATTTAGAGAAATCTGGAACCCATAGGACGACTGGTACAAGGAGTATTGGCCTCTTGGGCTATTTCTCCCTAAGATAAGAAAACTGGCATTATTCACTGAGCCCATCCGGAATTATTATTATTTTAACAGTGAGAGGTGTGAGAGGCGCCAAGATTTAATTCAACAGCTCAACAACAGTACACAGTTTGAATTACATACCCCTGCTATTCAGAGTTTTGGAGAAGAGAGATAACAGGGCGAGAGGATTCACATGAGATGAAGAACAACAACCTAAGATAGGTGGAGTTAGAGTCTTTCCAAGCACTTGATGAGCACAATTATGGGCCACACTATTAAGATCTCTCTTTATATGGTATACCTTTGCCTGTAAAGAGGAGGTGGAGTTTAGAATATTGGCAAGAGTATCTCCAATGAATGTATTTAGCGTCCAATTTCCCGCTAGCAACGACCTTTGCAAGTAATTCCATGCGGCATTTGTGAAGATTTTAGGACCTACAATTTCAAGATCAGTCACAAGCGTGTCTGATTGCTCTAGGATGTTCTGCTCCTTCCTTGCTTGAGTTGTTACTGGCACCATATGTATAGACTCTTACATGAAGTTATTCTGCAACGCATGCACGACAATATTGATTTGATATGGTTCTCCTTTTTTCCTGCCAAATAGTCAGTCATTTCCAGATGCACCACATGAAGGTTAAAACATTCCTGTAAGGTAGCATGAGGGTGAGACATTGTAAGAATTTTTAGTACTATTTGAGTTAAATATGTAGAATTTTGACTCACTATCTTTGTTATAATAAACTAGGGAGCACTGAACCATGATGTCTTAAGAAAGCCACATGTAAAGAAGAGATGGATGTCGTCTTCCTGCAAGCCACACCTGCAACAAAGCTTGCTAATATGTTTTGAGTACTTCCCTGCACTTACTCCCGTGGGAATAGCCATGCGAAGGAAACACCATGCAAGATCTTGAATTCTTGGAAGAATTATATTTTTATATTCATATGTGGTTCAAGAGCTTGGTGGTTTCTGCGGAGACTTGTCTTAGCTATGGTTCTCTGTATTCCTGCAAGTTTTTTTAGACAAGCATAATATGCGCTTTGGGAGGTTCATTTTCCATTTGGTGTTAATTTCAATATAGTAGGTCTTGGTCTTGAGAGTGGATGATAGCGGTTTGTTTTATGTGTTGGTCCATGTTATGACTAAATAGAGATTCAAATAAGTCACACATTCAAGCTTGTTGGTTTGGTAGCCAAAGATCTCTAACTTTTGCTAGATAAGTGTAGCCATGTTGTTGGATGATAAGATTGTCATGGATGTTTGTCTAGTGTTGGCGCACAAGCAGTATTCAATAAAGAGATATTTCTTTGATGAACTTTGTAATAGGAGTGGGCCTTTAGGATAGGAAGTATTTTAGGATGGAGGCCCAAAATGCTGATTTGGGAGCTTTTGAATTTGGGTGCCAAATGGAAGAGTCATGGAAAATATTTTGCTTGGAGAATCTTATGAAGGAAGTCATCTAGATTTTGGCAAATGTGCTAGGAAATTGTAAGAATAAAACCTTGGTTTACAACTTGGATATTCCAAATGCCTAAGCCTCCTTACATTTTTTGAGTACGAATATCCTTCCAAGCTCTTAGACATAAATATTTTCTTGTTTTGTTCTCTCTAACTCCTGTCCACCAAAATACTCGGATAATTGTCGTAATCTTGACAATGTTCTTTTTTGGTAAAAAGAATGTTAGACATATAATAGAGAAGGATAGAAGGGAAAACAAATTTGATAAGTCAGGAGAGCTACATGTGAAAGCTCCTTATAGGTTGTGGGTTTATATTTTAATTCGTCAAGAACAAATGCATATGCAGAAGCTCTATCTTTGCTAGGGAGGATCAAGGGATGATGAAGATGGATAAAAGATGAGTCAATACAGACTACTAGGAAGATTTGTTTTATGCCTTTGATAGTTCCTTGGTCCACATGCTTGCTATAAATGATTCCAGATTTGGCCTAGCTTACAATTTGACCTGAAAGTGTGTAAAAATATTGAAGAATTTTCTTGATAGTGGTTTCCTCCTACAAATTTGCCTTTCCACAAATAACGAGGTCATTTGCAAAAAGAAGCGAGTGAATGGGGGGGGGAGGGGGCTTTGGTCCCAACACAATTCCACCAAAGGAAGCATTGCACATGGCCTCCTGTAAAGAAATTGAAAGGTCGTTGATAGTAAGGAACCAAATATATGGAGAGAGGGGACGACCTTGTATGATACCTTCATCACTTCTGAATTTTGCAAAAGTTTGACCATTTATGACCATAAAGAAAGTAAGTGAGGACATGCACAAGTGGATTAGATTTATGAAATTACCATGAAACTCTTTATGTGCAAGAGCATGATCAATAAATCTCATTCAACATGGTACAAAAGCTTTTGCAAGATCAATTTTCAACATGAAAGATTTTCTTTCTAAGAAAAGAGAGCAAAATAGTGCGTAATTTCTTGGGAAATGATAATATTATTAATGATGCAGCGACCTTAAGTGAAATCTTGTTGTGATGGATGAATATAATCCTGCAAGTGAGATTTGAGCCTATTAGTGATAGGTTTAGCTATTAACTTATAGGTAACATTACAAAGGGTAATAGGCTGATAGTCGGCTAGGATAAGGGGAACTAGTTTCTTAGGTATCAAAGCAATGTGAGTATAATTTATATGAGAAGGAAGTATGTCAGATTGGAAAAGGAAACTTATCAACATACATAGATCATCTCCAATCTAGTCCCAAGTTGATATATAGAACTCCACATTGAATCTATCAGGTCCTGGTGAGGCGTTTCTTTTCATCTCCTTTGATACCTAAGAAACTAGTTCCATATTATCTAGCACTTAATAGATATAATCTTGTGTGGATGAAGGGAGCTGAGTGTGCAAGTATAACATGCCATGGTTGGGGATTTGAGAAGTAAAAATATGCCTAAAATAGTTGGCAAAAGTTTTGCTAATACTATCAGGCATCAATTGAATGATATCATTCTCATCTTTGATTGATACTATAGTATTTATTCTCCTTTTAGTGATAGCCGTGTGAAAAAGGATGTATTCTTGTCTTCATCTTTAATCAATTATTTTTTGTCTTTGAGCATAGTAGTGTGTGATTTTGGTCATATTTTGCTCATACCTTTGCACCAAGTTTGCTTCAAGAGAGTGATCTTGCTTTTGCAAAGGCTGGATTTGTACTTGTTTAATTTTCTCTTCAATCTCAGTTAGCTCTTCTTGCAAAGGCTTTTTTTTATGCACCAAGTATTTAGCTCTCCTACAAGATGCTTAGTTCTAGACAATAAAGAGCGTTTTATTTTATTAGCCTAAGCAAGTTAAGCACTGTTTCAAAAATCTTATTCCCCCAGCCACCAATTTTAAAATTTAAAGGATGCTTAATTTTGCAAACATGACCATCAGTACAAACAAGAATGGGATCATGGTCACTAAGGGTGTGTATCAAAGGCATGTTATACACATTTGATATAGTAAAACCATCACACCACTCAACATTTACCAAACAACGGTCAAGTCCCTCATAGGTATGTTTAGAAGGGAAACATTTATTTGTCCAAGTGTAGGAAGGACCACTATATCCTAAATCAAAAACCACATTTTTTATCATAAAACAAAAAGAATTCATACGTGAGCAATTGACATTCAAGGAGTTATTGTCCATGTCATACAAAAGTTCATTCATATCCCCTATACACATGATGGGCATATTAGTATTATCATGCACAAAAGAGGATACTTGATCCCAAATATGACTAGTGTTGCGATGATAGGGACCGCCATAAACACACACAAGCCCAAACTTTTGGCTACTACTTCTACTAAGAACAGTGCATGGCTAGGATAACATGGGAGTTAAAACTATGCACACTAACTTGCACTTCATTTGTCTACATAAGCCACAACCCCCCAGAGCGTCTTCGAGAAGGCTCTACAAGACTACCAGAAAGTAGTAAGATCGGATGAATTACCTTCTGAAGATTTAACCTCAGATATGAAAAGCCTATCCTGATGATCTCGGCCTTAGATGAAATAACTAAGCTATTTTGCTTCGCTCAAAAACAAAAGTAGACCTATTTTAAACCAACTAGTAATATTGCATGTGCCCACTAATACATACACAAAAATTAATCTAGTTTTTTTTCAAATATCGATGTAGATAAATTATAGTTGGTCAAATTAATATCACTTATTTTCTCAATGTTTTCATCTAGAAGGGATGATTGTAAACTTTTCCTGGTACTATTTTGTACATTATTAAAAACATTATTTTTGTTTTCGTAACTATCATGTGTAATGGTTGAGATTATTATTTCTCATTTTATGTGAATTAAAACTCTACAAATCATTGAAGCAACATTAAGTAAAATTTAATACATTGTTATAACATCAATCAATTATTATATGCGTCATTCTTCTTATTCTCTGTGTGCTCACTATTTTCTCTTTACTTGTATAAACACAAATCTTGGAGACACCGTGATCCTAATTCCTAAACAAATTTTCTGGGATAAAAAGAGTAGCTAAATAATGGGTTGCAAAATGCAAACAATAAGGTATAGCGAGGAAAATGTCGGGAAATGGACAAAAGGTGGCGTTGGCAGGTGAGGAGTGTCGGCTCGATGGTCCTAAGCCAAAAAGCTTATGATTTAAACGAACTTACGTGTTAAATATGGGAAACCCATACCACAAGCTAAAAATTCTAAGTTTCTACTATTGTTAAATAAAACATAACCCGCTACAAAAGAACTTCCCAAATAAATATGGGAAACCCAAACCACAAGCATACTAATTCTAAGCTTCTGCAACAGAACCCACTACCGATAATTCACTCATGCACATAATTTGATTAACCAAGCAAAAAGATATTCAGAAAACTCGTCTTTCACAATGGACTCCATACCTCGGTTAGAAGATTCAATAAAGAAATGCAAATTATGAATATGCACAATGATGGTTTCAACACTAAGATGTAGAGTGCTATATCTGATGGAACATCTTCAGGTTCTAGAAGTTAAACTGCCCCGATTCCTATTTAGGAAGACATACTTTATGCTTAGACACTTTCGACTACAACCGTGGCAACAAAAACATACCTAATCGGGAGAAGCAGTAGTGCTACCTCCATGGCTGCAATAAAACAAAATAAACCACTGACAAAAAATTGGTCTTCAACATCATCCCTTCTCATCGTCGTTGTCTAATAGAAAAACAACAAGGATTGACACATTCAAAATATTTAAAACAACAATATGGGTTTCACTAATGACGGCTTCTGTGAGTTTGGTGAGATACCATGTAATATAAGGTTTAATTCATAATAAACTAAGATGTTTACTCCTCCAAGGGTACTCTGTTAGGAAGACCCCTTCTCTTCATATTTTTCCTTATATGTGTGGAAGGATTATCTAATCTCTCTTGTTGCATGAAGAAGAAGTTGGTGGCATCGATGGGTTAAGAGTGTGCAGGGAATGCACCATAAGTCTCTCATTTACTTTTTGTTGATAATTCTATTATTCTCATGAAGGCGGATATGACTAATGCAACTTCCTTGCAGCAAGTGGTGGATATCTATTGTGCAAATTTGGATTAGTTGGTGAGTTTTGCTAAGTCAAGCATCTATTTTCTCCTAATACTCATGTCTTGTTGAGATCAGAAATATGTGAAACACTTCATGTTGATATGGAAGCCCTCTCTGATAAAACCTTAGGCTCCTAGCCCTTGTGGGAGCTGACACAAGTGATTCGTTTATTCAGTTTTTTGAGCATATAATTAAGAGGTTAATGGATGAAAGAGAAATACTTACCTATAGGTGTAAAGGATATCCTTTTGAAGGCAATGGCAGACAAAATACTATTGTATGTTATGTCGGTGTTGCAAATACCCACCGGTGTTTGCAGAAGGATGATAGATTCTATTTCACCATTTTGATAGGGTGATGATGAGAAATTAAATGCATTGGCTTGTATGGTGAAAACTTTGCTATCCTAAAATAGAAGGTGGTTTGGGATTCAGAGACTTCCATTCTTTAAACTTAGCTATGCTAGCTAAGTAAGTATGGCGGCTGATGGAAACAAACGTGGCCACTTTTCGTTAGAACTCCAAGTGCAGAGTGTTGTAGCAAGATTCTTTTCCTCACAAGGATGATTCAAGGGTTTATATCAAACTTTTGGGTAATTGGTTGTGGAATATTTATTCGTCTTCTCATCTTGAAGCAACCTGTAAAGTAAATAATTTTTCTTGTGTCCCCAACTCTACCAAGTGGTTGTCAAGCACAAGGTTTTGTATTAGTAATATAAATTAAAATATAAAGTAAACTAAAATAAATAAAGTAAATAAAGTAACGTAATGCAAACTAGATGATATGGAAGATAATAGAGTTTTTCTAGGTTTTTATGAGTGATTGCAAGTAGGGAAAGTATTTTTGTATTTTCAAAATAATAAATTGCATAAAATATAAAAAGTAGTAGATGTAATTGTTGGGATTTGGTGCAAAAAAAATTAAAAAAATTACTACGCAGGAAACCCCAAATGCCCAAGATCTATCTACGAGTAATGCAATAACAGATAAAGACAACAATAACATACCCTTAAAGACCTGGAGAGCATTACGCTCATGCAGAAGCGTGGATGATATAGTCATAACCGTCCGACCTTAAGGTCGCGAATCTCCTCGCAAGTCACCCCTTGTCCTAGTCCTCGCACGATGGCACGGAAGCTTCAATAGCCCCACCGAGTTGCCACAGGCATACAGTGCAAGACAATGACTCCCGGCCTCCGATCCCGCCGAGGTTGCGGAAGTAGACCTCCTAGCTAGAATCCCGACAACGCAACAACGTGCTACAGAAGAGAACGCCTTGCCTACATAGTCCAGAGTTGGGACCGTGCAATAGCAGAGGCAACTATAGAGAGAGAGGGGAATATTCCAACCAAAAGGAATATCTCAATTTATTGTGTGTTTGATCCCAACCATAGGCACCTCCTTATATAGGCTAAGGGAGGGGTGCCCTCCCTCTTAGGTGCCCCATGTGGGACTAAAGGTAAAGGAAAAAAAGGGCAGAAATTTCTTCCATAGCCGGATGGGCCAATTCCCAGCCCAATAGGCAAAACAGAAAATAGCAAACAACAAGCAAATGGAGGCTCCAACTGAGTGGGCCCTTGGCTGCGGCCCACCTCATGCCCTCCATCTCCTGCAGCAGCAGCAACCCTCAGAGGCCCCAGGTGGGCCTCATTGCCCCGACGGCCCAGCGCCAGCAAGCGGGTGGCCCGGGTGGGCCTAAAGCCTGCCCGCGGCCCACCTGCCCGAGTAGCTCGCCCGCCGGCCCAGCTCCCTGCACGCCCGCATGGGCCAGGTCGAGTAGGCCTAGCATGGCGGCCAGGTCTCTCCGTTGCCTGCGTGCGACGACTATAATTTGCCGCCCACGTGGGCCTGTGCTGCTTTTCCTTTTCTGTTTTTCTGCAGGTTTTATCCTAGGCCAGTTCTCTCCGGGAATTTGGCCTAATATGAAAGGTTCTTTTATAAATCTTAATTTAAATATTATTTAGAATATATTAATTCACAATTAATATATAATAAATGTATATTTAAATTCTCATTTATCCGAAACTCCTTTCAGTCATTTTCCTTATTTCTTTCTCTCTCCGAACAACTTCGGATCTCCCCAGAACACTTCTGGTTTCTCTCTATTTCTATCTCTTCCAGGATTCCCTCTTACAGGAATATCTCCATGCATCATAATGCCCTTAAGCAGGTGTGTCTCTACGGTTCGGGAATGTCATGGACATGAACTCTATCAATGATCATAGAGGTAGTCGGAATGCACATGTGACCCCTATGACACTCACAATTCTCCATCATTTTGAACCTAAAACAATATGTGTTATGTTTCTTTTGTCTCTATGATACTTACATTGTCTGAGATTTGATCATCGACATCTCCATGTCGGGTTCGATCTCGTTACCGACAATGCTACTTTAAACTCATATCGATAAGTGATATCACGTGACCTAGTCACATGTTGCTCAACATATTTTATATAACTTATCCGAGTGGGGCCAGAGTATCTTCCATCACACGGATGTACAAATCCTGCTCTTGACACATACGCCTCAACTTGTTCCTCTGGATACCCAACGACACCGTTATGATCACCTTTTTACAAAGTAACGTTAAGTTCCATCAAAGTATCCTCGGAGACAGTGATCAAATATGGCCTCATAGTCTGAGGAACAAGTCACTATGTTTCTGACAATTACAACTATGAACTTTGTGATATGATCGTGTTGCAACAATCATCTGCGGAATAGAGTCCACTATCTCATTATCCAATGAGATAGCTCCATTGTCAATTAGGTGTCTAGGAACCATCATGGTCAGGAAAACTTTAACCATCCGTTGACCAATAAACTAGTTAAATAGAGGATACTAGGGACTTGAGTTTTTTATATATCACACCTATATCAATCTTTCCCCTATTGATATAGTTATAGCATGATATAAAACTATTATGAACCAATGGAATGTGTTTAATAAACTCCTATAATAAAATTGGACAAGGGTTCATGGGTTCACTTATCTACTCTCTTTTTAAGTTGTAGTGATCATAAAACAATTCATCAATGATAAATATTCATGGAACTTCTATATGTGTATGATAAGCATTCATATGGGCATCATGTTCTAACTTAGAGATGAAACACATCTCTCTTATACTCCTCAAGAAAGGGAAATTCCATGCAATCTTGAATTAAGAACAAACCAGATTATAGCTTTAAGTAATATAACATGATGTTTGAAATACAAATATGCTACCTTGATCTAACAAGATTATCACACTGTCACATAATAACTATAGCACATGATTTCACTTTATCCCTAGTGAGGCAGCAAAATAAAGGTAAAAATCAAAGTAGATCTTGAATATTGTTTGTCACAATTCAATCACTGCCACCATGCTACTACATCTAATACACACTTCTCCCCATACAAGTTCTTCCATACAAGTTGGATCAAAACAAGCAATTAAGAACGGGGTACATGATATGCATCTATCAATACATCTTACACAAAATAGGTTCCAATCTAAAATATCAAGTAACAGAACAAAGATCCACCACATAGGAATTACATATATGACCATAATCATGTAGGTCAGCTCATATGGTAATAGATCTATGAAGAACAAGAGAGAAATAAATCAAGCTACTTCCACGAACCCATAGCCCAGAGGTGGAGTACTCCCTCTTCATCATGGTGATGATTCCAGCTATGTTGGATATCCCCCCGGAGGTGCCTTCGGCGGGGTTTCCCCCTCCAATCTTTGCTAGATCTTCCTCTATTTTGTGGTTTTTTTGTTTCTGGTGTGCTCTGTGTCGAGGACTCCTGGGGGGTCCTTATATAGGGGTTTTTAGGTCAAGAGAACTCCGTTGGAGAAAGAATCAAAGCAATCGGACGACCGAGGAGCAAAATAGGGTAGGTGGCATGCCCACCCGGGCTGAGTGCACCACCTAGTATATTTTGGGCCTCCCGGACCTCCAGGTAAGGTTCTTGTGCTTCAGATGCTTCTCGTTGATACATATTGACATCCCCAAAAGTTTAGGTCCATTTGGCTTGGTATAGGTCCTGAAACATCAAAAACATTGAAAATAGGGTTTTTCTTCCCTGCCGGGTTATAGCCAAAATAAAGGGGATCATTGGTAAATCCCCAAAAATCAATGTAAAACATGGATATAACATTATATATGATGCAAAATATGAAGGGAATATGCCCGAGAGGCAATAATAAAGTGGTTATTATCTTATTCCTTGTTTATGATAAATGTTTATTTTGCATGCTATAATTATATTAATACGTAAACATTAATACATGTGTGTTTAATAAACAAATAGAAAGTTTCCTAGTTATGCCTCTCTTATAAACTAGCTCGTTGATTAACAATATGATCAAAGGTTTCTTGATCATGGACATTGGATGTTGTTAATAACGAGGTCACAACATTGTTGGAATGATGTGATGAACATTCATCCGAAGTATAGCATTACAATCAAAGTCATTATGTTTATATTGCTATAACATCATACGAAGTAATCCTAGTCCTTAGACCATGAGATCATCTCAATCACTAACACTGAAAGAGTATCTTGATAACATCAAACGTCACACCGTAACAGGGTGACTATAAAGGTGGGTTCAGTGCTACGAAGGTGTTATGTAGAGGCTCATGGATCAAGAGTGGAATTTTTCCATCCCAATGACGGATAGATATACTCTGGGCCCTCTTGGTGATATCATATTAGTTAGCTTGCAAGCAAGTGATGAGATCACTAGAATGTTATATCACGGGAACGAGAAAAGAGTACATGTCGGTAACGAGATCAAACTAGGTATGGAGATACCTATGATCGAATCTCGGACATGTAATATATCGCGAGACAAAAGGATTGAGTTACATGCGTAAAAGGTTCCCATGATCACAGAAGTCATCGTTGAATGTGTGGGAGTCAGTACGAATCTCCAGGTCCTGCTGCTAATTATTGATCGGAGAGGGGTCTCGATTATGTCTGCATTATTCGTGAAACCATAGAGTGACACACTTAACGGATACCGACACCATTTGGAGCAAATAAGATGCCAGGAAAAGATTATGAAAGTGCTAGAATTATTTCGGGTGAAATTGCTAAAACTGGTTCTGCATGTGATATTGAAATGTTACAAGAGGTTTGATGTGAATGTTTGTTAATTAATATAATTAACAAAATTCTAAATAAAATAAATAAAAGAGTTTTATTTTATAAGAGATTGCATTAATTTTGGTAAAACATTAATGCATGTGAGTGGACATGTGAGTGGAGGTGTGTTTATGTGAGTGGAGCTTCCACCCATATGAATGAGGGAGAGGTGGAGGAACCTTCCATGGCCGACGGCCAAGCCCCTTGGGCTGCCCCCCTACCCTATATAAGGAGAATCTCCTCCTCCACTCTCACACCTCCTCGCGAAGGATCTCTCTCCCCTCTATAATTTCCTCATGGTCTTGGATCAGCGAGATATATGTTCCCGGTGGATTTTTCTGGAAGGATTTGTTGCTTCCACTGCTTTGCTAGAGCGAGGGCGTGGAGGTTGTCGGGATACCCGAACGTGTGTGCGATCACGGATGCACCACTGCTTTGCGGTGCTGGACTTGATGGTGCTGGACCTGCTGGACCAGCTGGACTTCATCACGATTTTGAGATCGGCAAGAGACCGACTACATCACCAACGGGTTCATACTCGTAAAGCTTTTCGGTCTTCCAAGGTATTTATTCTATGGATGGATATCCACCTGTTTCTTGTATCTAGATAGATGGATCTTGGTGCATATAGTTTCTGTAACACCCTCCGGATCGGCCCTATGCAAGATTTAGCGCTTCCCGCCAAACCCGCATAGAAACGATTCAAAGGTGCCCACCAGGCACTTTCGTGCGGGTGGAAAACGAAGTAATACCATTACACAATAGTCCATGATGGAACCCATAGAACAGATATATACAAAAACGACTCTATGAGTCAAGAATACAATATACAGTACAAATATCCAAATCACCTTGAAAACGATATAGCGTCCGAGTACGGACAAGATGCAAATTGAGCTAAGAGCCCTGAAGAGTAACCAATGGCGTCCATAACCCTGCCCAGGCCAAGCCAGAAGGGTAACCCTGCTAACGAACGTCGATCTGAAAACCTGCTTAAACAAAAGGGGTGCCGACAAAGGGCAAAGGAAAAAGAGAGAGCGGTCAGTACTGAGGCCAGTACACGGCGAGACTAGAATTCGGCGGTCCTCGCCTAGATAGGTATGGTGGACTGAAGCGACAGCGCAGCGTACACTAAACAACCTATAGAGACTCAATACAACTAGAGGCTTTCAGATAGGGATAAGAAAGACCTATTCGGATCCAACCTGAAACTATCACCAAGCATACCCATCCTGGTATTTCCCCCTCGAGACCAAACGAGGAAGTCAACCGAGGAACTCACACAGTTGGCAGTTTTATTCATTCCGTTATAGTTGCGGCAATTACTAGTCAGATATAGATAGCATGAGTCATCCTGATATAATAAGCAGTGGGCAGTTTTAGTTAACCATTCCGTTGTAGTTGTAGTACTTACTAGTGAGATACATATAGCATGAGGCATCCCAAAACCCAGCAGTTGTTGGTACTTTTATTTAGCCATTCCGTTGTAGTTGCAATAATTACTAGTCAGATACAATGGTAACAGGTGACAACACAAACCAGCAATTGTTGGCACTTTTATTTAGCCATTCCATTATAGTGAAGCTGATTACTAGTCATTATAAAGTCAAATTTATAGCACTACTTTAGTTATAGTTGTCTATGATCGAGATACTGTGCTCCAAGTCGTCCATAACCGCGGACACGGATTTCAGAAAGTTTTACCCTGTAGGGGGGCACAAATAGCAACACACGCACGATCAACCTCGGGAAAAACCAAATAAAAACCCAACGAGGCATCACGACAAAGCAATTGCAAGATTCATATAAATTTCAGGGGGCCACCCCACCAAGCTACCCGCGACGAAGTTGGCCGGCTCCGAGACGGACCCAGAGGTTTGTGCCAATGGCTGTAAACGACTGGGAACCCGAAAGTGTGACTGGGCTTGTCAATACCGCGAAAACATTCCACATTTGTTCCTAAACAGTACAGGCGCTCCATGCGCAATCGTAAATAAAGCAGTAAAACATAGCATAAGTATAGGATAGTAATAAAGCCCCAAACTACTTTGTGGCCCCAAGAAATAAATATGACTCAAGCTCTGGCTAGGGGGATTCATGGTCCCACATGCGGATAGTGCGAATATTCAAAGAACAGGTATCAAGTACTCGGGGTCCTACGGGACACAAGTGGACGGTTAAAAACCAAATAACATCTATTGCCCACCTTTGCCTCTGCATTATTTTCTTGCTTCAATTTTAGTTATTAAATGGTAATTAAAGTCATGATCAACTCTAATATAAAGCATATGGCAGTCTTCCAACAACTGTGGTACTTGACGACACGCAACAGCACTTGAGCAAGCAACTATGACACGCAAGGCCGGCTATCTACCAAACAACAGGTAATAGGATGTGTCCAAGGCAATATAAGGCTGCAAGGGATATCACGGGTACGAAAACTAGAGCATCGCAACACAGATAGCAATAGATCAACAAGAGGAAATAAAGACTAGAAAGGTAAAATAGGTAGAAAGGGGGAGAATGCTCGCCTGAAAACACGGCCGAAGATTCATCCGAAGATCGGGTCGACACTCGCATCAACTCATCGGCCTAATCCGTGAAGAAGCAATGCACTAGCAGAAACACCGGATGCAATATTTAATACTACGGTAGAAGATCGGGCATGATGCATGCATGATGTATGACATGACAAGGTGCGATGCAATTAGACCATATTAAGCGGAACCGGGGTCCCGACAATTAATTAGTAGGTTTATGTTGTTTAGATACCCCGCATTTTAAATATTGTATTAACAAGGCAAAACATGGCATCGGTTCGCTACGCAAATTTAAATGGAGTCCATATTAGGCTAGAAAAGCCCGTACATGGCCTCTGTATTAATTTAGTTGAGTAGTCGAAACACCCCCCAAACACCCACAATATGTATGCAAACACAATATGTATGCAAACATGATCAATTGAGATGTATCAAGTATAATATGTCAATTTATAAATAAGGGCTCGGGAGGGGTCACACATTAGAGGGGCTCGACGATCTTGTGGCTCCGAGGGTTTGGGTATTGTCTTCAGGTCCGCTCTTCGGTTGCGGATCGAGGTTTGTGCGGACGGTCCTGTCGTCGATGAAGATCTTGCCGCTTTGTCGGGTTCTCCATGTCCGGTTGCTATTGGCATCAGTTTTTGCGAAGGGGATCATGGCGTTCCGAGATGTAGCTCTTGGCTAAGGTTCGGTCCCTCGTGCTTCGTCTTGATGGGCTAGTACACAGACGCTTATGGCAAAGACTTGATAGCTTTGAGTATGCCTCGGTACATGGAGGCAGTACCCAAACCACCTAATGGCCAGAAGACCATAACACGGGGACGTGCCCCCGGTGACAGATGGAGAAGGGCGGTGCAACAACATCGGCGAGAGGCAGAGGGTCGCACGCGTCGGGGACGGCGCTTGGAGGCGACGGCTGCTGCAGAGAAGCAGTCGTTCGGGAGGAGGACGCCCGTGACGGCACTGGACTGTGGGGCCGCGGTGGAGGCAGGGCTCGACGGGGTGGTGCCAAGGGCGGCGGCTGGATGGAGGGGTTCCCGCAGTGAGGTGGAGCTTGGCGACCTCGGGGACGCGACGAGGGGTGACGGCGGCCGGGGAAGGAGAGGTCCGATGGGAGGTGCCGATGCGCATGCCGGTAGCGAGGAGAGGGCGCGTGACGGCGCGGTCCAGGAGGATGCGGTCGGGGACGGAACCGACAAGGCAAGGCGAGCCAACGGCACCATGGGGAGCTTGGCATCCGGCGGAGAGGAGGACCCGAGGTGGCGGCGGCGCCTGGTGTTGCAGGGAGAGGAGCGGGGTCAGGGGATGTTGCGGGCGACAGGATCGTGGGGAGCAGGTGCGGGACGCGGGGTGGTGGGGCCAGGGAGCGGGGCGTGCGTGGCGTGTGTGCTGTGGGGCGGGTTCCGGTGTGGGTCGGTTTGGGTCCAAGGGGAAGTGGTTTGGGTGTGCCGACGTGGGGTTTGACCAGGTGGGGTGGTGTGCATGCGTTTGTGGTGTGGGTGTTGCGGCGGCGGGGTAGGGTGGACGGGTGGTTTAGGTTTAGGTTTTGGGCATGGGGTCTAGGGTTCGCTACGGGGTGGTAGGCTGGCTGGTTGGGCCTTTGGGCCTAGCCGGCTGCCTCCCCCGAAAAAATATTTATGTTTAATATTTTTTTCTGTTTTATTTATGAGGCCTTTTATAAATAATTTTAGACAAAACAAAATATTCGGAAAGACCGAGATTTGAATTTGAAATAGAGAAGGGGATAATTAGAAAACAATATAGGCTTTTGGGGAATAGGTTTAGTCAAACACATGCATGATGATGTCATGATGATGCGCAACATACAAACAACCGCGATTTTCTAGTACTGGTTTTACCCGGGGGTGCTACAATTCGACACGACTAACAATGGATCTCGCCCTCGAGATCCGCCTCGTGATATGGGGAATAAAACCGATGGTCTAAATCTTCTCGCTTCGTGTAGATCCCCACGACACCACTAATAAGGATTCTTTCTTTATCTTGAAATCAGCGACACCACCAACCAGGGTCGGTGCTCACGTTCATCGAGAGAACACTCTGGAGAAACAAAGGACGAAGGTAGAGGTATCAAAATATAAGGTCACCTCTAACTTCCATGGAAGGAGTGAAATTGCATCGATCCACCATTCAATGTGGAAAAGCGAATGATAAGAGTAGTCGGATGGTGATCAGTCCATCGCGCACCCAAAGCATTACTCTGCACACGAGTAGAAGAATTATGCAACAACTCCTGGAATTTAGACTAAAGATCTTGTCAAATAGCGTTTAGAAAACAAAAGAGTGATGCATGCCCTTCATCGGATCCGACGTAGATGAAACCTTCGCATTGGAAAACACCGAAAGATACAAAGAAATTTTTTAGTGAATTTTTGGTCCACTGAAAGGTACAACAGATGAAAGATCCATCAGATAGCATGAAGACCGGAGGTCGAAGCACCATTACAAGAGGAAGGAAGCAAAACCCTAAAGGTACGACGAAAACCCAACCACGAAAATTCCTGGACACGTAGATAAGATAAGAGAGTAGATTCAAAACACGCGAAGGTAAGAAAAGAATAGCAGAGGGTTAAGGAGTAAAAGCAGACCTAATCAGATCTATCCAACCGATTTTCAAAAATAGTTTTGACACTCTACAACGTCTGTTAGCTAGGTTATCCTACAGGCTGGACCAGTGGGGTATCGTAACTGCTGAGCTCTGATACCACTCTGTAACACCCTCCGGATCGGCCCTATGCAAGTTTTAGCGCTTCCCGCCAAACCCGCATAGAAACGATTCAAAGGTGCCCACCAGGCACTTTCGTGTGGGTGGAAAACGAAGTAATACCATTACACAATAGTCCACGATGGAACCCACAGAACAGATATATACAACAACGACTCTATGAGTCAAGAATACAATATACAGTACAAATATCCAAATCACCTTGAAAACGATACAGCGTCCGACTACGGACAAGATGCAAATTGAGCTAAGAGCCCTGAAGAGTAACCAATGGCGTCCATAACCCTGCCCAGGCCAAGCCAAAAGGGTAACCCTGCTAACGAACGTCGATCTGAAAACCTGCTTAAACAAAAGGGGTGCCGACAAAGGGCAAAGGAAAAAGAGAGAGCGGTCAGTACTGAGGCCAGTACACGGCGAGACTAGAATTCGGCGGTCCTCGCCTACATAGGTATGGTGGACTGAAGCGACAGCGCAACGTACACTAAACAACCTATAGAAACTCAATACAACTAGCGGCTTTCAGATAGGGATAAGAAAGACCTATTCGGATCCAACCTGAAACTATCACCAAGCATACCTATCCTGGTATTTCCCCCTCGAGACCAAACGAGGAAGTCAACCGAGGAACTCACACAGTTAGCAGTTTTATTCATTCCGTTATAGTTGCGGCAATTACTAGTCAGATATAGATAGCATGAGTCATCCTGATATAATAAGCAGTGGGCAGTTTTGTTAACCATTCCGTTGTAGTTGTAGTACTTACTAGTGAGATACATATAGCATGAGGCATCCCAAAACCCAGCAGTTGTTGGTACTTTTATTTAGCCATTCCGTTGTAGTTGCAATACTTACTAGTCAGATACAATGGTAACAGGTGACAACACAAACCAGCAATTGTTGGCACTTTTATTTAGCCATTCCATTATAGTGAAGCTGATTACTAGTCATTATAAAGTCAAATTTATAGCACTACTTTAGTTATAGTTGTCTATGATCGAGATACTGTGCTCCAAGTCGTCCATAACCGCGGACACGGATTTCAGAAAGTTTTACCCTGCAGGGGGGCACAAATAGCAACACACGCACGATCAACCTCGGGAAAAACCAAATAAAAACCCAACGAGGCATCACGACAAAGCAATTGCAAGATTCATATAAATTTCAGGGGGCCACCCCACCAAGCTACCCGCGACGAAGTTGGCCGGCTCCGATACGGACCCAGAGGTTTGTGCCAATGGCTGTAAACGATTGGGAACCCGAAAGTGTGACTGGGCTTGTCAATACCCCGAAAACATTCCACATTTGTTCCTAAACAGTACAGGCGCTCCACGCGCAATCGTAAATAAAGCAGTAAAGCATAGCATAAGTACAGGATAGTAATAAAGCCCCAAACTACTTTGTGGCCCCAAGAAATAAATATGACTCAAGCTCTGGCTAGGGGGATTCATGGTCCCACATGCGGATAGTGCGAATATTCAAAGAACAGGTATCAAGTACTCGGGGTCCTACGGGACACAAGTGGACGGTTAAAAACCAAATAACATCTATTGCCCACCTGTGCCTCTGCATTATTTTCTTACTTCAATTTTAGTTACTAAACAGTAATTAAAGTCATGATCAACTCTAATATAAAGCATATGGCAGTCTTCCAACAACAGTGGTACTTGACGACACGCAACAGCACTTGAGCAAGCAACTACGACACGCAAGGCCGACTATCTACCAAACAACAGGTAATAGGATGTGTCCAAGACAATATAAGGCTGCAGGGGATATCACGGGTACGAAAACTAGAGCATCGCAACACAGATATCAATAGATCAACAGGAGGAAATAAAGACTAGAAAGGTAAAATAGGTAGAAAGGGGGAGAATGCTCGCCTGAAAACACGGCCGAAGATTCATCCGAAGATCGGGTCGACACTCGCATCAACTCATCGGCCTAATCCGTGAAGAAGCAAAGCACTAGCAGAAACACCAGATGTAATATTTAATACTACGGTAGAAGATTGGGCATGATGCATGCATGATGTATGACATGGCAAGGTGCGATGTAATTAGACCATATTAAGCAGAACCGGGGTCCCGACAATTAATCAGTAGGTTTATGTTGTTTAGATACCCCGCATTTTAAATGTTGTATTAACAAGGCAAAACATGGCATCGGTTCGCTATGCAAATTTAAATGGAGTCAATATTAGGCTAGAAAAGCCCGCACATGGCCTCCATATTAATTTAGTTGAGTAGTCGAAACACCCCCAAACACCCACAGTGTGTATGCAAACACAATATCTATGCAAACATGATCAATTGAGATGCATGAAGTGTAGGGGTTCGTAGCATGGAAAACAAAAAATTTCTATCGCATACAAACAAACAAGCCAAGATCTATCTACTAGATTGTAGCAACGATTCGATGGAATAACTTACCCTTGAAGATTCCAAAGTGTTTAACGAGAGCGGATTCTCGTGGGTGATGTAGTCGTACTCTTCCGATCTCAAGATCGTGTAGACGATCCTTCCGGCGCTGCGTTCCGGCAGCGCTTCCGCAGTCGGTCACACGTTCGATACTCGACGAAGACCTTCCTCTCCCTTGTTCCAGCAGGCAGCGGAGGTTGTAGCACTCTCCTCGCGATTCCGGCAGCACAACGGCGTGGTACCGGAAGTAGAGGGGAAATCCCGCAGGGCTTCGCCTTAAGTCGGAGCGAGTATGGTGGATTATGAGAGAGGGCTATTAGTGGTCTAGAGATTAGACACACCAATTAGAAGGCTCTAAACCGCAGGCTAAAGCAATTAGAAGCTCTAAACCAAAACGGCTCTAAACCGGAGATTAGAGGTAGAAACTTGTGTGTCTCAAGGAGGAGGCCCTGCCCCTCCTTTTATAGGTGGAGGGGCTAGGCGCGCCAGGGAGGGAGGGGAGTCCCTCCCCAACTCGGCCTAGGGCTGGCCGCCGGCTTGGAGGAGAGGAACTCCTCCTCCAAGTTGGTTTCAACCTCCTCTTGCTTGTTTCCCACAGTTTCCTGTTTCCCACAGTTTCCTGTTTTCCACAGTTTCCTGTTTTAGCCGTTTGACTTTCAAACTGGCAGTTTGACTTTCAAGTTTTGGAACAGCAAGAACACTTAGTACATGATGCAATCATTCAATGACACATTCATGTACCCTCCCCCCCGGAGTGCCGGACAATCCGAAACCTTCTAGAACATTCCCGATGAAAACACCGGAATCATTCCCGAACTCCGAAACGGGACTTTCCTTATATGAATCTTATTCTCCGGACCATTCCGGATCACCTCGTGATATCCCGGATCCCATCCGAGACTCCGAACAACATTCGGTCTCTTTCTCATAATACCATAACTACTCAAAACAACGTCGAATCCTTAAGTGTGTCTCCCTACGGTTCGTGAATTATGCGGACATGATCGAGACACTTCTCCGAACAATAACCAATAGAGGAATCTGGAAATTCATATGGCTCCCACATATTTCTATGATTACTTTGCGATCGAATGAACCACTTACATACGATACCAATTTCCCTTTGTCTCACGATAGTTTACTTATCCGAAGTTATGATCGTCGGTATCTCTGCATACCTAGTTCAACTTCGTTACCGATAAGTACTCTTTTCTCGTTCCCGTGATATGTGATCCCTTGTGAGCCAGTCACATGCTTGCAAGCTAATTGGATGACATTCCACCGAGAGGGCCCAGAGTATATCTATCCGTCATATGGATGGACAAATCCCACTCTTGATCCATGTGTTTCAACCAATACTTTACGAACACTCAATGCCACCTTTATAGCCACCCAGTTACGGTGTGGTGTTTGATGTCATCAAAGCATCCATCCGGTAAAGGTGATATGCATGATCTCATGGTCGAAGGAATTAGGTTACTATGTATCAGAAAGCATATAGCAATTGAACTATTGAAATGACTTGATCTTTATGCTACGCTTATCTATAGGAGTATGTCCATCACATCATTCTCCTAATGATATGATCCTGTTGTTAATAACATCTCTATGTTCATGATCAGGAAACCATGATCATATATTAACCAACAAGCTAGTTTAACAAGAGGCTTTACTAGGGACTCTTATTTTAGTTTACAAATCACACAAGTATTAATGTTTCCGGTTAGTACAATTATAGCATGGTATGTAAACATTTATCATAAGTGTGAAGATATGATAATAACCACTTTATTATTGCCTCTTGGGCATATCTCCAACAGTCTCCCACTTGCACTAGAGTCAATAATCTAGTTTCAAACCTTTGTGTATTCAACACCTATGGCTTTCCAGTGTTGTATGTACACGATTGCTAGTGGTCAACTGATCTCTGGATCTGACACTTCCAGGTCCGTGTGTAATTGCATGTCTTTGCGTCTCTACGCATCACTCATTCTCTAATGAGATGGCTTCGTACAAATTTGGTCCTTTGGTGTGACCTTTAGCTCTTTGGGGTTAAAACATGTTGATAATATTGTCGCACAATATATCTTCATAGTATTATCCCACTGTGAACTTCACCTAGTTTGATAACAAACTACTTGACACAAATGCCCTCTTTTGCTGCTAAAATAGCAGTCATATACTTAGCCTTTTGTTGTAGTATCTGTCACAATGTCTTAACTTTGGAACTCATCCAAATCCATTATGGAACTCACTTTCCATTATATTGTGCCACCCTTAGTTTAGATTGAGATAAACTTAATTTGTATTTTGTGACAAAGCTAGTATCAATGTAGTACTTTTACAATGAACTAACCATCTATTTGTCACTTCTACAAATATTATACTCTTAGTTCTTCCAAAAGATCATAAGAATATCCTTACTATTGTCCAATGATCATCTTACGAATCATTCTGGTATATGCTCACAACATTTAGAGCATAGGACATATCTGGATTTGTACATATCACAGTATGATTGATATAAATACTCTTTGTGATTTCATACATCAAGTATCAATCTATACTTGATTATTTGTTTCACTTTACCAAATGTCAATACACTTGAATATATCATCAACATTGAACTCATTCAATCCTTTCTGTGCGACAAGAACCTCTCTTGTAGTTTCTATATTGAACTCATTCAATATCTTGTCTATGTACTTCTGGCACAACCATATTAGCGTCTATTGATGCCAAATATTTGGGTTTTGCCTAAGTCTTTCATCGGGATGAAATTCTTAATATGTGTTAATAAAAGATACATTATTTCCAATCAACAATATGTCTTCCACATAATGTATTAGAAACATGTCTTAGCGCTCCCACTTAATTTCTTGCAAATGCAAGCATCTTCATCGTCTCTAATGAACTTTTAAACTCCTTTAACAGTTTCATCACAGTGAAGATTCCAACTCCGCGATGCTCACTTTAACCATTGAAGTTTGCATATGCTTTTAGCATCCTTTGAATTAACAAAACCCTATGGACCGTGCACATGTCCTAGGTAACGATTCTATTAGAAGAACTTGTTTTGTTTATTCAACTACCATATAACAAAATTATATGTAGTGGTTGCTACATTAATCCGTCTAGACTAAATATCACTATGAAAGATCAAATCTTGTCATAGTCAACCTTTGAACATTGTTGTGAACTCTTTCCCAATATGTCGATTATAGATGTGAAACATCCATGTCTATTTCTTTATAGATCCAGACACAACTGTAAGGTCTTACACCTTTCTCGAGGGTCCTTCAAGTTCAAAACTTGATTTCTCGTGTATGGAACTATCACGGATTTTATGGCTTCAAGCCATTTGACGGAGTCAGGGCTCATCATTGCTTCTTTGCACATAGTCGGATCATTATTGTCAAATAATGATTTAACTCTCAAATCTTGGTATTTGATTGTTCATCCGACCTACTTGTTTCAATAGGAACTTAGATCTCCGTGACCACAACCTTTGAGGTACGTGAGCCATGAGCATTGTTGCTGCCTCCGGAACACTTTTCGGCGCTGCGCAACTCTGCACATATAGCTAAGGTTCTTTTAACCTTATCAAAGTTCTATTGTCCTCCCACTTAACTTTTCACGAAAAATTCCTTCTCAAAGAAACTTGACGTTCTAAGCAACAAACACTTTTGTCTCCGGTGTTTATGGAGGAATACTTAACAGTTATACAAAGACAGGTTCATCCGACTTTGGTTGCACACATCTTTCTTATGCATAGCATACCAATGTTTTAAGAAAGGACTACTTGGGTTTTATCCCAAACCATAACTTTATATGGTGTCATTTCAACGGATTATGATGAAGCTCTTTTCAGTGGAAAAACGGTAATCTCTAAAGCTTTTAATCTTTAAAATACAATGGCAGTTTTATGAATTATACCTTTGATCTTACCATGTCAAACAAGGTTTAATTACATACCTCGAACGCTCCATACCCTTATGGTGTTTTGGGAAATGCAAATCCACGGAACGATTCCTTAAATCTTAGGTATTATGCTAAAGTTGTAACTCAAATATCTTCCTTTATGATCTTATCATAAACTATTTATATTCTTGTTACAATGATTTTGCACTTCATCTTAAAAATCTTTGAACTTTTCAAATATTTCACACTTCATCCTTATTAAGTAAATATTCATATATTCACTCAAATTTTCGGAGAAAGCATATGAAGTTGAAATCCATCGCTCTTGACTACACATAATGGATTTCGTACAACAATATGTACAAGTTCCAATAAGCTAGTCATTCGTTCCCTTTTGGCCTATGAACGAAGTTTTAATTATCTCTAGGAAAGTTTCACAAGCGTCATTTGATCAAAAATCAAAAGACTCCAAAATTCCATCCACATGGAGTTTCTTCATGTTTTCTTTCCAATATAATTTAAACGGCGATATCACTTCCTAAGTGATATTTCAATCAATTTGTCTTTCGACATTTTTAGCACTAGTTTTATGGATGTGATTTCTCCAACGAGATTTGTGAATCATCCATCTTTTATGGATTACGGCAATTATTTGAACAACCCTTTTGTTCTCATAATACCTAATAAAACAAATCTTTAAGGCAAGCTTTGATGTTTAACAAGCAACACAATAACCTTTTATTTGTTCTCGATGAACATCATCACATATTCTTTTGCTAGTTACTTAGGCCATTGTAGTTCATGAATTGTGTTGTTTCGTATGACGATTCACACCAACAAATTCAGTATCAAATACTTAAGAACCACATTGTTTAATAAGCAAAGAATATAGCCATAACATGTATATCATCTATATACTTAAACTGAACAATTCTAGTCTTTTCTTTTCTGCCATATATTTATGAGATTCTCTTTCAGTATTTCCTTTTCTGTTTGAAAGAATCTATCAATATCAATAGTGGAGTCATACATATGACACATAGTCCAAAGCGTGTATAGTTAAATACCAATGTCTTTGGACTTGCACTTTGAAGTAGATCACCATTATCAAATGTTTGGTGTTCTTTCAAATTCCTTTCTTTAGTAATCTCTTGCTGTAGTAAACATTTTACCTACATCAAATATTTACCCTCATCATGGATTTATCCATGATTAAGCTACTTTTAGCTTGTAACGGTGAATCGTGAGTATAATGTTGCTCTCCAAAACCTTTTGGAGGATTAGGACAACTAAGTGTCTCCAACCTTTTGCAAATTCTCATCAAATATGAGAACATGACTTTTACCATATTATACTCTATCATGTTGCAACCAAAACTTTGTTTCAGATATCACTATATCTTCCACACATCATGGTTTCTGAAACAACTCTTTCAGATCCTAGATAACCTTGATATTAAGACAATCCTTTGAATATCAAGAATCATGGAGACAAACATGATACTTATATACTAACATTGGAATTGTTACTCTTGATTTAATACCAACTATTAAACTTCATGGAGTAATCAAAAACTTACTGAAAGTTTGCAATAGGACTTTTAAACTTTAGATTAACACTTCAAAACAATACGATACTAGTTCGTAAAGTAACTAACCAGATTTCTATAGTTCTATCATCTCAATTATAACTAAGCGCAAGGTGGTAAACGGATGCCAATGACTACAACAACTATGCAAATTCACTTTGATTTAGTTTATGATAAATTGAGTTCTAATTAATAATTAAATTAATCTAGGTGAACTCCCACTCAAAACAATATCCCTCACATTGTTTTAGTGATCACACGAACCAAATCCACCATATCAAAACCGATCATCACGAGAATTGATATAGTTTCAATGGCGAACAATCGACATGTTCATCATATCTACTATATGATTCATGCTCTACCTTTCGGTATTCCGTGTTCCGAGACCATGTCTGTACATGCTAAGCTCGTCAAGATCAAACCTTAGCTTTCGCATAAGCAAATCTGGCTTGCTTACGTTGTATACACTTGCGGAATCTAACACACCCGATCATCACGTGGTGCTTCGAAACAACAAGCTTTAGCAACGGTGCTAACTAAGGGTGAACACTTTATGACTTGAAATTCATGTGCATGAGGGATCATCTTATAATGCTACCGTCTTCTACTAAGCAATACAAGATGCTTAAAGGATTAACATCACATGCAATTCATAATATGTGATATGATATGGCCTTTCTTCTTTGTGCTTCTGATCTCCATCTTCTAGCACGAACATGATCTCCATCATCACCGACATTGCATCAAGGTCAATGATGCTTCTCCATGGTTGTCGTCCACCGGCTTCAACTATTACAACTACTTTGAATAGACACGCGGGTCTTAACTAAAATTAAAGACAACCATATGGCTCCTGCCGGTTGCCAACTTACAATAAGGAACATTGCATACATCATATATAATCACAATCATGGCCATATCACATCACTGCACACCCCTGCAAAACAAAGTTAGACGCCTCTACTTTCTTTGCATATTTTACGTGGTTTGGGGCTTTCAATAAGTGTCGTTCTAACTTACGAACAAGAACCACAACATTGATACTAGTATTGTTAATCACCCGTTGTAAATTGGATCTTTAACTATGCTAGGAGAAACAGGCACCCGTAAAGCCACTTATGCAATACAAGTTGCATGTCAAGCGTGGAGCAAGTCTCATGAACGATGTCATGTAAGGTTAGCCCGGGCCGCTTCATCCCAACATACCGCAAGATGCAAAGTACACAAGAAGCAATCAACAATAAAAGCATCAACGCCCACAATGACCATTGTGTTCTACTCGTGCAACAGATCTACATATAGACACGGCTCTGATACCACTGTAGGGGTTCGTAGCATGGAAAACAAAAATTTTCTATCGCATACAAACAAACAAGCCAAGATCTATCTACTAGATTGTAGCAACGAGTCGATGGAATAACTTACCCTCGAAGATTCCAAAGTGTTTAACGACAGCGGATTCTCGTGGGTGATGTAGTCGTACTCTTCCGATCTCAAGATCGTGTAGACGATCCTTCCGGCGCTGCGTTCCGGCAGCGCTTCCGCAGTCGGTCACACGTTCGGTACTCGACGAAGACCTTCCTCTCCCTTGTTCCAGCAGGCGTGGAGGTTGTAGCACTCTCCTCGCGATTCCGGCAGCACAACGGCGTGGTACCGGAAGTAGAGGGGAAATCCCGCAGGGCTTCGCCTTAAGCCGGAGCGAGTATGGTGGATTATGAGAGAGGGCTATTAGTGGTCTAGAGATTAGACACACCAATTAGAAGGCTCTAAACCGCAGGCTAAAGCAATTAGAAGCTCTAAACCAAAACGGCTCTAAACCGGAGATTAGAGGTAGAAACTTGTGTGTCTCAAGGAGGAGGCCCTGCCCCTCCTTTTATAGGTGGAGGGGCTAGGAGCGCCAGGGAGGGAGGGGAGTCCCTCCCCAACTCGCCTAGGGCTGGCCGCCGGCTTGGAGGAGAGGAACTCCTCCTCCAAGTTGGTTTCAACCTCCTCTTGCTTGTTTCCCACAGTTTCCTGTTTCCCACAGTTTCCTGTTTTCCACAGTTTCCTGTTTTAGCCGTTTGACTTTCAAACTGGCAGTTTGACTTTCAAGTTTTGGAACAGCAAGAACACTTAGTACATGATGCAATCATTCAATGACACATTCATGTACCCTCCCCCCCGGAGTGCCGGACAATCCGGAACCTTCTAGAACATTCCCGATGAAAACACCGGAATCATTCCCGAACTCCGAAACGGGACTTTCCTTATATGAATCTTATTCTCCGGACCATTCCGGATCACCTCGTGATATCCCGGATCCCATCCGAGACTCCGAACAACATTCGGTCTCTTTCTCATAATACCATAACTACTCAAAACAACGTCGAATCCTTAAGTGTGTCTCCCTACGGTTCGTGAATTATGCGGACATGATCGAGACACTTCTCCGAACAATAACCAATAGAGGAATCTGGAAATTCATATGGCTCCCACATATTTCTACGATTACTTTGCGATCGAATGAACCACTTACATACGATACCAATTTCCCTTTGTCTCACGATAGTTTACTTATCCGAAGTTATGATCGTCGGTATCTCTGCATACCTAGTTCAACTTCGTTACCGATAAGTACTCTTTTCTCGTTCCCGTGATATGTGATCCCTTGTGAGCCAGTCACATGCTTGCAAGCTAATTGGATGACATTCCACCGAGAGGGCCCAGAGTATATCTATCTGTCATATGGATGGACAAATCCCACTCTTGATCCATGTGTTTCAACCAATACTTTCCGAACACTCAATGCCACCTTTATAGCCACCCAGTTACGGTGTGGTGTTTGATGTCATCAAAGAATCCATCCGGTAAAGGTGATATGCATGATCTCATGGTCGAAGGAATTAGGTTACTATGTATCAGAAAGCATATAGCAATTGAACTATTGAAATGACTTGATCTTTATGCTACGCTTATCTATAGGAGTATGTCCATCACATCATTCTCCTAATGATATGATCCTGTTGTTAATAACATCTCTATGTTCATGATCAGGAAACCATGATCATATATTAACCAACAAGCTAGTTTAACAAGAGGCTTTACTAGGGACTCTTATTTTAGTTTACAAATCACACAAGTATTAATGTTTCCGGTTAATACAATTATAGCATGGTATGTAAACATTTATCATAAGTGTGAAGATATGATAATAACCACTTTATTATTGCCTCTTGGGCATATCTCCAACATGAAGTATAATATGTCAATTTATAAATAAGGGCTCGGGAGGGGTCACACATTAGAGGGGCTCGACGATCTTGTGGCTCCGAGGGTTTTGGGTATTGTATTCAGGTCCGCTCTTCGGTTGCGGATCGAGGTTTGTGCGGACGGTCCTGTCGTCGATGAAGATCTTGCCGCTTTGTCGGGGTTCTCCATGTCCGGTTGCTCTTGGCATCAGTTTTTGCGAAGGGGATCATGGCGTTCCGAGATGTAGCTGTTGGCTAAGGTTCGGTCCCTCGTGCTTCGTCTTGATGGGCTAGTACATAGACGCTTATGGCAAAGACTTGATAGCTTTGAGTAGGCCTCGGTACATGGAGGCAGTACCCAAACCACCTAATGGCCAGAAGACCATTAAATGCATTGGCTTGTATGGTGAAAACTTTGCTATCCTAAAATAGAAGGTGGTTTGGGATTCAGAGACTTCCATTCTTTAAACTTAGCTATGCTAGCTAAGTAAGTATGGCGGCTGATGGAAACAAACGTGGCCACTTTTCGTTAAAACTCCAAGTGCAGAGTGTTGTAGCAAGATTCTTTTCCTCACAAGGATGATTCAAGGGTTTATATCAAACTTTTGGGTAATTGGTTGTGGAATATTTATTCGTCTTCTCATCTTGAAGCAACCTGTAAAGTAAATAATTTGTCTTGTGTCCCCAACTCTACCAAGTGGTTGTCAAGCACAAGGTTTTGTATTAGTAATATAAATTAAAATATAAAGTAAACTAAAATAAATAAAGTAAATAAAGTAACGTAATGCAAACTAGATGATATGGAAGATAATAGAGTTTTTCTAGGTTTTTATGAGTGATTGCAAGTAGGGAAAGTATTTTTGTATTTTCAAAATAATAAATTGCATAAAATATAAAAAGTAGTAGATGTAATTGTTGGGATTTGGTGCAAAAAAATTTAAAAAAATTACTACGCAGGAAACCCCAAATGCCCAAGATCTATCTACGAGTAATGCAATAACAGATAAAGACAACAATAACATACCCTTAAAGACCTGGAGAGCATTACGCTCATGCAGAAGCGTGGATGATATAGTCATAACCGTCCGACCTTAAGGTCGCGAATCTCCTCGCAAGTCACCCCTTGTCCTAGTCCTCGCACGATGGCACGGAAGCTTCAATAGCCCCACCGAGTTGCCACAGGCATACAGTGCAAGACAATGACGGCCGGCCTCCGATCCCGTCGAGGTTGCGGAAGTAGACCTCCTAGCTAGAATCCCGACAACGCAACAACGTGCTACAGAAGAGAACGCCTTGCCTACATAGTCCAGAGTTGGGACCGTGCAATAGCAGAGGCAACTATAGAGAGAGAGGGGAATATTCCAACCAAAAGGAATATCTCAATTTATTGTGTGTTTGATCCCAACCATAGGCACCTCCTTATATAGGCTAAGGGAGGGGTGCCCTCCCTCTTAGGTGCCCCATGTGGGACTAAAGGTAAAGGAAAAAAAGGGCAGAAATTTCTTCCATAGCCGGATGGGCCAATTCCCAGCCCAATAGGCAAAACAGAAAATAGCAAACAACAAGCAAATGGAGGCTCCAACTGAGTGGGCCCTTGGCTGCGGCCCACCTCATGCCCTCCATCTCCTGCAGCAGCGGCAACCCTCAGAGGCCCCAGGTGGGCCTCATTGCCCCGACGGCCCAGCGCCAGCAAGCGGGTGGCCCGGGTGGGCCTAAAGCCTGCCCGCGGCCCACCTGCCCGAGTAGCTCGCCCGCCGGCCCAGCTCCCTGCACGCCCGCATGGGCCAGGTCGAGTAGGCCTAGCATGGCGGCCAGGTCTCTCCGTTGCCTGCGTGCGACGACTATAATCTGCCGCCCACGTGGGCCTGTGCTGCTTTTCCTTTTCTGTTTTTCTGCAGGTTTTATCCTAGGCCAGTTCTCTCCGGGAATTTGGCCTAATATGAAAGGTTCTTTTATAAATCTTAATTTAAATATTATTTAGAATATATTAATTCACAATTAATATATAATAAATGTATATTTAAATTCTCATTTATCCGAAACTCCTTTCAGTCATTTTCCTTATTTCTTTCTCTCTCCGAACAACTTCGGATCTCCCCAGAACACTTCTGGTTTCTCTCTATTTCTATCTCTTCCAGGATTCCCTCTTACAGGAATATCTCCATGCATCATAATGCCCTTAAGCAGGTGTGTCTCTACGGTTCGGGAATGTCATGGACATGAACTCTATCAATGATCATAGAGGTAGTCGGAATGCACATGTGACCCCTATGACACTCACAATTCTCCATCATTTTGAACCTAAAACAATATGTGTTATGTTTCTTTTGTCTCTATGATACTTACATTGTCTGAGATTTGATCATCGACATCTCCATGTCGGGTTCGATCTCGTTACCGACAATGCTACTTTAAACTCATATCGATAAGTGATATCACGTGACCTAGTCACATGTTGCTCAACATATTTTATATAACTTATCCGAGTGGGGCCAGAGTATCTTCCATCACACGGATGTACAAATCCTGCTCTTGACACATACGCCTCAACTTGTTCCTCTAGATACCCAACGACACCGTTATGATCACCTTTTTACAAAGTAACGTTAAGTTCCATCAAAGTATCCTCGGAGACAGTGATCAAATATGGCCTCATAGTCTGAGGAACAAGTCACTATGTTTCTGACAATTACAACTATGAACTTTGTGATATGATCGTGTTGCAACAATCATCTGCGGAATAGAGTCCACTATCTCATTATCCAATGAGATAGCTCCATTGTCAATTAGGTGTCTAGGAACCATCATGGTCAGGAAAACTTTAACCATCCGTTGACCAATAAACTAGTTAAATAGAGGATACTAGGGACTTGAGTTTTTTATATATCACACCTATATCAATCTTTCCCTATTGATATAGTTATAGCATGATATAAAACTATTATGAACTAATGGAATGTGTTTAATAAACTCCTATAATAAAATTGGACAAGGGTTCATGGGTTCACTTATCTACTCTCTTTTTAAGTTGTAGTGATCATAAAACAATTCATCAATGATAAATATTCATGGAACTTCTATATGTGTATGATAAGCATTCATATGGGCATCATGTTCTAACTTAGAGATGAAACACATCTCTCTTATACTCCTCAAGAAAGGGAAATTCCATGCAATCTTGAATTAAGAACAAACCAGATTATAGCTTTAAGTAATATAACATGATGTTTGAAATACAAATATGCTACCTTGATCTAACAAGATTATCACACTGTCACATAATAACTATAGCACATGATTTCACTTTATCCCTAGTGAGGCAGCAAAATAAAGGTAAAAATCAAAGTAGATCTTGAATATTGTTTGTCACAATTCAATCACTGCCACCATGCTACTACATCTAATACACACTTCTGCCCATACAAGTTCTTCCATACAAGTTGGATCAAAACAAGCAATTAAGAACGGGGTACATGATATGCATCTATCAATACATCTTACACAAAATAGGTTCCAATCTAAAATATCAAGTAACAGAACAAAGATCCACCACATAGGAATTACATATATGACCATAATCATGTAGGTCAGCTCATATGGTAATAGATCTATGAAGAACAAGAGAGAAATAAATCAAGCTACTTCCACAAACCCATAGCCCAGAGGTGGAGTACTCCCTCTTCATCATGGTGATGATTCCAGCTATGTTGGATATCCCCCGGAGGTGCCTTCGGCGGGGTTTCCCCCTCCAATCTTCGCTAGATCTTCCTCTATTTTGTGGTTTTTTTGTTTCTGGTGTGCTCTATGTCGAGGACTCCTGGGGGATCCTTATATAGGGGTTTTTAGGTCAAGAGAACTCCGTTGGAGAAAGAATCAAAGCAATCGGACGACCGAGGAGCAAAATAGGGTAGGTGGCGTGCCCACCCGGGCTGAGTGCACCACCTAGTATATTTTGGGCCTCCCGGACCTCCAGGTAAGGTTCTTGTGCTTCAGATGCTTCTCGTTGATACATATTGACATCCCCAAAAGTTTAGGTCCATTTGGCTTGGTATAGGTCCTGAAACATCAAAAACATTGAAAATAGGGTTTTTCTTCCCTGCCGGGTTATAGCCAAAATAAAGGGGATCATTGGTAAATCCCCAAAAATCAATGTAAAACATGGATATAACATTATATATGATGCAAAATATGAAGGGAATATGCCCGAGAGGCAATAATAAAGTGGTTATTATCTTATTCCTTGTTTATGATAAATGTTTATTTTGCATGCTATAATTATATTAATACGGAAACATTAATACATGTGTGTTAATAAACAAATAGAAAGTTTCCTAGTTATGCCTCTCTTATAAACTAGCTCGTTGATTAACAATATGATCAAAGGTTTCTTGATCATGGACATTGGATGTTGTTAATAACGAGGTCACAACATTGTTGGAATGATGTGATGAACATTCATCCGAAGTATAGCATTACAATCAAAGTCATTGTGTTTATATTGCTATAACATCATACGAAGTAATCCTAGTCCTTAGACCATGAGATCATCTCAATCACTAACACTGGAAGAGTATCTTGATAACATCAAACGTCACACCGTAACAGGGTGACTATAAAGGTGGGTTCAGTGCTACGAAGGTGTTATGTAGAGGCTCATGGATCAAGAGTGGAATTTTTCCATCCCAATGACGGATATATATACTCTGGGCCCTCTTGGTGATATCATATTAGTTAGCTTGCAAGCAAGTGATGAGATCACTAGAATGTTATATCACGGGAACGAGAAAAGAGTACATGTCGGTAACGAGATCAAACTAGGTATGGAGATACCGATGATCGAATCTCGGACATGTAATATATCGCGAGACAAAAGGATTGAGTTACATGCGTAAAAGATTCCCATGATCACAAAAGTCATCGTTGAATGTGTGGGAGTCGGTACGAATCTCCAGGTCCTGCTGCTAATTATTGATCGGAGAGGGGTCTCGATTATGTCTGCATTATTCGTGAACCATAGAGTGACACACTTAACGGATACCGACACCATTTGGAGCAAATAAGATGCCAGGAAAAGATTATGAAAGTGCTAGAATTATTTCGAGTGAAATTGCTAAAACTGGTTCTGCATGTGATATTGAAATGTTACAAGAGGTTTTATGTGAATGATTGTTAATTAATATAATTAACAAAATTGTAAATAAAATAAATAAAAGAGTTTTATTTTATAAGAGATTGCATTAATTTTGGTAAAACATTAATGCATGTGAGTGGACATGTGAGTGGAGGTGTGTTTATGTGAGTGGAGCTTCCACCCACATGAATGAGGGAGAGGTGGAGGAACCTTCCATGGCCGACGGCCAAGCCCCTTGGGCTGCCCCCCTACCCTATATAAGGAGAATCTCCTCCTCCACTCTCACACCTCCTCGCGAAGGATCTCTCTCCCCTCTATAATTTCCTCATGGTCTCGGATCAGCGAGATATATGTTCCCGGTGGATTTTTCTGGAAGGATTTGTTGCTTCCACTGCTTTGCTAGAGCGAGGGCGTGGAGGTTGTTGGGATACCCGAACGTGTGTGCGATCACGGATGCACCACTTCTTTGCGGTGCTGGACTTGATGGTGCTGGACCTGCTGGACCAGCTGGACTTCATCACGATTTTGAGATCGGCAAGAGACCGACTACATCACCAACGGGTTCATACTCGTAAAGCTTTTCGGTCTTCGAGGGTATTTATTCTATGGATGGATATCCACTTGTTTCTTGTATCTAGATAGATGGATCTTGGTGCATATAGTTTCTGTAACACCCTCCGGATCGACCCTATGCAAGATTTAGCGCTTCCCGCCAAACCCGCATAGAAACGATTCAAAGGTGCCCACCAGGCACTTTCGTGCGGGTGGAAAACGAAGTAATACCATTACACAATAGTCCATGATGGAACCCACAGAACAGATATATACAAAAACGACTCTATGAGTCAAGAATACAATATACAGTACAAATATCCAAATCACCTTGAAAACGATACAGCGTCCGAGTACGGACAAGATGCAAATTGAGCTAAGAGCCCTGAAGAGTAACCAATGGCGTCCATAACCCTGCCCAGGCCAAGCCAGAAGGGTAACCCTGCTAACGAACGTCGATCTGAAAACCTGCTTAAACAAAAGGGGTGCCGACAAAGGGCAAAGGAAAAAGATAGAGCGGTCAGTACTGAGGCCAGTACACGGCGAGACTAGAATTCGGCGGTCCTCGCCTACATAGGTATGGTGGACTGAAGCGATAGCGCAGCATACACTAAACAACCTATAGAGACTCAATACAACTAGAGGCTTTCAGATAGGGATAAGAAAGACCTATTCGGATCCAACCTGAAACTATCACCAAGCATACCCATCCTGGTATTTCCCCCTCGAGACCAAACGAGGAAGTCAACCGAGGAACTCACACAGTTGGCAGTTTTATTCATTCCGTTATAGTTGCGGCAATTACTAGTCAGATATAGATAGCATGAGTCATCCTAATATAATAAGCAGTGGGCAGTTTTAGTTAACCATTCCGTTGTAGTTGTAGTACTTACTAGTGAGATACATATAGCATGAGGCATCCCAAAACCCAGCAGTTGTTGGTACTTTTATTTAGCCATTCCGTTGTAGTTGCAATAATTACTAGTTAGATACAATGGTAACAGGTGACAACACAAACCAGCAATTGTTGGCACTTTTATTTAGCCATTCCATTATAGTGAAGCTGATTACTAGTCATTATAAAGTCAAATTTATAGCACTACTTTAGTTATAGTTGTCTATGATCGAGATACTGTGCTCCAAGTCGTCCATAATCGCGGACACGGATTTTAGAAAGTTTTACCCTGCAGGGGGCACAAATAGCAACACACGCACGATCAACCTCGGGAAAAACCAAATAAAAACCCAACGAGGCATCACGACAGAGCAATTGCAAGATTCATATAAATTTCAGGGGGGCACCCCACCAAGCTACCCGCGACGAAGTTGGCCGGCTCCGAGATGGACCCAGAGGTTTGTGCCAATGGCTGTAAACGACTGGGAACCCGAAAGTGTGACTGGGCTTGTCAATACCGCGAAAACATTCCACATTTGTTCCTAAACAGTACAGACGCTCCACGCGCAATCGTAAATAAAGCAGTAAAACATAGCATAAGTACAGGATAGTAATAAAGCCCCAAACTACTTTGTGGCCCCAAGAAATAAATATGACTCAAGCTCTGGCTAGGGGGATTCATGGTCCCACATGCGGATAGTGCGAATATTCAAAGAACAGGTATCAAGTACTCGGGGTCCTACGGGACACAAGTGGACGGTTAAAAACCAAATAACATCTATTGCCCATCTTTGCCTCTGCATTATTTTCTTGCTTCAATTTTAGTTATTAAATGGTAATTAAAGTCATGATCAACTCTAATATAAAGCATATGGCAGTCTTCCAACAACTGTGGTACTTGACGACACGCAACAGCACTTGAGCAAGCAACTATGACACGCAAGGCCGGCTATCTACCAAACAATAGGTAATAGGATGTGTCCAAGGCAATATAAGGCTGCAAGGGATATCACGGGTACGAAAACTAGAGAATCGCAACACAAATAGCAATAGATCAACAAGAGGAAATAAAGACTAGAAAGGTAAAATAGGTAGAAAGGGGGAGAATGCTCGCCTGAAAACACGGCCGAAGATTCATCCGAAGATCGGGTCGACACTCGCATCAACTCATCGGCCTAATCCGTGAAGAAGCAAAGCACTAGCAGAAACACCAGATGCAATAGTTAATACTACGGTAGAAGATCGGGCATGATGCATGCATGATGTATGACATGACAAGGTGCAATGCAATTAGACCATATTAAGCGGAACCGGGGTCCCGACAATTAATTAGTAGGTTTATGTTGTTTAGATACCCCGCATTTTAAATATTGTATTAATAAGGAAAAACATGGCATCGGTTCGCTACGCAAATTTAAATGGAGTCAATATTAGGCTAGAAAAGCCCGCACATGGCCTCCATATTAATTTAGTTGAGTAGTCGAAACACCCCCCAAACACCCACAATATGTATGCAAACACAATATGTATGCAAACATGATCAATTGAGATGCATCAAGTATAATATGTCAATTTATAAATAAGGGCGCGGGAGGGGTCACACATTAGAGGGGCTCGACGATCTTGTGGCTCCGAGGGTTTGGGTATTGTCTTCAGGTCCGCTCTTCGGTTGCGGATCGAGGTTTGTGCGGACGGTCCTGTCGTCGATGAAGATCTTGCCGCTTTGTCGGGTTCTCCATGTCCGGTTGCTATTGGCATCAGTTTTTGCGAAGGGGATCATGGCGTTCCGAGATGTAGCTCTTGGCTAAGGTTCGGTCCCTCGTGCTTCGTCTTGATGGGCTAGTACACAGACGCTTATGGCAAAGACTTGATAGCTTTGAGTAGGCCTCGGTACATGGAGGCAGTACCCAAACCACCTAATGGCCAGAAGACCATAACACGGGGACGTGCCCCCGGCGACAGATGGAGAAGGGCGGTGCAACAACATCGGCGAGAGGCAGAGGGTCGCACGCGTCGGGGACGGCACTTGGCGGCGACGGCTGCTGCAGAGAAGCAGTCGTTCGGGAGGAGGACGCTTGCGACGGCACTGGACTGCGGGGCCGCGGTGGAGGCAGGGCTCGACGGGGTGGTGCCAAGGGCGGCGGCTGGATGGAGGGGTTCCCGCAGTGAGGTGGAGCTTGGCGACCTCGGGGAGTGGCCTCGGGGACGCGACGAGGGGTGACGGCGGCCGGGGAAGGAGAGGTCCGGTGGGAGGTGCCGATGCGCAGGCCGGTAGCGAGGAGAGGGCGCGTGACGGCGCGGTCCAGGAGGAGGCGGTCGGGGACGGAACCGACAAGGCAAGGCGAGCCAACGGCGCCATGGGGAGCTTGGCATCCGGCGGAGAGGAGGACCCGAGGTGGCGGCGGCGCCTGGTGTTGCAGGGAGAGGAGCGGGGTCAGGGGATGTTGCGGGCGACAGGATCGTGGGGAGCAGGTGCGGGACGCGGGGTGGTGGGGCCAGGGAGCGGGGCGTGCGTGGCGTGTGTGTTGTGGGGCGGGTTCCGGTGTGGGTCGGTTTGGGTCCAAGGGGAAGTGGTTTGGGTGTGCCGACGTGGGGTTTGACCAGGTGGGGTGGTGTGCATGCGTTTGTGGTGTGGGTGTTGTGGCGGCGGGGTAGGGTGGACGGGTGGTTTAGGTTTAGGTTTTGGGCATGGGGTCTAGGGTTCGCTACGGGGTGGTAGGCTGGCTGGTTGGGCCTTTGGGCCTAGCCGGCTGCCTCCCCCGAAAAAATATTTATGTTTAATATTTTTTTCTGTTTTATTTATGAGGCCTTTTATAAATAATTTTAGACAAAACAAAATATTCGGAAAGACCGAGATTTGAATTTGAAATAGAGAAGGGGATAATTAGAAAACAATATAGGCTTTTGGGGAATAGGTTTAGTCAAACACATGCATGATGATGTCATGATGATGCGCAACATACAAACAACCGCGATTTTCTAGTACTGGTTTTACCCGGGGGTGCTACAATTCGACACGACTAACAATGGATCTCGCCCTCGAGATCTGCCTCGTGATATGGGGAATAAAACTGACGGTCTAAATCTTCTCGCTTCGTGTAGATCCCCACGACACCACTAATAAGGATTCTTTCTTTATCTTGAAATCAGCGACACCACCAACCAGGGTCGGTGCTCACGTTCATCGAGAGAACACTCTGGAGAAACAAAGGACGAAGGTAGAGGTATCAAAATATAAGGTCACCTCTAACTTCCATGGAAGGAGTGAAATTGCATCGATCCACCATTCAATGCTGAAAAGCGAATGATAAGAGTAGTCGGATGGTGATCAGTCCATCGCGCACCCAAAGCATTACTCTGCACACGAGTAGAAGAATTATGCAACAACTCCCGGAATTTAGACTAAAGATCTTGTCAAATAGCGTTTAGAAAACAAAAGAGTGATGCATGCCCTTCATCGGATCTTACGTAGATGAAACCTTCGCATTGGAAAACACCGAAAGATACAAAGAAATTTTTTAGTGAATTTTTGGTCCACTGAAAGGTACAACAGATGAAAGATCCATCAGATAGCATGAAGACCGGAGGTCGAAGCACCATTGCAAGAGGAAGGAAGCAAAACCCTAAAGGTACGACGGAAACCCAACCACGAAAATTCCTGGACACGTAGATAAGATAAGAGAGTAGATTCAAAACACGCGAAGGTAAGAAAAGAATAGCAGAGGGTTAAGGAGTAAAAGCAGACCTAATCAGATCTATCCAACCGATTTTCAAAAATAGTTTTGACACTCTACAACGTCTGTTAGCTAGGTTATCCTACAGGCTGGACCAGTGGGGTATCGTAACTGCTGAGCTCTGATACCACTCTGTAACACCCTCCGGATCGGCCCTATGCAAGTTTTAGCGCTTCCCGCCAAACCCGCATAGAAACGATTCAAAGGTGCCCACCAGGCACTTTCGTGCGGGTGGAAAACGAAGTAATACCATTACACAATAGTCCACGATGGAACCCACAGAACAGATATATACAACAACGACTCTATGAGTCAAGAATACAATATACAGTACAAATATCCAAATCACCTTGAAAACGATACAGCGTCCGACTACGGACAAGATGCAAATTGAGCTAAGAGCCCTGAAGAGTAACCAATGGCGTCCATAACCCTGCCCAGGCCAAGCCAAAAGGGTAACCCTGCTAACGAACGTCGATCTGAAAACCTGCTTAAACAAAAGGGGTGCCGACAAAGGGCAAAGGAAAAAGAGAGAGCGGTCAGTACTGAGGCCAGTACACGGCGAGACTAGAATTCGGCGGTCCTCGCCTACATAGGTATGGTGGACTGAAGCGACAGCGCAACGTACACTAAACAACCTATAAAGACTCAATACAACTAGCGGCTTTCAGATAGGGATAAGAAAGACCTATTCGGATCCAACCTGAAACTATCACCAAGCATACCTATCCTGGTATTTCCCCCTCGAGACCAAACGAGGAAGTCAACCGAGGAACTCACACAGTTAGCAGTTTTATTCATTCTGTTATAGTTGCGGCAATTACTAGTCAGATATAGATAGCATGAGTCATCCTGATATAATAAGCAGTGGGCAGTTTTGTTAACCATTCCGTTGTAGTTGTAGTACTTACTAGTGAGATACATATAGCATGAGGCATCCCAAAACCCAGCAGTTGTTGGTACTTTTATTTAGCCATTCCGTTGTAGTTGCAATAATTACTAGTTAGATACAATGGTAACAGGTGACAACACAAACCAGCAATTGTTGGCACTTTTATTTAGCCATTCCATTATAGTGAAGCTGATTACTAGTCATTATAAAGTCAAATTTATAGCACTACTTTAGTTATAGTTGTCTATGATCGAGATACTGTGCTCCAAGTCGTCCATAACCGCAGACACGGATTTCAGAAAGTTTTACCCTGCAGGGGGCACAAATAGCAACACACGCACGATCAACCTCGGGAAAAACCAAATAAAAACCCAACGAGGCATCACGACAGAGCAATTGCAAGATTCATATAAATTTCAGGGGGCCACCCCACCAAGCTACCCGCGACGAAGTTGGCCGGCTCCGAGACGGACCCAGAGGTTTGTGCCAATGGCTGTAAACGACTGGGAACCCGAAAGTGTGACTGGGCTTGTCAATACCGCGAAAACATTCCACATTTGTTCCTAAACAGTACAGGCGCTCCACGCGCAATCGTAAATAAAGCAGTAAAACATAGCATAAGTACAGGATAGTAATAAAGCCCCAAACTACTTTGTGGCCCCAAGAAATAAATATGACTCAAGCTCTGGCTAGGGGGATTCATGGTCCCACATGCGGATAGTGCGAATATTCAAAGAACATGTATCAAGTACTCGGGGTCCTACGGGACACAAGTGGACGGTTAAAAACCAAATAACATCTATTGCCCATCTTTGCCTCTGCATTATTTTCTTGCTTCAATTTTAGTTATTAAATGGTAATTAAAGTCATGATCAACTCTAATATAAAGCATATGGCAGTCTTCCAACAACTGTGGTACTTGACGACACACAACAGCACTTGAGCAAGCAACTATGACACGCAAGGCCGGCTATCTACCAAACAATAGGTAATAGGATGTGTCCAAGGCAATATAAGGCTGCAAGGGATATCACGGGTACAAAAACTAGAGCATCGCAACACAGATAGCAATAGATCAACAGGAGGAAATAAAGACTAGAAAGGTAAAATAGGTAGAAAGGGGGAGAATGCTCGCCTGAAAACACGGCCGAAGATTCATCCGAAGATCGGGTCGACACTCGCATCAACTCATCGGCCTAATCCGTGAAGAAGCAAAGCACTAGCAGAAACACCAGATGCAATATTTAATACTACGGTAGAAGATCGGGCATGATGCATGCATGATGTATGACATGGCAAGGTGCGATGCAATTAGACCATATTAAGCAGAACCGGGGTCCCGACAATTAATCAGTAGGTTTATGTTGTTTAGATACCCCGCATTTTAAATGTTGTATTAACAAGGCAAAACATGGCATCGGTTCGCTACGCAAATTTAAATGGAGTCAATATTAGGCTAGAAAAGCCCACACATGGCCTCCATATTAATTTCGTTGAGTAGTCGAAACACCCCCAAACACCCACAGTGTGTATGCAAACACAATATCTATGCAAACATGATCAATTGAGATGCATCAAGTATAATATGTCAATTTATAAATAAGGGCTCGGGAGGGGTCACACATTAGAGGGGCTCGACGATCTTGTGGCTCCGAGGGTTTTGGGTATTGTATTCAGGTCCGCTCTTCGGTTGCGGATCGAGGTTTGTGCGGACGGTCCTATCGTCGATGAAGATCTTGCCGCTTTGTCGGGGTTCTCCATGTCCGGTTGCTCTTGGCATCAGTTTTTGCGAAGGGGATCATGGCGTTCCGAGATGTAGCTGTTGGCTAAGGTTCGGTCCCTCGTGCTTCGTCTTGATGGGCTAGTACACAGACGCTTATGGCAAAGACTTGATAGCTTTGAGTAGGCCTCGGTACATGGAGGCAGTACCCAAACCACCTAATGGCCAGAAGACCATAACACGGGGACGTGCGCCTGGCGACAGACGGAGAAGGGAGGCGCAACAACATCGGCGAGAGGCATAGGGTCGCACGCGTCGGGGACGACGCTTGGCGGCGACGGCTGCGACAGAGAAGCAGTCGTTCGGGAGGAGGACGCCCGCGACGGCACTGGACTGCGGGGCCGCGGTGGAGGCAGGACTCGACGGGGTGGGTCCAAGGGCGGCGGCTGGATGGAGGGGTTCCCGCGGCGAGGTGGAGCTTGGCGACCTCGGGGAGTGGCCTCAGGCACGCGATGAGGGGTGACAACGGCCGAGGAAGGAGAGGTCCGGTGGGAGGTGCCGATGCACAGGCCGGTAGCGAGGAGAGGGCGCGTGACGGTGCGGTCCAGGAGGAGGCAGTCGGGGACGGAACTGACGAGGCAAGGCGATCCAACGGCGCCATGGGGATCTTGGCATCCGGCGGAGAGGAGGACCCGAGGTGGCGGCGGCGCCTGGTGTTGCAGGGAGAGGAGCGGGGTCAGGGGAGGTTGCGGGCGACAAGATCGTGGGGAGAAAGTGCGGGACGCGGGGTGGTGGGGCCAGGGAGCGGGGCATGCGTGGCATGTGTGATGTGGGCGGGTTCCGGTGTGGGTCGGTTTGGGTCCAAGGGGAAGTGGTTTGGGTGTGCCGACGTGGGGTTTGACCAGGTGGGGTGGTGTGCGTGCGTTTGTAGTGTGGGTGTTGTGGCGGCGGGGTAGGGTGGACGGGTGGTTTAGGTTTAGGTTTTGGGCATGGGGTCTAGGGTTCGCTACGGGGTGGTAGGCTGGCTGGTTGGGCCTTTGGGCCTAGCCGGCTGCCTCCCCCGAAAAAATATTTATGTTTAATATTTTTTTCTGTTTTATTTATGAGGCCTTTTATAAATAATTTTAGACAAAACGAAATATTCGGAAAGACCGAGATTTCAATTTGAAATAGACGAGGGGATAATTAGAAAAAAATATAGGCTTTTGGGGAATAGGTTTAGTCAAACACATGCATGATGATGTCATGATGATGCGCAACGTACAAACAACCGCGATTTTCTAGTACTGGTTTTACCCGGGGTGCTACAGTTCCATCGTAGGAAAATTTGTGTTTTCTATGCTACGAACCCAACAAAATATGTGGATAAACATGTTAACAAACTACAAAGTTTATGTATGCATTTTATATGCATCAGCGGCTAATCAATGAACGAGAGTCTCTTCGTGTCAAGGTTCCTCGTGCTAAATACTATGCACAGGGTGATATTTTAGAAGTGGGACCTAAGGCGGGATCATCCTTTACATGTCAAAGTATAATTGCAAGCTTGGCAACATTTAAGCATGGATACATATGTAGAGCGGGAACTAGCGAAAATACTTATATATACCGACCATGGATTCATTCAACCACAATCAGGAAAATTAAATCACCAAGATGACACGAGGTCTACACAAAAGTGGCTCATGAATTAGTCGGATAACTTGCCAATCGGATGAGCCACCCCTACGTAATATGTTCTGCCCAATAGATGTAAATCGGATCTTACAGATACACTTGAACAACCAGGGATTCGATGAATTCGTTTCTTCGAATTTTACCAAACTTCGTAGCTTCACGGTTCAATTTTCCTACTATGTGCAGTGGAAGCATCAATTTGGCCCGAGGGTGGGGAGAATTTGAATGCCGGGATCTTCAACAAACAATCTTGTGTGGAAGGCTTTGTGGCAGTTAAGAATTCCGAATGAGGTAAAAATATTTGTCTGGAGAGAACTCCATGGAATTATAACGCTCAAATCAATCATGGTTAGTAGGCACGTTGGAACTAGTAGCGAGTGCTCTGTATGCATTCTAGCCGTGGAAGACATCTAAATGTTTCAATGTTTGACAGACCGAGTGTTGTGGGAGGCTATTGTCCTATATGCGTAGATGGATGAAGCAATGATAGTAGTTTGATCCGCTTCAGTAGTCCTGGAATTCCTCCTCACATAGTCATGTAACAATTTCCTGGGGTATGAGAATTTGGGACTCAAAGAGGTAATCGTGGTTGGCTTTTGGTACCTATGGTGGTACGACGATGATGCTCCCATCACAATACTGTTCCCCCTATGTATGAATGCAGAATGTCTGTTTTATTAATTGTATACAATGTGGCCAAAGTGATGATGAAAGACCCAATCCTAGAAAAACTAAGGTAAACGTGGATGGCTCTTTCAAAAGGATATATATGCTATCTTAGAGGGGGTGACTAGGTTTGTACAAATTTTACCTTTTTTCACTAGTTATAGGCTATGCGAATAAATAAAGTGAGCCTAACAACTAAGTAAAAAAACCTATATGTTGCAACAAGATACTTCAAACACAAAGGCAATCATACGAGTAAATACACAAGTAAAAAAGCTCAGATAACACGTGGAGACGAAAATGTTATGCTGATGTTCACTTCTTGGGGAGGGGATGAGTTAATCACCGTTGGAGAGGTGTGGGTCACCACGAAGGATCCCAAACACCACAAAGGCTCACCTTCTTTTCCTTGAGAAATCCACATGAAGTAGGAGCTCTATCACTCATGGTAGGACTTAAGATTACCTCTAAACCCTCACAAACTCTCCACGGGATAAACCTCAAGGAGAATGCCTCCGGGTGACCCTATTCGCCTAGGGTTTCCCACAAACCTAAAATTAACAAGCTAGCTCGATGAACTCAAGGGGGAATGATGTTTGGCTTGGTGATAATGTAGATCAAGGCTTCCTATTGCTTTCTACCAAAGGGATTTGTATTTCATTGGGTAGAATGGTAGATCCTAAAGCTTTTGTATTTCAATGGAGAGAGAGAGAGAGAGAGAGAGAGAGAGAGAGAGAGAGAGAGAGGAAGACGCCTGGTGGGGTGAATCATCGGCGGTCTTTGCTGATTGTATTGATGATTGATACGGTTTATTTTAAGCATTGTTCGAGCGAAGCAAACGGAGTTGCACATGAGTTGTCTATGACTTGTTTTCTAGATAAACTTTCTTGTAATTGGGTCGATGAGCCCCCTAGCTTTATCTTTGATAAACGTATTATCGGTGTAATGAATGTTGGCAATTAATAAATTCCCACACAAGAGTACAAAAAAAGTAGAGTTGGTTTGCTATCTTTTGGGGTAAGAAACTCTCTATCATCATCTTGATAAAACCTGCTATGTTGTTATTTGTTTCTGCATAGGTATGTATATGAAGCCAATGTGAACGCATGCATAGTCAGGACCATGCATGCCAACTCGTGGAAAACAAAAATGTGTCTACAATCTAGCCATGACCTCAAGAACATGATGTCGATCAACGATCATTGGAAAACTTATAGCAAAGTAGGGAACGGAGTAGCGCCAGTATATTAACTTCAAGTTAGGGTTTAACAAAGACCATCTTAGCCATTCAATCTAAAAGTCAAACGGCTTATTAGTAATTTAGCTATACGATATATTATACCTAATTGTACCTTTATCTCCCAAAATATGATAGTAATTATCTTTGCAACTTATATTTCAAATTAGGAGAAAAGTGCATGACCTTACCGTGTTCATCTCGTCATGTGATGTATTGCTATGAAATATTTAGAGCGGGCATCACATGTGTTTATTTTTCGGTGTCTAGAATCTTAATTAATGTTAAACAGGATGATTATTTTCGAGCGGTGCATAGATCTGAAAAGGAGTTACTTCACAATAAGCCACGTACATAAAAGTTGCCTGACTTATCATAAAGTAATTACACTGTACAAATAAATTCCACTAATGTATATATGTGCTACTCAAATATACCAAAAGAATATGTACCGTAAATATGTAATACTACTACAATGGTCCTATTATGAAAAGCGGTTTCACCTCGATCAATCAAGGTGTCGTGAAGGTAAGGATATGCTAATTACCGTGCTAATATGGACAAACGATCATGTTGGGCTCGTGGAATATCTAGTGATGTAAAAAATGTTGTTGATATGAGAACTAACATGTTTGGACAGTTAGGGGTGTGGCGGCATCCCAACACATATGGTATGAAATCCAAATATGCATTGTGTTCTGTCAAAAAAAAATGCATTGTGTCTCATTAATGCGGAATGTGCTCTTACAGCTGGTTAATTTGAGGCCATACCGCAAATTTAGTGACATGTGCATCTCACTAAAGCGGATCATACTTTTAGTAGAAACGCTCTCAACTGTAATAAGTAATACTCAAACTGTATGTTTTAGGGTTGCTGAACTCAAACTGTTCTCATCTTCCTTAGGCTAAATGTTAATGGGAAGCATAACTTCTGTCGTGCGGTTAACCTCTCCCCCAACTTAGCAATTTAGCAAGCAACGGCAGGTAATCAAAAGCACAAGTCACTTGTTAACTCTCGTTATCACGCATCCATACTACTCTCAAAGCTAGCTGCTATCATATTTTTAAACTGAACCAAGACGCCTAAGACAGAATTACTAACTCGGTTCCATAATGTAAGCTTTTTAGCAGTTCAAAAAGGCTTAGGTAGCACACCATATCGATCTGCTGTCCATTTTCCACACCGTATATGTTCTTTCGCTAGTTGCTGAACTTTTGAATGAAGTTCACATAAACCCCATAAGTTTCAGAGTTTAGACGACGCAGCACCTTCAAACTAGCACACTGATCCCCTGAGCAGTTTTGTAGGGTGGTTTCGCTGATGTGGACAGTGTGGTAGTTAACAGAGAGAGATTGAGCACACTCCATTGAACCTGCGGACCATGAGGTATGCCAGACTGGGAACTGAACGAAGAGATTGAGAAGAAGACGAATTGTGTATCGAGGCTCTGGAAAGGAATTAATATGTACATGTACATTTTTTGAGTTTAATTAACAAACTGTCACGAGCTAGCAAACTAATCTCACCTAATGTAACGCAACCTGTAGTACATGGACTACGTGTGCAGACCATACCGTTGTGATGACTTGTTGGTACACGGGAACGTCGCTGACAGGCACGTACTACGTTCTGCGGCGGGCCGTGGAGGCCAGCGACGAGGCGCAGCTCCGTGGCCCGTGTTAGAAATAAACACGTCGTAGTACGGGGTACGTATCTGAGTAGACAAAGGTAGCCGAATAGAGTAGGAATTAGATGTCCTAATCCTACTAGGTTAGCTATACAAAATCTGCTATATATACGTGTGTAAGGCCCGTGTAAAAACAACCTGTGAAAGACAGAAGCAATAAAAATACTAGAGACAGGAGCGATATGCTCCCGTGGCAATAACCGATCGTTTCCGTGTGCGTGCGTGTGTTTCGTGAGCCAGCTCTACTAGCTGATCGATTTTAGTTAAGGGCAGCTTATTAGTACGTACGTGTATCTCGGCGACTTGTCCTTGTGTACGATCTTGCCGGAAGTTGATCAGAGTTGCCGCTACTGCTACGCGTCGGCTGTCGTCGGAAAGTACTCGACGAACGGCGTCGCATATCGGGCCAATTTCAAACAGCCAGATCATGGTGCTGCAGCCCACTTGTCCATGACTGGCTAGCTAGCTAGTAAGAATCCCATCGATGGCCAGATCATGGTGCTGCTGGCCTGGCTGCTGCTTCACCACTGCGTGCACGCTCCGGCGCGCCCAGGACCTGATCCCCCCACCATCGGCGTCACGGCCGCCACGTTCAGCGCAACCATGAAGATGATCGATGGCCAAGAACGACTTGTCCTGTGATGATCCTGGAGCAGGCCGACGCCGGCGGTTCTAGTGGTAGTAGACGTGGGGGAGTACCCCTTGACGTTGAAGAGCATGCGGCCGATCACGAGCGCCTCCAGCCAGCCGAGCACCTGGAGCAGGCCGACGCCGACGCCGGTGCAGCCCACGAGCTTGCCTGCGAGGAAGGCCGCTATATATGGCCCTGTACACGAACCCGGACATGACGATTACCACTAGAAGTCTAGAACCGCCTCCGTGAGCGCCGGCTGCCAGAACACGCCGGTGCCAGTGCCGTCGGCGTCGCTGTTTCGCCAGACCATGCTGCCGAGCGCGATAAGGATGGTGGTGACCATGTTGGAGGTGACGCTGGCACCGATGGCGAGGCGGCAGACGTTGGTCTTGGCGATCTTGAGATCAGTTGGCAGGCGGGTGAGCACGGGGGAGGCGGTGTTGGCAAGGCAGAAATGACGGTGGTGTGGAAGAGTGCGATGAGAATGGAGGTGGAGATGATGTCCGCGTCCGTTGTCGCCGGTGTGTCCGTGTAGGAGCGTGAAACGGTCAATCTCCACGCCCAGCGCGAACAGGTAGGGCACGAAGATGAAGCCGCCGATCTTGCCGAACACCAAGTTGATGGCGTTGGTGGACAGCATGCTGCTAAACTGCACGAGGAGGATGCCCAGCTGCCCGCCACCATGAATCAATCGGCATTGCTGAGAAGAACTGATAGAGGCTTTGCTGGCGCAAAACCACCGTCCACATAAAAACAAAACTGGTCTTCAAAATGTGGGAAGACATGGGAGTTAAGTGTGCTCATTTGGACTTGAAGGGATGCTGCGTCCAAAATCTGAAACTTGTGCGGGGTACATTGCTGAACTTTTAACACTTCAGGTACATTGCTGTCACCTTTGGAGCAAGTCATGGAATCGCATAATACAAAACTTCTGCCATAATGCCACTCTAACACTCTTCACACTGAAAACATCACCACTAGCTGCTACTATTTTACACTGCATAACAGAAGAAAACATTCACCTCATGTATCTGCCACAATTTGTTCTCTGCTACAAGTTCTTTTACAGGACAGTGAACTAGAACACATGAGAAAACCCCAGACACAAGGTTCAGATAAATGGCACAAGTAGCAACAAATGTGCATACAACCTGCAGTACGCAAGGATTGACAAGCCCGACTCCAGCCACAACGCAAAAGGAGATGAAAATATGTTTTATGTCGGCTGACAGATCGACCAGCTGCGGAGTCAAGGGACAGTGGTTTGTGTCACCGATAACAAAACAACACAGAGCCGTAATTGTAGGACTAAATTTTCTTTGCCATTGTGGAAAAATCCTTTTTAATCAAATTAAATAACCTGCATTTTCTAATGCTGTCGCGCCATTCTTAAGTGGCAAAGAGAGTACACAGGTTTCTAAGGAAGTGGGTCAGCTCAAGCAACGAAAAGTAAGGGGGGTTAGATCAAGAAAAAGGAAAACTCTTGGACGGTACAAGACATGGCCTGGGCAAAATTAAACAATCAAACAAATCACTCTAAATATGACGCTGGCAACTTCGACCTCCATAGCATCACCAAGGTCAACTGCGTCAGTTCCGGTCACGCACACGACAACAAAAAACTGAGATAACCTGGAGATCTTTTGAACACGCAATGGACTCAGCATGAAGAGCAGCATGTGCATAAGCATGCACCTCATCGGAGCAACTTCTGAGCATGGCACTCCATCCAACGGTCAAAACAATTAGTTTGCTCGGAAATTAATCAAAATCTAAACAAGAACTCATCATACAGTACAGTACATCCGGGGCCAAATATCACTGACAAGTTTATTGTGTGCAAACCACCATCATGAGAGGACCATGGACGTGCCCTTTACCAAGGTTCCAGATATGCTCTAGCACCGAGAGGGAAGAAAGACATGCCACAAACTGCAGCCCGACATCCTCGTTCAATCTCTGAAGGAACAGATGAGACCCATCCTCGTTCAATCTCTGGAATAAAGGACAGACTGGATCAATTTTCAAGCCTGTTGTCTGAATACCAGATCTCAGCGGCAAGCGCAAACATCAAAGTGCCAACAAAAAAATCTTCAACTTGTGTGCTCATTCCAAGTCCCAGATTCGCTGCTACTGGAAAGAGGCCACCAAGGGTGTTGAGTTCTCCTAAAGCCCATTCAACACGGCAACATCAGCATAGTAAGCAGACTTTACACTGAAATGGACCTTCAAATCAAAGTGACATGCCAAACAAATCCAGAATATTTGCACCAAGTCTGAGGAATTGAGTTCACCTTATCTGATCTGACAGTTTCCCGTGGCAGATCCATGTCCGATCCACAAGAATAAGGATCATTCAGTTCATTCACTCGCGCTAGCACTAGCATCCTAGATCCTCTATGTGACGGAACCAAGCGATATTGATCAAGCGGCACATGGATCAGACCGAGAGGAATATTTGCCATGCCAAACAAATCCAGAATATTTGCACCGAGAGGAATCTGAGGAATTGAGTTCACCTTATCCGGTCTGAAGGTTTGCCGTGGCAGATCCATGTCCTATCCACAAGAATAAGGATCAGTCAGCTCATTCACTCGCACTAGCATCCTAGATCCTCTAGGTGACGGAACCAAGCGATATTGATCAAGCAGCACCCATGGATCAGACCAGTTGCAAATGTGGGATCCATCCACAACTCTTGAAATGGTGCCCTTCTGTAGCAATTAACCTCTTCAAAACACTCCGCGCATAGTGGTCAGATCCCCCGGAGTTAACTACCAGAGTAAGTCACCTACTGGTCATTGTCAATTACTGCAACCTTTGCAAAATCAGCTTCAACAATGGACAGATCCTTGACATAGTTGCATCTACCGAGACATGCCAGTCTAAAAAAAACACTATGAGATCAATCTTTTCTCAGTAATCAGGATCCAATGCCGACCAAGCCAAATGAGATAACTTGTCATTGTGAAAGCAAATGTCTGCAGTTCCAGTAAATGACGCTGCAGCAGCAAACACAATACTACCTCCTGCAGTTTCCTGAATGGAACAGAGTACTGCATGTTTAATACTCATGGCTGTCAAGTCATCCACGAACAAAAAATACATCACCTAGTGCGTTATGATTATTGTTTAGGACACATCTGAAGTATCAAGTGTATAAATAGGAGGATCCTCAGTTGGGAAACTACTCGAGTTCTTTTCATAACCGTTTACGATGGTAAGATTTGGTCCTGTGAGAATTCCATCTCCATCTGCAGAAAAGCAACATGAAGTCACTAACAGCAAATAAGTTCACGACTATAATATAACAATATCAGACTAAAGAAGGCAAGAGCAAAGTGTGCTGACCAAACTGAAACTCACTAAATTCACAGTTAAGATGTAAACACATACACAAAATTGAGTTTCTGCGGTATTATTTATTATTTATGTGAATACCACAGAAGATAAACAGTTACTGAAAACATAGATTAACTTCTGTTAAGTGGGGAAATTTAGTTAGTTGCAAAAAAGCTGAGCACGTTTTTGCCAATATAAGCAGGCCCTTCACAGATTAAGAAGAAACGTCATTACTAAAACTGAAAACCCCTCACTTATTTTTTTTTCACAGATTGTACCTAAACAAAATCATAAGGATCACTTTCATGATATATTTGACAACCTTTCTTTCAAGAATCATTTTCACAATTGCATTGTGCAGATGCAAGAAGACCAAAAACGATACCATGATGTGCTTGCAACTCTGTTACCTCTTACCTTCACTGATATAATCTACACATCCAACTGGGAATGGTACTGGAAATATGGCAGGAAGTAATTAAGTCCTGCAAAAATGCCTCAAAGTTAGCATAAGAAAGCATCAAGAGCTCCTTCAAAAGAATAACTGATTGATCGTTGACGACATACAGAAGTGAGCGTGTTATTACATTAATGACTTGAGTGACCGGGCTTTCACAGGCTTCCTCCACTTCTTCTTTAACGGACTCTTCCTCTTGATGCCGCCATTGACGCCCACAACTCGGGGTTCACTGTTCCAGCAAAGTGCGTCATCACTGCTCTCCTCGTCACAGCCCGCGATACCAGTCGTATCATCGCAAACCAGCTCATCGATGTGTGCTGATTCCACTTGATGGTCTGCATCGTCAGCTTGGGGTTGAGCTGTAGTAAGATCAGCATGTTCTTCAGGCGGTGCCTCGACTTTTTGTTCAAAAGGTGCCTCCTCTTTTACTTCTTTTTCATCAGAAGATGCCTCCTCTTTTTCTTCAGCAGGTGGAGATTCCATCACACTGCTGTTTGGTCTGCTTTGCCTCTTGCTGTGGGACGGGCCGAACCCGGCATAGTAGTAGAACCCCTCAGCTACGTCGAGGGCCCTCCTCCTACGCGGCTTGGAGCTGCCGGAGGGTTTGGAGGCTGCTGTTGAAGGTGGCCGCAGTGGCACACGCCTCGGTTCAGAGTGATACGAGCAGTATGAGTCGGGCTGGCTCACAGTCCTCCGGCAAAACCACGTCTTGCCGTCGTTCTTCTTGCACATCCAAAGTTCTCCTCCGTCAGCCACGCCATCCTCCTCGTCATCCTCTATCTTAACCTTTGCCTTCTTCTTCGGCCGGCTCGCATACTTCTCCTCATCTCTGTTTTCTGTGAAAGCCCGTTTGGCAGCCTTCTTCTTGGCAACCTTATGCCACGGCATGTCGTTGACATAGTCAACCATATCTACGGCCATGTCCACCTCCTCCTCATATTCCTCCTCCTCCTCCTTGATGCGAGCAGCAGGCATGGTGGTCGGGAAGAGCCAGCTAGCACGGTATGTGACATTCACGAAGTATGTTTCCGTGAAGAGTTCCAGCTCCTGCACCATGGAAATTCGAAAATACAAGTCAATCCAGAGAGCAGCTCGTGAACACAGTTCCCCTCCCCAGCTGCTGGAATGGGCCGCGGATCTAGGGTTGGACCCGGGCGCCATTTCCGCGATTCCCGACCCTGGCCGCGCCGCCGGCCGAAAATTGCGACGAGCCAGGGGTAGCTAACGCTCCATAGGCTTCGACCAGACAGGCTCCTAGCACCGGGCGTGCCCACGCACGGCCGCGGAGGACCCTGGCGGCATGCAAGAACCAGGCCGCGCGGGCGGCGAGAACCGGACGGGACCTCCGCGGGAGAAGCGAGCTAGGGGCGCGGACGACACAGAGAGCGTAGCGGAGTGCGTAGTACGAGCATGGAGGTAGTGGGAGTAAGCTATGTGGTATGCTGACCTTGGGATCCGAGGGATCGAGCTGGGCCATGAGGTCCCATGGCGACCGGTTGTCCCCGCACGGGGGCTCCGCGGAGGAGGCGGAGAGTGCTCCGGGGCCCCCGGAGTGGGCGGAGGAGCAGCGCTGCAGCACTGGCGGCGGCGGCGGGGTCGGGGTCGGCAGCGGGAGCGGGAGCTCGAATGGGGGCGGAAGCGGGGGCTCGAATGGGGGCGGGGCGGTGGATGAGTAGTCGGAGCCGAGCAGGCGGGAGGCGCACCTGCGGATCCGCATGGCGAGGCGGCTGGGTGGCGAGGGGCGGGATCTGGGGGTCTAGGGTTTGCGATTTGGGCTGCCAGCAACACACGAGAGTAAGGAAGGCAGGTCAAGACGAAGCTGAGGAGTGTGGGAGGGTAAGTGGTTCTCTTATATTTGTTCGGGCCACCATCCATCCTCTCCCTCCCTACCCTGCCCGCCTCCGCCGCCGCCTCCGCACCGGCCGCCGTCGCCGGCTCCAGCCCCAGATCTTGTCCCTGCCCTCTGCCGGCCGCACCTTCCCGCAGCCCGACCCCGGCCGCCGCGCGCGCAGCTCCTCGATCGTGCTCGATGTATCCTCCACCTCCCTCACAGCTAGCTACTCTCTATCCGGCCTCGGCCGTTCTCTTGAACTCTTTGCCCTCGTCGACCTATTCCTCGGCGCGCTGTCGGCCGGCCGCGTTGACGAGCGAGGCGCCGCGACCACCCTGCTGCATGCGCTAGCTCTCTCCCGCCAACGACTATACGAGCGAGCTAGCTTGGTCTAGAGAGCTACTAGCTATCCGTTGTCTAGCTCCCGCTCCGGCGCCAGAGGGCCGTCCGGCAAGCTGCGCGCCCCGCCGCCCCGCGCTTGTCGCCTAGCTACAACGTCCTACGTGCTTGACGCCTTGATCGACATAGCCAGGCCCCTGGACATAGCCCATATCCCGTCTATATGCAGCGTTAGCTAGCTTGTGGCCGCGCGTCATCTAGCCGCTCCGGCGACATACCGCCCGACCGAGATTAGTTCATGGCGAGCACGGCGGTTGCCGCGCGTTCGCCGGCGGTGATATGTTGGAATGTCTCGAGTTCTGAATTTCACCTGCTTCATGCTGCACTTTCTGAATTCCAATTGGTGGTGCTGGCTAACTTGAGCTGTTGGGTGTTCCTGTGCTGCTAATTAGGGCTGCGTACTTACATCTACCCTAGATAAGAAAGTGAACTCAAATTGCGTGTATTCTACGGGCTGGAGCACCAAAGACGCCGTCAATTTTTTGTTAGAAATAGGTAAGTAGGCGCGCGGATAAGGTGCCATCAATTGGCTTGGCTGGGCAGCAGAAGCGAAGACACGTAATTGAACTTTAGGTTACGCTTTCAACTGGTCAAATTAAATCTCAAAGCAATTGTAAGACTGGCTGGGAGCGGTACTCCTAGTCCTAGAATACAAGTGCCTTAACCAGTTGCACTCCATTTCACTCCTTGTCTTAGTTTGTTCAAAGACAAACCTTATAAAAATCTTGACCGCGTGCAAAAAAAAAAATCTTTCAGTATCTGAAATATAAAATTAATATTACAAGAATAATAGTAAAACATAGTTAACTATTGAATGCTTTTGGTAGTACATGTTGATATTTTCCCATGCATGCTTAGAGCAACTCCAAAGTACCCTATATATTTCGAGAACCAATTATGTCTGAACAGGTCTGTTTGCGGGGCATATGGACATGTCAGAGACTCATTTCCTCGTTTTGTCCGTTTGCAGAAGAAATTGTTCAACTAAAAAGAAAAAAACATAAGATAACTAAATTGCGAAGTAGGTCAGAGTCTCCTCGCTTGTTGCACTGGAGTCTCTCGCTTGGAGACCAAAATTTATGGCCAGAGAACAATACCTTGCAGGTTAGACGCAGGGAGCCAAGGTCGGAGTCTCCGGGTAATGGGCAAGAACTAACCCCTCAGATTTTTGGAGTTCTTCTCCAAAACTCAGTAGGAAGGCTAGGTGGGTGCAATGTGGGTTTTGTGTAAGTGATTTATTTCCAACAAGCCTTCCAAGGATTAACCCTTCTTGATAGTACGACTTTCCTACAACTCAAAGAAAGAAAAACAACTAAGGGAAACCTTCTCAATCTTTTAACTTTGAGGGGTCGATCACCATCATGTGCTAATCATCAAATGCACCTAGAGACACTCTGCACACGGTTAAACTCGCTTTGTGTTTTTAACGAACACCCAAAAAATAATTAGGGAGGCAAATGCACTTTCAAGGGGGATGGGCCTCTCTGTGGAGAAATAACTCGTATTTTTGGGAGCAGCCCTTGGGGTGGTTTTATATAGGTGGAGGGGAGGATAAACTTGGAAAATGGGAAAGGAAGGGCACCCGTCGCCTCTCTTTGTGTCTGCTAGCCACCCCTAGGGTTTCCAACCATAGGGCATTGGCGTCGCCCCCATATGGTAGGCGTGGGATGGTCCAATGATGACAGGCCCTCGACCCCCATATTGTAGGTACAAGTTTCCTCATGTTATTCCTTTATATTAAGATCTATTTCCCCGTATTCCGGACATACCAAATATTTCATATCTCATGTATGGAAAGCTCTGATCAAATCAATTAAGGAAGATATGCATGCATATAATAGATGGAAAGATCTACGACTTTCCAAATCAATCTCGGATATTATTAGGAAGGTTTTTGGTGGGGCCCCATAGAGTCCCATGTGCCTCACCTATGGGAGTATGGAGACCACCATGGTTCCAGGCTTCATCTCTAGTGAAATCCTAATGCATATTTCTCTCCCGATAAATTTACGAAACCATTCCAGAATCATTTACATCTAGGGATTTCTATTTTCGTGCCCTTGGTTCGTTAGTTATACTCAGATTTCTCCAACCACTTAACTTTTCCTCACTTTCCCCTCCCTCTATTCTAAAACCCTCGCAAACACTCGGATGGAGGGATGCTGCCAAGTCAAAGGCTTGACTGTTACATGTTGACGGGTGGGACCGTGTTGGGACAGGTCGTGCGTTGAGCATTACGTTATGTGACCTCGACCGTTACATGTTGACAGGTGGGGCCTGATGTCTACGCACTTCTATTCTTATAGACAATTGTTGGGCCTCCAAGTGTAGAGGTTTGTAGAACAGCAGCAAGTTTCCCTTAAGTGGATTACCTAAGGTTTATCGAACTTAGGGAGTAAGTGGTCAAAGGTATCCCTCTCAAACAACCCTGCAATCAAGATACAAGAAGTCTCTTGTGTCCCCAACACACCCAATACACTTGTCAGGTGTACACGTGCACTAGTTCAGCAAAGAGATAGTGAAATACAAGTGGTATGGATGATTATAAGTGGTAACAGTGCCAAAAAAGAGCTTTTGACGGGTGGAAAAGACTAAAGGAAAAAAGATAGAAACAATCAAACATGCAACAAATCTAGTTGTAAACGGTGTTTCAATGTTTAGAAACAAGGCCTAGGGATCATACTTTCACTAGTGAACACTCTCTCATATAAATATATTCTCTTCATGATACTACTCTAAACTACTCTCTAGTTAGACACTCTAATCCACGGTAGGGCTATAACAGCACTCCTTAAAGTCCGCCTTCCCCATCTAGATAACCCCACACTGTCACCTTGAGCGCTAGATGGTTCCAACAAACACCACAATTTCATAAAGACATCCAACTCCAAATATACTCATGATAAATATTTATAAACTCTTGGATTTGCTGTGTTTCTGTTGTACCACTCTGAGGGATGTAATACTAGTGAACGGTGTTTCATTGGTGTTATGTCAACGACTATAGTGTACTACATCATGCAGTGGTATGCTGGGTCACCGTAGCTGGTATCAGAGCATATGTTTTGACCTTAGGATTAAAACCCTTTTAGGAAGATCTGTAGGTTGGATAGTGACTGTAGGAATCCATCTTATCTAAACCAAATATTCTTATGAATTGTGATAAGTATCCACTTGAGGATAAACCTTGTCACACCTAAGTTAGATACTTAAGTCATTCTTTCTTAGGAGTAAATATTTTATCCTTTCTCAGTATAGTGCTATGAAGTGTCTTCAGAAGGAGACATAAACCACCAAGATACTGTAGGAAAGTGTAAGACATCATATGGAAGTAGTCTTAATGGTGTAGCCTAACTCTAAAACTCATGTAAGACAGTGGAACCTTATTGTTAGTTAATAACCAAAGATAACATGATGAATATCATTAGGATAAATATTGAGGTAATAAGTAGGAATCATGTGGGATTCACTTGGGAATTCTACGTGATGAAGTGATATTATGCTAAGACTTAATAATAGAGTAATGTGAAACAAAGTCATCATGGCCAGATTAACTCTTAAATCATGGTAAATAGGTAAAACAGAATAAGATCATGGTGAGATTATCTCTGAAACCATGATGAAAGTATAATATGAAAGGTAATTAGTAAATTATCATGAGGTAGAAGTAAGAAAATAACATGGAAGAACTATGATAGAAGTCGTAGGTGCTAGAAATTTCCAATAATCTTTGGTTTAAGTAGCAAAATAGTATCCGATTATTCTTTTGGAGTAATCATGAGAGGTTAGTTTACTAATAAAGAAATGATGGTTATAGCTAGTCATTCCAAAGGTGAGACAAAAGTTTAGTCAAAACCAAATTGAGACCACTTTGCTTAAGATTATCCTATTGCAATTGAGAAATTTGGGTAAATTAAGAAACAAAGAATAGTTTGACCCTAAGTGCTAAGTATCACAATGTAAACCTATACGAGGAGGTGTCATATACTACACAACTAAGCCGGAATTCTAGAGATACTATACTCAACTACTATATTTCGGGCTTAGAATATTGTGTGTTATATGTACCACATTTGGATTTATTTGTTTTTCTTAGATCTTCTTGTTTGTCTAGATCTGTACATGAAGTTTGACTTGATGTGCAAATGCATGTTGCAACATCCAGTTACAACTTGAGGTTATAGACCTAGATAGGAATGGGAATTCGTGTAAGGGAGTGACGAGTTCCGGAGACCAATATGAAGACTTACTTGAAGGGTAAAGCCAAATATAAGGAGTATCAACGCAAATTGAAGGATGGATCAAGCTCAGATCATTACTAATCAGCAATAAGAAGAAAGATTAATGTAGGGAATGTATGGAGCAATAAGAAGTGATGAACTCAATGTTCAACCAAATTAGGTAATATTGCTAAGAAGTTAATGAAGAAGTTGTACTAAATTCATGGAAATATCATGAATAAGTACATAGAAATAGCTTTGGAACCAAAATGGTATTCAAGCTCTGACAATTCAGAGAGAATGCCATAAGGATGTTGGAAGCCGTAGGGTAATACCTACCACTTAGGATGATCCACAGCTGGTGTTTGATCCAGAGTGGTAATTAATCCACAGTTGGTATCTTGTTCGCAGATGGTAATTGGTTAACATAGTTAACCAGATCATCTTAATGGTTGCATAAAGAGCATAAAACTTGGCCTAAGCTAAGTAAGACCCAAGGAGTATAATATATTACGCGGCAGATTTCTAAAACGCTTCGCAAAGTTAGACCTATCAAAGCGAAAAATGACCAAATAAGTAAGTAAGACAAAGTAATGCTGAAAGATTCACCTCGGAGATCCACAATTGTGTGGGTACACCGTACAATCTTTCAAGAGACCCTAACTAGGTAAAGAACAAGCTAGACAAAACCAACAATCTGATTATAAAGCCAATGGTTACTATTTATGCAGTTTAGATGCCATTAGTAAACCCTAAGGGGGAGAGTAAACAGTAAACGGAAGTACTGTTATCCGAATTCCAAGTAAAGGTTGAAGTCTTGAAGAAGAAATACTAACTTATGATAACATTAAGCTTATTTTCATAAAGTTAAAAGATAATCATCAGAAATGTACTTTCAGAAGTATGTCTCGATTAAAGATCGGAGTTTATTTCAAGGTAGTAGTACTCAAACCTTGAGGTAACTAATAAATGGAAGTTGAAGAAGTACTTAAGGTAATAATGAAAATATTATCTAAAGCTTGCTAAGACAAAAGCTTGAAGGTGATAAAGGATTAATCCTAACCGACTAATTCTAAAATAAACAATTCTTAAGTGATCCTTAAGAAGTAACATAGCACATCCAATTTGACATGTATAGAGAAATAAGAAATTCCAATGGGTTTGGACTAAATGTGTTCAAATCCAATCTTCGGAAGGACTACCAGTATAACTCATATAATGATAACATTAAAGATTAGTCTTTTGACCACAATGTTGACTAATAAAGTTTAAAACCTGTTTTAGTGAGACTTCCTAGACTTTGCATAATATAGTAAGGAAGTTCCATGATTAAGTAAGGGAATTGGATTAGGATACCTAATTAGGGAAATGAACTAGATAAGAGACATCAATTAAATAATTGTATAATAAGGAAATATTCCTAAGGGAGTAAAGTAAAAGGAATTTGGAGTATTGGAGACAACATGATTAAGATTGCCAAGTATGATGACGATTCAAGGAAAAGATCTGGATATGGGATATTATAGTTATTCCCATTAAGTTTACCATGGAGTTGAGACATATCGTAATCAATGCAAGACAATTCCTTACTCCGAAACGTGAGAGTATGCGAACTTCGAGGACGAAGTTTATTTTAAGGGGGAGAGTCTATAACATCCTAGCATTAGAGCTTAGAAATAAGCTGAACACAGATGTGTGCATTGCACTCATGCATAGAAAATCTGAATAATTTTCGCGCTTTTAAATAAAAACTTGTCAAAGTGATTGAAGCTTCTCTTAACTTGATGGAATTGAAGTAGATCATCAAGCTGACTGCGATAAGTTTCAATATGACCTTTGTTAAAACCTTATTTTGGGTAAGGGAGATTTGATCTAAGGGCAGATCAAATGTAATAAATGTTAAACCCTAATACATTACTTAATGATTTATATTTGATCCTTAAGTAATCATATCCTAGTATTCATTATACAACTCATGAATACCAAGTTATAAACATAATTTAAATAATAGGAATGCAACAACTAAATCTTGATCTATCTTAATCTCATCTACTTATACCATGAGTATCATGGAAATACCTAACTTTAACTCTCTAGTGAGATTAAGTAGGAAAGAAACCAAGTCAAGATCATTCACTATATATCTTTCTTTCCATATCAATCTTTATCATCTCAAATGAATTCTATTCTTATAATTGTTGTTCATCAATGTTGAGTAATCAACTATTGATTCATCAATTCTTGACCTATCAACTCTTGTCCTTATTATAACATTCACTTAAGGCCTATAAAGAAAGAAGTAAGAAGAGGTAAATAGTAATGCTAGTATTAGATATCATCTATAGGATGGGACTGATTAAAGGAAATTAAATCAATATGATAATTGACGGAGTTAACTCACTCCTGAATGGATAGAAGAGTTATTTGAAATAAAGATATATGTGGTAACAAAGAGGATTACAAGGATGAATATTGAAGATAGTTACCCAGGAGAAATCCTATTGGATTAAGTAGGTATAGTCAATGAGTAATATCTCTTAGTCAGATAGATACACTAAGAAGATAATTATAATACAACTGTAGTGTTGTATTAATGAAGGCCTTGATTAGCCAACTGGAAACCTAAGCCATATATGATCAAAGGATTCTAATGATCATGCTTTTGTCACCAAGATTGAATGCTTATATCATGTATAAGTGGCATTGGTGGATAGAACATGATTGAACCCTAGTATAGATATGTAATCCTAGATTAGCCATCATAAGTCACCATGATAGGATGTGAAGAAAAGCTCATCATGTTAACACATGATGATGGATAGGAAGAAGTAGTATATCTAGGAAAGGAATTCCTTAATTAGAAGTCTAGAATTATTGAAGTATGGAAGATAGAAATTCTGGATAAACCTAAACCCTAAATCTCTAACCAAACATAATATCCATTTCATCTGAGTGATTTATCATCTTATGTCCACAATGGTTAATAGGAATATTTTCCTATATCAACTCACTTAAGCACATCTTTGTCATTTTCAACCATCATTATTATAGGTGCTTAAGAACTATCTTTATCAATTCCTTCTCATAAGTTAGCCTAGAAAAACAATCCCACTATTTTACTTTAACTAATGATATTATTAAAAAATCACAAACATAAAGACAATGTGTTTAACCATTAATCTTTATTCACACCAGTAAGAGAAAATAAGTATATTGAGAACCCTAAACCCTAGGGCAAGCAATTGTAATTTAAAACCCTAATTTCTATGTTACCTATAATAAAACTTATACATTGCTATTTCCTAAATTTATGAGAATGATATTAACCATATCAAATCCTTAGGATATCATGCATTAAATAATAATATGGGATCATTATATAAAATTCTTCCCTCTAAACTATGAGCTAACTAAAATTAAGTTTTATAAACAAATAAGTAAATATCCTAAAATAAATCCATGGCTTATTATGGAAAGAAAATTAATAACCAAGCCTTTTACCAAATATTAGAATGATCTATATAAACAAAATAAAGAAATACAACATTAATTAATAAAAGATGCTGCAACTATTTAACAGATAAAATCTCTAAAAGAAATTTGAAACAAATGTGTAATACACAAATCTGAAAATAAAACAGAAAAGAGAAAAGGAAACAGTAAAGAAAAAACTGCAACCAGGCCACATCCCATTTCCCTCTCTATCTATCCACCGCACAGTAGCAACACCTTTCCTCCTCCACTCACTTCGCCACGGCCCAATAGCAGCCCATTCCGGCCCAGTACCCCTTCGTTCTTTTCTTGCTTTCTTCTTCCTCGTGACAGAAGGCATCGCCGCGGAAGCAACTCGGTGGAGCTCTGGCGACCACCCGATCATCCGCCTTCGTCCAGATTCGCGCCGCCGCTGATCAATGCCTATAAAAGCTTCAGCGCCGCCGTCAAGAAAAACCCTAGACCCTAATTCCCCTTCCTCCTCCTTAATTTTCCTCTCTGACTGAAAAGCTAACTCGCCGGAGCTTCACATCGCCGTCGTTCCCGAGCTCCCCTGGCCTTCCAGAGAGCAACGTTAGCCTCACCATGTTATCCTCGTTCTCCCAAGCCAAGCCATGGAGGCCAAAGATTCCCCTATCGTCTCAATCGACACATCACTGCCGTCGCCAGTCACCGACGTTCGTCATCGATTTTGACCTCGCCTCGCCCTATCAACCACACCATCATGTTCTGGGTGATTCACTGAATCTCCTCGTATGCTTAAAAGCTTTGCTTGCTTCCTGTATCGATTCACCGACAAACGCCGTCGTGCATAGCCGCCAGTCGCCGTCGTGCCCGGCCTTCCGGTGACCATTTTAGAGCGGCGCCGCCACCAATAGACTCGTCGTGGATCCCTCTTTCGAACACCACCCACCTTGCTAGACCGTGCTCTCTCAATCGATGGGTTGATCATCGATCTGAGAGGATCATCCTCGATGACGTCATCACTGCGTCATGCACACGCCACCTCGGCCCAGTCAGCACATTTGACTTGGTATGTGCCCATGTGGTATCCAACGTAGTACTGACCCCACTAGTCAGTGACCTTGGGTAGGTCTTGCCTCGGTAAGAAAAGTATTAGCTGTTTAGTAAAAATTGATAAACACAATATGAATTCAAATATTAATATTACAGAAATAAAATAAAAGAATTAAATCTTGTTTAATTAATAACTTTTGTTTTATAAATCAGAAAAATGTGTATAATATATGAAAATTTGTAGAAAAATAAAATGTATAACTTAAAACTATTATTAAACATTACTATGTTAACCATTTAAATAATTATTATTTAATAAAGATTTTATAAGTAATAAAACTTTGATAATTCTTATTTTAATACTGGTAAATGTTAAAAATATAAATAAAATACCATAAATCTTAGAAAAATAAGAATTATAATTTAAAACTATAATTATTCATTATTATTCCACTCAATTAAATATGTATTATTTATTAAGTCTTTATAAAATAACAATTATTATAAAAATCATATCTTATTATTTATAAATCACAAAAATAAATGTAATATACCAAAATGATCACAAAAATAATACCTATAGGTTAAAAATTGTAATATTCCACTTTTGAGTTAAATGAAAAGTTAAAAACTTTCATAACTTGAATTTAAAGCTATTTCCTTAATTAATATTTCTTAAATTAATCAATTAAATCTAATAAATATTATTAGTCTTAAATACTAATATTATGAAGTAAAAATGGTTCAACAAATTTTAAAAATGCAATTTTATTAAATGATATCTCAACCATTAATTTAGATTATTTTATAAAAGGATCCTTATCCAATCTAAAATCTCCAAGAATAATTATAATAAGATAAACCCATTCCTTTATATTAACCACAAGTTTATAAACAAATCAAAACACTATAAGTGAGTTCATAAGTAGTAAATAATATTGTTTAATTATTTACAAACCTTAACCACACCCTTATAGGGAGGTAAATCCCTTTATACATTTATAATGTAAAGAAACCACTACCAAGTAAAAGTAATACCCTTCTTAAGTAACTTTAAAGAAACATTATGAAGTAAACAAGGTATAAGTATAATAGGCATTACACCTAAAGTCCATCTATGTTTTAAAGTTAACTTTAGTCTACCAAACTTTAAGTATAATGCTAAAAACTTTATTATATACTTTATAGTTAACTTTGGTCTGTTATAATTAAATTGTAAAGCATCTCAAGTCCAAAATATTCAAGCAAGCACAAACAACATCAACCACATTTAATTAACCACAAAATTGATTAGACCTTAGAAAAGAAATATTTTCTTCAAATGTTATTCTTTTTACCACTTCAAACATTAAGTGACAATCAATAATAATAACATTACATTAAGCTGTATTTATATACTTAGGATTGTTAACACTTAAGCTCCTTTAAATGCCATTATTTGCGAAATAAAACTTGAAGATAAGTTAATTCTCATATAAGCAGTCCTTGAGTAGCACATCTCATTAATATATCTTATTGTTGTATGCCATTATGTGTACCTATTGTTTCACACATACTCACAAGCCTTAATAAGGAGCACAAGTGTGAAACTTAATTTAAAAGGGCAACACATTCTAACAGGAACCATTTCCAGTTTCCAAACCCTAGATCAACGTTATCCTAGGGATTCGCATTTATCAACTTGCATTGCATTACTTATGCATAAAAGCATCTTGCTTCTTTAAACATTAGTCCTTACCGGACCAATGATGCCGATTTCAGATATTGGATCTTATATTGTCTTGAAGACCGTGAGTACATAATCTTGCAATCACAAAAGGCAAGTTCACACTTGCTCATGTCCTTTGATTATTTTTTGTAAAGTATTTTACAAATCCAGTGTTGTCATCACCTTCATTTGAAAAAGGTCAGAAAACACTATTTTCATAATAATGTGATTATAGGTTATTTACCATGAGGTAATAACCTACTATAAGAGTTCCGGTGGTAAAGGAACATATTATCTAGGAACAACCAATGTCGCCAGTGATTCTTGCGCCGTATATTACGTGTTGACCATGAGATTTGGAATGGGACAGAGAAGTCAGCTCTACCTTTTCCCTCTCGCATGGAGCCGGATGTGCGGGTCGTGGCCGTTATCACTCGTAGCGTGCATATTATATGGTAATTCGTAGAGGATATGCAACATATGGGTGGGAGCCCTCAACGTCCCACGATAGTTCCGGCATCTGAACGGTCTGTACTGCCAATTGCTGTAATTGAATATGTGGGCTGGCGTACACCAAGGAGACACGCGGGGTCGCGGAGAAGGCAGTGATTGGCTTGGATCTTAGTCTAGGCCTCACACCAAGGAAGTGTGAATGAACCTGCAATTCGGATGTGCAACAAAGCTAAGATCTCTCATGGGTAAAGTGACGCACCTCTGCAGAGTGTAAGAACTGTAACTTGTTACTCCCTGTTCCGAGAAGGAGCTGCGAATGCGGCGGGAAAGGAACTCCATGAAAGTTCTGGTAAACCCGTGAAGGCTGACGGGCATAGCTTTTCAGATTAAAAGCAACCTTTGGAGAAATGTTTACGAAAACTTGCATGGCCTACGACCTATGGTCTGTGGCTGTAGTTATAGTGCATCAAACACTCCTTTTATAGTGAACTTGCTGAGTACGCTCGTACTCAAAGTATCTTCTTAACCCTTGCTAGGTTCTAAAGCCAGTATAGACGATGTCTACATCAAGTTATGCTCCAGGAATCATCATCAAAAGCTAAAGCTCTTCAATGAAGTCAGGGAAGTCAACATATATATCAACTCAAGTGAAGACGAAGTTGCGGATTAGATAAGAATAGAATCTCTAGCCATAGAACCTACTTCTGTAGAGTATTGCAATAGTAGCACTGCAAGCCTCAATAGTTTAGGTACTAGTCTATTAGTATAATAGATTTGAGTTGATTATTTATAATACTTCTTTTAAGAAATTTCTTTCTCTCTCTTTAACCTAGAGTGTTCTCTGGATCTTGTGTAAAGAGTTGAGTTGTAACCTATAGTCATGTCTTGGACCTGCTGTGTTTCTGTCGTACCACTCTGAGGGATGTAATACTAGTGAACGGTGTTTCATTGGTGTTATGTCAACGACTATAGTGTACTGCATCATGCAGTGGTATGCTGGGTCACCGCACATTTGGAAGTGTTGTATAAACAAATACCTGCGATGAAGGAGTACTTGGATGCACATCATGGAATGGTATGGTCAAGAAGCCAATTCATTGAAATTTGCAAGGTAGACTATGTAACAAGTAACCTTGCAGAGAGTTTAAATGCAAAGGTCAAGTCACTAAAAGGGATTATGCTATGGCAAATAATTGATAAGATTAGGCAGATGATCATGATAAGGATCGATCTGCGTCAAAGAATTGCATCAACAATATATGTTGGCCATCTCATCCTCCCATGATTAAGGCTTTGCATTTCAGGGCAAAACAATTGAAGATGAAATGCATTAGAAGAGGAATGGAGGTCGAGGTAACATACACTGACAGTAAAGATAGGCAATGGAGGTATCCAGTGAGTTTGGTTGATAGGACATGTCATTGCAGGAAATGGTAGCTCCATGCGAAACCCTGCATACATATATTGTTTTTCATTGGTGTTCTAGAAGGTGAAGAGGATGAAGTTCATCAGTACATGTCAGAGTATTTCTCCGTTGCCAAATTTAGGGCAACATATGCTCACAATGTTCCTGCCTTGTTGGAAAAGTATAAATGGATGGAAGTGGATCTAGGCTTCAAAATATACTTTCCAGTTTTTACTAGACCAATAGGTAGGCCAAGAAAGACTAGGACGAGAGCTAGTGCATAGGGTGGTGCACCACCTCGATGACGTAAGTGCAAACGTTGTGGGATCCTAGGGCACATTGCTAGGCTTTGTAAAAATATAGTAGGACCAGCTTATGGAATGGATGATCAGGGGAGAGCAGCAAATGCAGATGAGAATGAAGTATTTGAACGAGAAAAGAATGAACCAATAGATACATTGCAGATTGAACAGACAGATCAAGAGGAGATTGAACAAAATGCAGAAGAGATTGAATGTAATGCAGGGGAGATTAAAGCAATTGATTCATTAGATGAAGAGAATAAAGGAATTACACGAGAGGAGATTGAATAACTAGGGCCATTGCAGTTTGAACCAATGGATCGAGACAAGATTGAACCAATTGTTCAACAGACTGAAGCAATTTATTCATTGGATGTGGATAAGAAGAATAAAGGAATTGCACGAGATGAGATTGAAGCATTGCGGCCATTGTAGTATGAACCAATGGATCGAGACGAGATTGAACCGATTGTACAATAGACTAAAGCATTTGATTCATTGTATGCAGAGAATAAGAACAAAGGGAACAACCAGAAGAAGTTGATGGTGGACTCGGAGAATATTCTAGCAAGGATCACTCGGAGCAAGGTGGTGAATGATGCAGCGCTGAGTTGATGTAGGATCGCTTCGTTGGGAACCCCAAGAGAAAGGTGCGAAGTAGCACAGCAGCAAGTTTTCCCTCAGTAAGAAACCGAGGTTATCGAACCAGTAGGAGGAAGGAAACGTCACACAGGTGTTGCAAGCAGTGTGGAAACCTGCACAACACAAACTCAAGACTTTGTCCCAACGAATCAGTGAGGTTGTCAAGCTCACAGGTTTGCTATAACAAAGGATTAAACGTATGGTGTGGAAGGTAATGGTTTGCAGCAAGTAAACATGTAACAATGGAAGATGTATTAATGGTAAAGATTGGACCGGGGTCCATAGTTCACTAGAGGTGCTCTCCTTAGATAAACAACATGGCATGAAGGGTAAACAAATTACAGCAGGGCAATTGATAGGAATTGAGCTAGGCATAACAATGCAATACCAGACAAAAAGATCCTATGATATTCGTTTGGGCAATACAACAATATACATCGACCGCCATCCAACTGCATCTATGACTAGAAGTCCACCTTCAGATTATCATCTGAACCCCCTCCAGTATTAAGTTGCAAGCAATAGACAACTGACTCGCCTCTCCATCTAGGGGGTCACACAGGTGGCCCCACCCGCGCCTAGGGGGTGCGGCGGCCCTGGCTCGCCTCTCCGTCTCTCCTCTGGACTTCTTGTCGCCCACGGTAAAATATTGACTTTGGCTTTGTCCCATCCAATTCCGAGAATATTGATTTTTTGCCTTTCTGGAACCAAAAACAGAAGAAAACAGGCAACTGTCACTGTGGCAACTTGTTAATAGGTTAGTTCCAGAAAAGATATACAAACACCTCAAAATATAGACAAACCAAAGCAGAGTAGATACTAAACAAGCATGGATCATCAAAAATTATAGATACGTTTCCGACGTATCATGCCTAGATACAAGTAGCACAAGAACAAGCAATATCAACAATATGCATTAATCAATAAGTTTTGGGACACTGCACATAGAACTAAGAATGACAACTATGCTCTCTTAATGGTGCCTAAAGGTAGAAGGCGGAGACTCAATATAATAGTGGAAGAAAGGCCCTTCATAAAGGGAAGCAGGGATTTCAAGTTTCAAAAAGAGCTTCCAAAAATTATGGTACTTGTTAGCTTTCAGCCCTCATTGCCCCTATCATAAGCATCTTGAAATGATTAAGGTTAAAGTGAATAAAGATGGAGTATATGCTTGACAAATTATAAGTTGGCAATCTCATGTCCCTTGAATACGAGGGCCGCACCGCATGCTACTCAACTTTAGTCACATGTAAGTTCTTGTCATAGTAAGTACATGTGTATCATAGAGAACAGCCAGCGGATACCCCCTTTCACATGGTATAGGAGCTATCCTATAACCAAAATGACAAGGCAAGCAGACAATGAGTATCTCAGCGATCTTTTTATTTACTATGTGCATAAATTTTTATTGAGGATGCTTCATAGAATGCTCATTATGGTGATGCTGCAAGTTTCCACCATGATTAGGCATGGATTAGGCTATCGGCTCAGGCGTTTCTCTAACACAAAATACATAAATCCATGGACTTACAAGCTCCCTCTTTATTTCACATCGGCGACATCCATAGACAAAAGAGCATGATATCAACTGTGTACAAAGTACAAGTGCAATGTTGAAAACGTTCCCCATGACAGCATGGTTCTGCTAATTCCAACGTATAAGTGCAAACATATACAACATAGATGACACAATTGTTCAAGTTTATTAGGGGCAAGGAACATAAAGTGTTCCATCAAGTTTGTGAGGTCTTTAATCACTAAGTTTTCTCATAACAAAATACTTTTAATTGGAAGATAGATGAAAATAAGAATATACTTGGAATGGTGTAACACACCATGCATAGGAATTTATAGTGGACACTTTGGAATAACTTGGTTTCTTGGGAGTTGGAAGCATGAGTAGAGTTTACTCATACAAGTGGAGTCTAGCAGAAGACTGGGAGCAACCAACTAAGAGAGCAATAATGGCCATAATCATGAGAGCGACAAAACATTACTAACCAAACAATAGAGTGGTACTACAAGTCAAGGACTAAATGATCATAGAGGCTATGGTGACTTGTTCATAGTCATAACATGGTGTGAGCATATGCCAAGTCAACCCAAACAAAGCATCAAAGGAGAATACCACAATACTATGCTTTTGTATGCTAAAACAACGCATGATTCTTTCAAGGCACACTAAGCAATCCCAATTGTTTGGAACAAGACATGCTACAACAATAATCACTAAGCATAAGGTCAAAACAACACCTAGCATGTCATGCTAAAGTCTAAGTCAAAGTCAATGCAAGATCCTCTTGCACTCTCAAGCAAGAACTTTCTACTCCTTTCCAACACCAATTGACTTATTTGAAACAACACAGCGAGAACAGGGGTCCAAATTACTTTATTCAAGCAAATTAAACAAACTAAGCAAAGCAAACAAAAACTAAGATGCTCCAAGAACAACACAACAGTGCATGAAACAAAAAACAAAGTGTCTAGAAAGATCTGAGCTTTTTATTGATGAAGAAGGGGATGCCTTGGGCATCCCAAGCTTTGACGCTTGTACCACTTGGATATTTCTTGGGGTGACACCGGGGTGGCATCCATAAACTTGAACTTTTTTCCATTCTTCATCTCATTACATCATTCTTTCTCTACACCTAAAATTTTTCATTCATACAAAACTTCACACAATCTTCTTTAGCAACATTAGTGTATTCAAAAGATAATAGATCTTTGGGTTTAGCTTTAGAACAGCAAAACTTTCACTAAAAACACAATCTACTATAGCAACTCCTTAAAAAAGCTCAATTTCCCAAAAAGAACCCAAAAAGGAATCAATAAGAAGCAAATGCAAATAATGGCAGAAATCTGTCAAAACAGACCAGCAGGTAGAAACCGATTTTTTCGAAGACTTTGTGTTGCTCAAATCAAAAAGTGTTGTACTAACTAAAGTTATCGAACATACTGGGGGATTTATTACTAAATTTTCAGATCAATCCGACTTACATAGACTCCTCACGAATTTTTATGGTGGAGGACAGAAATCTGTTTCGGGACAACAACTCCCCAAATCTTACTTCCCTCTCATTAGAGGTTATTCTTGGCACAAAAAGAAAACAAAAAGGACAAGGAGAGGTCATTACTGAAGTAATAACTTTCAATACTCAAGAAAACAAACGGGTTATCTCCTAACAAGTACTTTTCTTTAACACCTTTAAGTTAGGCATGATAGTTTGAGAAGATGCTCACATAGTAAATATGAATTAAAGTAAAAGAGAGCATCAATAAGCAAATTCAAAACACATTTAATTCTAACCCACTTTCTATGCATGGGAATCTTGTATGCAAATAAATTCACAATAACAAAGTGACAGGCATAGGAAGATGAAACAAGAGTAACTTGAAAACTTTCAGCACATAGAGAGGTGTTTCAGTACCATGAAAACTTCAACAACCATATTTTACTCTCTCATAATAATTTTCAGTAGCCTCATGAATAAACTCAACAATATAGCTATCACATAAAGCATGCTTTTCATGATCTACAAACACATAATTTCTATCAAGCTGGAAAATAGTGGGATTAAAACCTTCACAGGTTTTACCCAAAGTAGATATTTCAAAAGGATCCACAGGAACATAACATTCATCCTCCTTTGGTAAGCATGGGAGACAATCAAATAATGTAAGGGATAAAGAGCTACTCTCATTAGAAGGTAGGCATGGGTAGATAATCCATTCTTCCTCCTTTTGTTCATCACTCTCCTCTTTTTCATCTAATGAGCTTCCAGTTTCAACAGTTTCTTCTTCCATAGGCTCCTGCAAGGCATTAGCCTCTTCCATTTGTGGAAAGCATCTATTAAAATATTCAAGAATATAGCCATTTTCTTCCTTGTAATTATCAAAGAAAAATTTAAGTATCTCATAAACCTCATATTCATAAGGTGCATCATCAGTATTTTCAAGCAAACTGGCAAATTCAAATGCACCCTTGAAAGCAATAAATTCTTCAATTTGTTCCACATCATAAAATTCATAATTTCCTTTAACATAAGAAGATATGGTAACATTACCATTATACTCACATGGAAAAGGCAGGTGTTTATACCTCCTACAACAACAAGATTTATCAAAGAAATAAGTAACATTATAAGTAGAGCACACCTCTCTAGCAATAGTATTCAACTTATCAATTTGTTCCCATAAGTGTTTCCCTTTTTGTGACAAACGGTGTTCCTTTAAAAATACTTTTGTTCTTCCGTGAACCCACCTTGCCAATTAGAACTAGTTTCAAAGAAACCATCCATTGATAGAAAGCATGACAAAGCAAGGCAATAACAGACCAACAACTAGAGTAGGAACTAACTTTTTTGTGTTTTTGATAAGAGAAAGCAAACCAAACTAAACTATTTTTTTGGAGATTTTGATAAAAAGAGGCAAACAAAACCAAGCAAAATAAACTAAGCAAACTAAAATCAAAGTAAAGAGAAAGTTTGAGGAGGACTCCCCTTGTGAAGACGTCCTTAGCCTCCCCGGCAACGGCGCCAAAAAGTCTTGATGCGTGTTGAACGCCACGTTGGGAAACCCCAAGATCAAGGTATGATGCAACACAGCAACAAGTTTTCCCTCAGTAAGACACCGAGGTTATCGAACCAGTAGGAGGAAGGAAACGCCTCAAAGGTGTTGCAAGCAACGTGGAAACCTGCACAACACAAACTCAAGACTTTGCCCCAACTAACAGTGAGGTTGTCAATCTCACCGGTTGTTGTAACAAAGGATTAATTGTATGGTGTGGAAGGTGATGGTTTGCAACAAGTAAACAATAACAGTGGAAGATGTATCAATGATAAAGATTGGACCGGGGTCCATAGTTCACTAGAGGTGCTCTCCTTAGATAAACAAACATGGCATGTTGGGTAAACAAATTACAACTGGGTAATTGACAGGACTGAGCAAGGCGTAACAATGCAATACTAGACAAAAAGATCCTATGCGATTCAACTAGGCAATGCAACAATATACATAGACCGCCATCCAACTGCATCTATGACTAGAAGTCCACCTTCAGGTTATTATCCGAACCCCCTCCAGTATTAAGTTGCAAGCAAAATACAACTGCTTTAAGAAAGGTGTGTAAGGTAAACAATCCACTTGTTCCATGAACAAGAGACCGTTGTTTTTTCCCTAGTGGCAACAACACATCTACAACCGAAGAGATTTCTATCACTTCCCTTGGAAACTAGAGGCATGAACCCACTATCTAGCATAAATACCCCCTCTTGGAGTAACTAGCAACTACTTGGCCAAGATAGCTACTAACAACGGAGAGCATGCAAGATCACAAACAACACAGACATGATAGAATCAATAAGACAAAACCATTAATCAATCTGACATAGTAATATCAATATCCATCGGATCCCTGCAAACACAACATGCATGATTACAAATAGATTAGATCTTGATCATGAACGGAGCTCACAAGGTCTATACATGAAAGAACAAAGTAGGAGATACAACCATATAGCTACTACATGGACCTATAGTCCAAGGTGGAACTTCTCACACTTCATACCGGAGGCTGGAATAATGAAGAAGAAGGCCTCTGGGATAATCTACCCTCTGGAAGGGTGCCGGGAAGAGCTTCAGATCCCCCCGATCTAGGGACGATGGTGGCGGCGGCTATAGACAGTTTCGTGGAATTTTGATCAGGTGCCTAGGGTTTTTGCATCGGGGGATTCTTATAGGCGAAGAGGCGAGGCAGGGGGGCCACCAGGGCGGCTGCACCCCCAGGCGTGGGATTGCCCACCCGCGTAGCCAGGGGTGTGGCCCCCTGGTGAGCCTCCTCTGTCTCGTATTCTAGCTTCGTGTTGCCCACGGTGAAATATTGACTTTTGCTTTTGTCCCGTCCAATTCTGAGAATATTGATTTTCTGCCTTTATGGAACCAAAAACAGAAGAAAACAGGCAACTGGCACTGTGGCAACTTGTTAATAGGTTAGTTCCAGAAAACATATAAAAACACCTCAAAGTGTGGACAAATCAAATCAAAGTAGATAGTAAACAAGCATGGAACATAAGAAATTATAGATACGTTTCCGATGTATCAAGACACAAAAGGCTACAAGACCACAAAATGTTACAAGAAGTCAACAACCCAACCACACAACCGTCTAGGGTTCCAAGAACCCAAGAGTAACAAGCCCACAAGCTTGAAATCGTCGAATCTCCGATGATGGGGATGCGCCTACCGGGGTATACCCAGCAGGACGTTTCCGACTGGCCCAAGACCTGGCGAGTGGGCCTGCAGGACGGCGACTGGATCAAGGCCCGGCGTGGATCCAAGCGACTGGAAGCTGAAGGCCCAGGCGAGTAGATAGGCCCAGTCAGATTAGGTTAAACGAGTACCAAAGCTTTAACTGAATCGGTTGAGATATGTAAACCCTAGGGGAGGTGAGCCTATATAAACCTCTCTGTAGGGAGAGTAGAGATACGTTCCATCATATACCCACGCGACTCGCCGCCTAGCCGCCGAGCTCGCCAATTGTACCATCTTCATAATACAATCTAGAAGGAGTAGGTCTTCGGGGGGCCGAACCTGGGTAAAACCCTGTGTCTTTGCCCTCATCTCGCACCGCAGATGGCTGGCCGCCCTTGCCCCTCGTTCTACTACTCGCTGCCGATTGCAGCATCTGCCGTGACCATTCCCGCGACAGTGGCGCCCACCGTGGGGCCTGGCCGGTCTGGCCGGTGTTCTGCGGCGAGATCCAATCTGCCCATCAACGAGACGGTCGCCACCGGCCGCATGATAGCGATCGGCGAGATGCTCCAAATCTTGCCGAGCAGCTACGTCCCGGCGGCGCGACCCGTCACGCACAGCGTGATCCTGCCGGTCGGCACGATCAGCCTCTTCGTCGGCCTCACCGACGTCATCGTCTCGGAGGATTCTGCTCGCATCCGCGAGTCGCCGCCACGCGATCGGCTCTCCGAGAGCCAGATCCGCACGATCCATCGCCTCGCCTCCGAGTACAATTCGGCCCACAGCGACGTGGCCGAAAACTCAGCGGCCGCAGAAGACGCGGCCCTCAACGACGACGCCGACTCGGTGACACCGGCGTCACTCGCCGGGTCCATCACCGCGGCTTCACCCGCGGGCTCCATCACCCAGGTCTCCAACGTGGGAGACTTCGAGGACCCCTCCATCCTCGGGATCTTCGAATTCGACTCTGGGTCGGAGAACTCCGCCGACCTCCGCGACGGAACCGGTCGCCACGCCGCGACCTACATGGCGACCGACACTGAACCGCCGGAGGACCCATTCTCCACCCCAATCCCTCCTAACGCCACGGCAACGGAGGTCGAGGAACTCCGCCTGAAACTGGCGGAGGCGGTGCGCAAGGAACAGGCCGAGCGCGAAAAATTTCGCCTCGAGCAGGTGACGGCGCAGGAACTATCGCGCTACCACCAGCAGCGGATCAGGTCGCGCCTGAACCCCACCGTCCAGGGGCACGCCCTGAACTTCGACGACGAAAACGACCCGGCCCGCGTGGCCGAGCGCGCGATCTGCGAGAACGCGCCACCAGGAGGAAGCGCCCGGCCCCCGCCAGGATCAACGGCGATGGGCGCCCCACCTCTACCCAACCGCACACCTCCCAGGGACCAGCCGCGGATAGTAGTCTCCTCACAGGAGAGAGACGCAAACGGCCTCCCACTGTTCTCCACCCCGATGAACAACCTCGTGGCAGGCCGAGCAGCAGCCGACAACATCACGGCCACGGGCGACGGCGCCCTACAGATCCAGTACGTCAGGGCCCTGCTCGCAAAGGCCGTCGAGCAGCAAAACGCGGGCGCCGACTCGCAGGGTCGAGTATACTCGCGTTCGTCGGGAAGCAGGGCTGCCTCAAGCGGCCGCCCAGCGGCGGCAAACACCCTCAACTGCCCGCCACCGGAGCCACTGCAGCTCCAACACCGACCCGCGAACGCGGCACTCTCCACCAACGACCCCAGGCCAGCGACCAACTTCTTCACCGCCAACGGGCAACCCATCGACGCCCGCACCCACATCATCAACAACCAAAGCTGGCGCGCACGCCAGCCCGACGACCTGCGACACACCCTAACCAATCGCCGCGACGGCGAGCCCATGGGATCGCTAAGTCGACTCGGCCCCAAGTGCTTCGGACCAATGATCCGTGGCGAGAAGTACCCGCCAAACTTCAAGGCGCCGAAGGAGATAGAAAAGTACGACCCCTCGTACGACCCCGCCGTCTGGCTCGACACATACCTCATGGCAATGGGGATCGCAGGCCACACCGACCTGCTAGCGGCCCGTTACCTCCCCCTGATGATGGAGGGGACGTGCAGGCAGTGGATCAACACCCTCCCTCAGGACAGTATCGACTCCTGGGAGGAGATGCGCGACGCCTTCGTCAGGCACTTCGAGTGCTCCTACACCCGCGCCACCACCATCGAGGACCTGGAGCGATGCGTCCAGGGACCTCGCGAGTCGACCCGTAACTGGGTCCAACGGTGGCAAGAACTCTGGTACAACGCGGTCGGCATCCACCCGGACACCGCGATCCATTGCTTCAAGACCTCGTGCCGCTACGAGCCTCTGGTCGCCAAGCTCAAGCGACACTCCCGCACACTCGACAACATACCGGACCTCCTCGAGATCGCCAAACGATACGCGGAGGAAGATCCAAACCAGGAAACTGACGACGAGTCAGGAGGTCAACGCCGCACGAGCGGCAACGACAGCGGACGACGATCTGACCTACGCTACAGCAACACTCGCCTCACCGGCAAGCGCCGCAGTGATGGGCGAGTCGACTTCGTCGCCAACGCCGGGCACGCACAACGTGAGCCCAAGAGCTTCCGCCGTGACGGAGGACAACGCCGCGGCGGCGGCAACTACAAGGCCAAGCCAAGGTTCGACCCCGCGGCCCTCCTTAACCAACCATGTGCGTTTCATAGCAGGAAAGGGAAGCCCGCAACGCACACCACCGCCGACTGCCACACCCTCAGGGAGATCAAGAAGGCACGGCGAGCACGGGAGGACCCCGACAACGACCCGCCAAATGGCGGAAAATTCGGAAAAGTGGCCGGCTCGCTCCATACCTTCACAGGCTTCAACACGAAGCGCGAGAAGAAGGTCATCGCCCGCGCTGTCACCGTCAACGCGGTGGCTCAGGTGGACGTTCCCCAGTTCCTCAACTGGTCGGAGCAGCCCATCACCTGGAGCCGCCAAGACCATTTGCCACGCATCGAGTATCCAGGCCGAGTCGCCCTGGTGGTCAAGCCTAAGGTCGGCGACTACTGGCTCCCCAAGACATTGATGGACGGCGACAGCTCCATCAACATCCTGTACCTAGACACCTTCAGGCGGCTGCGGCTCCCGCAGTCGATGATCGAGACGACCCACACCACGTTCCATGGCATCGTCCCCGGTCGGAAGGCGTACCCGATCGGCAAAGTCACGCTGCCAGTCACCTTTGGCACACCAGCAAGCTTCCGCACCGAGCGGATCGTCTTCGAGCTGGTGCCCTTCGACAGCCCCTACCACTGCGTCCTGGGGCGCCAGGCGTTCGCCAAGTTCATGGCAGCGCCCCACTACGCGTACAACGCGATGAAGCTCCCCGGACCGTGCGGCGTCATCACCTTCAACGGCGACCACGACATGGCCGCCGAGTGCGAGGCCAAAGGAGCCGAACTCGCTGACGCCGTCATCGCGGCGGAGACCAACCACGCCGATGAGCTTGCCAAGTACGCGAGCGGGGTCAACAACGACGACCCCACCATACTCAAGAAGCCCAACTCGGAGGGCGCAAACACCTCAACCTTCGAGGCGACGACGCACACCCGCACCGTCGAGCTGGTCCCAGGTGACTCCAGCCAGACGGTGACGATCGGGACGGGCATGAGCCCGGCATAGGAAGGCGCGCTCATCGAGTTCCTCCGTGAGAACAGGGACATCTTCGCATGGAAGCCCTCTGACATGCCTGGTGTCCCTAGGGAGCTCGCTGAGCACAAGCTAAACACCGACCCCAAAGCGCGACCTGTCAAACAGTCGCTGCGGCCCTTCAATGAAGAGCGCCGCCGAGCAATCTCCGAGGAGGTGCAGCGTCTACTCGCTGCAGGCTTCATCCGGACAATCAAATACTCCAAGTGGCTAGCAAACCCAGTCCTGGTCGAGAAGAAGAACGGGACCTGGAGGATGTGTATCGACTACACAAACTTGAACAGCGCCTGCCCAAAGGAGCAGTTCGTCCTCCCGCGGATCGACCAGATAATCGATTCCACCGCGGGCTCAGAGTCGCTATGTTTCCTCGACGCCTACTCCGGGTACAACCAGATCAAAATGGCCGTCGAGGACGAGGAGAAGACGGTGTTCATCACGCCATTCGGAGCCTTCTGCTACACCGCCATGACCTTTGGCCTCAAGAACGCCGGGGCGACCTACCAGCGGTGCATGCAAGAATGCCTCGCGAGCCAAATTGGCCGCAACATCCACGTCTACATCGACGACGTGGTCGTAAAGTCCGCTCGCCAGGGTGACCTACTCGCCGACCTGGCGGAAACATTCGCCAACTTGCGAAAATACAAGATAAAGCTCAACCCAGGCAAATGCACCTTCGGTGTACCAGCAGGACAACTACTGGGGTACGTCGTCTCCAAGTGAGGGATCGAGGCGAACCCCACGAAGATCGACACGATCGCCCGGCTCGGCAAACCCGAGTGCCTGCGCGACGTCCAGAAACTGGCCGGACGAGTAGCGGCTCTCAGTCGCTACATCCCCCGCCTGGGCGAAAAGGCGATGCCCCTATACCGCCTGATGCGCAAGAACCCCACCTTCCAGTGGGACAAGGAGGCGGATGACGCGCTTCGCAACCTCAAGAAGGTGCTACTCGCCGCACCGCTACTCGCCGCCCCCGCCAACAAAGAACCCATGCTGGTTTACGTCACGGCTTCCGAACGCGTCGTCAGCGCCGTCATGGTCGTTGAGCGACCAGAGGAAGGAAAGGAGCGCCCAGTACAGCGACCGGTGTACTACATCAGCGAGGTCCTCACCGAGTCGCGCCAACGGTACCCCCAGTACCAAAAGCTGGTATACGCGGTCTTCAGAGCTCAGTGGCGCCTGCCGCACTACTTCCAGGAGCACCCGATCACGGTCGTCTCCTCGGCACCATTGCAAGACATCATCCGCAACCGTGAGGCGACCGGGCGGGTCGCCAAGTGGGCCGTCGAGATCGGCGTCCACAACATCAAATACGAGCCGCGAAAAGCGATCAAGTCACAGGCCCTAGCGGACTTCATCGCCGACTGGGAAGAGGCCCAGCAGCCAGAGAAGCTGCCATACCTCCATTACTGGAGCCTGCACTTCGACGGCTCCAAGAACGCGGACGGCGCAGGCGCATGGATCGTGCTAACTTCACCAAAGGGCGACAAGCTCCGCTACATCCTCTGCCTCGACTTCACACCCTGCACCAACAACATGGCCGAGTACGAGGCCCTACTCCACGGCATGCGAGCTGCCAAGGAGATGAATGTCAACCGCCTACGCTGCTACGGAGATTCCGACCTCGTCGCGGGGCAAGTCGCTGGCACTTGCGACGCCGTCTCCCCCACCATGGCGGCGTACCGCCAAGCAGTGGACAAGTTGGGCGGACACTTCATAGGCTACTCCGTCGAGTGGATCGACAGGCGGAAGAACGAGGAGGACGATGCACTCTCTCGCATCGGGTCGGCTCGACTCGCACCACCCGCCGGCGTCTTCCTCGACACGATCACCAAGCCATCAGTCTCTCCCCCGAGGGAGATCGACAACGGAGTCCCGCTCCAACCAGAGGCAGCCCTGGTCGCACTCGTCAACGAGCCAGACGACTGGACCAAGCCCTACATCGCCTACCTGGAAGCCGGCACCTTGCCGGCAGACGAGACGGACGCTCGGATGATCGCTCGTCGATGCAAGTCCTACCGTCATCGACGGCGAGCTCCACAAGCGCAGTGTCACCAGCGTGTTCCAACGCTGCGTCCAACCCGCCGAAGGACGCAAGATCCTCCACGATATCCACTCCGGTGACTGCGGCCACCACGCCGGCGCCCGCTCTCTGGTCGCCAAGGCTATGCGACATGGCTTCTACTGGCCCACCGCACACGCCGATGCTGTCGACATTGTCCAGCGGTGCGCCGGGTGCCAGAAGTACGCCAACCAGACGCACGTGCCGAGCTCAGCGCTCAAAACAATCCCCATCACCTGGCCATTCGCTGTGTGGGGCATGGATATGGTAGGCCCCTTCAAGAAGGCCCCCTCCTGCTACACCCACCTGCTGGTCGCGGTCGACAAATTCACAAAGTGGGTGGAGGCCAAGCCAGTCGGGAAATGCGACGGGAAGACCGCCACTAAATTCCTACGCGAGCTCATATATCGCTACGGGTTCCCAAACAGCATCATCACGGACAACGGCACCAACTTCGCCAAAGGAGCCATGGCCGAATTCTGCGAAGAGCACCACATCCGGCTCGACCTCGCGTCGGTCGCCCACCCGGAGTCCAACGGCCAAGCAGAACGAGGCAACCAAAGCATCCTCCACGGCCTGAAGCCGCGACTCCAAGTACCCCTCGAGCGCACCGCCGGGTGCTGGGTCGAGGAGCTACCCTCCGTCATCTGGGGCATCCACACCTCGGTCAACAGGTCGACAGGATTCACCCCCTTCTTCATGGTGTACGGCGTCGAGGCAGTCATGCCCACCGATCTCGAGCACGACTCGCCACGGGTCGTCCACTACACGGAGGCTGCAAACGAACTCGCGCGCCAAGACGGAGTCGACCAGCTCGACGAGGCACGTGACCTTGCTCGGTCTCGCACCGCCATCTACCAGCAGGGACTCCGCCGCTACCACAGCCGGCGGGTGAGGACTCGCACCTTCCAGGAAGGCGACCTGGTGTTGCGCCTCATCCAGGACAAGAAGGGCATGCACAAGCTCTCCCCTCCGTGGGAGGGACCATTCGCCATCGGGTGAGTACTTGGCAACGACGCCTACTACCTCATCGACGTCCGCGGGGACGGCGAACTCGACGTCAAGCGACCATGGAATGTAAACCTCCTACGGAAGTTCTACCCCTAGAACCCCACATATGTACTCTCCAGTCGCTGTGAAATGAAAAGAATTGGTTACCGCAAATTGCGCCTACTCTCCATGTCTTGTGCCACTCGCACTCGTAATAACAGCATCCAGCTAAACCGCAGAAGTCAACCTTTGGTACAGCGATCAACACGGCTAAGTAGTGCGATGCAAGAGCACTGAGTAACCTCAGGTCATGCGTCGTCCATGAAAAACGCCTACCCGGAGCCCCATTGGAGTCTCCTAGCCCGACTAGCTTTATGAGCCAAGACACCTGCCTTCGCTCCTTACAGCGACCACGGTCCTCCGCATCCTCGACATTGCGACTCGAACGGCTAAGTACCACGCTCGGGGACTGACAACCAGTTCATCGCGAGCGGCTCGGGAAAACGCCAAGTAAGAGAGCATGCCCAGGACTCGCCACGCGACTGGCCCAACGGGCCAGGCAGGAGTGATGCACCCAAATCAACGCGCCAAGTCCTCAACCACCCTCGAGTCGCACCTAGAACAACCAAGTACCACGCTCGGGGACTCGGCCACCCGACCCCGTTCACGCAAGGGAAAACGGTGAAGTATAGAGCGTTCAAGGGAGTCGCCCTGCGACTGGCTCTTCGAGTCCGGGCGAGTAGACCACAATAACAAAACATTCAAAAACAACAAACATATCATACACGAGGTAAACCCCACAAAAGGGCGGACGCGCTCGGGGACTCGTTCAAACCACAATCACAAAACACATGACAAATTCCAACACAGACACGATGTCTCATTCAAAAGCATGTCGCATTGTCTCATATTACAAAATATGCCCATACGGCAGACCTGCTACTAACGCCTCAGGGCAAACTACCCTATTCTGCAGGCTTCGACGACGACTCGCCAGCACCCCGACGACTGCGAATGAACGGCGTGTATGGGTTTGACGGGTACATCGTCAGTTCACCCGCCATCGCCGCGTGGAAAGGCTGCTCGACCTTGAAATCCCGGTGGGGAGGCTCGGGGTCGTTAGGCGTGACGACCGTCTCCTGGTACGGAAGGAGGTCACCCATTGCCCAGACACGCTCCGAGTAGACCGCGGCGCGGTCCGTCAACTTTAGCACCTCAGAAAGCTCCACCGCGCCAGTCGACGAAGGGTAGCCGCTCGTCACGTCATCGAGGTCGAAGTCTTCTGGGAAGTGAGCAAGTCCAAGGCTCAGCGCCGTTGATGCTCCGCGTCGAAACTCCGACCGCGTCATGAATTCAACTATCGAGGGCGCCTTCTCCAAGTACTTCCACACCTCGACGAGGTCGCTGGGAATCACCTCTGTGGGTGATATCTCCTGGAGGTATGCTCGGATACACGTCGCCGACAATGTCGCTGAGTCAACAAGTATGCCCACACACTGACGCGCGTCGAGCGAGCTCGCCTCTTCCGCGCTATCAATGATGCGACCTGCGAGTAGAGAACAACAGTAAGTACGTTGGACATCACAAACAGCACAAGCTACTAGCATAGGCAAGCGCACTTACAAATCAGCGGGCGGGCGAGATCCGTGATGAAGCGTTGAAGCGCACTATGGTCGTCCTGAAGCCCAGCAACAAGGTCGTCCGACACTTTACGATCCTCTTCGGAGGCCGTAATGGTGGCCTTGGCTCGCCCATCAGCCGAGCTCACTTCCTCCTTCGCCTCTCACAGCTTGCGCTCGAGATCGGCGATCCGCTTTTCAGCCGAGCTCAGAGCCGAGTGCACCGCTGCCAATTCACCCGCGGGGACAAGTCCCTGGCGAGCTTCCTCCGCCTTCGAGGCGACCGCCTGAAGCCCCTTATTCGCTTCCTGGACGGTGGCCAGTTCCTTCTCCGCGCGGTGCTTCGCTGCCAATCGGTCAGCTGATTCATGTTGCAGACCCTGCACATCATCCAAACAATTAGCTGAAGCGAAATCCTAAGTGCCCACCCGCTGAAATTCAGCGACTGCGCACTCGGGGACTGGAACTCAAGAAATTCTAAGTGCCCACCCGCTGAAATTCAGCGAGTGCGCACTCGGGGACTGGATGCGAAAAATCCTAAGTGCCCACCCGCTGAAATTAGCGAGTGCGCACTCGGGGACTGGACGCGAAAAATAATAACAAGGCGCTTAAAGGATCAGACCGTTGCAAAACACCGACCTGATTCTCGGGGACTGGACATACCTGGATAGCTGCGCCAAGCATGCCATGGAGTTGTATCGCATCCACGGACGCGAGGAGAGCTGGCGTGTACCCACGACGCTGGTCGATTTCCGCATCGGCGACCCCATGTGCACGGCTCGATGGCGAAGTTCCACTCGCCGTGGCCGCTTTGGCCATGAAGCGTGGGAATGTCGCGATGGAGGCACCCGCCCCGAAGGAGGTCGGCTCGGCCATTCCAGGTGAGGGAGCGCCCTCCTTCGTCGACGCGGCTGCCTCTGTTGCGGGCTCAATCGGCGTGACCGCCGTGTCGTCAGAGATCGTGACGACGTCATCGCCCTTGGCCTTCTTGCTGCCATCTGTAGGGACGACGACCTCGTCCGCCTTCCTCTTACGGGAAGGATCCTCCTCGCCGGCGACGGGTGGCACCTTAGCCACGGTCGGGTGGCCCATCCTCTTCACTCCGGTCCTGTACATCAATCGTGTAAGCAAAGATAATTCAAGCGGTTATGGAAGACAAAGGAGGGTGAGGGTACTCACTTGGCAACTGGAATAAAGCGTAGCCCCGTGCGGAGGCCGACCGGTTTCTCCAGTTCAGGGCCCAGTTGGCGACTGAGCCCCATCTCCAGGACGTCGCGTGCCCAAGACACGGACGGCTTCTTTGTCGTTGAGGCCGCAGCCGGAGCCTCTGGGATATCTTCGGCAGGAGCCTCCTTGCGAGGCGAAGCCGCTGCAGCTGGAGCATCCCCCAGCCCAGAGACTGGGGCGAATGGCGGAGGCATTGAAGCCAGCGGCACCTCCATGGTCGCCGTGTCCAGCACGGCTGTCGTCGGCGGTGCCTCATCCTTGGCCGGGCTGGGGGCGTCAGAACTGCTCGCCGAGTGCGGCGGCGAGGCCGGCCTCGACGGCTTCGTCTTCCTCTTCGGAGGGGCCTTTGCCTCCTTCTCTTTCTTCTTCTTCTTCGACGGAGTGGCCTGGCGGCGCGAGGTGGTCTTCGGGAGTTCGTCGTCGTCATCGTGACGCTCGAGGCTTTTACTCGCCTCAAGCTCACGTTGTCGCTGCCCGCGGGTCTTGCGAACCAGTGGGGCGACCTCCTCCTCGGACTCGTCGTCATCATTGATCTCGTCGCTCCCGGAATCGCCTTTGGCGAGCGGCGACTCGCCCATATCCTGGACGGACGAGCTCGAATTCTCGTCGTCCGAAGGCGGGAGCCATCCTTCCACCACTTGGAACAGCTGCAAAGAATGCAAGATGAAATCAGAATTACCGTGACTGCAAAAAACTGCGACTGCGAATGAAGCAAGGTGATTACCGTTGGGGCTGGACGCTTTGCGGTGTAAGGGGCGACCCCAGCTTGTGTGTCCAGGTACACCGCCTGGGTGATCTTCTTCAATGCTGGGATGTAGTCCTCCAGCTTCCACTCGGCGAGGCAGGCCTTCGTCGAGTCTTCCCGGCCCGTGTACTGGTACATATAATGGTCGCGTCGAGCCAGAGGGATGAGCCGCCGCCCGAGCTAGCAGTTGTACAGGTTGATCGTCTGGAGGCCCTTCTTCTTCAGACCGCGGATGGTCTGGAGCATTTCGTCGATGACCATCCGCTGGTCGTTGGGGAGCTTGCCGACTTGGAGACGGCGCGGCTTGGACCGGTTGGCGAAGTACCGCAGGATCGCTGTCTCGCCCTCCGGGGTCGCCTCGGCAACATAGAACCACGACTTCTTCCAGTCGCTTGCCGCCTTGGCGGGTAGCATCAAGTAGAAAAATGAAGCCTTCGACTTCAGCTGGAAGGTTAGGCCGCCCGCGGCAAGCATTGGGTCGCCCGCCTCCTCGCGGCTGATCCATCCATGGAACAGATCTTGCCATAAAGGGAAGTAGGGCCGGCAGCCCAAGTAGCACTCGCAGAACGCCACGAAGATGGCGAGCTGCTCGATGCTGTGGGGACCCAGATCCGATGGCTGGATCCCATAGTAGGCGCAGAAGCGCCGGAATAACAGGGACGTGGTTAACCCTAGCCCCCGTTCGAGATGGCTGGTGAAGCAGATGAATTCTCTTTCTCGCGGGTTCGGGGTCGTTTCTCCGGCCGCGGGTATGCGCCAGCAGCCGGCTCGCAAGATCCCGGCCTCCTCAAAGGAAGCCAGTTGCGCCCTCGTGCACTTAGATCTACCCCAAGGCTCGGTGGAGAGGGCCATGGCGGAAAGATTTGTGTGTGTGTGGGGGGGGGGGTCGGAGGATTTCTGGTCGATTGGGTCGCGATGCGAAGGGAGGCGAAAGTGCGCGCAGTCGGAGGAAAATGGTGAGAAGGTGGTTCTCTGATCGCCTGCCATTCCCCTTATATAGCGGATGTTACCCGCCAAATCAGGGAGCCGTTACCACGCGGTGATTACGCCGAAAGTTACCGTTGTATTACCCCAACGGCTAGTTTGACCACGTTTAACGGTCCAACTTCAGCCACTCGGCTCGCCGACCCGTTCACTATGATAGTGTTTCACCGACTCGACTCGCCAAAGCCGCGAGCAGAATGATTAGTTTTTCCTTTATACAGGAGCCCGCCGCCGATTCGACTGGATGTCTACTCAGCGGCCGTATGCTCCGACTGCCAGCAGCCACCTACGCCAAATCGACGACGGCCTCGGGGACTACTGATGGGGATGCGCCTACCGGGGTATACCCAGCAGGACGTTTCCGACTGGCCCAAGACCTGGCGAGTGGGCCTGCAGGATGGCGACTGGATCAAGGCCCGACGTGGATCCAAGCGATTGGAAGCTGAAGGCCCAGGCGAGTAGATAGGCCCAGTCGGATTAGGTTAAACGAGTACCGAAGCTTTAACTGAATCGGTTGAGATATGTAAACCCTAGGGAAGGTGAGCCTATATAAACCTCCCTGTAGGGCGAGTAGAGATACGTTCCATCATATACCCACGCGACTCGCCGCCTAGCCGCCGAGCTCGCCCATTGTACCATCTTCATAATACAATCTAGCAGGAGTAGGTCTTTACCCTCTGGGGGGCCGAACCTGGGTAAAACCCTGTGTCTTTGCCCTCATCTCGCACCGCAGATGGCTGGCCGCCCTTGCCCCTCGTTCTACTACTCGCTGCCGATTGCAGCATCTGCCGTGACCATTCCCGTGACATCCGAGGAGAACTCAAACCTATGCACCAAATGCTAGGGCAAGTCCTTCACTCCCAAAATCCAACAAAGATACAAAAGCTATTGGGGGAATAAGGGAAGAAGAACACAAAAGTAGAATACTAAACTCTCCCAAGATCTAGATCCCAAGGATTTCTTCACAAAGAAGGGATTTGGTTTGGTGGGATTGTAGATCTAGATCTCCTCTCTCAAATCCCTCAAAGAGATGCAAGAATCATTGGAGCGAGAAGGAGAGAGGGCAAGCTTTTGAAGGTCAACAATGGAGGAGAGAGAGTGGAAGAGCTAGCAAAAATGACCTCCAAAGTTGAGGAAAAAATAGGGAAGAGGGGGCCCTTAAAAGGGGCAAGAGAAATCTGCCCGTTTGGGCTAGATTCGCGCATCGTCGGAATTTCCGTTGCCCCACCAGAACTTTTGGTAAATACAGACACAAAAAACAGAACAAAACAGTACGTCACCGGAACTTGGGTCGGAATTTGGACCAGAACTTCCGCTCAAGCAAAAACGCTGGACAACATTGCACGAAAACTTTAATAACTTTTGATTCCGGACTCCGTTTTTGATGATATTGGGCTCGTTTTGAAGAGAATGACAAGCTCTACAAGATTATGCAAAAACATCATAGTCCAGAATGGAAGTATAAAACCAAATTGAGAAAGGTATAACCTCTCTAGAAGCAATGAACCGGTAAAACCTCCAAAACCCAAAACACAAGAAGTTGAGCTTGGAAACTCCGATTGGAATGAAACCAATTTTGTTGGAAATATAAAACCAAGAGAATCCAAAAAGGTGAAATATTTGATACCACCAAGGGAGACAATATCAAGTATATATATGTGAAATATCTCCTAAGGTGTGGAGCCGGAAAAACTCGCAAGATCAAAAACTGCAATAAGATATGCAAGTGAAGTCCTTATTTGATGAACCGGAGCTTGTTATGATGATGATCACAAGATCTAGATCCTATCATGGATAAAAACCAAATAACAACCAAGAAATATAATGTTATGCATGCAAACCTTTGAGCTCTCTCCGAAAGATGCGATTGAGACACCCGCTTGAGAACCCCTCTTGATAGTATGGCTATGTATCCTAAACCCGGTCTCCCAACTAACAACACGAGACCGACAAAAGAGAATCACTATCAAGATCATACCTTTGCCTTGAGCATTCTACTAGAACTTGATGTAGACCGTCTTGTTGTTCTAAAGTAGGAACTGTTGGAGATATGTCCTAGAGGAAATAATAAAAGTTTTTAATATTATATCTTTATGTTTATGATAAATGTTTACATTCATGCTATAATAGTATTAAACGGAAACATTAATACTTGGGTGATTTGTAAACTAAATTAGAGTCCCTGGTAAAGCCTCTTTGTAATAGAAGCTTGTTGGTTGATAGATGATCGTGCTTTACCGATCATGAACATTGAGATGTTATTGACAACAAGATAATATCATTAGGAGAATGGTATTATGGACATACTCCTATAGATAAGAGTAGCATTAAGATCAAGTCATTTCAATAGTTCGTTTGCTATAAGCTTTCTGATACATAGTAACCTAATTCCTTCGACCATGAGATCATGCTAATCACCATCACCGGAAGGATGCTTTGATGACATCAAACACCACACCGTAACTGGGTGGCTATAAAAGTGGCATTGAGTGTTCGGAAAGTATGTGTTGAGGCACATGGATCAAGAGTGGGATTTGTCCATCCATATGACGGATAGATATGCTCTGGGCCCTCTCGGTGGAATGTCATCCAATTAGCTTGCAAGCATGTGACTGGCTCACAAGGGATCCCATATCACGGGAACGAGAAAAGAGTACTTATCGGTAACGAGGTTGAACTAGGTATGCAGAGATACCGACGATCAAACCTCGGATAAGTAAACGATCGCGAGACAGGGAAATTGGTATCATATGTAAGTGGTTCATTCGATCGCAAAGTAATCGTTGAAATATGTGGGAGACATATGAATTTCCATATTCCTCTATTGGTTATTGATCGGAGAAGTGTCTCGTTCATGTCCGCATAATTCACGAACTGTAGGGAGACACACTTAAGGATTCGATGTTGTTTAGTAGATATGGAATGTTAGTAGGGATACCGAATGTTGTTCGGAGTCTCGGATGGGATCTGGGATATCACGAGGAGATCCAGAATGGTCCGGAGAATAAGATTCATATAAGGAAAGTCTGATTCTGGAGTTCGGGAATGATTTTGATGTTTTCATCGAAGAGGTTCTAGAAGGGTCTAGAAGGTTCACCAGACCAGAAGGGGAATGGTCCATGAATGTGTCATGGGTAAGTGGAATGATTGGATCATATCCTAGGTCACTTGGTTTGGGCATTTGCGAGAGAGAATTAAAGCTCTAAATTGAAAGTCAAAAGGGAGGTTTGAAAAGTCAAACTGGAACAATGGTTTCCTAGTGGAAGAAGGAAAGAGTCCTTCCTTCAATCCAACTTGGGTTTGGGTTTGAATTCAAATTCTCCCCTCACAAGGCTGCTCCCCTCTCATAAATAGAGGGGGAGGGATGCCCCAAACACACACCAAGCCAGCCCTCCCCACCTCGTGCGCCGCCGCACGCCGTTGCCGCGCCACCGATGCCTTGCGCCGTCGCCGTCTCCCTAGCCGCCGCCGACTCCTCCTCCTCCTCCACTCCGGCCTTCTAAACCTAGATCGCCAGAAATCCTAGATCCACCATAACTCGCACCGTCTTAGGCGAAGCCCTGCGGGATCTTCCCTATACTTCCGACACCACGCCGTCGTGCTGCCGGAATCGTGAGGAGAGAACTACAACCTCCGCTGCCTGCTGGAACAAGGGAGAGGAAGGTCTTCATCGAGTACCGAACGTGTGACCGATTGCGGAAGCACTGCCGGAACGCAGCGCCGGAAGGATCGTCTACGCGATCTTGAGATCGGCAAGTGTACGACTACATCACCCCTGAGAATCTGCTCTCGTTAACCGCTTTGGAATCTTCAAGGGTGAGTACTCTAATCGACTCGTTGCTACAATCTAGTAGATAGATCTTGGCTTGTTTGTTTGCATGCGGTAGAAATTTTTTGTTTTCCATGCTACGAACCCCTACAGTGGTATCAGAGCCATGTCTATATGTAGATCTATTGCACGAGTAGAACACAATGGTCATTGTGGGCGTTGATGCTTTTGTTGCCAATTGCTTCTTGTGTACTTTGCATCTTGCGGGATGGTGGGATGAAGCGTCCCGGGCTAACCTTACATGACATCGTTCATGAGACTTGCTCCACGCTTGACATGCAACTTGTATTGCATAAGTGGCTTTGCGGGTGCCTGTTTCTCCCAACATAGTTAAGATTCAATTTGCAATGGGTGATTGACAATACTAGTATCAACGTTGTGGTTCTTGTCCGTAAGTTAGAACGACACTTATTGAAAGTCCCAAACCACGTAAAACATGCATAGAAAATTAGAGGCGTCCAACTTTGTTTTGCAGGGGTGTGCTGTGATGTGATATGGCCATGATTGTGATTATATATTATGTATGCAATGTTCCTTATTATAATTCGGCAACCGGCAGGAGCCATATATGGTTGTCTTTTAATTCCGTTAAGACCTGCGTGTCTATTATTCAAAGTAGTTGTAATAGTTGATGCTGGTGGACGACAACCATGAAGCGGCACCATTGACCTTGACGATATGCCGGTGATGATGGAGATCATGTCCGTGCTTGAAGATGGAGATCGGAAGCACAAGAAGAAAGGCCATATCATATCACATATTATGAATTGCATGTGATGTTAATCCTTTTATGAGTCTTGTATTGCTTAGTTCGCGACGGTAGCATTATAAGATGATCCCTCTCACAAAATTTCAAGTTATAAAGTGTTCATCCTTAGTAAGCATCGTTGCTAAATCTCGTTGTTTCGAAGCACCACGTGATGATCGGGTGTGTTAGATTCTGCGAGTGTATACACGTGAGCAAACCATATTTTCTCATGCGAAAGCTAAGGCTTGATCTTGACAAGCCTAGCATGTACAGACATGTTCTCGGAAGACAGATCACCGAAAGGTAAAGCATGCGTCATATAGTAGATATGATGAACATGTTGACTGTTCGCCATTGAAGCTACATCAACTCTCGTGATGATCGGTTTTTGATGTGGTGGATTTGGTTCGTGTGATCACTAAAACAATGTGAGGGATATTGTTTTTGAGTGGGAGTTCACCTAGATTAATTTAACTATTAATTAGAACTCAATTTGTCATAAACTTAGTCTAAACTATTGCAAATATGTTGTAGATCAATGGCGGCCCCTACCATCAATTTTAATGTGTTCCTAGAGAAAAAAAGTTGAAAAACAATGGAAGCAACTTTGCGGATTGGTTCCGAAATTTGAGGATCGTCCTCAATGCTGGTAATTTGACCTATGTGCTGGGTGACCCACCTGCAGCTGATGCTACCGATGAGGTAAAGAATGTTTTCCTCGCTCGGAAGAATCAGTACTCCACAGTTCAGTGTGCTATCTTGTATGGTTTGGAATCAGAGCTTCAGAAAAGGTTTGAGAACCATGACCCACATGATATTGTCCGTGAACTCGAAATGATATTTGAGGCTCACGCGGCAGTTGAGAGTTATGAGGCTTCTGAAAAGTTCTTTAACTGCAAGATGGAAGAGGGCAGCTCCGCCAGTGAGCACGTGCTTAAGATGTTTGGGCACGCAAGCAAGCTTCAAAGGTTGGGTATAGTGATTCCTAATGCTTTGGGGATTCACCGTGTCCTCCAATCACTACCACCAAGTTACAAGAACTTTGTGATGAACTACAGTATGCAAAACATGGACAAGTCGTTGTCCGAACTCTTCTCCATGTTAAAATATGCGGAAGTGGAGATAAAGAAAGAGCACCAAGTGTTGTTGGTCAATAAGACCACCAAATTCAAGAAGCAAGGCAAGTCTAATAAAAAGGGAAACTTCAAGAAGGGCGGTAAGAAAGTTACCGCGCCGGCGAAGAAGACCAAGGCTGGGCCTAAGACTGATATTGAGTGTCTTTACTGCAAGGGAGAAGGTCACTGGAAGCAGAATTGCCCTAAGTACTTGGTGGATTTGAAGAACGACAACATCAAGAAGAACGGTATATCTGATATACATGTTATTGATGTGTATCTCACTAGTACTCATAGTAGTGCCTGGGTATTTGATACTGGTTCAGTTGCTCACATTTGTAACTCGAAACAGGTGTTGTAGAATAGACGGAAACTAGCGAAGAACAAGGTGACGATACGCATTGGAAATGGATCAAAGGTTGATGTGATCGCGGTCGGCACGCTACTTCTTCATCTACCATCGGGATTAGTTTTATACTTAAATAATTGTTATTCCGTGCCTGCGTTGAGCATGAACATTATATCCGGATCTTGTTTATTGCGAGACGTTACTTATTTAAGTCCAAGAATAATGGTTGTTCGATTTATATGAGTAATATGTTTTATGAACATGCACCTTTGATAGATGGTCTATTCTTATTGAATCTCGATTGTAGTAATACACATATTAATAACATTGAAGCTAAACGTTTGAAACTGAACGATAAATCGATCTATATGTGGCACTGTCGTCTTGGTCACATTGGAGTGAAGCGTATGAAGAAACTCCATTCCGATGGACTTCTTGAATCACTTGATTTCGAATCACTTGAAAGATGCGAAGCATGTCTGATGGGTAAAATGACTAAGACTCCATTTTCTGGTATGATGGAGCGAGGTACGGACTTATTGGAAATCATACATACTGATGTGTGTGGCCCAATAAGTGTAGCATCGCGCGGTGGTTATCGTTATGTTCTTACCTTCACGGATGACTTGAGTAGATATGGGTATATCTATTTCATGAATTATAAGTCCGAAATTTCGAGAAGTTTAAGGAATTTCAAAGTGAGGTAGAGAATCAACGTAACAAGAATATTAAATTTCTACGATCTGATCATGGAGGTGAATACCTAAGTTACGAGTTTGACGAGCATTTGAAGAAATGCAGAATACTTTCACAATTGACACCGCCGGTAACACCACAACGTAATGGTGTGTCCGAACGTCGTAATCGAACTCTCTTAGATATGGTTTGTTCTATGATGTCACTTATAGATTTACCGCTATTGTTTTGGGGTTATGCATTAGAAATAGCCGCATTCACTTTAAATAGGGCACCATCTAAATCCATTGAAACGACACCGTATGAATGATGGTTTGGGAAGAAACCTAAATTGTCGTTCCTTAAAGTTTGGGGTTGTGAAGCTTATGTAAAGAAGTTACAGCCCGACAAGCTTGAACCCAAAGCGGAAAAATGCGTCTTCATAGGATACCCGAAGGAAACTATTGGGTATACCTTCTATCATAGATCCAAGGGAAAAATCTTCGTTGCCAAGAATGGATCCTTTCTAGAGAAGGAGTTTCTCTCGAAAGAAGTGACTGGAAGGAAGGTAGAACTCGACGAGGTTGTTGAACCTTCTCTCAAACTTGCGAATAGCGCAGCACCATAAGTAGTTCCTGTGGTGCCTACACCAATAAGAGAGGAAGCTAATGATGTTGATCATGAAACTTCGGTTGAAGTTACTATGGAACCTCGCAGGTCAACGAGAACTCGTACCACTCGTGATTGGTATGATCCCGTTATGAATGTCATGTTGGTGGACAACACCGATGACCCTGCGACATATGAGAAAGCAATGATGAGCCCAGATTCCAATAAATGGCAAGAAGCCATGAAATCTGAGATTGGATCCATGTACGAAAACCAAGTATGGACTTTGGTGGACTTACCGGATGGCCGGAAGGCTATCAAGAAAAAATGGATTTTCAAGAAGAAAACATATGTTAATGGTAATGTTGAGGAGGACTAAGCAAACTAAAAACAAAGCAAAGAAAAAGGTTGAGGAGGACTACCCTTGTGAAGACGTCCTTAGCGTCCCCGGCAATGGCGCCAGAAAAGCTTGATGCAACGCTGAGTTGATGTAGGAGCGCTTCGTTGGGAACCCCAAGAGCAAGGTGTGAAGCAACACAGCAGCAAGTTTTCCCTCAGTAAGAAACCAAGGTTATAGAACCAGTAGGAGGAAGGAAACGTCACACATGTGTTACAAGCAACATGGAAACCTGCACAACACAAACTTAAGACTTTGTCCCAATGAATCAGTGAGGTTGGCAAGCTCACTGGTTTGCCGTAACAAAGGATTAAATGTATGGTGTGGAAGGTAATGGTTTGCAGCAAGTAAACAGGTAACAGTGGAAGATGTATCAATGGTAAAGATTGGACCGGGGTCCATAGTTCACTAGAGGTGCTCTCCTTAGATAAACAACATGGCATGAAGGGTAAACAAATTACAGCAGGGCAATTGACAGGAACTGAGCTAGGCATAACAATGCAATACCAGACAAAAAGATCCTATGATATTCGTTTGGGCAATACAACAATATACATCGACCGCCATCCAACTGCATCTATGACTAGAAGTCCACCTTCAGGTTATCATCTGAACCTCCTCCAGTATTAAGTCACAAGCAACAGACAACTGACTCGCCTCTCCATCTAGGGGGTCACACAGCTGGCCCCACCCGCGCCTAGGGGGTGCGGCGGCCCTGGCTCGCCTCTCCGTCTCTCCTCTGGACTTCGTGTCGCCCACGGTAAAATATTGACTTTGGCTTTTGTCCCGTCCAATTCCGAGAATATTGATTTTTTGCCTTTCTGGAACCAAAAACAAAAGAAAACAGGCAACTGGCACCGTGGCAACTTGTTAATAGGTTAGTTCCAGAAAAGATATAAAAACACCTCAAAGTATAGACAAAGCAAAGCAAAGTAGATACTAAACAAGCATGGATCATCAAAAATTATAGATACGTTTCCGACGTATCATGCCTAGATACAAGTAGCACAAGAACAAGCAATATCAACAATATGCATTAATCAATAAGTTTTGGGACACTGCACATAGAACTAAGAATGACAACTATGCTCTCTTAATGGTGCCTAAAGGTAGATGGCGGAGACTCAATATAATAGTGGAAGAAAGGCCCTTCATAAAGGGAAGCAGGGATTTCAAGTTTCAAAAGGAGCTTCCAAAAATTATGGTACTTGTTAGCTTTCAGCCCTCATTGCCCCTATCATAAGCATCTTGAAATGATTAAGGTTAAAGTGAATAAAGATGGAGTATATGCTTGACAAAGTATAAGTTGGCAATCTCATGTCCCTTGAATACGAGGGCCGCACCGCATGCTACTCAACTTTAATCACCTGTAAGTTCTTGTCATAGTAAGTACATGTGTATCATAGAGAACCGCCAGCGGATACTCCCTTTCACATGGTACAGGAGCTATCCTATAACCAAAATGACAAGGCAAGCAGACAATGAGTATCTCAGCGATCTTTTTATTTACTATGTGCATAAATTTTTATTGAGGATGCTTCACAGAATGCTCATTATGGTGATGCTGCAAGTTTCCACCATGATTAGGCATGGCTTAGGCTATCGGCCCAGGCGTTTCTCTAACACAAAATACATAAATCCATGGACTTACAAGCTCCCTCTTTATTTCACATCGGCGACATCCATAGACAAAAGAGCATGATATCAACTGTGTACAAAGTACAAGTGCAATGTTGAAAACGTTCCCCATGACAGCATGGTTCTGCTAATTCCAACGTATAAGTGCAAACATATACAACATAGATGACACAATTGTTCAAGTTTATTAGGGGCAAGGAACATAAAGTGTTCCATCAAGTTTGTGAGGGCTTTAATCACTAAGTTTTCTCATAACAAAATACTTTTTAATTGGAAGATAGCTGAAAATAAGAATATACTTGGAATGGTGTAACACACCATGCATAGGAATTTATAGTGGACACTTTGGAATAACTTGGTTTCTTGGGAGTTGGAAGCATGATTAGAGTTTACTCATACAAGTGGAGTCTAGCAGAAGACTGGGAGCAACCAACTAAGAGAGCAATAATGGCCATAATCATGCAGAACGACAAAACATTACTAACCAAAGCATAGAGTGGTACTACAAGTCAAGGACTAAATGATCATAGAGGCTATGGTGACTTGTTCATAGTCATAACATGGTGTGAGCATATGCCAAGTCAACCCAAACAAAGCATCAAAGGAGAATACCACAATACTATGCTTTTGTATGCTAAAACAACGCATGATTCTTTCAAGGCACTAAGCAATCCCAATTGTTTGGAACAAGACATGCTACAACAATAATCACTAAGCATAAGGTCAAAACAACACTTAGCATGTCATGCTAATGTCTAAGTCACAGTCAATGCAAGCTCCTCTTGCACTCTCAAGCAAGAACTTTCTACTCCTTTCCAACACCAATTGACTTATTTGAAACAACACAGCGAGAACATGGGTCCAAACTACTTTATTCAAGCAAACTAAATAAACTAAGCAAAGCAAACAAAAACTAAGATGCTCCAAGAACAACACAACAGTGCATGAAACAAAAAAATGAAGTGTCTAGAAACATCTGAGCTTTTTATTGATGAAGAAGGGGATGCCTTGGGCATCCCCAAGCTTTGACACTTGTACCACTTGGATATTTCTTGGGGTGACACCGGGGTGGCATCCCCAAACTTGAACTTTTGTCCATTCTTCATCTCATTACATCATTCTTTCTCTACACCTGAAATTTTTCATTCATACAAAACTTCACACAATCTTCATTAGCAACATCAGTGTATTCAAAAGATAATAGATCTTTGGGTTTAGCTTTAGAACAGAAAAACTTTCACTAAAAACACAATCTATTATAGTAACTCCTTAAAAAAGCTCAATTTCCCAAAAAGAACCCAAAAAGGAATCAATAAGAAGCAAATACAAATAATGGTAGAAATCTGTCAAAATAGACCAGCAGGTAGAAACCGATTTTTTAGAAGACTTTGTGTTGCTCAAATCAAAAAGTGTTGTACTAACTAAAGTTATCTAACATACTAGGGGATTTATTCCTAAATTTTCAGATCAATCCGACTTACATAGACTCCTCACGAATTTTTATGGTGGAGGACAGAAATCTGTTTCGGGACAACAACTCCCCAAATCTTACTTCCCTCTCATTATAGGTTATTCTTGGCACAAAAAGAAAACAAAAAGGATAAGGATAGGTCATTACTGAAGTAATAACTTTCAAGACTCAAGAAAACAAATGGGTTATATCCTAACAAGTACTTTTCTTTAACACCTTTAAGTTAGGCATGATAGTTTGAGAAGATGCTCACATAGTAAATATGAATTGAAGTAAAAGAGAGCATCAAGAAGCAAATTCAAAACACATTTAATTCTAACCCACTTCCTATGCATGGGAATCTTGTATGCAAATAAATTCACAAATAACAAAGTGACAGGCATAGGAAGATGAAACAAGAGTAACTTCAAAACTTTCAGCACATAGAGAGGTGTTTCAGTACCATGAAAACTTCAACAAACATATTTTCCTCTCTCATAATAATTTTCAGTAGCCTCATGAATAAACTCAACAATATAGCTATCACATAAAGCATGCTTTTCATGATCTACAAACACATAATTTCTATCAAGCTGAAAAATAGTGGGATTAAAACCTTCACAGGTTTTACCCAAAGTAGATATTTCAAAAGGATCCACAGGAACATAACATTCATCCTTCTTTGGTAAGCATGGGCGACAATCAAATAATGTAAGAGATAAAGAGTTACTCTCATTAGAAGGTAGGCATGGGTAGATAATCCATTCTTCCTCCTTTTGTTCATCACTCTCCTCTTTTTCATCTAATGAGCTTCCAGTTTCAACAATTTCTTCTTCCATAGGCTCCTGCAAGGCATTAGTCTCTTCCATTTGTGGAAAGCATCTATTAAAATATTCAAGAATATAGCCATTTTCTTCCTTGTAATTATCAAAGAAAAATTTAAGTATCTCATAAACCTCATATTCATAAGGTGCATCATCAGTATTTTCAAGCAAACTGGCAAATTCAAATGCACCCTTGAAAGCAATAAATTCTTCAATTTGTTCCACATCATAAAAGTCATAATTTCCTTTAACATAAGAAGATATGATAACATTACCATTATACTCACATTGAAAAGGCAGGTGTTTATACCTCCTACAGCAACAAGATTTATCAAAGAAATAATTAACATTATAAGTAGAGCACACCTCTCTAGCAATAGTATTCAACTTATCAATTTGTTCCCATAAGTGTTTCCCTTTTTGTGACAAACGGTGTTCCTTATAAAAATACTTTTGTTCTTCCGTGAACCCACCTTGCCAATTAGAACTAGTTTCAAAGAAACCATCCATTGATAGAAAGCATGACAAAGCAAGGCAATAACAGACCAACAACTAGAGTAGGAACTAATTTTTTTGTGTTTTTGATAAGAGAAAGCAAACCAAACTAAACTAATTTTTTTTGGAGATTTTGATAAAAAGAGGCAAACAAAACCAAGCAAAATAAACTAAGCAAACTAAAAACAAAGTAAAGAGAAAGTTTGAGGAGGACTCCCCTTATGAAGACGTCCTTAGCCTCCCCTACAACGGCGCCAGAAAGTCTTGATGCGTGTTGAACGCCACGTTGGGAAACCCCAAGATCAAGGTATGATGCAACACAGCAGCAAGTTTTACCTCAGTAAGACACCGAGGTTATCGAACCAGTAGGGGGAAGGAAACGCCTCAAAGGTGTTGCAAGCAACGTGGAAACCTGCACAACACAAACTCAAGACTTTGCACCAACTAACAGTGAGGTTGTCAATATCACCGGTTGTTGTAACAAAGGATTAATTGTATGGTGTGGAAGGTGATGGTTTGCAACAAGTAAACAATAATAGTGGAAGATGTATCAATGGTAAAGATTGGACCAGGGTCCATAGTTCACTAGAGGTGCTCTCCTTAGATAAACAAACATGGCATGTTGGGTAAACAAATTACAACAGGGTAATTGACAGGACTGAGCAAGGCGTAACAATGCAATACTAGACAAAAAGATCCTATGTGATTCGACTGGGCAATGCAACAATATACATAGACCGCCATCCAACTGCATCTATGACTATAAGTCCACCTTCAGGTTATTATCCGAACCCCCTCTAGTATTAAGTTGCAAGCAAAAGACAACTGCTTTAAGAAAAGTGTGTAAGGTAAACAATCCACTTGTTCCATGAACAAGAGACCGTTGTTTTCTCCCTAGTGGCAACAACACATCTACAACCGAAGAGATTTCTGTCACTTCCCTTGGAAACTAGAGGCATGAACCCACTATCGAGCATAAATACCCCCTCTTGGAGTAACTAGCAACTACTTGGCCAAGATAGCTACTAACAACTGAGAGCATGCAAGATCACAAACAACACAGACATGATAGAATCAATAAGACAAAACCATTAATCAATCTGACATAGTAATATCAATATGCATCGGATCCCTGCAAACACAACATGCATGATTACAAATAGATTAGATCTTGATCATGAACGGAGCTCACAAGGTCTATACATGAAAGAACAAAGTAGGAGATACAACCATCTAGCTACTACATGGACCTGTAGTCCAAGGTGGAACTTCTCACACTTCATACCGGAGGCTGGCATGATGAAGAAGAAGGCCTCCGGGATAATCTCCCCTCCGGAAGTGTGCCGGGAAGAGCTTCAGATCCCCCCGATCTAGGAACGATGGTGGCGGCGGCTATAGACAGTTTCGTGGAATTTTGATCGGGTGCCTAGGGTTTCTGCATCGGGGGCTTCTTATAGGCGAAGAGGCGAGGCAGGGGGGCCACCAGGGCGGCTGCACCCCCCAGGCATGGGATGGCCCACCCGCGTGGCCAAGGGGTGTGGCCCCCTAGTGAGCCTCCTCTGTCTCATATTCTAGCTTCGTGTTGCCCACGGTGAAATATTGACTTTTGCTTTTGTCCCGTCCAATTCCGAGAATATTGATTTTCTTCCTTTCTGGAACCAAAAACAGAAGAAAACAGGCAACTGGCACTGTGGCAACTTGTTAATAGGTTAGTTCTAGAAAACATATAAAAACACCTCAAAGTGTGGACAAAGCAAACAAAGTAGATAGTAAACAAGCATGGAACATCAAAAATTATAGATACGTTTCCGACGTATCAAGCCACAAAAGGCTACAAGACCACAAAATGTTACAAGAAGTCAACAACCCAACCATACAACCGTCTAGGGTTCCAAGAACCCAAGAGTAATAAGCCCACAAGCTTGAAATCGTCGAATCTCTGAGGAGAACTCAAACCTATGCACCAAATGCTAGGGCAAGTCCTTCACTACCAAAATCCAACAAAGCTACAAAAGCTATTGGGGGAATAAGGGAAGAAGAACACAAAAGGAGAATACTAAACTCTCCCAAGATCTAGATCCCAAGGATTTCTTCACAAAGAAGGGATTTGGTTTGGTGGGATTGTAGATCTAGATCTCCTCTCTCAAATCCCTCAAAGAGATGCAAGAATCATTGGAGCGAGAAGGAGAGAGGGCAAGCTTTTGAAGGTCAACAATGGAGGAGAGAGTGGAAGAGCTAGCAAAAATGACCTCCAAAGTTGAGGAAAAATAGGGAAGAGGGGGCCCTTAAAAGGGGCAAGAGAAATCTGCCCGTTTGGGCTAGATTCGCGCATCACCGGAATTTCCGTTGCCCCACCAGAACTTTTGGTAAATACAGACACAAAAAACAGAATAAAACAGTACGTCACCGGAACTTGGGTTGGAATTTGGACCAGAACTTCTGCTCAAGCAAAAACGCTGGACAACATTGCACGAAAACTTCAATAACTTTTGATTCCGGACTCCGTTTTTGATGATATTGGGCTCGTTTTGAAGAGAATGCCAAGCTCTACAAGATTATGCAAAGAAACATCATAGTCCAGAATGGAATTATAAAACCAAATTGAGAAAGGTATAACCTCTCTAGAAGCGATGAACCGGTAAAACCTCCAAAACCCAAAACACAAGAAGTTGAGCTTGGAAACTCCGATTGGAATGAAACCAATTTTGTTGGAAATATAAAACCAAGAGAATCCAAAAAGGTGAAATATTTGATACCACCAAGGGAGACAATATCAAGTATATATATGTGAGATATCTCCTAAGGTGTGGAGACGGAAAAACTCGCAAGATCAAAAACTGCAATAAGATATGCAAGTGAAATCCTTATTTGATGAACCGGAGCTTGTTATGATGATGATCACAAGATCTAGATCCTATCATGGACAAAAACCAAATAACAACCAAGAAATATAATGTTATGCATGCAAACCTTTGAGCTCTCTCCGAAAGATGCGATCGAGACACCCGCTTGAGAACCCCTCTTGATAGTATGGCTATCTATCCTAAACCCGGTCTCCCAACTAACAACACGAGACCGACAAAAGAGAATCACTATCAAGATCATACCTTTGCCTTGAGCATTCCACTTGAACTTGATGTAGTCCGTCTTGTTGTTCTAAAGTAGGAACTGTTGGAGATATGTCCTAGAGGCAATAATAAAAGTCGTTAATATTATATCTTTGTGTTTATGATAAATGTTTACATTCATGCTATAATAGTATTAAACGGAAACATTAATACTTGTGTGATTTGTAAACTAAATTAGAGTCCCTGGTAAAGCCTCTTTGTAATACAAGCTTGTTGGTTGATAGATGATCGTGCTTTCCCGATCATGAACATTGAGATGTTATTGACAACAAGATAATATCATTAGGAGAATGGTATTATGGACATACTCCTATAGATAAGCGTAGCATTAAGATCAAGTCATTTCAATAGTTCGTTTGCTATAAGCTTTCTGATACATAGTAACCTAATTCCTTCGACCATGAGATCATGCTAATCACCATCACCGGAAGGATGCTTTGATGACATCAAACACCACACCGTAACTGGGTGGCTATAAAAGTGGCATTGAGTGTTCGGAAAGTATGTGTTGAGGCACATGGATCAAGAGTGGGATTTGTCCATCCATATGACGGATAGATATGCTCTGGGCCCTCTCGGTGGAATGTCATCCAATTAGCTTGCAAGCATGTGACTGGCTCACAAGGGATCACATATCGCAGGAATGAGAAAAGAGTACTTATCGGTAACGAGGTTGAACTAGGTATGCAGAGATACCGAATATCAAACCTTGGATAGTCTTTGGGAGTCTGGGTGGGAACATTCCAGAACCTTCAAATTCGGTTTAGTCAGGTTTTCCGGTTTTCCTTTTTTCTTTTTCGTTTTTATTTTCTTTTCTATTGATGTTTCTTTTTTTAGTTTTTCCTATTATTATTTCTTTTTTTATAATCTATACGGTTTAATCTGAACAATTTTTAATTTGAATAATTTTTAAATATGAATAAATTCCAATGTTCGCATTTTTTCTGAAATTTGAACAGTTTTAGTTTTATCAATTTTTTTAGGAATTTGTACATTTTAAAATTTTGTATTTTTTCAGTTTGAATATTTTTAAAAACTGAACCATTTTCAGATTTGAAGATTTATCAAATCTAAATCTATTTGGAATCTGAAAGGCTAAAGGTCGTTTGGTATCCATCGTTTATGCATGGAATCATGGAATTCATTTTGTAATTTCATCTCCATGCTGTTTGGTTGGTATGGAATTGGGCAGTCATTTTATTTGGCAAATTCATCAAAATATCCTCATGCGTAAACCTGATTCCTATCTCAGACCCGTCATTTCCAAATTTCGGTGACAGCCAAACATGTGGGTGTTTTTGGAAAAAATATACCTAGGTGCCAAACGACCTCTAACTGTTCTGTATTAAAAAAATTAACGATCAAAGAAACAAGTACATAACGTTCGAACCAGCAAGTCAAAAAAAAAACGTTCGAACCAGCGAAGCAGCCTTCTAACGGGGCCGGCCCACACGGAATCCGCTTCAGGCGTAGCGCCGGTAACCAACGCTCTCAGCGTTGTATAGGAGCACCCTGTTTGGCACGGTAGTGTGCGGTGCCAGACCACCAGGGCCCAAAGCGCCACATTGTTGAGGTCTTTGAAACGTGGACCTGGTTACTCATTTGGGCCCATTTTGTATTTCCAGGACCTGGTTTTGAGCCGAACTCTGTGTGTCCTGCTTTTGTTTTTTCGAAACCAAACTGTCGTAAGTAGGGGAGTGTCCTTGTTCTTGATTCACGTCTGCAGGTCTGGGAACTGATAAGTGGGGACTTACATACATATCCTTGTACTTATGTAAAAGCATCTCTAGCAGAAACCGTAAACCCGTCCGAACTAAGAATAGTCGCTTGTTTTTGGTTTTGAGCAAAAAAGACTTTCTCCAACAGATCCCGTAAAACAGCCTCGGGCCAAAAAACTTCTTCAGTGCCCCGAAAAATCACACCCCAAACCTTCATATATCCAGATTTCACGGCCGAACCGAGGGTGACATTGCAAACAGGGACGGAGGCAGGGGGGACGAGCGGGGGCGAGACCCGCGCCAACGATCTCGTCGTACCTCAATGGAGATTAGATAAAACACTAATCTCTCTTGTCCTCGACTAATTTCGCCCTCCCCCTATCTGCGCGTAAACTCACGTAAAGGATGCCCCCTCCAAGCCCATCAGAAATGCCATGAGACATAGGCCCAAACCATCAAACATATTAGAACTACTAGTACTATATCCGTAGGTGTAAACTGGCAATTAGCCCATTCAGAATAAGGCTTGAGGTCTAGGGAACGCACGAACGCAACCGCGGTGTTTCATTTCTTTGCCTCGTCCGATGTCTGTCTGACGGTCGTAGATGTGGAGCCATCTCCGGCAATTCCCAATTGCAAAGTCGGCGGAACACCGTATAACCAACAGTGGCAGACGGAGCACCGCTATACGGGCGCAACAAGTTGCCGGAACGGGAACGAGGCGAAGAATTTAGGTTAGTTTATACTCCCTCTAATCCTTATTGTCTGAAATATGCCTCATATAGTTTCCGAATGTTAGATTAGTTTTTGTCTCAGAAACTATCGAAGTATTGTAGATCTTCTAAAGGGAAAAACTATATAGAAGTAGAGATGTAGGAACTACCAGGGCGTGGGAACTACAAACATGAAAATTTGTTGACAAATATTTAGTCCTCCACTTTACCTTCAACAAGATATGAAGAAAAAGAGATTGAGATCAATTATAAAGAATTCTAGATAATTGTTCCATGTGAACATGATGTAAATATATCTAGTAGTTTATAATACTCTCTCTGACTCATATTATTTGACTTATATTCATCTAGATATAAATACATCTAACAATGTTTTAGTGCTAAATACATCTGTATCTAGACAAAATTGAGTTAACTAATATGGGTCAGAGAGGAAGTAGAACAATCCTAATCATAGTGCCAGCGATTTTCGTAATAACAGAGCCAACTTCACATTAATATATTGTGACTATCTGAACTTTACGATATCTACTATGGTATGGCTACATTGGTTTTGAACTTTTGTTACCTCTCGCCACCCCTATCCCCGAATCATGGCTCCGTCCCTGCCTGCAAAGCCGCGATATGTTTGGTGAGAGTGAAGTTTCAGCTTGGAACGGTGCTTCCGCTGCCGGACCTGGTGTCGGTGGCGGCCGGTGGTGTAGGGCTTCGGTTGCAGTTGCCAAGTGGGTAAGAAGAAGAAAAAAAAGAAAGATTGTGCTAACGCGCGGCGCCGCACGTAGCTACGTCCCGAGCGGTGGCTGCCAGCTCCCGTGAAAGCAACGTGCACGAAAGCGACATGCCAGAAACAACTCGTGCGCAGCCAAACCTCCAGGATCAAGTCACGTCTGGGCCTAAAGGACAACTGACGCCTAGACCTCCAGGACGGCTGTACTGTCAACCCAATCATTTTCTTAATTGCTAGATTAATTATTTATAGTTACTAGATTACTAATTATAAGATAGTTAGACCTAGTTGTGGGACCAATTGTTGTTAATTGCCATATTAGTTAGCTGCCTAGTTAATTAGGCCTAGCTGCCAGGTTAATTATGCCTAGTTGCCGGATTAACTGTCTGCCATATTTAATTATTCATAGTTGCCAGATTACTTATTCATAGTTGCCAGATTACTAATTATAAGACTAGTTCGACAAGCTGCCAGGTTAATTACGCCTAGTTGCTAGATTACTGCCTGCTCGGTGGCGCTGCTCTTCCGCGGTGAAGGCCCTCTGAAGGAGACCGACGCCTCGTCCTCGAGCTCGCCAGACATGCGCTGGCTAAGCCCTCCCTGTGGTGGCGAGGGGCGCCTCCTCCTCGAGCTCGTCGAAGATGCGCTGGTGGAGCCCTACCTGAAGTGGCGAGGGATGCCTCCTCCTTGCAGTTACCAGAGACGCGCTGGCATAGCCCTCCCTGCAGTGGTGAGGGAGGCTTCCTCCTCGCGCTTGCTGGAGACGAGCTGGCGGATCTCTCACCGCGCTCCTCGACGGCCTGGTAGTCGTGCTCGTTGACGGCGGTGTTGGGCCACGCGGAGATAAAACAAAAAATTTCCTCTAACGTGGTGATCCCAAGATCCAGCTGAGGTAGAAGGCCACGGGGTTTACCACTAGACGCGCAGTTGCGGATTACTGATGAAGCGCGTCAGTTGATGCAGTGCAGTCCTTTGCGATCCAATCGTCCTGGTGCTGATCGTACAACACCTCTGCTGGTATCCACACGTACAAGGAGGAGCACCGATGGCGAACTGCTAGGTTCGTAACGATGGTAGGACTGCTGTGGAGCTAGGGTTTCCAACACATGGAATGACCTAACCGAACAACGATTAACCCTTCTGGGTTACGGTGCTCCACTATATATAGGAAGTGAACATGGGCTCTGCTTGCGCGACCCATTCACTAAAGCTCATATAACACTAGTCACCGTGAGTTCAACTCACAAACTCAGTCCTAATCCGGTTTAGGTCCAATCCAATCAGATTACAGGTTCAGATCCAATCCGAACTCGCTCCCGCTCTTAAGTGTGTGACCCCGCAGACTTATGGCTACTTGGACACGATTGGAGTCCGACTCTCAATCGATCAGTCGGTAGCGGCTCCTAGCAGAACGTGCCGACTCCCAAGTACCAAAGAGTCATGATGACTTGCCTTTCCAATGCGACTTACGTCCGAGTCCCTTTTGCCTCACGATATACCTTGTCAGACTATAGGCGAATAATTGTCATCCCTTAAATAGTCCGAATCTCTTCTCGATCCGAGATAAGTGATTCACCCGACTAACTCTTAGTCGATCGCCTCGGTTAACACTTAACCGAATCGTGCATGGCCATGCTTTCTGAATCATATCTCACGAGAGGGCCCAGAGAATATCTCTCCAAGAGGAGGGGCAAAATCCCATTTTGGTTATTCATATTACGCAGCTTGATTCTCAGTCGACCCGAACTCTGCCTTTATAACTGCCCAGTTCGGATCAGCGTTTGGCAGAACCTAAGTCGGTGATCCTCAACTCGGATTATACAATAACCTCAGGCCTAAGGATTACATTGATTGAGATATACAAATGATAACTTGTTCGTTGTACCTCAATATGAGTCAATCCGACTCGCTAAACTCTTTAGCCGAATCTGTGTAAGTTGGAATAGTATCTCCATGCCCATGACAAGTGGAATCGAGTCATCAAGCCAACTTTCACATTGGTCTAAGTTGTGTGTCCAGCACAACCTCAATAACCAAGGATATTTAGTACAAACAACATGAATGCATAGTTCCACAACAGAATCACATATTCAATGATACACATCAGATGTTTATACAAGTACAACTTTAATATCTTTATAAATACAATGGGAAATCTCACCATACATGATTGCCTCTAGGGCATATTTCCAACAGGCGGCCTCCCTACCTCGAGTTCGGCGGCGATGGCGGCTTCCCCACCTCGAGTTCGGCGGCGAGGGTGGCCTCCCCACCTTGAGTTCGGCCACGACGGCGGCCTCCCCACCTCGAGCTCGGCTGCGATGGTGTTCTCCTCCTCTCTCACCTCTTCGACGCGGCGCTCCTCCAGCGCGCCGCCGCTCCCGTGGCGATTTTTGTGTGTGCGAGAATGTGTGGTGAGGAGGTGTGTAGGGTGAAAGGATAAGAGATAAGGCTGTGGTGGAGCCACGATCCGTTCGGCGAATCTTACCACGTGTGGCGCCTCTTCTTAGATTTTTCCAAAATAGAAATAGTTGGACCTACCCGTTTACGGGTCAGTTTTACCGTTCTATTCTTTTCTGAATATTTTAAGCCAGTAAAAACAGCTTTCTGTATATACGTTTTAAGGGGGGTCGGTCTATTATGGTGTCTAAGCACGTACGGAGCCGGTCAGCCGGGAGTAGGCAATAGCAATAACTGATCGACACAAGCCCCAACCTGGAGGGGGATCTGCATTGCATTTTGCAGGCGAAGCACACACGGCCAGGCGTTCGTCCGGTGGCAATCCATCCATCCATGGGATCAATCCATCAATCTCTCGAGGCTCGGCCGTTGCGACGCAGCAGTCGTACGTACCTCAGCGGCGCCGGCCACACGATAGATATGATCGCCAATAACTTCCAGGCGCTTTGAGTCTTCCCCAAGGCTGCACCGGCCAGGCTTGGTACGAACTACGTACCTGCCGGCCGGACATCTCAGGGCGGTGACCGGCCGGACGTTGATCGCTCCACGCGCGCGCGCGCCCACGGCCGGCGTACGTCGCTATCCACCGCCGGGCGTGTGCGCGGTGGCTTGCGAGCGCAGCGAATTCCGGTTCTGGCACGATCTATTCTAGCGCCCCGACGTTCATAGGACCCAGACGCCGTACCACGTCCCGGTTCGACCGGTCCCGTGCGTGCGTGCGTGCGTGCAAGACCGAGTGACCGACCGATGGATGCTTTTGACTCCCTGCGCGTTGCAGCGTAGTACGTACCTTTCGATCAGAAACTACTGAGCTGTCCTCTTCGATCGTCGACATATATAGGCAGTTACTCGCCGGCGAGACCGACGCGAGTGTGAGTGACACTGACGGCGAGCTTGCTCGTTTCTCTTCCGGCGCGCGCATTGACCTGGTTCTGCATGTCCAATTACACACGCACACACACTTGCACGCCGTTTCGGCAGCGAGCCGATCGAATTATGTGGCCGCCCTGAACAGCTACGCTGTCACGCATGGCTGGCCTGGCTGGGACCTGGGACTGGGAGATCGAGGAGCTGACTTTCCTTGGGTTCAAAGGTATCCCCGTTCCCGCGGCTAGTATCTGTTGAGTGTTGACGATGATTAATGCAAATATTTCTGACGACCGACGTTGATGGCTTTGGTTGAATGGGTGCAATGAACGGCCGGGCACCGGCCTATTGGATTCGTCTTCCGTACATTCAGGCCTTGGGCGATCAAGCTCAATCGAGTTAGACTAGTCATGATGGGAGTAACTTGAGTAGTAATATAGTCCTACATGTATTGCCAACTAAGCATTTAGATGACATGACATGCAATTAAATGATGAGAGTGAGGCTTGTGGTACTAACTAGCCATGTTACCATAATATCACATATTTTAAGATAAAATAAGTCTACATTGCAATAAATAAGCCTTTATATGACACCATGCATATGTTATTTTCTACTATGGAGATAGTAACTTAGACTAGTAACATATACATGTTACTACTCTAAATTACTCCCCACTATGACCAGCCTTACTCCCTCCCACCCATATTAGTTGACTCAAATTTGTTTAGATTTGAATGAATCTAAAACTATTTAGTATATAGGTTTATCCAAATTTTGACAAATCCAAGTCAATTAATATGGGTTGGAGGGAGTATCTTTTTATTTGATGCCTCTTATGCATAATGGACTTATCTATTTATTTATGAAAATTCCATCATTTTATTAGTTGATCGGTTGTCATCCTTGAATAGTCTTGGTCCACTTATCTTTACCGAAACGTTCTTTCACCATGTTTTATAAATAAAACTACATGGTTTATAAATAAAACGAAATGATTAAACCGATACAAAGTGACGAGAGAACTCTAACCAAAGATAAAAAAAGGAAAACATGAGTAGCTATACTCCCACAAGAAGCACTCGAGGCTACTAGCTAGAGGAACACCCATCTCTCCTTGTGAAACCACTAGCATAGCGCAACACCCACCAAGCTCTCACTAGAGAGAACCATCCATTCTCTCGCTCTGAAACAGGGAGCGTCAATCCTGCCAGCGAACAACAAGGAGCGGGAGTGGTGACAACAAAGCCATGTGTATAAGATATGAGGTCGCTAAAACAGCCCCATGCCAGCATCGAAGGGTTTTGAGATAAGATCTGAGTTTGCCCGCCAATAACGACGAGATGTGACTGAAGGTGTCTTCATCTCTGCAATGATGCGCCAAAGAGGGTGCCGATGCCCCCAAACGGCCAAGGGTTTTACCCGGAGTCCTGACACGGGGGAGGTGACCACAACAATGTCTGCAAGAGCGACACAACACCCGTAGACATAGTCATTCTGGAGGCTGAAACATTGCGCTTTCGCCCAAAATCATAACCCCGCCACACCAAGGTACCAAGGTCATCATGCCGTTAACAAACCAAGACTCCATGACACGCTATCGAGCCTCCACTGTGGAAGCACCGTCAACCCTAGGCCCCCACCATTTTCTCCTCGCCGCCCACATAACCAAAGAGATGACCTATCACCACCGTAATATTGCCCGCTAGAGAGATGAACATGGAAACCACATTCCGGAGCCACATCCCTAGCATCCAACATGCACTGGAGCGACAAACATGGCCACAATGTGCCCGACTACACGGACGTGGTAGGCCAGTACTAGATCCAAGCCCACTTGGTTGTGATCTATCAAGCACACGGGTAGCAGCCAGTCACCAGCTCTAGGCCCACCACAACCAAATCTGGCATCCCAGCCACAGGGCAGCCAGGGGAAGAGACTGGACGAATCGCATCTCATACCGCCTGATGCCGTGGAGAGCATAGGTTTGTCAAAGCACGTTTTTGTGGAAGTATACTTCTAGTTTCTTATATTGATCCCAACAAAGAGCTTCGGCAAGTGTTCATCTATGGTGTTTATGCTACACCCAAGGTGTCACTTGTCTTGAGCGAACTGAACGCAAGTATTGAAATAGAAAAGAGGTGAATGTGGATTAAGTAATGGAAGAGAGTTTGAACACTCCTTATAAGTTAATTAAATAAAATAAAACGAGTCTTGAATAAAGTCGAAGTTTCCTGCAGATGAGAGTACACACGAAGAGAATCAGATCAAGGTGATAGTGAATGTGGCTGATACAATAATGTGAATAAGTGATTGTAATTCTTCATATTGAAATACAAGTAGGCGAGCAACCCTTGAATAGAAAAAAAATCCTCATGTCGGTCTTGTTTGACTCTACTGTCAAGTTCCATGTGACCACGAGTCACAGTCAGCGCAACAAATTAAGGTCGTTAGATCACACGAATGCATTAATGGTTCCCCATGCTCCTCAAGTTTTATTACCTCCTCTTTGATATCATCCATACTCGCTCGGAGGTCGATGTTTCTCTAAACATTAAGTTCTAACCCACATAGGTCTTTGGATCATGTTGCCTGGCCACCATTAGATTAGATAACAAGTTCCATGCATAACATGGATAGTCATTCTCATATTCAATAATAGAAATAATTCTCTTCGTGTGTACATCTCCCACGTGTAGGAGGATTTACTCACAAATGAGATGAGAACAACACAAATACCTAATAATTGTATAAACAATGTTCATATTGATATTACCATAGCTAGCCACAATAAGGAGCAAGATCAGACACATACAATCCTTATATACAAGTATGAATAGAGTTCTCAACCCTAATATTAAAAGAATGACTCTCTCTATGCAAGGATGATGATGGTGGAGTGAATAATCTTAATGTCGAAGATCTCAGAGTAGATCAAAGAGTGTCTTCTTCTTCGGATTTCTTCTCTTTGTTTGTTCTGGAATGGATGGTGGTGGCTCTGAATGAATTCTCTCTTGGCACTTCACGAAAGTTGCTCCATTTGATTAGGAGAAAGCGGTGTAGGGTTCGCAGCATAGAAAACAAAAATTTTCCTACGATGTGAACTATATACCAAGATCTATCTACTAGATACAAACAACGGGCGGATATATATCCGTAGAGAACATACCCTTGAAGACCGACAAAGCTTAACGAGTTCAACTCGTGGTTGATGTAGACGATCTCTTGCCGATCTCAAGATCGAGAGGAAGTCCTAGCGCCGCAAATCAGCAGCGCATCCGTGCTCGCACACACGTTCGAGGCACCGAGCAACCTCCGCCTCCTCGCTCCAGCGATACAGCGGAAGCACAACTCTTTCTTGCCGAATAGCCACCGGGAACATGTATCTCGCTAGTCCGAGACCATGGGAAATAAATTCTAGAGGGGGAGAGAGATCCTTCACGAGGAGGTGTGAGAGACAAGTGAGGAGGGGGGCTCCTTTTATAGGAGGAGGGGGGCACCCAAGGGGGTGGCCGCCGGCCATGGGGGCTGCCCCCTCCCCTCCTTCATTCATGTGGGTGGACACTCCACTCACAAAATGCCCTTTAAATTCCCTCCACTCAAAAGTCCACTCAAATTCCCATTAAATTTCCACCAAATTTAATGCAAACTCTCATTAAATAAAACTCTTTTATTTTATTCAGAATTTTGTCAATTATTTTAATGACAAACATTCACAAATAACCCCTTGCTAGAATTCTATTTCACATGCATAACCACTTTATGCAATTTCACCCGAAAACCTGTTTCGGTATCTAGTGAAATAAATTCCTGCGCTTGTTCATTCTTTCGGCATGAAACATTTGCTCCAATTGGATGTCGGTGTCTCTTAAGTGTGTCACCCTACGGTTCGTGAATAATGCGGACATGATTGAGACCCCTCTCGGATCAATAATCAGAAGCGGGATCTGGAGACCCATACTGACTCCCACACATTCAACGATGACTTTCTTGTGATCGGCGGAACCTTTTACGCTAGTATCTTAATCCCTTTGTTTCACGATATATTACATGTCCGAGATTCGATCATCGGTATCTCCATACCTAGTTTGATCTCGTTACCGACATGCACTCTTTTCTCGTTCCTGTGATATAACATTCTAGTGATCAAATCACTTGCTTGCAAGCTAATCAATGTGATATCACCGAGAGGGCCCAGAGTATATCTATCCGTCATCGGGATGAACAAATTCCACTCTCGATCCATGAGCCTCAACATAACACTTTATTAGTTCTGAATCCATCTTTATAATCACCCTGTTACGGTGTGACGTTTGATGTTATCAAGAAACTCTTCCGGTGTTAGTGATTGACATGATCTCATGGTCTAAGGATTAGGATCACTTCGTAAGTTGTTATAGCAATATAAACTCAATGACTTTGATCGTAATGCTATACTTCGGATGAATGTTCATCACACCATTACACTAATGTTGTGATCCCGTTATTAACAACATCCAATGTCCATGACCAGGAAACCTTGATCATCTTGTTAATCAACGAGCTAGTTTATGAGAGAGGCATAACTAGGAACTTTCTGTTTGTTTATTAAACACACATGTATTAACGTTTCTGTATTAATACAATTATAGCATGCAAAATAAACATCTATCATATACTTGGAATACACATAATAAACACTTTATTATTGCCTCTCAGGGCATACTCCCTTCAGTCTCCCACTTGCACTAGAGACAATAATCTAGTTACATAGTGATAAATCTAACACCCATTGAGTTCTGGTGTTGATCATGTTTTGCTCTAGGGAGAGTTTTAGTCAACGGATCTGCTACATTGAGATCCGTATGTACTTTACAAATCTTTATATCTCCATCCTTGACATGCTCGCGGATGGAGTGAAACCGGCGCTTAATATGCTTGGAATACTTGTGAGACCTTGGCTCTTTGGCATTGGCAATGGCACCATTGTTGTCACAATAGATCACCATTAGGTCCAACGCGTTTGCCACCACTCCTAGTTCGGATATGAACTCCTTCATCCAAACTGCTTCCTGAGCCGCTTCTGAAGCAGCAACATATTCGGCCTCCGTTGTTGATCCCGCTACCACAGGTTGTTTGGAGCTCCTCCAACTAACCGCTCCGCCATTCATGAGAAATACGTATCTGGATTGAGACTTAGAGTCATCCGGATCGGTGTCAAAGCTAGCATCGACATAACACTTAGCGACGAGCTCTTCTTCACCTCCGTATACAAGAAACATATCATTAGTTCTTCGTAAGTACTTAAGGATATTCTTGACCGCTATCCAGTGTTCCGAACCTGGATCCGATTGGTACCTACTAGTCAAACTAATAGCATGTGCCACATCCGGTCTTGTACATAGCATGGCGTACATTATAGAGCCTATGGCTGAAGCATAGGGGACTTTGTCCATTATCTCTCTTTCTTCCGCCGAAGCCGGACTTTGAGTCTTACTCAATGTCTTGCCTTGCAACATAGGTAAGAACCCCTTCTTACTTCCGTACATTTTAAACTTCTTTAAAATCTTATCAAGGTATGTACTTTGCGATAGCCCTATTAGGCGCCTAGATCTATCTCTATAGATCTTTATGCCTAATATGTATGACGCTTCACCTAGGTCCTTCATTGAAAATTTGCTGTTTAGATAACTTTTAACACTGTTTAAAAGATCTATATCATTTCCGATCAATAATATGTCATCCACATAATATCATAAATGCCACATTGCTCCCACTCACTTTCTTGTAAATACAAGCTTCTCCATAAGTTTGGACAAATCCAAACTCTTTGATCACCTCATCAAAGCGGAGATTCCAACTTCGTGATGCTTGCTTCAATCCATAGATGGATCGCTGAAGCTTGCACACCTTGTTAGCATCCTTAGGATCGACAAAACCCTTTGGTTGTATCATATACAACTCTTCTTCAATATTACCATTGAGAAACACGGTTTTGACATCCATCTGCCATATCTCATAATCGAAATATGCAGCAATTGCTAACATAATCCTAACTGACTTTAGCATCGCTACGGGAGAGAAAGTCTCATCGTAGTCAACTCCTTGAATTTGTCGAAACCCCTTTGCGACAAGTCGAGCTTTATAGACGGTCACATTACCATCAGCATCAGTTTTCCTTTTGAAAATCCATTTGTTCTCCACGGCCTTTCGGTCGTGAGGTAATTCCACCAAGTTCCAAACTTGATTTTCATACATGGATTCCATCTCGGATTTCATGGCTTCTAACCATTTGTTGGAATCCGGGCTCATCATCGCTTCTTCATACGTCGCAGGGTCATCATTTTCATCAACCATGAAATTCATGACAGGATTTCCGTACAGCTCGGGAGCTGCACGCGTCCTGTTTGACCTGCGAGGTTCGGTAGTACTCTCTTTCGGAGTTTCATGATCATTATCATTAGTTCCCTCTTCAACAGGTGGAGCCAACTCCGGAACAACTTCCGGCGCTGCGCTACTCGCCATACTTTGAAGAGAAGGTTCCACAACCTCTTCGAGTTCTACCTTCCGACTACTCACACCTTTCGCGAGAAACTCTTTCTCTAGAAAGGATCCATTCTTGGCAACAAAAACCTTGCCCTCGGATCTGTGATAGAAGGAATACCCAATAGTTTCTTTAGGGTATCCTATGAAGACGCATTTTTCCGCTTTGGGTTCGAGTTTATTCGGTTGAAGTTTCTTCACATAAACATCGCATCCCCAAACTTTAAGAAATGACAGCTTAGGTTTGTTTCCAAACCACAATTCATACGGTGTCTTTTCAACGGATTTAGATGGTGCCCGATTTAAAGTGAATGCAGCAGTTTCTAGTGCATAACCCCAAAATGACAACGGCAAGTCCGTCAGAGACATCATAGATCGAACCATATCTAATAAAGTACGATTACGACGTTCCGACACACCATTTCGCTGTGGTGTTCCGGCAGGTGTGAGTTGTGAAACAATTCCACACTCTTTCATGTGAGTGCTAAACTCGTAACTTAGATACTCACCTCCACGGTTGGACCGTAGAAATTTGATCTTTCTATTACGATGATTTTCCACTTCATTCTGAAATTCCTTGAACTTTTCAAAGGTTTCAGACTTGTGTTTCATCAAGTAGATATAACCGTATCTACTCAAATCATCCGTGAAAGTAACAAAATAACGATATCCACCTCGCGCCGACACACTCATTGGACCACATACATCAGAATGTATGATTTCCAATAAATCTGTCGCCCGTTCCATTGAACCGGAAAACGGCGTTCTAGTCATCTTGCCCATAAGGCATGGCTCACATGTATCAAATGATTCATAATCAAGTGATTCCAAAAGTCCATCCGAATGGAGCTTCTTCATGCGTTTAACGCCAATATGACCTAGATGGCAGTGCCACATATATGCGGATATATCATCATTAAGTTTAATCCTTTTAGCATCAACATTATGAATATGTGTAACATTATCATTGATATCTAATAGAAATAAACCATTCATCATAGGTGCATGACCATAAAAGATTTCATTCATATAAATGGAACAACCATTGTTCTCGGATTTAAATGAATAACCACTTCGCATCAAACACGATCCAGATACAATGTTCATGCTCAGTGCAGGCACCAGATAACATTTATTCAAGTTTATAACTAATCCCGACTGTAAGTGGAGAGGCAGCGTTCCGACGGCGATCACATCAACGCTTGATCCATTGCCGACATGCATCTTGACCTCACCCCTTGCTAGCGGTCGCTTGTTCCGCAGCCCCTGATTCGAGTTACAAATATTAGCAACTGAACCGGTATCAAATACCCAGGTGCTACTGCGAGCACTAGTCAAGTACACATCAATAACATGTATATCATATATACCTTTGTTTGCCTTGCCGGCCTTCTTGTCTGCCAGATACTTGGGGCAGTTGCGCTTCTAGTGGTCAGTGCCCTTACAATAGTAGCACTCGGAATCAGACTTAGGTCCAACTCGGGGTTTCTTTTCAGGCGCGGCAACAGGCTTGCCGCCCTTACTTCCCTTCCGTTTTCCCTTCTTTTCTTTCTTGAAACCAGTGTTCCTATTGATCATCAACACTTGATGTTCCTTTTTGATCTCCACTTCTGCAGTTTTAAGCATTGACAGAAGCTCGGGGAGAGACTTCTTCATGCCTTGCATATTATAGTTCATCACGAAGCTCTTATAGCTAGGTGGCAGAGACTGCAGAACACGATGGATGCCTAAGTCAATGGGAATCGATATTCCCAAGGACACAAGCTTATCGGCGTAACCCGACATCTTGAGTACATGCTCACTAACGGAGCTGTGCTCTTCCATCATGCAGCTAAAGAACTTTTCTGAAGCGTTGTAGCTCTCTACAGCAGCATGTGTGTCAAAAATCATTTTCAACTCACCCATTGTATCAAATGCATTGCTGTTTTCGAAATGCTTTCGAAGTTCCGGCTCTAGCCCATACAATATGCCGCAATGAACTAAGTTGTGGTCCTCCTGACGAGTCTGATAGACATTCTTCTCCTCGTCAGGGGCATCATCAAAAGGTGGGGGGCCTAACGGTGCTTCTAGCACATATTGCTTTTGTGCAGCAGAGAGGAGAATCCTCAAATTCATGGCCCATTCGGTAAAGTTGCTACCGTTCGTTGCTAGTTTCTCTTTCTCCATGAACACATTGAAATTAAAAGCAGGTGGTGCCATCTACAACAGAATTTGTAAAGTTTAGACTAAGTGTATGATAGATTGAGTTCAACTAATCTATATTACGAATGAACTCCCACTCAAAAACGACATCCCTCGTGCCTTTTTGGTGATTACATGAACCAAATCCACTACACCAAGTCCGATCATCACGTGAGTCGGTATAGATTCAAAGGCGAGCATCAAATGGGCATCATATCAACTATATGACTCATGCTTAACCTTTCGGTCCGTGTTCCGAGGCCATGTCTGTACATGCTAGGCTCGCCAAGTTAGAACCTTAGTATTCGCGTGTGTAACTGTTTTACACCCGAAATATGGTCGTGGATCCAAGAACACCCGATCATCACGTGATGTCTTGGAGCGACGAAAACATAATCGGTGCATACTAAAGGAAGAACACATTCTTATCTTGATATTTAAATGAGGGATCATCTTATTATGCTAACAAAGCGCTAAACAAGCAATATAAGATGCTATCAAACATCATATGTTTATTAGTGAAATTATATGGTTCCCGCAGATGATCTCTATCATGTGCATCGTGGTATGATCACAATCATACCTATATGTGTAAATCCAAGGTCTATGGATTTTACACGCTATGTGTGTTGTAAGAGTATCATCTCATACTTCTACTTACAACACTACCATATCATAACACTAGCCCAGCAACAATCTAAACTAGACGCCTCTAATTTATCCATTGCAAGTTTTACGTGGCTTAGGGCTTTCGAGATAGAACCGTTCTTACCTACGAACATGAACCACAACGAGGATAATCAAATTGTTGACAACTCGCTTGCAAAATAGATATTGACTATAGTAGGAGAGACAGGCACCCGCTAGCCACTTACGCAAACTAGTTGCATGTCAAGCGTGGAACAGGTCTCATGTGCGAGGACATGTAAAGTTTGTCCGGGCCGCTTCATCCCACTATGCCACCAATATCCAAAATTACAACAAAGGAGCAACAACATGATCATCATCGCCCACATACTCATATGTGTACTACCCGTGTAAAGTATCTACGCATAGATCCGGCTCTGATACCACTGTAGGGTTCGCAGCATAGAAAACAAAATTTTTCCTACGATGTGAACTATATACCAAGATCTATCTACTAGATACAAACAACGGGCGGATGTATATCCGTAGAGAACATACCCTTGAAGACCGACAAAGCTTAACGAGTTCAACTCGTGGTTGATGTAGACGATCTCTTGCCGATCTCAAGATCGAGAGGAAGTCCTAGCGCCGCAAATCAGCAGCGCATCCGTGCTCGCACACACGTTCGAGGCACCGAGCAACCTCCGCCTCCTCGCTCCAGCGATGCAGCGGAAGCACAACTCTTTCTTGCCGAATAGCCACCGGGAACATGTATCTCGCTAGTCCGAGACCATGGGAAATAAATTCTAGAGGGGGAGAGAGATCCTTCACGAGGAGGTGTGAGAGACAAGTGAGGAGGGTGGGCTCCTTTTATAGGAGGAGGGGGGGGGCACCCAAGGGGGTGGCCGCCGGCCATGGGGGCTTCCCCCTCCCCTCCTTCATTCATGTGGGTGGACACTCCACTCACAAAATTCCCTTTAAATTCCCTCCACTCAAAAGTCCACTCAAATTCCCATTAAATTTCCACCAAATTTAATGCAAACTCTCATTAAATAAAACTCTTTTATTTTATTCAGAATTTTGTCAATTACTTTAATGACAAACATTCACAAATAACCCCTTGCTAGAATTCTATTTCACATGCATAACCACTTTATGCAATTTCACCCGAAAACCTGTTTCGGTATCTAGTGAAATAAATTCCTGCGCTTGTTCATTCTTTCGGCATGAAACATTTGCTCCAATTGGATGTCGGTGTCTCTTAAGTGTGTCACCCTACGGTTCGTGAATAATGCGGACATGATTGAGACCCCTCTCGGATCAATAATCAGAAGCGGGATCTGGAGACCCATACTGACTCCCACACATTCAACGATGACTTTCTTGTGATCGTCGGAACCTTTTACGCTAGTATCTTAATCCCTTTGTTTCACGATATATTACATGTCCGAGATTCGATCATCGGTATCTCCATACCTAGTTTGATCTCGTTACCGACATGCACTCTTTTCTTGTTCCTGTGATATAACATTCTAGTGATCAAATCACTTGCTTGCAAGCTAATCAATGTGATATCACCGAGAGGTCCCAGAGTATATCTATCCGTCATCGGGATGAACAAATTCCACTCTCGATCCATGAGCCTCAACATAACACTTTATTAGTTCTGAATCCATCTTTATAATCACCCTGTTACGGTGTGACGTTTGATGTTATCAAGAAACTCTTCCGGTGTTAGTGATTGACATGATCTCATGGTCTAAGGATTAGGATCACTTCGTAAGTTGTTATAGCAATATAAACTCAATGACTTTGATCGTAATGCTATACTTCGGATGAATGTTCATCACACCACTACACTAATGTTGTGATCCCGTTATTAACAACATCCAATGTCCATGATCAGGAAACCTTGATCATCTTGTTAATCAACGAGCTAGTTTATGAGAGAGGCATAACTAGGAACTTTCTGTTTGTTTATTAAACACACATGTATTAACGTTTCTGTATTAATACAATTATAGCATGCAAAATAAACATCTATCATATACTTGGAATACACATAATAAACACTTTATTATTGCCTCTCAGGGCATATTCCCTTCAAGCGGTGGCACCTGGAATGTTAGCATCATATGGTGACCCCTATCCGTTCAGGTGGTCGTTATAGCGCTCTATACTTCTGTGAAAATTCCTCCGATTAGGGAATTGCTTGTTTTCCTCCAAATCACACATTTATGGCTTCAATTACTTCTTTAAGGTGTTCATAACCTAGAAACCACATAGGAATATAAGGTTTCTTTATTTTCAAAATACTTATTTTAGTTGCAAGATAAAAACCATTGAAACCAAATGAAAACAATTAGAAAAACCTCGAAAATCTCTATATAAAATAGAGCTATCAAGTTGACATGGATATACCCTACGGGTACCTTATATTAGTATACCCGGTCCGGCCCAATAAAGTCTCACATGAAGACTTGCTGCCCAAGGAGACTCTGGATGGCCCAAGCCCGGTGGAAGTTTGACTCCTTGGAGGACACGACCAAGATGTAGATAGAATATTTAAGGGTAAGACCCTAACTTGTAACCGATTCGACCTACCTCGGGACCTGAAATATCTATATAAAGGCCAGGAGGGCATGGCGAGGAGGCTCTCTCCCAACTCATACACACACCTCATGCCAGATTGCATCTGCGCATCCCCTGTAACTTTCGATTTCGCCGTAATCAAGAATAGAAAAACAGGAGTATGGTTTTCCCTCCGGGGGCCTGAACCTGGGTAAACCTCGTGTCCCTTTGCTACGTGTCTGTTAACCGTCTTGCGATCTCCAGCATTCCCATCTTCTCCAAAACTCAAGTCCATAACAATAGGCATTGACAAGTCGAACCTTCGTCACTACTTCCCCAAGCTTAATTGTTACCCGCCCTGGAGTAATTTAGAGATAAAGAACAATAATGTGACGTCAACATTTGAACAAAAGAACTCACCATTCTGAAGTGGCATGATATCTTCACGTTCAAAATTCGTGCAACCGTAAACAATATCAAAAAAATATTTGAAGGGTTGCACCTAAACTTGCCGCCTAGCCATATATTTATTTCCTAGAAAATAAATCTTAGTCCAAATACAAGTCTCGAGAATTTATCTAGGCATGCAAAACAAATCTTCAGCGCCTATCTTTTAATTAGAGTCAAAAAATTTAAGCGTTTGGCATGATCAAATAGAGAGCATGCGAGTATGTCAAAAGATATAACATTAGAGAAACTCATTAAACACCCACATCAAAATTAGAGGCTCTCTATCACTTCTTTATTTTCATTGTTTTCTAGAATTTTGTTTTTTGGTTACGAGACAATGCCAAAAGATGTATCTGGTCGATAGAGACTATGTAGGCTAGGAAGTCACGTGTAGCCATGGCCAAGGATTCTCTTTTGGGCCATATAATTTATCAAATTAGTCATAAGAGTGAACCAACTTCGCTTGTAGTGCAAACCTATGAGAAACTCGAGGCTCTTACTGATGCAGCCAAGCATATGGTCATCAACATGCCACACACTAGACCAAGCTATCTAAGTCATGCTACTCCAACAAATGCATCCAAGGTGAATTCTTTCCATCCCATGAACTCCTTTTGTCTCAACTTGAATGAAATGCTACTTGAGAAAAACTTCGATTGTGTGACTAGGTCTACCTCCCATGATCATGCTGACAAGAGGAGATGCAAGGGATTTTCAAGGAGCCAAGGCAACCAAGCAAGAAGTGTCGAAGAGAAGGAAGAAGAAGATGAACCAGCCTTGTTGGTATCAGCGTTGGTCAACCGACCCCATAACCGACGACATAGGGCCAATGGCCGGTCGACCGACACGGTCACCGTCATCATAGGTCCTCACTGACGCCCAAATCAACGATCGCCAATATTGGAACCAACACCAAATTGGCATGCAACCCGATGCCACCTCTGTCCACACCAACATAATTGGTACCTAGCCCGTTGCCAACGACTTCCCACTGATTTTCGCCTGTCTATGCACTAGTTTGATGCTAGGAATATTTCCTTTACCTACTATGTGGCATCCCGCAAAACCACTACTAGAAAATCGCGTTGTTTTTGTGCATTGCATCATCATGACCGCATGCTCATGTCATCATGCCACATTGCATTTGAGCATCGTCATCATCTTACGTTTGTTTGCATAAAACTATTTTCGAAAAACCCGATTTTGTTTGCTAAACGCCCCGTCTATGTTCCAAATGCAAAACCCGGGTCTCCGGATTATTTTATTTTGTCTGCTATCGGTTTGCAAAAGCCCTGTTTGAAATAAATAAAATATTTAATTATTTTAGGGGGGCAGTCGAACGGGCCGATTCGACCCGGACGACCACCCCCAGAATTAAACGGTCCACCCCAAAATCCCTAATCTACCTAGTCCTAATCTACCCACCCTTCAGCCACATCACCCCGACCACTCCCCTCGTGCCACCTCACTCCACCCCTCTCCCTTACCCAACCCCAGCCCGCCACCTCAGCTGGCCCCATCTCTCTCACCCACACCCCTGCCTCCACACACACACCAGACCCACCCCACGCCAACCGCGTCCCCCCCTCCTCCTGGCCCCACCCCGGACCCACCTTCCCCCACCTACCCCGCTCTCTCCCTCCTCCCTCTGTCCCAACCCGCGAGCCCGACCCCCGTCCTCTTCCTCCCGCAACCGACCTGCTCGCCTCGCCCCCTCCCTCGCTCCCTCCGGCGCCGTCCTCCTCCGACAACCGCCACCGCCCCTGCTCGCCGGCCCCGGCCCTCCTGCGCCGCAGCGTCGCGCTCCTCCGGCCAGCGCCCCCGCCGCGCGGCCGAGCCCTGCTCCACCCCTCCGCCGGCGCGCCCCGTTGGCCGTGCTCGCCCCCGCCTCCGCGACGGCCGCCCGCGTCTCCCCCTCTACCGCCAGCCCCGACCTCGCCTCGTCGCCGTCTCCTCCTCCCGCGCCTCTCTCTGGCATCTTCGCGCGTCCTCCCCCGACCTCGCGCGCCTCCTGTCTTCCCCGCCTACACGCCGCCCCTCGAGCTCCTCTCCGACGCTCATCGCCTCCCCGGAGCCGCCCGCATCTCGCCGACCGCCGCCTCCAGCGCCGGCCCCGGCCGCCCCCGGCGCTCGTCACCGCCGTCGGCCTCGGCCAGCAAACCGCCTCACCCTGTCCTCCGTGTGCTCGCCCCTGGGGCCGTTCCCTGTTGCGTGGACCGCCTGTGGGGATGCAGTGTTTGATCGCAAGCGCTGATGCACAAGACCGCCTCCATATTCCTATGTGTTGATGTGTTCTGCCCGAGATCGATCTGTTGAAGATGCATCGAGCCGTAACCCCCACAAGGACATCGTGTCGCTACCAAGGGTGTACATGATCTGCGGTACCTAAAGACACAACGACACCAAACCAAGAACATCGTCAACAATTGGAGCCGATGACCCGGAGATCCCCCCTCGGAACACCAAGTTCTCCTTCCCGGAGTTGGACTCCGAAGACCGATCCCGGCGCGCCCAGGTCGTCGACACGGATACGCCAAGTACTTCCTCGAGGACGCCAAGTTCTTCGCCCCGGATGCCAAGACCGACCCGGTACGCGGACCCGACAAGACCTTCGCGACGACAAGATCGGCACCGACCAAGGCGGATCCGATGCGCCCCGACACCGAACCAAGTACTTCTTCCCGAAACGCCAGACCTACTCCGTTATCCGAGACCGTTCCGTCGAACCCTGGACCCTGAGACCGAACCCCGAACCCCGGAACCAAGATCTGCCGAACCCTAATGTGTGACCCTGATCCGAGCCTCTATTTTCTAAATGCTATCTATATAAATTGTTGCATATTAATTGTTCATCTCACATTCATATCATGTGGTTTGGGGGCCTTATGCCGATTCACCATATAATTAAATATGGGGCCCATAAGCGGGCAAATCTAGTCTTATATTGGCCCCATTTAAATTTGTGCATCGAACCGGTACTATCTTTTGCCATGTCAGACAACATTTAAATTGCGGGGGTTCTAAATAACTTGAACCGTCTAATTAATTGTCGGGACCCCGGTTCCGCTTAATATGACCTAATTGCATCGCATCTTTGCCATGTCATGCCTCATACATGCATCATGCCCGATCTTTTGCCATAGTATTAAATATTGCATCCGGTGTTTCTTCTAGTGTTTTGGTTCTTCGCGGATAAGGCCGTTGAGTTGACGCGAGTGTCGACCCGATCTTCGGTTGAACCTTCGGCAACGTTTTCAGGCGAGCATCTCCCCCTTTCTACCTATCTTACTTTTATAGTATTTATTCCCTCCTGTTGATCTATTGCTATCTGTGTTGCGATGCTCTAGTTTTCGTACCCGTGATATCCCTCGCAGCCTCAGATTGCCTTGGACACCTCCTATTACCTGTTGTTTGATAGATAGTTGGACTTGCGCGTCGTAGTCGCTTGCTCAAGTGCTGTTGCGTGTCGTCAAGTGCCACAGTTGTTGGTGTACTGCCGCATGTTGATGTTGGAGATGATCATGGCTTTATTTATCGTTCACTTTACTTATTGTTTAACAACTAAAATTGAAGTAGGTAAGCAGAGGCACAGGTGGGCAATAGATGTTATTTGGTTGTTAACCGTCCACTTGTGTCCCGTAGGACCCCGAGTACTTGATACCTGTTCCTTGAATATTCGCGCTATCCACATCCGGGAGGCTTATGGGACCCCCCTGAGCCAGAGCTTGATTCAGTCTTATTTCTTGGGGCCACAAACTAGTTTGAGGTTTTATTTACTATCCTGTACTTATGCCATGCTTTACTGCTTTATTTACGTTTGTGCGAGGAGCACACTGTACTGTTTAGGATCGTGACCCGTTTTCGCGGTATCGACACCCCGAGTTTTCGGGTTCCCAGTCGTTTACAGCCGGCCCCACTAACCTTGAGTCCGTCTCAGAGCCGGCCAGTTTCGTTGCGGGTGTACTCCAAGGGGTGGCCCCCTGAAATATTTCTGAATCCTGTAATTGCTTTGTCGTGAAGGCCTCGTTGGGTTTTGATTTGGTTTTTCCGAGGTTGATCGAGTGTGTGTTGCTATTTGTGCACCCCGGCCGGGTAAAACTTTCTGAAAGCCGTGTCCACGGTTATGGACGACTTGGAGCACAGTATCTCGATCATAGACAACTATAACTAAAGTAGTGCTATAAATTTGACTTTATAATGACTAGTAATCAGCTTCACTACAACGGAATGGCTAAATAAAACTGCCAACCATTGCTTGCTTGAGTTGTCGCTCGCGACTATTGTGCCTGACTAGTAAGTATTGCAACTACAACGGAATGGCTAAATAAAAGTACCAACAACTGCTGGGTTTTGGGATATCTCATGCTAATTGTATTTGACTAGTAAGTGTTGCAACTACAATGGAATGGTTAAATAAAAGTGCCCACTGCTTATTTTATCAGGATGACTATCTATATTTGACTAGTAATTGCTGCAACGATAACAGAACAAATAAAACTGCCAACGGCGTGAGTTCCTCGGTTGACTTCCTCGTTTGGTCTCGAGGGGGAAACACCAGGATGGGTTTGTTTGAAGGTGGCATCAGTTTGGTTCCGAATAGGTTTTTCTTATCCCTCTCTGATAGCCGACCGTTGTATCGAGTCTCTATAGGTTGTTTAGTGCCTGCTGCGCTGCCGCTTCAGTCCACCATACCTATGTAGGCGAGGACCGCCGAATTCTAGTCTCGCAGTGTACTGGCCTCAGTACTGACCGCTCCTCTTTTTCCTTTGCCCTTTGCCGGCACCCCTTTTGTTTAAGCAGGTTTTGAGATCGACGCCGTTAGCAGGGTTACCCTTCCGGCTTGGCCTGGGCAGGGTTATGGACGCCATTGGTTATTCTTCAGGGCTCTTAGCCCCATTTGCATCTTGTCCGTAGTCGGACGCTATATCAATTTCAAGGTGATTTGGAACTTTGTATATTATATCTGTATTCTTGATTCTTTGAGTCGCTGTTGTATATATCTGTGCTGTGGGTCCCATCGAGGACTGTTGTGTAATGTTATTACTTTGTTTTCCACCCGCACGAAAGTGCCTGGTGGGCACCTTTGAATCGTTTCTATGTGGGTTTGGCGGGAATCGCTAAAACTTGCATAGGGTCGATTCTGAGGGTGTTACATACTATTTCACCCCTAGCACTATTTATAGCTACGTATGGCTCATATATATGATTAGAGATGATGATGAATTAGATAGAGCCTTCCTTCTTTCCCCCTTGTGTGTGGAACTCCTATGTAGATGGTTCAGGTTCTTTGCATAACTACTCTTTCCCTTTGTGGGTTCTAGTATGCATGTGTCAATCTTCACTGTTAAAGTTCTAGTAGTTCCAATCTTTTTTAGCGTTGTGTTGGTTGCTATTCTTCCTTGTTAGGGCAGCTCCAAGGAAGCCTACAAAAATTCAACCCTTAAAATATGTATATAGGGCAGTGAAAACTGCTTTTACGGGCTAAAGACGGTCCAGATAGAACGGATGTAAACCCGAACTGTATTACTGTAGGGGTTCGTAGCATGGAAAACAAAAAATTTCTACCGCATACAAACAAACAATCCAAGATCTATCTACTAGATTGTAGCAACGAGTCGATGGAATAACTCACCCTCGAAGTTTCCAAAGTGTTTAACGAGAGCGATTCTCGTGGGTGATGTAGTCGTACTCTTTCCGATCTCAAGATTGCGTAGACGATCCTTCCGGCGCTCCGTTCCGGCAGCGCTTCCGCAGTCGGTCACACATTCGGTACTCGACGAAGACCTTCCTCTCCCTTGTTCCAGCAGGCAGCGGAGGTTGTAGCACTCTCCTCGCGATTCCGGCAGCACAACGGCGTGGTACCGGAAGTAGAGGGGAGATCTCGCAGGGCTTCGCCTTAAGCCGGAGCGAGTATGGTGGACTATAAGAGAGAGCCTCGGCGATCTAGGGTTTAGAAGCACCAAGGAGGAGCAAGGCTGGCGGCTAGGGTTTGCCTAGGCGGCGGCAGAAGGAGGTGGCGGCGCCGGCGGCTAGGATTAGGGTTTGCGGGGAGTGGTGTTGTGTGCTTGGAGGGGCAGCCCTGCCCCTCCTTATTGTTGGAATTATGCCCTAGAGGCAATAATAAAGCTGTTATTATTATAATTCTTGTTCATGATAATGTTTATATTCCATGCTAGAATTGTATTAAACATAAACTTTAATACTTGTGTGGTTTGTGAACAACACCGTGTCCCTAGTACGCCTCTATGGACTAGCTCATTGATTAATGATGGTTAAGGTTTCCTAACCATGGACATGAGTTGTCGATTCATAATGAGATCATATCATTGGGAGAATGATATGGTGGACAGACCCAAACTAAGCGAAGCAATTAGATCGTGTCATCGTGTTCGTCTTTGCGAAGCTTTTCTTATGTCAAATATTGTATTCCTTAGACCATGAGATAATACAACTCCCTGGTATCGGAAGAAAGCTTTGAGGTCATCAAACGTCATCCTATGAGAGGGTGATCATAAAGGTGTCTCTCAGGTGATCGGAAAGTATCTGTTGGGTTGTATGTATCGAGATGGGATTTGTCCCTCCCAAGTCGGAGAGATATACTTCGGGCCCACTCGGTAATCGATATCAACACCGCTTGCAAGCATGTGGTTAAGGAGTTAATCACAAAGTGATATCGGATTACGGAACGAGTAAAGTACTTGCTGTGAACGAGATTGAACTAGGTATGACGGTACCGACGATCAAATCTCGGGCAAGTAAAATATCGCGAGACGAAGGGAATATATATATGGGATTGATTGAATCCTGGCATCGTGGTTCATCCGATATGATCATCGATCAATGTGTGGGAGTCAATATGGGTGTCCAGACCCCACTGTTGATTATTGATAGAAGATCATGTCTGCATATTCTCGAACCCGCAGGGTCACACACTTAACGTGTCTCGACGCTAGGATAGATTGGATAATTGGTTTATGAGTTTTTGTTCGGAGTCTCGGATGGGATCCAGGACATCACGAGAGGTTCCGGAGTGGTCCGGAGAATAAGATTCATATAAGGCAGTGCAGTTTTTGGAGTTCGGAATTGTTCCGGGTTAATCGGTATTGTACCGGAAGCTTCTAGAACCTTCCGGAAGGGGACCAACGTGGCCACACCTTCCGAAAGGGGGCATGGTCCTATGAGGGAGTGCCCTGGCCGCATTGGTCTAGGGGCACAAGGCCCCATAGGGCCCAGCCGGCCAAGAGGGTTTTAAACTCGAGATAGACCTTCTAGAAGGGGGGGTTTCCTTGCCCCCCACTCCTTCTCCTTGGGGCCGCCGGTTTGGCTTGGGGGAGGGGCTAGGGCTGCGCCCCACCCCTCTATATAAAGAGGGCTGGGGGCGCACCACCCCCCCACACCTTCCCCTCCAACCCTAGCTGCCCTGCTGCCCTCTCTCTCTCTCCCTCCCGACTGCGTGTAGGCGAAGCCCTGCTGCAGAAACTCTCCACCATATACACCACGCCGTCGTGTTGTAGATCCAATCCGTCTCTCCACCATACTTGCTGGACCAAGGAAGGAGGATACGTCGAGGTGCTGCACGTGTGCATCTCATGGAGGCACCGCCACTTGTGGTGCTAGATCGGATCGGATCGCGAGGAGGAGAAGCGAGTACAACTACATAACCCACGTTCCGACGAACGTTCCGCCGTGCGAATCTTCAAGGGTATGAAGATCTAATCCAATATCTCTCGTTGTTTGCATATCCTAGATTAGATCTTGGCTTTCCCTCTGTTCGCATCCGTAGAAAATTTTGATTTGCTATGCCGCGAAACCCTTCAGTGGTATCAGAGCTAGATCTATGCGTAGATGTGTTTCACGAGTAGAACGCAGCATGGTTGTTGCGGGCGTTGATGTTTTCTGTTGCAGGCCTCTTGTTTGTGTTCTTCTTATGACGCGGGATAGTGAGATTGAAGCGGTCCAGGCCAACCTTACGCGACGTCGTTCGCGAGACCGGCTCCGCACTTGACGTGTGGCTTGTTCCACACATGCGGCTGGTGGATGTCAGTTTCTCTCACTATAGTTGTCATGGGATTAACACCGGAGTTTGGCAACCATAATATCATTCTTAGGTAAGCGCAAAGATGATTATGGTGTGTTTTCTGTGATATGGTATGGCCCAAGATGTGATGTGTATAATGTATGCGATGTCGATGAGTACACAACCGGCAGGAGCCATATGGTTGTCTTTATAATTGTGTATGACCTGCGAGTCAACTTCTTATACGCCATGTAATAGCTTTACTTTATCGCTAAGTAGTTAGCAATAGTTGTAGTTGCTATTCGTGGTGGAGGCATTCATGGTGGAGTGATGGAGATCATGCCGGCACGCACAAGATGGAGATCATTGCGCGAAGATTGGCTATACCATGTCACATAGAGTTATATGCATGTGATGTTTATCCTTTTATGTAACTTATTATGCTTAGATCGCGACGGTAGCATTATAAGATGATTCCTCACTTAAAGATCAAGATAAAACTGTGTTCTCCCCAAGTATGCACCATTGCGAAAGTTCGTCGTGTCCAAGCATCACGTGATGATCGGGTGCTATAGACTCTACGCTCACATACAACGGGTGCAAGCCAGTTTTGCACACGCGGAAATACTTGGGTTTTACTTGACGAGCCTAGCATGTACAGACATGGCCTCGGAACACATGAACCGAAAGGTTAAGCATGAGTCATATGAATGATATGATCGACACTTCGTTGTACACCATTGAAACCACATCTCTTCTCGTGAAGATCGGATTAGGTGTGGTGAATTTGGATCGTGTTCACTAAACAACTTGAGGGATGTTGAATTTAGTGGGAGTTCATCTAGTAATTTGATTAAAAGTTGAACTAGTTATCATGAACATAGTCTAATTTGTACTTGCAAATATTGTAGATCACATGGCTAAGTCCAACTTCAACTTCAACGTTTTTGCTGAGAAAGAAAAGCTTAAAAACAATGGGTCTAACTTCACCAATTGGTTCCGCAATCTAAGAATCATTCTCTCTGGCGGTCAAAAGGACTATGTCCTTGGGAAAGCGTTAGGTGACCCCCCTGCTGCAACTGCGCCGGCTGATGAGAAAGCTGTCTATCAGTCGCGCAAAGATGATTATGGTGTGATTAAGAGCACCATGTTGTTTGCTATGGAACCGGAACTTCAAAATTGTTTTGAAGACTATCCCGGGCCCTTTGAGATTCTCGAAGAGCTGAAAACCATGTTTCAGACTCAGGCCCGTTCTGAGAGATATGAGATCTTTGAGAAGTTCTTTAACTGCAAGATGGAGGAAGGGAGTTCCGTTAGTGAGCACGCCATTAAGATGACGGGCTACACTCAACGCCTTGAGCAACTGGAATGCACGATTCCAGACGATCTCAAGATTGACAGGGTTCTGCAATCACTCCCTCCCAGCTACAAAAGTTTTGTAGTGACTCATAATCAGATTGGTTCCACTGATACGATCACCGAGCTCTTCGCAAAGCTGAAGGCCGCGGAAGTGGACATCAAAAAGGATAATCATGTGTTGATGGTCAACAAGCCCACCTTCAAGAAAGGTAAGGGAGCAAAGAAGCCCTTCAAGAAAGGCGGCGGCAAGCGCGTTGCCCCTGCTGAGAAGAAGCTCAGGTCTGGTCCTAAACCGGACACTGAGTGCTTCTATTGCAAGGACAAGGGTCACTGGAAGCGCAACTGTCCGAAGTACTTAGCGGACAAGAAGGCTGGCACCATCAAAGGTATATTTGATATACATGTTATTGATGTTTTCCTTACTAGCCCTCGTTGTAGTGCCTGGGTATTTGATACCGGTTCAGTTGCTAATATTTGTAACTCGAAACAGGAGCCACGGAATAGACGGTGGCTTGCAAGGGATGAGGTGACGATGCGCGTTGGCAACAGATCAAGAGTTGATGTGATGGCCGTCGGCACGCTCTCCTTAGTTTTACCTTCGGGATTAGTTTTAAACCTTAATAAGTGTTATTATGTGCCTGCGTTGAGCATGAACATTATTTCTGGATCTTGTTTATTGCAAGACGGTTATTCATTTAAATTGGAGAATAATGGTTGTTCTATTTATATGAGTAACATCTTTTATGGTCATGCACCTATTGTGAATGGTTTATTTCTTCTAAATCTCGAAAGGGATGAAACACACATCCATAACATTGAGGCTAAGAGATGCAAAGTAGATGATAATACTACTTATTTGTGGCACTGTCGTCTAGGTCATATTGGTGTAAAGCGCATGAAGAAACTCCATTCTGATGGACTTTTGGAGTCTCTTGATTTTGAATCATTTGACACATGTGAACCATGCCTCATGGGCAAGATGATCAAAACACCGTTCTCTGGTATGATGGAGCGAGCAACGGACTTGTTGGAAATCATACATACCGATGTATGCGGACCGATGAGTGTTTCGACGCGCGGTGGATATCGCTATTTTCTCACTTTTACCGATGACTTAAGTAGATATGGGTATATCTATTTAATGAAACATAAATCTGAAACGTTTGAAAAGTTCAAAGAATTTCAGAATGAAGTGGAGAACCATCGTAACAGAAAGATTAAGTTTCTACGATCCGATCGTGGGGGCGAATATTTGAGTTATGATTTTCTCACGCATCTTAAAGCAAGCGGAATTGTTTCACAACTCACGCCACCCGGAACACCACAGCGCAATGGTGTGTCTGAACGCCGGAATTGAACCTTATTAGATATGGTCCGATCAATGATGTCTCTTACTGATTTGCCGTTATCATTTTGGGGTTATGCATTAGAAACCGCTGCATTCACTTTAAATAGGGCTCCATCTAAATCCGTTGAGACGACACCGTATGAACTATGGTTTGGTGCTAAACCTAAGTTGTCGTTTCTTAAAGTTTGGGGATGCGAAGCTTACGTCAAGAAGTTGATGCCGGACAAGCTCGAACCCAAAGCGGAGAAATGCGTCTTCGTAGGATACCCTAAGGAAACTATTAGGTATACCTTCTATCACAGAACTGAAGGCAAAGTGTTCTTCGCAAAGAACGGTTCCTTTCTTGAGAAGGAGGTTCTCTCGAAAGAAGTGAGTGGGAGGAAAGTAGAGCTAGACGAGGTTATTGAACCTTCTCTTGAATTGGAGAGTAGCGCAGCACCTGAAATTGTTCCAGTGCCGCCTGCACCAACAATAGAGGAAGCTAATGACAAGGATCATGAAGCTTCGGACGATGCTGCTACTGAACGTCGCAGGTCGACAAGGTCGCGTGCCCCTCCTGAGTGGTACGGCAACCCTGTCTTGACTGTCTTGTTAGTAGAAGACAGTGAACCTACGAACTATGAGGAAGCGATGATGAGCCCAGACTCTGAGAAATGGCTAGAAGCCATGAAATCCGAATTGGGATCCATGAGCGAAAACCAAGTATGGACTTCGGTGGACCCTCCTAGCGATCGAAAGGCCGTTGAGTGCAAATGGATCTTCAAGAAGAAAACGGACGTGGATGGTAATGTTACCGTCTATAAAGCACGGCTTGTCGCGAAAGGTTTTCGACAAGTTCAAGGTGTTGACTACGATGATACTTTCTCTCCCGTAGCGATGTTTAAGTCCATTCGGATTTTATTAGCAATTGCTGCGTTTCATGATTATGAAATATGGCAGATGGATGTCAAGACTGCGTTCCTCAATGGCAACATTGATGAAGAGTTGTATATGATGCAACCCGAAGGTTTTGTCGATCCTAAGGATGCTAATAAAGTATGCAAACTTCAGCGTTCCATTTATGGACTGAAGCAAGCATCTCGGAGTTGGAACCTTCGTTTTGATCAAGTGATCAAGAGCTTTGGATTTGTTCCAAATTGCTACGAAGCTTGCATCTACAAGAAAGTGAGTGGGAGCTCGGTGACATTTCTGGTACTATATGTGGATGACATATTGATTATTGGAAATGACATCAACATGCTTAACGATGTGAAGAGTTATTTGAACAAGTGTTTTTCAATGAAAGACCTAGGTGAAGCTGCTTATATATTGGGCATCAAAATCTATAGAGATAGACAAAGACGCCTGATAGCTTTAAGACAGAGTACATACCTAGACAAAGTTCTGAAAAGGTTCAGAATGGATAAGGCAAAGAAAGGTTCAGTGCCTATGTTGTCAGGTAAGATATTGAGCAAGGCTCAGTGTCCAGCCATGGTAAATGATAGGGAAGCTATGAGCAAAGTGCCTTATGCCTCGGCCATAGGTTCTATCATGTATGCCATGCTGTGTACTAGACCGGATGTGTCCAATGCTCTTAGTTTGACGAGCAGATATCAAAGTGATCCAGGAGTGGAACACTAGACAGCCGTAAAGAACATCCTAAAGTACCTAAATAGGACTAAAGAAATGTTCTTAGCCTATGGGGGTGATGAACAGCTTGTCGTAAAATGTTACGTCGATGCTAGTTTCGACACCGACAAGGATGATTCTAAATCTCAGACAGGATACGTTTATATTTTGAATGGAGGAGCTGTGAGCTGGAGAAGCTGCAAGCAAAGCGTGATCGCGGGATCTACAGTAGAAGCGGAATACATGGCTGCTGCAGAAGCGTCAAGTGAAGGAGTTTGTATCAGGAACTTCATCACTGAGCTTGGCGTGGTTCCAAGTGCATTGGACCCACTGGAGATATTGTGTGACAACACTGGCGCCATAGCACTCGCTAAGGAACCAAGATATCATCCAAAGACCAAGCATATCAACCACAAGTTTCATATAATCCGAGATTATATAGCAGATGGAGATCTGAAGATTAGCAAAGTACATACAGATCTGAATGTCGCAGATCCATTGACTAAACCTCTTCCACGTGTAAAACATGATCAGCACCTCAGTGCCATGGGTGTGAGATTGTTGCCAGATGTAAACTAGATTATTGACTCTAGTGCAAGTGGGAGACTGTTGGAATTATGCCCTAGAGGCAATAATAAAGCTGTTATTATTATAATTCTTGTTCATGATAATGTTTATATTCCATGCTAGAATTTTATTAAGCGGAAACTTTAATACTTGTGTGGTTTCTGAACAACACCGTGTCCCTAGTACGCCTCTATGGACTAGCTCATTGATTAATGATGGTTAAGGTTTCCTAACCATGGACATGAGTTGTCGATTAATAATGAGATCATATCATTTGGAGAATGATATGGTGGACAGACCCAAACTAAGCGAAGCAATTAGATCGTGTCATCGTGTTCGTCTTTGCGAAGCTTTTCTTATGTCAAATATTGTATTCCTTAGACCATGAGATAATACAACTCCCTGGTATCGGAAGAAAGCTTTGAGGTCATCAAACGTCATCCTATGAGAGGGTGATCATAAAGGTGTCTCTCAGGTGATCAGAAAGTATCTGTTGGGTTGTATTTATCGAGATGGGATTTGTCCCTCCCAAGTCGGAGAGATATACTTTGGGCCCACTCGCTAATCGATATCAACACCACTTGCAAGCATGTGGTTAAGGAGTTAATCACAAAGTGATATCGGATTACGGAACGAGTAAAGTACTTGCTGTGAACGAGATTGAACTAGGTATGACGGTACCGACGATCAAATCTCGGGCAAGTAAAATATTGCGAGACGAAGGGAATATATATATATGGGATTGATTGAATCCTGGCATCGTGGTTCATCCGATATGATCATCGATGAATGTGTGGGAGTCAATATGGGTGTCCAGACCCCGCTGTTGATTATTGATAGAAGATCATGTCTGCATATTCTCGAACCCGCAGGGTCACACACTTAACGTGTCTCGACGCTAGGATAGATTGGATAATTGGTTTATGAGTTTTTGTTCAGAGTCTCGGATGGGATCCGGGACATCACGAGAGGTTCCGGAGTGGTCCGGAGAATAAGATTCATATAAGGCAGTGCAGTTTTTGGAGTTCAGAATTGTTCCGGGTTAATCGGTATTGTATCGGAAGCTTCTAGAACCTTCCGGAAGGGGACCAACGTGGCCACACCTTCCGGGAGGGGGCATGGGCCTATAACGGAGTGCCCTGGCCGCATTGGGCCAGGGGCACAAGGCCCCATAGGGTCCAGCCGGCCAAGAGGGTTTTAAACTCGAGATAGACCTTCTAGAAGGGGGGCGGGGTTTCCTTGCCCCCCACTCCTTCTCCTTGGGGCCGCCGGTTTGGCTTGGGGGAGGGGCTAGGGCTGCGCCCCACCCCTATATATAAAGAGGGCTGGGGGCGCACCACCCCCCCACACCTTCCCCTCCAACCCTAGCTGCCATGCTGCCCTCGCTCTCTCTCCCTCCCGACTGCGTGTAGGCGAAGCCCTGCTGCAGAAACTCTCCACCATATACACCACGCCGTCGTGTTGTAGATCCAATCCGTCTCTCCACCATACTTGCTGGACCACGGAAGGAGGAGACGTCGAGGTGTTGCACGTGTGCATCTCACGGAGGCACCGCCACTTGTGGTGCTAGATCGGATCGGATCGCGAGGAGGATAAGCGAGTACGACTACATCACCCACGTTCCGACGAACGTTCCGCTGTGCGAATCTTCAAGGGTATGAAGATCTAATCCAATCTCTCTCGTTGTTTGCATCTCCTAGATTAGATCTTGGCTTTCCCTCTGTTCGCATCCGTAGAAAATTTTGATTTGCTATGCCGCGAAACCCTTCACTTATATAGGTGGAGGGGGCGCGCCAGGGGAGGGGAGTCCCTCCCCAACTCGGTCTCCAAGTGGGCCGGCGGTGGAGGGAGGGAACTCCTCCCCAAGTAGGTTTCCTACTCTCCCTCCACCTCACAAAATAGTTGTTTGACTTTTCAAATTGGCGTTTGACTTTTTCAAACTAGGATTTGATTTAACCCTTTATTTTGTTCAGCGATGACACCTAGTACATGATGCAATCATTCCGACTTGTTATGACACATTCATGTACCCTTCCCCTCCGGAGTGCCGGACATTCCGGAACCTTCTAGTACATTCCCGATGAAAACACCGGAACCATTCTCCAACCCCGAAACAGGACTTTCCTTATATGAATGTTATTCTCCGGACCATTTCGGATCTCCTCGTGATATCCCGGATCCCATCCGAGACTCCGAACAACATTCGGTCTCTTACTCATCATTCCATAACTACTCAAACAACGTCGAATCCTCAAGTGTGTCTCCCTACGGTTCGTGAATTATGCAGACATGATCGAGACACTTCTCCGAACAATAACCAATAGAGGAATCTGGAAATTCATATGGCTCCCACATATTTCTACGATTACTTTGCGATCGAATGAACCACTTACATACGATACCAATTTCCCTTTGTCTCACGATAGTTTACTTATCTGAGGTTATGATCGTCGGTATCTCTGCATACCTAGTTCAACCTCGTTACCGATAAGTACTCTTTTCTTGTTCCCGTGATATGTGATCCCTTGTGAGCCAGTCACATGCTTGCAAGATAATTGGATGACTTTCCACCGAGAGGGCCCAGAGTATATCTATCCGTCATATGGATGGACAAATCCCACTCTTGATCCATGTGTCTCAACCAATACTTTCCGAACACTCAATGCCACCTTTATAGCCACCCAATTACGGTGTGGTGTTTGATGTCATCAAAGCATCCTTCCGGTGAAGGTGATATGCATGATCTCATGGTCGAAGGAATTAGGTTACTATGTATCAGAAAGCATATAGCAATTGAACTATTAAAATGACTTGATCTTTATGCTACGCTTATCTATAGGAGTATGTCCACCATATCATTCTCCTAACGATATGATCTTGTTGTTAATAACATCTCAATATTCATGATAGGGAAACCACAATCATTTATTAACCAACAAGCTAGTATTATAAAGAGGCTTTACTAGGGACTCTATTTTAGTTTACAAATCACACAAGTATCAATGTTTCCTTGTTAATACTATTATAGCATGAATGTAAACATTTATCATAAACACAAAGATATAATAATAACTATATTTATTATTGCCTCTAGGGCATATCTCCAACAATTACGTGGGACTCATCACTTTCTCTTTTTTTCTATTATTCATCCTCCTCCTCGTGTTCCTGCCCGCCTCTTCCTGCTACCGACGCCGCTTGCCGCTGGCTCGCCCCTGGTCACGTGCTCGCTGAGCTCACGACACTTGCCCAGCTGGCCCTGTCGTGGCCGCTGCGCCGGAGCCTACACGAATGACCAATTTTGCCTATGCGCCGTGAATTTTACGGCTGATGTGATGATGTACGGATGGCGGCGGGCGGACATGAGGAGCGGAAAGAACGGGTTTGGACCCCTACTCATCGATGCATCCTCTATTTGTACAGGTCAAGCTGGGCGGTTAACGGGCCACTGTAGAAAAATTTACGGGCCAGACTTATTTACGGGCTCCGTTAGAGCGGCCGATTTTGCGTGGGCCTGTAAATCCCCCAGAATTTTATAGTTACCGTTAGAGCTTCTCTTAGAGTTCTATTGGATTGGTGGACTGGCCACTAAGAAGGAATCAATTCCAGTTAGAGAGATTGTTGGCTTGTCTTCCGAGTTTCTTCCGAGTTCCGGAGGTTTCTCCATTGGGGGTTTATTACCAGGATCGATTCTACGGGATTGGTTCACTATTTATCTGCACTTGTGTGTGTTCTTCACCCCTCTCTCAAATCCCTCCCCCCCCCGAATCCATGAACATTGTGCCACCCCTAGAGGTCAAGACTTTATCATACAGCATCAATGCCTTATCACTTACCCATCATATCATTGTTGCTAAAGATGTTTAATCAACTCATAGCCGAAATCCGAGAGTTAAGTCAGGTATCGATCAAAGGATGGCAAAGTTGTCGACCCCACACGGAGTGTCAAAGTGTTGTGGGACACACATAAAGCAATATCGAACTTTAGTTAATCAAATCATATTTTGGCATAATCTCATTTATGGCCGAATATTTTTTCAATCAAACAACTCTCTTTAAAAATGCTATCAAGTTTTTTCATTAAGTTCTACGGGGTTGAGTATCTCTAAGACAATATCTTTAGGACAAAATACATGACACCCAAGCCATCACAAAGAGGCTTCGTCAAGATCTCAAGTTGATAATTCTATCTCAAATTTCTTTTCATTTAAAGTTAAAATTCAAACTAGAGAACGAGTTCATAAATTAAAGCTAAACTGGTGACACTAGCATGGAACTAGGATTTGTAAATTAGCAAACTAAGCGAGACATAAGTGTAACCAAACACATAATAATAAGATAGAATTTAAAATAAGCGGGAATCAAGACTTAAGTGCAATCTATGTTTTCGTAATGTGTTAATGATTTTTCATGTTTACTAAGTGTGTTCATTTTTTTTATCTTGCATTGGGTTGTGAATTTTTTATATTAGCCGCCGAAGCTTTGTGCTTTTCAACAAGTTATTTTTTTGTCTTACTAAGTTTTAGTCATTTCTTTCCTTTAGTGCATATGAAATTCTAGGACCTGCCCCTTTTTTCCAGGACTTACCTTTTCATCTACTTGTAGTTATTGTGTTTTCAAAGAAAATTCTCTTGCACTTTAGATTTACACCAACTTGTATTTTTCATAATACGTAAAATGTGTAGTGAAGTGTAGGAGGTGATTATTTTTATGACTGTATGTATTTTGTAATTTTTCTGGATTGAAAAAATCATTTGGCAAGCTACACTTTAAAATGGTCTTGTAGAATCGTAGTGCCATAAGAGTAATTAACTTCCTCCGATCCTATAAAAGTTGCCTTTTTAGGCTGCATCGACATGGTCTTCAACATAATAGTTTCTTTCTTTGTCGAGTAATCTTTACTAATGGAGTATGTTTGCAGATCAAGAGGACACATGGTGTAAAAGTAATTCTGTTAGACAAATTTCACATATGGGGATGTTCAGTTATCCACCCAAATACATGCATGTCTGTAAATACGCTAATGGTAAACCATTACATAGTTTGACTCTACCCTATTCCAGAGCGACAGCTTCTATGGACGGGTGTGGGAAGGTACGTACGCAGATGCGTATCTGAAGAACTCGAGTGAAGTAGTTTTCAACGTACGTATGCATGCGTACGTGGTCAGAGTCTACACATGCACCGTCGCACTCATTGTCTTTTGCGAGGGAGAGGGCGTGGCTGCTGGCACCGCGCGTGCCTTTAATGCTTTTGACCCTAGGCTCCAATAGTCTTCCTTCTCCCGGCCGGGCAGCAATCACACGCTACCGTACCACTAGAGAAGCCTGGTCATGTTACGTCCATGGACTCGCCTCTATGATCCTGCCGTACCCGTACGATCTTTTTCTCAACCTCATGTATTTACATGCTGACACATACTCCATTTATATGGCGGCAGGTTAAGCAAGTATACATGAATACATTTCATGTTGTTGCATATGGTTCACTCTAACCAAACTACTCTGAATGAGCATATCAACCCTCTTTGGTCCTCATATAAGTTTGATATACTGTAGATTTTGATACTTTTTTCATATATAATTGGTTAAACTTTATTTTTTACTTTGACTAAAAATTATATGTGACATATTTTGGGACCCACGGACTACCCGTTAGGAAACTGAGTAGTGATTGTATAATTTTTTCTTTTGAAGAAAATGGTTTCCTCATGATTTCCATAAGAGGAAACCAAAGGTCCAAAGATTTCATCCGCAACCCAACACCACTTTTCCACGCAAAACACAAAAAAAGAGGACCAAATAAAAGAAAAAAAACATCAACCACACAAGTAATAGTTCCTCTATCCTGATTACAAGCAACATTACAAAGTTCTCTTTTCTCCAATCTTCTCTTTTTTTCTTCTAAATAACGTTGGATTTTCTCCCATCACAAGTTCTCCAATCTTTGGGTCCATAGTCTCCACCCCCCTTGTCGCAAACACCTCGTCAGCGATTTTTCCTAACAACTTTGCGTCCAGCCGCAGCTCCATTTTTTGCGTCCTCCTTCACCAGTAAATCAAACCAATATTCAATCCAATGGACAATTCTGTGAATTATCTCACTAGGTTCACTCGGCCACTTATGGTCAAAACAAGCAGTATTCCTAGCTTTCCAAACGGCCCATAATGTTGCTGCTAAGTAGCTTCCTCCTTTTCTCCAAGAAGCCACATAGCCATTCTACAGAACAGTTGTCAAAGTCTACAAACTGGCAATCAAAACCAATGGTGCAACTGACTACACTCCAAATGTATCTAGCCAAAGGGCACTCGAAAAAAGGTGATTAATGGTTTCATCTTTCCCAAAAAAAAAGATAGTTTCTTGTGCAATTTCCCCTCTTCTAAGCAGGATGTCTCTAGGTAAGATACTCTTTTTTTTTTCATAACCATCCACATGAACGTTCTAACCCGTCGAGCGATCTTTAGTTGCCACAAGAATCTATAAGGCGCCTTTCCACAATTTTGTATTGCCAAATAAAAGGATTTCACACTATAAAGTCTAGACCAATTTGTCTTCCAAGTTTTCGTTCAAATTAACACTACCCCACATATTCTTGAGTAGTTGAGTTCATCCCATTCACCGAGTTTCTCCCAATAAGACGATCGATGTCTAAAGGTTGGATTATTGAAACCTAATTGAGAAACTTTCTGAACAGTCGTCTGCTGGTTTTGGGAAATAAGGTACTGCCCGGGAAAAGTGTCATACATTAATCCTGCAAATTTGTTTTCTCCCCATTACATACATCGATCCTACAACAAAGCCAAAAAAAACCTTTTGACATCCATCAAACCCAGCCAGTTTTGGTAGTGGCTTGACCAGGAGTGCATTTTTTCCAAATATTTGTTCCTAAGAAAATCTTGACATGGACCTTTGTCATTGTACAGTTTCCGTAGCCATTTGGCTAGGAGTAAAATGTTCATGATTTCCAGGTCCGGGGTTCCCATCCCTCCCTTGTCCTTTGGCATACAAACTGTCGAGTACCAACATTCAGCACATCGGCAGTATGTTCGTACGTACGTAGTGTGGATAGAATAGATAGGTAGATAGATATGCTCCAAAGTGCAACCCATGCACGAGCTCATGATCAGAATCAATCAGGGTACACATAATTTACAACAAACTCTCGGTAGTACACTAAACATGCAACAACTAGTGCTCGCGTACGTACGTACGTACGTGCACGTACGTCCTCGATCTGTCCTGCGGCTAATTAAGCTAGATCATCATATCCTCATCACTCAATCATCATAGTCATAGGGGGACGGCCGGTGCATGACATACATATCGCTACTACTCATATCGATCACGATCAGTACCAAAAAGCTAGCACGAGGAGCCAAACCGGTCGACGGATCGCTGTCAGGGCGGCGCGCGATCTCTCTCGATCAGCGGCGGTTGTGGTTGTTATGGCTGTTGGTGGCGGTGCCGTCGCTGCTGCTGCGGGCGAAGGACGACGGCATCAGCATGTCCTGCAGCAGCCCGTAGTCCTGCGCCATGAAGTGCTCCACCCGCAGCGGCGCGCCGGTTGCCGTAGCCGCAGCGGATGCGGAGCTCGCGCCGCCGGCGCCCATAGCGTTCGCCTGCCGCATTGCCGACTCGGCAGCGGCGACCTGCTGCTGGTGCTGCATCGCCTGCTGCATGGCGGCGTGGTGAGCGCCGCTGCCTTGCACTTGCTGCTGCTGATGGAGGAAGTTGCTGAGCGCGCCGTCGGGGCGGAAGGCCGAGCCCGGAGTCGCCGGGTGGGGCGCGGGCATCCGGAAGTGGGGGTAGTGGAGGCCGTGGGCGTGCGCGGCGAGGAGGTGGTGGGCGGCGCTGCCGCGGAGCGTGGCGGGGATGGGGTGCGTGTGCTTGCCCTCGTAGGTGGTGATCACCACGGCGGCGTCCTGGTACGACCGCTCCACCCGCTTCTTCACCGGGCACTTCTGCGTCGTGCACCGGTAGTAGCTCCTGCACATCCCATTCCCAGCAGTCAGCACCGTGCACTGCATCAATCGTAAGAGAAGGAACCCTAGCTAGCTAGCTCATAGTATGATGGAGGACATACCTCGGGAAGGGGCTGTTCTTGACGGCCTTCTGGCCGTACTTGCGCCAGCGGTAGCCGTCCTCCAGGTGGTCCACCTCGCTCTTGGTCATGAACGCGAACCGCGGCTGCCTTGGCCGCTTCTCCCCCTTGGCGCCTTTCCCCTTCCCATTGCCAGCCCTGGCCGTACACATGACACTCAAGTTGATCAATTTGGTACTGGTCAATCTTTATACACATCGCCAGATCAAAGTGCACAAATCGTCAAATCCCAAACGATTCAGAAATTAAAATGTGCGCACCGAACACATGCATCAAAAAATCGATTAGACACAGCAGGCATGAATCACACATATATATACATGTTCATACTACTATATAGAGATTGTAAGTTTGGTCCATTCAAACATTGTGGCCGTATACGTACTACGTACTACACATGTTGTCTAGGTAGGTGTGTACGGCACAGCTAGCCCGCCGGCACACATGCATACACACATGGATTTAAGTTCACACCGTACACATGTACACAAGCCTATAGCGAGCTGGGCTTTTAAAAAAGTTGTACGACAACTCATGGATCCATCATGGTCATACAACGATGTATGGATGCAACAAAGGGGGCTAATAAGCTGCAAAGTAATTTTCCATGAAAGTGATCTCTCGGTCGATCGATCGATCGATGGTGCTGAGGCAGCACAGCTAACTGACATTTGACCGATCGACCGACTGAAACTACGTACGGGATTATGAGTTGATGACCTAGCTAGATCGCAACTCCCAAGTCAATTCCTAATTAACGTGATATATTGGTGGTGAAGGGGTTAATTAAATAAGAAGGACGCATGCAGCAGCAGGAGGCAGGCATTCATGCGCAGAGTAGGTGCAGTCAAATTGGAAGACCTTGAAAGTTGTGGATGGGAATGAAGACAAGGAAGAAAGCAAAAGAAAGGGAAAAATGCTAGTCGTCTAGTACTACAGATTTTGTAATAAAAAAGCTGTGGGCATGCATATGCAACAGGCAGCTGAACCCTAAAGATCGATCAGCACGTTCTTTTTTTGTTCTACAGATTTTGTATTTCCATCTAAGAGAGGCTGGTGGGAAACCATAGATCGAGTTCATACTGGTCGTGCATTGACCAAAGCAAAGAGACGAGATCGAAATGGAAAGGAACGCATGCATGATGATCTAATTGATTAGGATCTATGAACTGGTCAGAGGTATAGTGTATTTCTCAGCGAAAGGGGATTAGTCGGTAGGAATTGTTTTTGGATAAGTAAGGATGAAGGAGTTCAAGCGACAAGAACAATCAATCGTGATTTCGTGATGTATGCAAATCAAGCTGTAACTGTAACTAAGCTGATCTACATCTCCAAGATCGGAAGACAAAAAAATAATAATCAAGAAACCAAACCAGATTAGATCAGAGATGAACTCACCCTTTCTTGTTCTTGTCCCCTCCATCGCCTCCGCCCTTCGCTGCCGACCCTTCCTTGCTCTCGTCGCCCTCGCCCTGATCCTCCTTCTTGTACCCCCCGGCCCCATCATCCTCCCTTCCTCCCGCGCCGCCACCCCCGGCCTCGCTGGAGGTCGACGACACCGAAACGCTGTGCGGAGTCATCGGGAGCGCACCCACGGCCGCCGTCCCGCCCGGCCCGCCGCCAGGCATCCCCGCGACGACGTCCGCCGCCTGCATCTCTCTCTTCACGATCTCCTCGACGCCGCCGGCCAGCACGTCGCCGAACGCGTCGGCGTAGTCGAGCGGCGGCGTCTGCAGGTAGTCGGTGAAGAAGCACGGCATCGGCGAGGTGTACGCGAAGTCAGCGGGGAGCTGCGCCTGCGAGAAGAGCGGGGCCAGCTCGTCGTGGAAGTGGAACTCGCCGGAGAGGTGGCGGTGGTGCTGCTGCTGGTCGTGGTGGCTGGACATGATGGACGGATGGATCGGTAGATCGGCCGAGGCCGGATCGAGGCGGATGGGCTAGCTCAATCGACCAGATCGACTGCTCGTGGCACGTTGCTTCTCGCTTCTGCTGCCGTACTGGCTAGCTTAGCTAGTGGTGGTGGTGTAGTAGACAAGCCAAGGGGAGGGAAGGGGTGTGTGTGAGCTAGCTGAGGAACCAGGTGGTGTGTGTGTGTGATCAATTCATGTGTGGGGAGGGGAAAGATGGATGGGTAGCTGGGGCGAGTCTCGGTGTGGGGCCTACTTAACTGTGGCATTTTGCTTTAGGTTTATAATAGAATTTGATTTACTTTGTCAAATGGTATAGCAATTGGTCTTATACACTCACTGCCCCACTTGCTCTATCAAGAAGTATTATTTGGTCACAGGGCTATCTTTTACAATTGACCTATTCTTCTCAATATGACAATATGGTTCGTCTTTTGAACTATCTATAAACCTTTTTTATCTCCTTTAAAAATATTTTTTTTTATCTATCAGAACCGTTTCTTAGTTTTGTTTGATTAATCTTTGTCGTATCACATGCTGCTAATTGTAGAGTTGTCGTGTGCTGGAAGGAGGGGAGGTCACGAACAGTAACATCAGTCAGTGCACTCCAAGTCCTAACGCTAGCTAGCTATAGCCATAGCCACAGGACGGAACGGTGCAAAGGTCGCACACGCCTCTGGCGGTGAGTCAGCGACGACGGGCACGCACCGGCGGCAGCCGGTCAATCCGGCGCGCTCGGTCAACCCGTTCAGACCTTACACGTGGCCGTGGCCTCCTTGACCCGGCCCCGCACTCGCGGCCCCGCACAGGCCACGTGTGCCACTCCGTGGGGTCGACGCCAGCGTGACGCTTCCCCCGTGCATGCCGCGAGGAACACTCCAGCCGTCCGATGGTGATCCGAGGGATGTCGCTCTCCGTCGTGGAACGCAACGGGTAGACGAAGACCACCAGGCTGGTCGCGGGCGGGCCGACCATGCACCGGCACACACAGCCTGTCCCGGAGCGAGCAGCACGCGACGGCGACTTCATCCCGCCGCAGGAAATAGTCGCTCTCCGGCGGCGCGCGCCGCCGTCCGCGAAGGAATTGACGACGACGAAAACGCACGGCGAGGCGGACGTAGCCTGTCGCATGGACTTATGAATGGGCCAGCAGAAACGAAAATACGTTTCAACAACTCGCATTTGCAAAGTGCAAGACTGTTTCTTTAATTTTGGCGAATACATTGCACGAATACTTAGCATGCCGTATAACTCGAATTATCTATACGTTCCGTATTTACCAGATCGAGAGCTAGGTCAGACATGTATAGTATAGTTAGTTGAACGTCCATCAACGCTTGGTCTAAACAGAATTGCTTAATCGGTCAAGCTACGTACTATTTCCGTCTCCAACAAGCTAGCGTAAGGGAGTACGTACGTGGCTCGTCAGGAGAATCACGAGATTCAGATACCATTTTTTTTCTTTTCGAAACCGGAGCTCAGAACTTTAGGCACACAACACTGCTGGCAGCTTCAGTAGGATTTTGTTAACGACAACAAAATGGTACTGCTACAAGTATATACGGATTGTGTTCGCAAAATACACTATCACCCCGTTTTATAAATATACCGGCCCAAACAATACAAGGTGATGGGACACCCCCTTACAAAGAAAATTAGGATAAAAGAAAGACTAAAACTGGCCACCGAAGACACGAAACCGAGACCGATAAAACCGGAACTCCGTTGCAATGCTCCCAAGAGGGTAAGAGCATCTCTAACCGTGATCACAATCCTGTGAACTGTAAACGGAAAACTCTTTTTACCGTTCGGAAACCGCGCCGCGGCTGTTTCCGAACGGTAAAGCCATGATTTAGACATTTCAACTATTTCACAAGACAAATCATATCTAAATTGATTCAATAAAAAGTACAACAAATAGTTCGAATCAAATTATCATCCACATTACAAGATTACGCAAATCAAATTACAATAATTATTCTAATGAAATAAATATACAATAGTTGACACATAGGACAAATAAATGTTTTTGCCATACAAACACAAATGGAACAAATAAATTTTGATCATTGGCGGCCATGCCTCGCCCAGTGGTGCCCGATTAAATCTCCCCGCATTCGAAACCTTATATGGAAGAGATGTCGGGAGGGGGGGGGGGGGGGGGGTAGGTGGGTACCTCCATAAAGTAATCTTGCATGAGCGAGTAGTGGCCTTGTCAGCGGTTGCGTGGGATCTTGATCCGCGCCGCATGTTCAACATCTTCCTCCTATCCTCGATCTCCTTGACGGTGAGGATGATGGCCACCTGCTTGGCGTCGGCCGAATCGTCCGACGACGAGGAATCCTCGAAAAAAAAGCCCGCTCTCGCTCAGTGATGAACTCATCTGAATCAAACATGAATGGCCGTCAACATCCATGGACAAATCAAACATGGGAGGGGGGATCGAACGAGGACATACCATGGCAGCGAGCAATTTGGTCAACGGTGGCTTCGGCAGCGCACGTGGGGTGACCGGACCTGTTGGCCCAGGGGTTGCACGCTGACAAATCGCACCGAATAGCACGGGCGACGCAGCGGGGAACGATGGCGGTGGCGGGCGGAAGGATGAGAGGAGGCGGGAAATATCAGCGCGCCAACACTCGTGTGTGTGTGTGGGGGGGGGGGGTAGGGTTCTCGTTTAGTTCGGCCTCTCGCACCTAGAATGTACTAGACGTGAGGGATATTCACCGCCCCCCTAAAAAAGTAAGGGCTAACACATTTTACGGGAATGGCTAGAGCGACCTTTTTTGCGGAGACGGAAAACTAGCGGTTTCTATACAGTTTTTGGGTGTTTACAGTCACGGTTAGAGATGTTCTAATGACGCACTGCGTCGCCATCGTCGAGACCGTCGGTCAAGGTTTTTCTCCTGGAGCCCTATCACGGAGAAGGTAGCCACAACGGAGCCCCAAAGAGGGTTAAGACACCGGCAGATATCGCCATTGTTGGCGCTGATCAAAGCACTGAGCTCACAATCTGGGAGTTGCCAAACCCAAAGTGCCGCCACACCAAGGTCCCCCACCATCTACTCCTTGCCATTTAAATGATAGAGAGAGACCATCATCACCGCCACGTCGCCCGCGTGGTCCATCTCCCGGGGTCGCCGCCCCAACATCCACGAACTCGGACTGTTAACTAAGGACAACCCAGCTCATTGCCTATAAGGCAGAAGATGTGGCACAGTTGGTACTAGACGGCGGCAGCACCGTAGCCACTCAGAGAGGACCATCCTCCACCACCATAGGCGGTTGCCAAACGGACACAATAAAAGGGGCACAACATGCCTAGACAGTCTCAGCCAGGCCTAGATCGGGCCCGTAAAGCCCTCGCTGCCATGTTGCAGCAAAGAGTCTGCCGCTACTACCCTCATGTTCAGATCCACCACCTCTAGGGAGCGCCACCATTGAGCATAGACAGACCCACTTGAACCCAGATCGGGCCTAAGGGGCCCAGATCTAGGTCGGCTGAGCACCATCTCTGGCTTCCACCGCCGTCACTCTTTAACCATCTACATGGCCGCCTCGACTTGACTGCCGCCCGACACCACCGTCGTTCGCTCTAATCATACCTTTGACGCTAAAGCCGTGGCAGCAACTCATCACCCCAACTGGCTTTCCTTTGCACGGGTAGAGGAAGACCGTCGTCGCTATTGAGAAACTAGGTTTTGGCAGAAACGACTCAACCCTGTTGAGGGCGTCGGCGTCATGTTATATGGGCGTGAGATTAACAACTCACGAGAGCTTACAGGAGGTTGTTTGATCGGCACAAGAGGGAGGGCGATCGGATGTTGATCTCATCTAGAGATCCTTATCTATATATTTCTAGTTTAAAAGAGAAGGAGTACTACTCCTTTTACAACACGTGATAGACACAAGAACAACTTCTTCTAATACACGTACGGTCCTATTTTATTTAACAGCCTCCCTTAATCACAACCTTTTGAAAGGTTGAGATTACGCTTGAACTCATTCAGATTTTTTACTGCCAGAGTCTTTGTGAAGCCATCTGCAACTTGGTCTTTGCTTGATATGAACTTGATATCCAGTAATTTATTTGCAATTCTTTCTCGAACAAAATGATAGTCTATCTCAATATGTTTGGTCCTTGCATGAAAGATGGGATTTGCAGACAGATATGTGGCACCTAGATTATCACACCACAAACAAGGTTTTACCTTTAGTTAAACACCAAGTTCCTTAAGTATGGCCTCAACCCATATTAACTCAGTTGTAGCATTTGCTAAAGCCTTGTATTCAGCTTCAGTACTAGATCTTGAGATGTAGCATGCTTTCTTGCACTCCATGAAACCAAGTTTTGTCCAAGAAATACAGCAAAACCTCCAGTGGATCTTCTATCATCTAGACAGCCTGCCCAATCTGTATCTGAGAAAGCACTAAGCAAAGTAGATGAGGATTTTTGAAAGGTTAAACCAACACGCAAAGTACCCTGAATATATCTCAATATCCTCTTTGCAGCTGTCCAGTGTGAAGTTGTGGGAGCATGCAGAAACTGACATACTTTATTTACTGAAAAAGCAATATCTGGTCTTGTCAGTGTTAAATATTGCAGAGCTCCTACAATGCTTCTATATTGTGTACTATCATCAGGACCAAGAACTGTTCCTTCAGCTATAGACAATTTTTCTGTAGAGGATAAGGGTGTAGAAGATGGAGTGCATTTTCTATACCAACTTTGGCTAACAGATCAGCAACATATTTTTCCTGGGTAAGAAGTAGACCATTCTAAGTTTTCTTTACCTCAGTACCCAAGAAGAAATGTAGTTCTCCCAAATCTTTTAGTGCAAAATCATCATTGAGATCATGAAGAAGAGCTGTCACAGCTTTATCTGAGGAACTTGTCACTATAATATCATCAACATAGATTAGAACAAAGATTGTAATATCTGCTTTGTTGTAGAGAAAAAGTGAGGTGTCTGCTTTTGAAGGAGTGAAACCAAGATGTTGCAATTTTGTGCTAAGTCTAGAATACCATGCTCGAGGAGCTTGCTTAAGACCATGCAGAGTCTTTTCAAGTTTGCAAATATATTCTGGATTAGCGAAAGACTCAAAACTTAGGGGTTGTCGCATGTAGACCTCCTCTTCCAGAACGCCATGTAAAACGCGTTCTTGACATCTACCTGCCTCAGACTCCAGCCCCTGGATACAACAACTGACAGAACAAGTCTAATGGTTGCTGCCTTGACAACAGGACTGAAGGTGTCTTCATAGTCAATGCCATACCTTTGTTTGAAGCCTTTTGCAACTAAGCGTGCCGTGTATCTGTCAATAGTGACATCTGCATGTTTCTTAATACGATAAACCCATTTACAATCAATAAGATTTTTTGTAAGATGTGGAGGAACAAGTTTCCAAGTTTTATTTTCCATAAGAGCATTATACTCTTCTTCCATCGCCTGACGCCAGTGATTGTCCTCAAGAGCCTCCGAGAGTGTATGTGGTTCACCTGTGGATGTCAACAATCCATACGGAACAGTGCCAGCAGTGTATTTTTTCCGGCGCCGTATACCTTTTTGTAGCCTTGTACGAGGTTCAGGAGGAGGCGGTGCAGGATCTGGTGACACACCAGCCACAGAAGATCCAGCAGACCCGTCGCTGTCAGGGGACAGAACGGGTGTGGCGTCGTTGTGCTCTTCCTAGGGCGAGGCCGACCGAGGCTCTTCCTGGAGCGATGCCGACCGAGGCACAGGAGACGTGCAGCGTGTCGACCGCACGGGAGACATGCTCCTGGACCGAGTAGACATGGCACGTGGCGATGGGGGCGAGGTCGACCGAGGCGCGGGAGACGTGCAGTGCGACCGAGGCGACGACACGTTGGCACGTGGTGATGGGGCTGAGGTCGACCGAGGCGCGGGAGCGGGAGACGTGCAGCACGACCGAGGCGACGACGCGTTTTCTTCTGCTTCTGCGGTTTGGCGCTGATCCCGCGTATGCGCTGGGTCCCACCGAATATTCCTCCCGCGCGCGGGAGAATCGCTCTCGGGATCGGTGTGCAGGGAAGGATCCAGGCCAGGATCAGCATTGGGATCATTGATTTGACGCGTTTCTTCTGCACCGAAAACTTGCTGGTTCTGCTCCGTTTCTTGACCATCTGGGATGAAATTTTGTGCTGTGGTTTGCTCTTTTATAGAGGGATATGATAGCGTGGGCTGATCTGCATCACAGGGAGCAACAACGGGAACAACAGGCAAAGACATATAGTCATCAACATGTGCACTCCCACTATTTAATAAGTTTTGAGGCAGAAGAAGAATATCGTGCTTGAGATGGGAGACAACATTTGGGTGTAACTCGGCAAAAGGAAAGACATGTTCATCAAAAAACATCTCTGGAGATATATACACGACCAGAAGAGACCTCTAAGCATTTTACACCTTTGTGGCGAGGACTATAGCCTAAGAACACACACCTCGTGGAACCAAACAAGAGTTTTCTTTTGTTGTAGGGACGAAGATTTGGCCAGCAGGCACAGCCAAAAACTCGAAGAGACTCATAATTTGGTTTGGTGTGTAGAAGACGTTCGACGGGAGTATCATTTTTTATCACTTTACTAGGAAGAAGATTTATAAGGAATGTGGCGGTGAGAAAAGCTTCATCCCAGAATTTTAGGGGCATAGAGGCATTAGCAAGTAATGCAAGGCCAACTTCAACAATGTGACAATGTTTTTTTTCAGCAGAGCCATTTTGCTGATGAGCATGAGGACAAGAGACATGATGAGTTATGCCAATCTTTTGAAAGAAACTGTTGAGTTTTTCATACTCTCCACCCCAATCAGTTTGCATGGTTATTATTTTTCTATCAAATTTTCTTTCAACAAGTTGTTGAAAATTGAGAAAGACTTGATAAACCTCAGAACGATTCTTGAGTAAATAAATCCAAATGAATTTACTAAAATCATCAATAAAGCTTACATAATATGAATGTTTTCCAGCAGAAACAGGTGCTGGACCCCATACATCTGAGAAAACCTGTTCTAAGGGAACAGTGGAAACACTAGTAGAAACAGGGTATGGTAATTGATGACTCTTAGCTAGTTGGCAAGGATCACAAATGTATGGGTTTATTTCAGGCAAAAACGAGATATTATTTTTCCTAAGAACTTGTTGAACCACAAAGGATGATGGGTGACCTAGACGACGGTGCCATGTAGATGATGACGGCTTTGCTGTAAGGAAAGCTTGCTTGGAATGCTCTGAAGAAGACAACACTAGTGGGTAGAGGCCCCCATGACATGGTCCCTTAAACAGTGTTCTCCTTGTTGCCTGATCCTTGATCAAATAGAAATATGGATGAAACTCAAGAAAGACATTATTATCAATGGTAAGCTTATGGACAGACAAGAGATTTTTAGATGCACTTGGGACATGAAGTATGTCTTTTAGATGTAGGGAACTTTGTGGGGTGCATAATATTGAGTGACCAATATGACTTATTTTCATACCGTTTCCGTTGGCGGTGTGGACGCGGTCATGCCCATCATACTTGTCATGTGTAGTGAGTTTGCTTAACTCAGATGTGACATGATGGGTGGCACCAGAGTCGGGGTACCAGTTGGTGTCGACGCCGTAGGACGCAGCATGTGCACCCTTTGTATCTCCATCATCATCAGAGTCATGACGGTCCTGATAGCGCCACCAGCATGCGCTGGCAGGATGACCATGGATCTTGCAGATTTGACATGTGATGTCGACGTAGGGTGTGGGAGCACGGCCACGGCGACGCCCTCCATCATCCCGACGTCCACCATCTTCACGGCGCCTGCCACCATCATCACGGCGGCCACCGCTATCATCACGGCGACGACCACCGTCGTCACGACGCCACTCTCGGCGGCCATCACGCCCATAGTCGTCACGACGTCTCCATCCGCCGTCACGGCGATCTCCACTGCCGTGATCACCTCGAGGAGTATGATCACGCTCAGGAGAGCGGTCACGGCCACCACGAGGCCTTGAGTCGCGGTTGGTGTCGCGAGGTGGAGGGCGGGTGGCGACGTTGGCAGAGGAGGTGAAGCCAGATTCTTAACCTGTTTCTGACAGCATTTCTTGTCGCAGATCGTGAGCACAAATTTGATCAAAAAGGTCATCGAGAGTGGTACCAGGATTGCCATTGATGGAGTCGACAAGGGAGTTGTAGCTGGCGCCGAGTCCGTTGAGGATGTACCCGACCATCTCATCTTCTTCAACAACTTTGCCTGCAACAGCAAGCTTAGAGCTGAAGCCCTTCATGGTGGCGAAGTATTGCGAGGCCGTCAGCTGGTTCTTCTTGGTGTTGTTCATCGCCCCTCTCAGATGATTGATCTTGGTCCTGGAGTGTGAGGAGAACATCTTGGTGAGGACGGTCCACACCTCTGCAGATATGGCGAGTCCCACAACATGGGGTATGACTTCCGGCGACAACGAATTCACAAGGAACCCGAGCACCGTATGATCCCGCGAGAGCCATGATGCATAGTCAGGATTGGGGATTGTGATCTTCTTCTTGTCTGCATCTTCAGCCTCCAGAGTCTTCACCGGTGCGGCGTCGGTCCCATCGAGCAAGCCGAGGGCCTGAGCACCACAGAGGGGGGGGGGTATACAAGGGTCTTCCAGAAAAGGAAGTTGGCCCTAGTCAACTTGATGGAGGGGGGGGGGGGACCCTGCGCGGTGGAGAGCATCATCGACGATGAGGACGTCATGTCACCAGGTTTTTTTTTGTCGTAGTCTTGCGCGGCGGCGGCTGATATGTGGTTGTGTGTTTTGTGTGGATGGGAAAGTTTTGCAGCTAGGTCATGGAAGAGAAGGCTCTGATACCATATTGAGCAACTAGGTTTTGGCAGAAACGACTCAACCCTGTTGAGGGCGTCGGCTTCATGTTATATGGGCGTGAGATTAACAACTCACGAGAGCTTACAGGAGGTTGTTTGATCGGCACAAGAGGGAGGGCGATCGGATGTTTATCTCATCTAGAGATCCTTATCTATCTATCTCTAGTTTAAAAGAGAAGGAGTACTACTCCTTTTACAACACGTGATAGGCACAAGAACAACTTCTTCTAATACACGTACGGACCTATTTTATTTAACAGTCGCCAGCACCACACGAGCTGCCCGGTGGCCCTTGCTGGCAGGGGCGGGGGAGGGGGGAGGAGGGAGGGGAAGTTTGGGCCAGGTACGGGAGGGGGAGATTTTATTATGTAACATCGACTCTAAAGTTGCATGGAAATATATATGTTAATTGTCTCTTTATTTTCATGCTTATAATAATATGGATATCATACCACACCTAAACTACCATCAATAATGAAGCTCTGGAGATTGCGCTCGAATTTAACATATGCAACTCAAATAGTTGGATCGTTTGCAAGCATCTAGCTAGCAGTATATATATCTTGCATCTCTGTTGCGTGTCTTTTAGCATATATCTATGGATGTTTGATAGGTAGGTCAGCCATATATATACAATCGAATGTTGAAGCCCATCAACCCTTGGTCTGGATGGAAGCGCTTAAGAACTCAAGATGCCATACTGACATGCAACGAGAGGTAAGCGCGTTGCTGACAGAGTACGTGCAGATTATAGTATAGAAGCACTACAACAATGGAGTAGGAGGAATCTTTGGCACTGTTTTCTAATTCGGCAGTTTGCCGAGAGTCGTCGGCATTGCTGCTGTCAGACAAAACATAAACTGTTAGCAAGGGGCCAAACCAGAGTCAAACCCAGATCTGAATACAGACGCAGGGTGAGGACTACAATGGAGTATCCACAAATTAACAAGGACACTCTAATCTCTTCGAGAGAGAGAAAAATAAACTGGGATAGCCTATTCTGACCCAATAAAAATTCCCAGCTGATGCGACCTGGTAGCTAGCCTGGCTATATGTAGGGGAACACAAGTACACAACAGCATGCAAGTCAAACAACAGACCAAACTGCTGATCTACGAACCCAATGTGGACACGCACTCGTCTCTAGATTGGAACCACATGATCGAGACATGCCTTATTCTAGTGATTAAGGAGGAGTAGCATGTTGGCCTGGGTCCAAACACCTTAGTTTATCCCCTTGGCCAACTGCAGAGGTTTGACATTGCAGAAAAGTTCTTCGGGTAGTAAAATAGTTTGGGCCATCCGATCCTCACCTAATCCGCATCGGTCGTAACGACAACAACAGGCATCATCTCGTCCTCCTCCTAGATCTAGATGTTATGATTGTTTATGTTTTTAGAAGTTTGTCGTAGCATCTCATGTAATCCCATGCTGTATGGTTACAATTTTTGCGGATGAGGCGGCATGATTTAGCTCGCGTCGACGTGGATTTCGATGCGCATCGGTGTCTGCTTCAGAAAACTCAGAGCTTATTTGGATTCAGAGAGCACCAGTACTTGTCAGAAAAGGCGTGGCTTCTCAGGAATTTCTGCTGATCAATTATCTTTCCAAATAAGCTACTCGATCGATGGATGATTTGTGGCATGAACACGTACGTGGCGATGCTACACAGCAAGTAAAGTGGTTTCTTGTGCTGGTTCTAGATGGAGGATATATAGGAGCAGACGGAGACCAGTTAGGCCTGAGAATGTTGACCAACTGAATAGTGGTGTACGAATCAGTACGTACTTGGTCAAGAATTCCAGAACGGGAATTGTATGGCCGTACGACCGTTCTCGCCTTTGAACGCCGCCAGCCACCGCCTGTTTCCTCGATTCCGGTAGCTAGGACCGTACGTGCCCCCGCTCGCTCGCATCTCCGGCGGCCATGTCCCATTCCCATTGCTTTCCTCCTTCAGTCACTCACAGGGGGTTACCTAGAAAGTGCTAGGGTCCGTCTTAAACAAGACTAGTCATCAATCTAGTGGTATTGCAATATGCCAAAGGCGTTGGGGTGTTTGGAAATGGACACTTCCCTGATTCTGCATTTCAATTTTCACAGTTAACTACTAGTCTGCTAATTAATTTGCAGCTATCTTGGTTAGGGTTCATCGGAATGAGTAGCGTGCCAAAGGATATGAAAGCACTAGACGCTTTCCTGGAAAATCACCACACTTTATTCTTGGTTTTCGACATGCAGAGAGACGGATCAAAGATTGTACTTGCACGCAAGACAGACATGCCTACGACTCTACTACCTAGCAAAACATCATAATCTGTCTAGAACTACGGACTGTAACTTTCTGCAGGATTCCAGGGCAAGCACAAGATCAGAGGTTCTTAATTCAGCCCGGTACTAGTGCTGTCTCAACTTGTCAACAGTAAAAAACAATCTAAGATTCCGTGTGAGTTTGCTTATGAGGCAAGAGAGGCCTATAGACTATAGACATGGGCAGAAGAATATATATATCAAAGCCATATGGTTGATGCTTGCAAGGCATGATGCAATCATGACTCAAGGAGAGTGCCATAGCTTGACTTAATCAGATAGGTTGGACTAATTACTTAACCTTGCCCCAAGTCAAGTTCAGCTCTTGGACTGCGTTGCAGCTTGGACCAGTGACCTGCATCTTGTCCCTCTCTTCAAATGGTCAGCCTCTCATTAACTAATCTGCCCAAGAAACGGCCGGGTAAATATTTCATATAGAGTATCGATGTAGTAGTACAACTCAGTCACTCCCAGAAAACACACATTTCGTGAAAATTTTCAGGCATGCACTGCATCTTTGAATTCAAATCCTTGTAGGGGAAGCAAGAACCCTGAACCCTTCTAGGACATGTTTCAGTCAGAATACCCATCATGGTTCATTCAGAATAGCACCCTGGATTTTCCTTTCAAGACAGGTTTTCCAAACTATATTCCCTGTCTGAGCTGAGAATCTTTGAAAAGCTCTTTTATATGATGATGAAAACAACATCCCAATTGCTTGTACACCTGCCAAATTTAGCACCACAGACACAAAACAAATGCACATTCCGGATGGAAAAAGCTGGAATCTTTTCCATGTTCAAACGGGGGACCCTTGCAGTCTAACTAGAAAAGCAGTGGGCAGTACAACAGCCGTATGCACCCCACTGTAATAACAAGCACGTCCAAATCAGGCACGTTGTGAATCACTGATCACTACCAATCCTGTCTGTCAAAAGCTATATAGCACGCCAAAGTTTTCAACCAGTCACCTGGTTTACCGGGCTAATCCAGCATCATGACCGGGTCGCAAAGCCCATAAAGTTAGTTTGGAAAGCTTAAGATAAAATTCTGCAGCTTTCAAGTGCTACATAATGGGTGGGAAGATCTCACAGTTCCAAAATCTCCCTTAACCCCACTGAGAGACAGGACGTAGAAAGCTTTGCCTTTCTGCACTTTATCCCTTTGGAAAGTGTGGCCTTTGTGTAATCTGAAGAACTAGCTTTGTCTGCGTCCTGGCTTTTGTAGTATGAAAGCTCACGTCCTGTTGATAGATGCTGAAAGTGATTTGAGCTGGGAGTTGGAGCTGACGGCCATTCGTATACAGGGTCCAAGAATTGCCTTTTCTGGTCAGAGGAATTTTATCTCTGCGGATTGGGGTTAGATTTGGTGTTATCTTAAGACCTTTTCTTGCGGATGTTACTTGGACCGGGTTAGCTTGAGGTTCCATGCCTTTTCTCCGAGAAAATTGTAACGATTCTAAAGTAAAGTGGATTTTGATTGTTACTACCTGTAAGTAAGTAATACTATAGGTGACGTACTGAATTACCTTATTAATGTTGTTTCTTTGGATAAATTACATGCATGCTTCAGTCAGTTATACTTTACTATGGCATTCAAATGATCAGAACCTGTGTGTAGAACTAGACTTTTCTCAACATTTAGGCCACTTCACAGACAAAAAACGTCCGATTTGACCTGTATGCGGGGCAGGGAGAATAGGCGCCTGACCCCTGTCCAACCAACCGTGGCCGTGGCATCAAACGGCACCCACCATTTTGTTCGCCGGTGGCCATTTTTCATGCCTATACACAATTCCGCCCATTCCGCGCATTTGTGCATACTCAAATATATTGCAAATAGAATTCAAACATCATAGTTCACAATGGAAAATATAAATCATAGTTCATACATAGTTTTTACAACCAAATTGAGTCGAATAAAATGATAGGAGAGGACCGATGGTTTCCCAGATGAGTCCACACACGCTCAACCAAATCATTTTAGAGCCAGATTATGAGTTTGCTTATCACGGATTTCATGATGCACCTGCAGGAAATTTTCGAACGGTGCAGGTGAACTGGGCTCGGGCGCATCCAGTTGACCCTGATATTGTGCTATCATCACACTCATCCTAACGATCATGTTGTGCATGACTAGAGAAGCAGTCACATATGCTCGGTACTCCATGTTTTAGCAGGATGCCGAACAATAGCCCAATAAGATTGAAACACACCAAATGCCCGCTCCACACCCTTCCATGCATTATCTTGATCTTTTGGCGAACCTACAATGTTTCTCTTCTTGGGGTATGCAGATTGTCTTCACAAATTTAGACCAGGTAGGATAGATACCATCATCTAGATAGTACACCTTGTGGTATTGGTGGTGATTGACCACATAGTTGACCATTGGAGCATTGCCTTCCGCAATCCTAGAATACACCAGAGACCGCTGAATGACATTGATGTCATTGTGGGAATTAGCCAGACCAAATAAGGAGTGCCAAATTCATAGACCATGTGATACAACGACCTTGATTATGACCTTGCACCCTCCAACATGTCCTTTATATTGCCCATGAAAAGCAAATGCACATTTATTTCACTCATAATGCATGTAATCTATGCTGCCAAGCATACCTGAAAATTGTTGCCTCGTTAACTGCCAACAGTTGTGTAGTGACAACAACATGCGGTTATCTCAAGAATTCTCCACAAAAAAATGCACCTCTTCTTTGGAGAACTTATACAATGACTCAAGGCAGGTGGACTCTCTCATGCAATGTACTCATCAACAAGATCAACAAGAATGACATGAAAAGCATGCAAACAACCATAGTGCATTACTGGTAAGAAGAGTAGCCTAGCTTACCAGTGCCATCTTTCTTTAGTCGGAAGTAATCACCTTGAGTCCTCACTACGTGAAGAAGATGCATGAACACTTTTCTTCGCATCCGAAAGCATTGTTAGAAAAGACTTGGAGGGAATAGATGAAGGGTTTCGCAGCATAGTAAATCAAAAAAATTCTACGGATGCGAACGGGAAAGCCAAGATCTAATCTAGGAGATGCAAACAACAAGGGGAATAGATGAGATCTTCATACCCTTGAATATTCGCACAGCGGAACGTTCGTCGGAACGTGGGTGATGTAGTCGTACTTGCTTCTCCTCCTCGCGATCCGATCCGATCTAACACCACAAGTGGCGATGCCTCCGAGAGATGCACACGTGCAGCACCTCGACGTCTCCTCCTTCCTCGGTCCAGCAAGTATGGTGGAGAGACGGATTGGATCTACAACGCGACGACGCGGTGCAAGTGGTGGAGAGTTTCTGCAGCAGGGCTTCGCCTACGTGCAGTCGGGAGGGAGAGAGAGAGGAGGGCAGCAGGGCAGCTAGGGCTTGAGGAGGAGGTGTAGGAGGGGGTGCGCCCCCATCCCTCTTTATATAGAGGGGTGGGCGGCCAGCCCTTGCCCCTCCCCCAAGCCCTAGGGCCGGCGGCCAAGGAGGGAGGAGTGGGGGGCAAGTTCCCCCCCCCTTCTAGAAGCTACCCTAGGGTTTGCCCTAGGTTTGGCCGGCTGGGCCCTATGGGGCCTTGTGCCCCTGGCCCAATGCGGCCAGGGCACTCCCTCATAGGCCCATGCCCCCTCCCGGCAGGTGGGGCCATGTTGGTCCCCTCCAGAAGGTTCTAGAAGCTTCCGGTACAATACCGATTAACCCGGAACAATTCCGAACTCCAAAAACTGCATTGCCTTATATGAATCTTATTCTCCGGACCATTCCGGAACCTCTCGTGATGTACCGGATCCCATCCGAGGCTCCGAACAAAAACTCATAAACCAATTATCCAATCTATCCTAGCGTCGAGACACGTTAAGTGTGTGACCCTTCGGGTTAGAGAATATGCAGACATGATCTTCTATCAATAATCAACAGCGGGGTCTGGAAACCCATATTAACTCCCACACATTCATCGATGATCATATCGGATGAACCACGATGCCAGGATTCAATCAATCCCATATATATTCCCTTCGTCTCGCGATATTTTACTTGCCTGAGATTTGATCGTCGGTACCGTCATACCTAGTTCAATCTCGTTCATAGCAAGTAATTTACTCGTTCCGTAATCCGATATCACTTTGTGAGTAACTCCTTAATCACATGCTTGCAAGCGGTGTTGATATCGATTACCGAGTGGGCCCGAAGTATATCTCTCCAACTTGGGAGGGACAAATCCCATCTCGATACATACAACCCAACAGGTACTTTCCGATCACCTGAGAGACACCTTTATGATCACCCTCTCATAGGATGACGTTTGATGACCTCAAAGCTTTCTTCCGATACCAGGGAGTTGTATTATCTCATGGTCTAAGGAATACAATATTTGACATAAGAAAAGCTTCGCAAAGATGAACACGATGACATGATCTAATTGCTCCGCTTAGTTTGGGTCTGTCCATCATATCATTCTCCCAATGATATGATCTCATTATTAATCGACAACTCATGTCTATGGTTAGGAAACCTTAACCATCATTAATCAATGAGCTAGTCCATAGAGGCATACTAGGGACACGGTGTTGTTCATAAACCACACAAGTATTAAAGTTTCCGCTTAATACAATTCTAGCATGGAATATAAACTTTATCATGAACAAGAATTATAATAATAACATCTCTGTTATTGCCTCTAGGGCATAATTCCGACAATAGAGGGTCAATGCAGTGGAAGTACTCGTTGTAGAGTCGCTCATGGGTAGCTTCTCTCTTATGGTCCTACATGATGTGACGTCCCTTCATCGAGCCTCTGCGGTGGTACTTATCGTGCACTTATTATGCAGCAGCCTTGAGTATGACCTTGCACCCTCCAACATGTCCTTTATATTTGTTATGCCAAGCAATGCACATTTCTTTCACTCATAATGCATGCAATCTATGTTGCCAAACATACACGGAAACCATTGGCTCGTTAAGTGAAGGGTTTCGCGGCATGGTAAATCAAAATCTTCTACGGATGCGAACAGAGGGAAATACAAGATCTAATCTAGGAGATGCAATCAACGAGAGAGATTGGATTAGATCTTCATACCCTTCAAGATTCGCACAGCGGAACGTTCGTCGGAACGTGGGTGATGTAGTCGTACTCGCTTCTCCTCCTCGCGATCCGATCCGATCTAGCACCACAAGTGGCGGTGCCTCCGTGAGATGCACACGTGCAGCACCTCGACGTCTCCTCCTTCCTCGGACCAGCAAGTATGGTGGAGAGATAGATTGGATCTACAACACGACGGCGTGGTGTATATGGTGGAGAATTTCTGCAGCAGGGCTTCGCCTACAAACAGTCGGGAGGGAGAGAGGAAGGTAGCAAGGCAACTAGGGTTGGAGGCAAGGTGTAGGGGGGAGGGGGCGCACCAGCCCTCTATTTATAGAGGGGGGGCGGCCAGCCCTTGCCCCTCCTCCAAGCCTTGGGCCGGCGGCCAAGGGAGGGAGGAGTGGGGGGCAAGGACTCTCCCCTCTTCTAGAAACCCTATCTCTAGTTTAAACGATTTAAACCCTATAGGATCGGCTGGGCCCTATGGGGCCTTGTGCCCCTGGCCCAATACGGCCAGGACACTCCCTCATAGGCCCATGCCCCCTACCGGAAGGTGGGGCCACGTTGGTCCCCTTCCGGAAGGTTCTAGAAGCTTCCGGTACAATACCGATTAACCCGGAACAATTCCGAACTCCAAAAACTGCATTGCCTTATATGAATCTTATTCTCCGGACCATTCCGGAACCTCTCGTGATATCCCGGATCCCATCCGAGACTCCGAACAAAAATTCATAAACCAATTATCCAATCTATCCTAGCATCGAGATACGTTAAGTGTGTGACCCTGCGGGTTCGAGAATATGCAGACATGATCTTCTATCAATAATCAACAGCGGGGTCTGGGCACCCATATTGACTCCCACACATTCATCGATGATCATATCGGATGAACCACGATGTCAGGATTCAAATAATCCCATATATATATTCCCTTCGTCTCGCGATATTTTACTTGCCCGAGATTCGATCGTCGGTACCGTCATACCTTGTTCAATCTCGTTCACAGCAAGTACTTTACTCGTTCCGTAATCTGATATCACTTTGTGATTAACTCCTTAACCACATGCTTGCAAGCGGTGTTGATATCGATTACCGAGTGGGCCCGAAGTATATCTCTCCGACTTGGGAGGGACAAATTCCATCTCGATACATACAACCCAACAGATACTTTCCGATCACCTGAGAGACACCTTTATGATCACCCTCTCATAGGATGACGTTTGATGACCTCAAAGCTTTCTTCCGATACCAGGGAATTGTATTATCTCATGGTCTAAGGAATACAATATTTAACATAGGAAAAGCTTCGCAAAGACGAACACAATGACACGATCTAATTGCTCTGCTTTGTTTGGGTCTATCCATCATATCATTCTCCCAATGATATGATTTCATTATCAATTGACAACTCATGTCTATGGTTAGGAAACCTTAACCATCATTGATCAATGAGCTAGTCCATAGAGGCGTACTAAGGACACGGTGTTGTTCACAAACCACACAAGTATTAAAGTTTCCGCTTAATACAATTCTAGCATGGAATATAAACTTTATCATGAACAAGAATTATAATAATAACATCTTTATTATTGCCTCTAGGGCATAATTCCAACAGTCTCCCACTTGCACTAGAGTCAATAATCTAGTTTACATTTGGCAACAATCTCACACCCATGGCACTGAGGTGCTGATCATGTTTTACACGTGGAAGAGGTTTAGTCAATGGATCTGCGACATTCAGATCTGTATGTACTTTGCTAATCTTCAGATCTCCATCTGCAATATAATCTCGGATTATATGAAACTTGCGGTTGATATGTTTGGTCTTTGGATGATATCTTGGTTCCTTAGCGAGTGCTATGGCGCCAGTGTTGTCACACAATATCTCCAGTGGGTCCAATGCACTTGGAACCACGCCAAGCTCAGTGATGAAGTTTCTGATCCAAACTCCTTCACTTGACGCTTCTGCAGCAGCCATGTATTCCGCTTACACTGTAGATCCCGCGATCACGCTTTGCTTGCAGCTTCTCCAGCTCACAGCTCCTCCATTCAAAATATAAACGTATCCTGTCTGAGATTTGGAATCATCCTTGTCGGTGTCAAAACTAGCGTCGACGTAACCTTTTACGACAAGCTGTTCATCACCCCCATAGACTAAGAACATCTCTTTAGTCCTATTTAGGTACTTTAGGATGTTCTTCACGGCTGTCCAGTGTTCCACTCCTGGATCACTTTGATATCTGCTCGTCAAACTAAGAGCATTGGACACATCCGGTCTAGTACACAGCATGGCATACATGATGGAACCTATGGCCGAGGCATAAGGCACCTTGCTCATAGCTTCCCTATCATTTACCGTAGCTGGACACTGAGCCTTGCTCAATATCTTAACTGACAACATAGGCACTGAACCTTTCTTTGCCTTATCCATTCTGAACCTTTTCAGAACCTTGTCTAGGTATGTACTCTGGCTTAAAGCTATCAGACGTCTTTGTCTATCTCTATAGATTTTGATGCCCAATATATAAGCAGCTTCACCTAGGTCTTTCATTGAAAAACACTTGTTCAAATAACTCTTCACATCGTTAAGCATGTTGATGTCATTTCCGATAATCAATATGTCATCCACATACAGTACCAAAAACGTCACCGAGCTCCCACTCACTTTCTTGTAGATACAAGCTTCGTAGCAATTTGGAACAAATCCAAAGCTCTTGATCACTTGATCAAAACGAAGGTTCCAACTCCGAGATGCTTGCTTCAGTCCATAAATGGAACGCTGAAGTTTGCATACTTTACTAGCATCCTTAGGATCGACAAAACCTTCGGGTTGCATCATATACAACTCTTCATCAATGTTGCCATTGAGGAACGCAGTCTTGACATCCATCTGCCATATTTCATAATCATGAAACGCAGCAATTTTTGCTAATAAAATCTGAATGGACTTAAACATTGCTACGGGAGAGAAAGTCTCATCGTAGTCAACACCTTGAACTTGTCGAAAACCTTTCGCGATAAGCCGTGCTTTATAGACGGTAACATTACCATCCGTGTCCGTTTTCTTCTTGAAGATCCATTTGCACTCAACAGCCTTTCGGTCGCTAGGAGGGTCCACCAAAGTCCATACTTGGTTTTCGCTCATGGATCCCAATTCGGATTTCATGGCTTCTAGCCATTTCTCAGAGTCTGGGCTCATCATCGCTTCCTCATAGTTCGTAGGTTCACTATCTTCTACTAACAAGACAGTCAAGACAGGGTTGCCGTACCACTCAGGAGGGGCACGCGACCTTGTCGACCTGCGACGTTCAGTAGCAGCATCGTCCGAAGCTTCATGATCCTTGTCATTAGCTTCCTCTATTGTTGGTGCAGGCGGCACTGGAACAATTTCAGGTGCTGCGCTACTCTCCAATTCAAGAGAAGGTTTAATAACCTCGTCAAGCTCTACTTTCCTCCCACTCACTTCTTTCGAGAGAAACTCCTTCTCAAGAAAGGAACCGTTCTTTGCGACAAACACTTTGCCTTCGGTTCTGTGATAGAAGGTATACCCAATATTTTCCTTAGGGTATCCTATGAAGACGCATTTCTCCGCTTTGGGTTCGAGCTTGTCCGGCATCAACTTCTTGACGTAAGCTTCGCATCCCCAAACTTTAAGAAACGACAACTTAGGTTTAGCACCAAACCACAGTTCATACGGTGTCGTCTCAACGGATTTAGATGGAGCCCTATTTAAAGTGAATGCAGCGGTTTCTAATGCATAACCCCAAAATGATAACGGCAAATCAGTAAGAGACATCATTGATCGGACCATATCTAATAGGGTTCGATTCCGGCGTTTAGACACACCATTGCGCTGTGGTGTTCCGGGTGGCGTGAGTTGTGAAACGATTCCACTTGCTTTAAGATGCGTGAGAAAATCATAACTCAAATATTCACCTCCACGATCGGATCGTAGAAACTTAATCTTTCTGTTACGATGGTTCTCCACTTCATTCTGAAATTCCTTGAACTTTTCAAATGTTTCAGATTTATGTTTCATTAAATAGATATACCCATATCTACTTAAGTCATCGGTAAAAGTGAGGAAATAGCGATATCCACCGCGCGTCGAAACACTCATCGGTCCGCATACATCGGTATGTATGATTTCCAACAAGTCCGTTGCTCGCTCCATCATACCGGAGAACAGGGTTTTGATCATCTTGCCCATGAGGCATGGTTCGCATGTGTCAAATGATTCAAAATCAAGAGACTCCAAAAGTCCATCAGAATGGAGTTTCTTCATGCGCTTTACACCAATATGACCTAGACGACAGTGCCACAAATAAGTAGTATTATCACTATCTACTTTGCATCTCTTAGCCTCAATGTTATGGATGTGTGTTTCATCCCTTTCGAGATTTAGAAGAAATAAACCATTTACAAGAGGTGCATGACCATAAAAGATGTTACTCATATAAATAGAACAACCATTATTCTCCGATTTAAATGAATAACCGTCTTGCAATAAACACGATCCAGAAATAATGTTCATGCTCAACGCAGGCACATAATAACACTTATTAAGGTTTAAAACTAATCCCGAAGGTAAAACTAAGGAGAGCGTGCCGACGGCCATCACATCAACTCTTGATCCGTTGCCAACGCGCATCGTCACCTCATCCCTCGCAAGCCGCCGTCTATTCCGTAGCTCCTGTTTCGAGTTACAAATATTAGCAACTGAACCGGTATCAAATACCCAGGCACTACAACGAGGGCTAGTAAGGAAAACATCAATAACATGTATATCAAATATACCTTTGATGGTGCCAGCCTTCTTGTTCGCTAAGTACTTCGGACAGTTGCGCTTCCAGTGACCCTTGTCCTTGCAATAGAAGCACTCAGTGTCCGGCTTGGGACCAGACCTGAGCTTCTTCTCAGCAGGGGCATTGCGCTTGCCGCCGCCCTTCTTGAAGGGCTTCTTTGCTCCCTTACCTTTCTTAAAGGAGGGCTTGTTGACCATCAACACATGATTATCCTTCTTGATGTCCACTTCCGCAGCCTTCAGCTTTGCGAAGAGCTCGGTGATCGTATCAGTGGAACCAATCTGATTATGAGTCACTACAAAACTTTTGTAGCTGGGAGGGAGTGATTGCAGAACCCTGTCAATCTTGAGCTCCTCTGGAATCGTGCATTCCAGTTGCTCAAGGCGTTGAGTGTAGCCCGACATCTTTATGGCGTGCTCACTAACGGAACTCCCTTCCCGCATCTTGCAGTTAAAGAACTTCTCGGAGATCTCATATCTCTCAGAACGTGCCTGAGTCTGAAACATGGTTTTCAGCTCCTCGAGAATCTCGAAGGGCCCGGGATACTCTTCAAAACGATTTTGAAGTTCTGGTTCCATAGCAAACAACATGGTGCTCTTAATCACACCATAATCATCTTTGCACGACTGATAGACAGCTTTCTCATCAGCCGGCGCAGTTGCAGCAGGGGGGTCACCTAACGCTTTCCCAAGGACATAGTCCTTTTGTCCGCCAGACAGAATGATTCTTAGATTGCGGAACCAATTGGTGAAGTTAGACCCATTGTTTCTAAGCTTTTCCTTCTCAGCAAAAATGTTGAAGTTGAAGTTGGACTTGTCCATGTGATCTACAGTATTGGCAAGTACAATTTAGACTATGTTCATGATAAATAGTTCAACTTAATCAAATTACTAGATGAACTCCCACTAAATTCAACATCCCTCAAGTTGTTTAGTGAACACGATCCAAATTCACCACACCTAATCCGATCATCACGAGAAGAGATGTGGTTTCAATGGTGGACAACAAAGTGTCGATCATATCATTCATATGACTCATGCTTAACCTTTCGGTTCTTGTGTTCCGAGGCCATGTCTGTACATGTTAGGCTCGTCAAGCTAGACCCGAGTATTTCCGCGTGTGCAAAACTGGCTTGCACCCGTTGTATGTGAGCGTAGAGTCTATAGCACCCGATCATCACGTGATGCTTGGACACGACGAACTTTCGCAACGGTGCATACTTGGGGAGAACACAGTTTTTATCTTGATCTTTAAGTGAGGAATCATCTTATAATGCTACCGTCGCGATCTAAGCATAATAAGATACATAAAGGGATAAACATCACATGCATATAACTTTATGTGACATGGTATAGCCAATCCTCGCGCAATGATCTCCATCTTGTGCGTTCCGGCATGATCTCCATCACTCCACCATGATTGCCTCCACCACGAATAGCAACTACAACTATTGCTAACTACTTAGCGATAAAGTAAAGCTATTACATGGCGTATAAGAAGTTGACTCGCAGGTCATACACAATTATAAAGACAACCATATGGCTCCTGCCGGTTGTGTACTCATCGACATGCAAGTCGTGAAACATTACAAAACATGATCATCGCATACAATATACACATCACATCTTGGGCCATACCATATCACAGAAAACACTCCCTGCAAAAACAAGTTAGACGCCTCTACTTTGTTATTGCATGTTTTACGTGGCTTATGGGAGTAGATGCTAAGAACGATTCTTACCTACGGAAAGCCACAACGGTGATATTATGGTTGCCAAACTCCGGTGTTAATCCCATGACAACTATAGTGAGAGAAACTGACATCCACCAGCCGCATGTGTGGAACAAGCCACACGTCAAGTGCGGAGCCGGTCTCGCGAACGACGTCGCGTAAGGTTGGCCTGGACCGCTTTAATCTCACTATCCCGCGTCATAAGAAGAACACAAACAAGAGGCTTGCAACAGAAAACATCAACGCCCGCAACAACCATGTTGCGTTCTACTCGTGAAACACATCTACGCATAAACCTGGCTCTGATACCACTGAAGGGTTTCGCGGCATAGTAAATCAAAATTTTCTACGGATGCGAACAGAGGGAAAGCCAAGATCTAATCTAGGAGATGCAATCAACGAGAGAGATTGGATTAGATCTTCATACCCTTGAAGATTCGCACAGCGGAACGTTCGTCGGAACGTGGGTGGTGTAGTCGTACTCGCTTCTCCTCCTCGCGATCCGATCCGATCTAGCACCACAAGTGGCGGTGCCTCCGTGAGATGCACACGTGCAGCACCTCGACGTCTCCTCCTTCCCCGGACCAGCAAGTATGGTGGAGAGATAGATTGGATCTACAACACGACGGCGTGGTGTATATGGTGGAGAATTTCTGCAGCAGGGCTTCGCCTACAAACAGTCGGGAGGGAGAGAGGAAGGCAGCAAGGCAACTAGGGTTGGAGGCAAGGTGTAGGGGGGAGGGGGCGCACCAGCCCTCTATTTATAGAGGGGGGGGGGGCGGCCAGCCCTTGCCCCTCCTCCAAGCCTTGGGCCGGCGGCCAAGGGAGGGAGGAGTGGGGGGCAAGGACTCTCCCCTCTTCTAGAAACCCTATCTCTAGTTTAAACGATTTAAACCCTATAGGATCGGCTGGGCCCTATGGGGCCTTGTGCCCCTGGCCCAATGCGGCCAGGACACTCCCTCATAGTCCCATGCCCCCTCCCGGAAGGTGGGGCCACGTTGGTCCCCTTCCGGAAGGTTCTAGAAGCTTCCGGTACAATACCGATTAACCCGGAACAATTCCGAACTCCAAAAACTGCATTGCCTTATATGAATCTTATTCTCCGGACCATTCCGGAACCTCTCGTGATATCCTGGATCCCATCCGAGACTCCGAAAAAAAATTCATAAACCAATTATCCAATCTATCCTAGCGTCGAGATACGTTAAGTGTGTGACCCTGCGGGTTCGAGAATATGCAGACATGATCTTCTATCAATAATCAACAGCAGGGTCTGGGCACCCATATTGACTCCCACACATTCATCGATGATCATATCGGATGAACCACGATGTCAGGATTCAAATAATCCCATATATATATTCCCTTCGTCTCGCGATATTTTACTTGCCCGAGATTCGATCGTCGGTACCGTCATACCTAGTTCAATCTCGTTCACAGCAAGTACTTTACTCGTTCCGTAATCCGATATCACTTTGTGATTAACTCCTTAACCACATGCTTGCAAGTGGTGTTGATATCGATTACCGAGTGGGCCCGAAGTATATCTCTCCGACTTGGGAGGGACAAATTCCATCTCGATACATACAACCCAACAGATACTTTCCGATCACCTGAGAGACACCTTTATGATCACCCTCTCATAGGATGACGTTTGATGACCTCAAAGCTTTCTTCCGATACCAGGGAGTTGTATTATCTCATGGTCTAAGGAATACAATATTTAACATAGGAAAAGCTTCGCAAAGACGAACACAATGACACGATCTAATTGCTCTGCTTTGTTTGGGTCTATCCATCATATCATTCTCCCAATGATATGATCTCATTATCAATTGACAACTCATGTCTATGGTTAGGAAACCTTAACCATCATTGATCAATGAGCTAGTCCATAGAGGCGTACTAGGGACACGGTGTTGTTCACAAACCACACAAGTATTAAAGTTTCCGCTTAATACAATTCTAGCATGGAATATAAACTTTATCATGAACAAGAATTATAATAATAACATCTTTATTATTGCCTCTAGGGCATAATTCCAACATTAAGTTCCAACAACTGTGCATTGTTGCAAGCATTTGGTTCTCTAAAGAATTCTCCATAAAACACCTGGACCCATGCTTTGCAAAACTTCTACATTCACTCAAGGCAGGTGGACTCTCTCATGCCATGTACTCATTAACAAGATCACCAACAATGACATAAACAAGCATGCAAACAGCCATAATGCATTCCTGGTAAGAAGAGAATCCTAGCTTACCAGTGGCATCTTTCTTTAGTTGGAAGTAATCACCATGAGTCCTCACTCCATGAAAAAATGCAACACTTATCTTGACATCCGAAAGCGTCGTCAGAAAAGACCTGGAAGGTATAGCGGGTCGGTGCAGTGGAAGTACTCGTTGTAGAGTTGCTCATGGGCGGCTTCTCTCTTACGGTCCAACACGGCGTGACATCCCTTCATTGAGCCCTTGAATCTTGGCAGCTTGTACTTATTGTGCACATGAATGAGAACTACTGTGGCCATCAAAATATCCTTCATCATCATAGGACGAGTCTGACGATGGATCGACAAAATGTTTGAAGTAAAACTTTATCAAACTCTTTGCCATGGTCTAACCAAAAATTGGGAACTATGATAAAATAACTAGTCGTGTCACTGTGTATAGAAAGAAGAAAATGGCCCGGGCAAATGGCCGAGGAGGGCGTGAGAGATGCAGAACAAGGGCGCGTAAGAGGTCTGGTCCAGCAAGATCTTCATGACCTAGCAGGTTCCAGTAGCTCGAATGGCCAAGGTGTGTTTTCCATGCAACGACGTCGAGTTTAGGTTGTGGTGGCGATCGGGACCAAGATAGGGGAGCTGGGAAGCACCAAGAAGTACATACCACAGGGGTGAGAGGCATGAATGGCGGCTACTAGCGAACGAAGGGTTGATGGAGTCGGCCTTGCTAGGCGTAGGTGGTGGCACAACGGTGGGGTGGAGATGTTCGAATGGAGGTGGGAAGAAGTATGGACTAGTCGGAGTGCGATTGATTAGATGGTTGTCGGGTCGAACAAGTCGAGCCATGGTGTGGACGCGGACGCTCTCTGTTAGACCGCAAAATCTAGCCCAAATTTGGACCAAATGTAATAAAACGGGGCCGCTCTGTTTGTGGCAATGTTGTTGGGCCTTACCGGTCGGATCGATATAAATTTTTTGCAGGTCACATTTGGGATGGCATTGCACCAAGAGAGAACCTTGAAACCCTCCGTCCCAAAATAAGTGATGTGAATTTATCTAGATACACGTGAGGGAGTAGTGGAAAAAGGTATTGTTGGTGGTTGGTGTTATAGGCCAGCAGAAGAGATCTAAAAGCACAAGCACACAGGATAAATAAATATACTACCATAGAATATGTTCTGGACATGGGCACTGCTGATCGAGAATTGGTGTGCAAAGTCAAGGCACGACCCCTTGTTACTTGGACCAGTACGACCACGCAAATACATATATGAAAAATGGCAGCCAATAAACATTGAAATCTTTCAGCTATGGTTATATTGTTTTAAAGCAAAAGGCCAAGAACAAAACTGGGGCTTTTTAAAAATAAATATGTGGCAGGTGGTGCATGGCCTGGACTGTGTTTATTCCCAAAATAATCATGCATGGGACCCTTTTGACTTGTACCATCTCTTTTTCTGGGCCTGCAAGGAATCTTCTTGCAGGAGCATCCAGCAGCCGAGTTTGTAGGTTCACACACCGCATCTTTGCTAGGGGGGATCTCCAATGATCAGCATGGCTTGGCTCAAAAAGGGCTGGCGCATGTGTAGTATAATTCAGCACAAGTCATTGCATTTGCAGTCCCAAATGCAGTGCAGCCTTGCCGGGCCGTGCATGCATAATTCAGGTGAAATATTGATCGATCTGTAAAAATCTCAGAGAATGATATTGTACACAGGGATACCAAAAATTGCTCAGAAATATTGGTCAACTGCCACTCGTGTCTGATGTGTCCATGCTACCAAAAAAATTGCGTCTGTGTGACTGTGTGCCACAGAGCACACAGGCAGTCACTGGTCAAGCTGCATGAAGGATTTTCACACGGCAAGCGGTTCAGAAAGACATGAGACAAGAACGCAAGCTGGCCCAGCCAATCCAATCCAATCCATGTCCTACTGCTGGTGGTCTCACGTACGGCCGGCCACACAGATCGATGCAGCTTGCATTGAAGAAGCGCGTTGCAGCGACGAGTCGTGCGCTTGCGCGTGATCTGATCGATCACGGCGCGCATGCCGTGGTACTCAGACAGTGTCAGCATTGCATGCACGAATGGCCATGCATGCAGATGCGCGTCTTTAAGGAAGTTTAATAGTGTACTCGGTTGTTAGCTACTATAAGGTGTTGCCACATCATTTATAGTTCTTATAGTCACGACTGAATTTTATTGTACTTGTTCTAATATTCTATTCCTTATAGCTAGCTGACTGTATCCTATTGTACTTGCTCTAACATGTACAATAGTTGACAAAAGAATCTACCACTTTATTAAAGTGTGGCCCACCTTTCACTCTCACAAAGCACATAGGAGCACGTGCTAGAGCTGATTCTTAACTTACAGCCAGCTTATTTTCTCTCTCCTCTCCTCTCTCTTCCAACTCAGCATAAATAATATATTTAACTTCTTATAGTCAGCTGACATGACTCTATTGTACTTACTCTTAGCGGAGGTCAACAGACAGGTGTGAGTTTTTTCTTTTCTCAGCTCGTGTAAATGTGTGTGAGACTAACTGATAGTTAAAGCGACCCGATCGGTTAGATTTCGCGGTAATTTGTCCAAGGCCGTCTAACGCTTTGTTTTTTAGAGGGAACACAACGCGCGCCATATGATAGGGTTACAATCTACTGATACATGATATCATGACAACTCAACTCGACTCTGACTTGTTAAAGATTCGGAGTATATACCAAAAATGGAACCGTTACGTAAATTTTAATAGAAATGCGGTAGTTTTATGCTAATAACTCCTTGGTATCATCTGGATCTCACTTTTCAGAAATGCAAACATGACTTTAAATATTAAAACATAATGAAGATCAAGCTTTTATGAAAGAAAAAAACTTGGTTTTGTTTTAGTATAGCTAAAGAAACGAAACGAATTAAGAAGCTAGAGTAGAATTTTGCACGTTTTGGGGAAAAAGGCCCTGGGGTTTGTTTTTCTTCCATAGCTAAAAATTCGGTTGTTATTTACTGCATTGATGAGCTGGTTTTCTTTTTGAATTTCCTGGATGAGTGCATTTGGGTAACGTGCGCGTGCGTCAGGTGTGAAGCTGGTCATAGTGCTACGTAACTTAGACTAGTAATATTTACATGTTGCTAGTTCATGTTATTATCATTATAGTGGATAGTAACATATGTGTAATGTCATGCAAAGACTAGTTAATTAGGTTATAGACTCATATGATCTTGGTACGTGTGATGTTATGGTAACTAGCTACTCTCTTTCTTCATTAATTATCATGTCATGTTATCAATTTGCTTACTTGGCATTGTTATTAGCTATTCCCACTATAAGGCTGGTCATAGTTGGAAGTAACTTAGAGTCGTAACATGCATGTGTTACTAGTCTAAGTTACTATCTCTATAGTGGAAAATAACATAGGGATGTTGTTATGCAAAGTCTCATTTATTGTAATATAGACTCATTTTGTCTTGAAATGTATGATGTTATGGTAACATAGCTAGTTACCACAAACGTCTCTCTCATCACTTAATTGGATGTCATGTCATCTAAATGCTTAGTTGGCAATACATGTAGGACTATGTTACTATCCTAGTTACATGCATAGTAACTTAGACTAGTAACATGCACATGTTACTAGTCTAAGTTACTACTCCCTCCGCCCGCAAATAAGTGTACTTTTAGATTTTTCTTTAGTCAAACTTAGTAAACTTTAACTAATTTTATAGGAAGATGTAACAATATTTATGACACTAAATTGGTATCAGTAGATTTGTTTTTAAATTTAGTTTCATAATATGATAAATTTATATAATATATGCTAATATATTTATCTAAAATGTTGGTCAAATTTAATAAAGTTTAACTTAGACAAAACCTAGAAGTACACTTATTTGCGGACGAAGGGAGTATCTTCATAGTGGAAGTAACTTAGTGTAGTAACATAGAGTAATGTTTTATAGACTCATTTGTATTAGAAAATGTGATATGATGGTAATATATTATATTACTCTATTTGTCTCTCTTTTCATTAATTGCTTACCATATCATTATTTTAATCTATATAGCATCTACTCCCTCCGTTTCAAAGAATAAGGCGCACGCGTATTCCAAAGCAAATTTTGATCGAATAAATAGAGTAACTAAAATTTGATTATATTATATAAAATTAGTATCGTTGGATTCGTATTGAAACATACTTTTCAATGATGCTAATTTTATATCAACATTTTATATATATTTAGAGTAAATCTTAATCAAAGAAAAAACACGCAAAACAACAACGCTTTATTTCCTGGAACGGAGGTAGTAGTATGTTACTAGTACTATTCATATTACCCCACTATGAGCAACCTAACTAGTCTGAACACAATGGCGGATGCTGCTGCTGCATGGACTCACTTTTGCACATGTATGGCTCCCACTCATCACAGAATCTGGCTAGATTCCTCTCGGCAGTCCTCCTCCTCGATCGTCGCGGCCATGGACGTGCCGGCTGGGAGGTCAACTCTAGCTTTGTGACCTTTATTTCCTTCCGCGAGTAGTAATTAACAACGCACCTATACGGGTTCAAATGATTTAACATAATAATTTACTTGTACGACACCGCATCGTGGATCGTCGATCAGAGAGGAAGTCGCCGCACGAGCACGTACATTGATGCGTGGGTGGGCGCACGAGATCGATGAGACGAAGAGATGTCTGTCCCTCCTCTGATCTCTAAACTGCCATTGTTAACTCTAGCTCTGAACTTTTCAGTGGACAGGAACGCATGCATGAACATGCGTCGATCGTGCTGAGATCTCCTCAAAAGTCAGAGCACGTGAATGCCAAAACACAGAAAACAAATGGTTCCACTGAATAATGGTCGAGACGGCGGCAGTCAGTCGGCGAAAAACTCGAGAGAAACACAAGGCATTTTGAAAGGAGACAGAGAAGGAGGAGGGGGCTGAGCTCAGGTCAAACGCAGCCATGGCGGCGACAAGCTCGTTTTTGTCCGTACGTGTTATTTACTTGACTCGAGAGCCTGTGGACGTGCTTGCTACTACTGTGATGATCCCCGGCTGCTTTTGACGACAGATGAAAAGTCAAAGAGCTGTCAGTCAGAAATTTGGAGCCTACATGCCTGCCGGGTAATGAGTGCTGCTGTATAATACTCCCTCCGTTTCAAAATATAAAATGTTTTAGGTTTGTGAAGAAAATAAATCTAGACTTTTTTTTAGTGTGTAGATTTATTCTAAAGTTGAGTGAACCTACATACTAAAACAAGTCTAGATATATTTGCTTCATAAAGCTAAACCATCTTATATTTTGAAACAGAGGGAGTAATTGTATTGTCTCTTTCTGGGCTAAACGTGGTGCTGCAAGACAAGAACATTAGGGCACCTTCACAAGCAGACCCAAACGCGTGATCTAAGCGATGTTTAGGTGGTGTCTTAGAAAATACTAGCTAGGTACTGCGCGGCGACACGCCGCGCGAGCTATGCCTTCATGTGCTGCACCTTATTACACCCTTTTGGTGGACGATAGTTGCATAGTGTCAGGAAAAAAATAGGAGCTAACTTATCTCGGTAACATTGCATGCTCGAGCCATCTGTTCACTTCAACTTGATTTTAGTAGCTTAGGAACAAAAATAACCCCAATTATATCCTGCGGGTTCATAAAAAATATTCTAGAGATTTGGAATTACATATGGTCATGGCAATAGATAAAATTTGAACACAATGAACTTCCTAATAGAACAATTATTTCAATTACCAAAAACAACCCTTTAGCTCAAGGAACCAAGGGATTTGATCACTTCAACATAATAACAAAATTGTTTATTCGAAGACCTATAATTTATAAGGTTGGAACTCTTTTGTCTCTGAGTCCAATTCTACAGGTTCAGAATATCCAGTAAAACCACCACAAGTATCTGAAATTGACGCACAGCGGCACGACAGCGCCTTTGAAGTAGCCACGAGTTGAAGTATAGAAGACATATCTATTCTTAGGGTCCGGCGATGTGGAGGTGTGGTATGATTCAGGGGATAAACAACCTAATATAATGTTTAGAAGTGAATAGACTGTTGCTTCAAGGCAAGAAAATAATCAGTGCTCATATTGATTCAGACAACATTATATAGATCATCCAGAGGTATACACTAATACACAAGTGTCTTATTGATATAACTGGCATGTACCATACTAACCAAATACAGTAATTAGTGTAGAAGAAGCAACACGCCCCACATTTTACTCAAGAAAACATATGAGATCATAACTCAATACTGAATCGCAAAGGTTTGGATAAGTCAACTTTACTGTAGCAGATTGGCACTTAGACATCCTTCCCTGCTCTATTTCAGGACCATCTCAAGAAAACACATATATGAGATAAGTCAACTTTACGGTAGCAACTTTTCTTATGGCTCCTTCTACATGACAGATTAAACACCAAAAAATTGTTGGCCAGGAAGGACATACATCTGCAGTCATACAATTGTGCTATTCTCCAATTTCTGGACATGCCCCTTTCCTGTTCAATGGATTATATCTGTCCACGGAGAAATAGAAACATGTCAGTCTTTGAGCCTTATGAAGACATAAATAATAATCTAAGTCTACCCTTCTCGATGGAAATCATGATCTTTGCCTCCTAGAGCCTATGGATCGTCAGAAATAACAAAACTTTCAAGGACCTGAATCCAACTTCTGCAAGCTGGAAACCTGAATGAGATGCATCTCCTTGGCTATAGGATGAAAAAGAAGCATATTCAAAGTTTCAAAGATTGGCTTCAAACTCGGCTTTTATTTTTCTCCATTTTATAGTCCCCTTCTTTCCTATGTACATGTTATGTTATTCTGCAAAACTGTAAATATTGTCCTATAATATTATAAAAACTGCAGTGGGAGTCTTTCCCCCTGTTTAACCCTAAAAAAACTCATTGTATATGTGAATAGGATCCAGTGGAAGTGCAGGGGAATCCCATGTCGTAAGGAAGAGCATGGTCCTCTGAAATAGAGCGGTACACAGCTTTGGTTGATTAAAAAATTTCAACTCGGTGCTTTGGTTGATACAAAAATTTATACAATATAACATGGACACACAGTATAGTAGTACCAAACAAATGGTTTGTTGATCTGGTTTTTTCCATGCCCATATAAGCAGAGGAAGAACCAAAACCTTCCAAGGAATCAATAACATAATTTCATAAGGGAAGACAGAAACATCAAACCATTGTCATTGGCCAAAAATCTCAAGCTATATGTTGTTGGCTCATGGACTTGAGCACAACCCCTGTAGTCAAAGGCAGAAGGAAAGTTCAGTTAAGAACAGCCTTTTAGTCAGCATTCCATTTATTTTGTTCTCCTAGACTGAAATATGTGGAGTCCATCAATGTCTAATTTTAATCTTGGACGACAAAACAAATTCTTATTATAAGAATGAAATATCAATTATGTCATCATAATACTAAACCTACTGAAGATTATTAGTATTGCATAAACCTGAATGATAATATCAGCATATGGTGATTTCTCACTTCTATCTTACTTGCATGAACCAAACATCACCAATAGTGTTACAGAATGGAACCCCCTAAAGTGCAAAGCTGCATAAGTCTTGATGCTAATACTCACATACTTTACATGAGTGCTCGGACCTTTCTCATTTTATTCTAGAAAAGCAACAAACATCTAATCACAATTCACGCAACTAAAACAACTTTTTTATTGATGGAATGCTAAAGCAACAGAATTGGAGAAGTTCGATATATGACCAACTGACCATACAGGAATGAGCTACATTCAACCAGATGCATCCAGCAAGTGGAAGCATGTCTGTAGTAAGAGTGAGATAATTATACTCCGCAGATAGCTTAAGATGCAACAATTTGTGTTAAGCCGGGAGAATACACAACTGTTGGCACATGTGACGATGGAAGGAAACAAAACATACAACCTGCAAACACCCGAAATTCATGTCTATACTAATTTCTACAGGAAAACTAAAGTAGAATGATTTAGGGAGGGGATTTATTTATCTGTAGTAAGAGTGAGATAATTATACTCCGCAGATAGCTTAAGATGCAACAATTTGTGTTAAGCCGAGAGAATACACAACTGTTGGCACATGTGACGATGGAAGGAAACAAAACATACAACCTGCAAACACCCGAAATTCATGTCTATACTAATTGCTACAGGAAAACTAAAGTAGAATGATTTAGGGAGGGGATTTATTTATCTTGGTTCTGAAGATTTAGTCAGTATCCATATAACCCTCTCTCTGCAAACATTAAGAGATGACACATACTCCACAAAGCCCTCCGTTGTGCTGCAGTTGGAGGTGACACACAAGCTCATCAGCGGCCCTACGGAACTGCGTGTTCATAGAAAAATTGGTGATCCCATCTCTTAACTAAAATGACACTTATGGAGATGATTAATTCCTTTTGTTGCAGGGATATGTACTCCTATGATTTTTGGTGATCTCATAGCCTATCAAAAGGGCCTCTATAGAGATGGTTAATTCACTTTGTTGTAGGGATGTATAATGTAAAACAAAACTATGCTAATTAGTAGTTCTACTGATAAAGATATACAAATAAGAATACGGTGGTACCAGAGAAACCAATCATTAGCAGTTTTAGCTTTGGTGCTTGGATTCTACAGCTACAGGCATGGTATCTCCTCACATGAAACATATATTATAAGAAAAATAATTTCATTTCAACAACCGCCTGTAGCTTGACATGCTTCTTCCAGCTCACTTGTAGCTCCATATCTTTCTATAGCAAGCCAAAAGCAACCGTGAGAACCGAGACCTCAACTTAACATGTCCAAACAAACCAACCACCCAGCTCACCTTCTCAGATAGCACCTGATCTCAAGAGCCACCATGTGCAATCGCCTCCATCGCCCAAGGAGCCCCCAATTCCCGAACTCCTGCATGAACGCGCTGCAAACAAAACAACATTAAATCCTCCAAAATTTGAATAAATTCATACAAATTATTTGTATAGAGTCCACAGAGAGAGGGAGGCAGTACGCACCTGGCAGCCTACTCAAAGGATTAGTAGGCATCCCCGGAGGGAAATTATTTGTATAGAGTCCACAGAGAGAGGGAGGCAGTACAAACCATCCTCCTGAACGTTTGATCTGAATTGCATTTTCTTAATAGGGAAAAGAATAACGACGATTATAAAATAGTCTCCAGATGTAAATTATGATCTCGGACTGAATCTTGTAGGAAGCTCATGAACATCTTGAGCAAGTATATCTGCCACCGATGAGATCACAGTCCTCTCAAAGCCTCCTTTCACGTCCGCAGTTTGCACATCAAGTAATTGTCTTAATTATCTCTTCTAGGCAAAATGAAATACGAACAAACTGTGTTTAAAATAAGAAATGATCGATGCTCTCACCAACTACGTCGAAAATGCGATGATCGATGCTCTCACCAACTACGTCGAAAATGCGATGCTCCTCCCCATTTTACTTTTGCCAGCAACGTATTGTTCCTGGATAAACATACAGTTAAAGTTGATTCTTACTTTTGCCAGCAACAGCTGCTCATCTACACAAAGTTCAATTATGAAGAATGTATAAGCATGGCAATATTGGCCAACAGAATTCAGAGTGCAAAATATCCAGCGGCAAGCTAGAGAAGCATCCTCACATGCAAGCTGTAGACCAGGGAGGATCTTGAGCATGGGAGCATTTCCCGGCAAACACGGCCGCGACCCACACCTCGACCTGGAGGTTCTCCTTGGAGTCCCCCCGCACCTGCCCACCGCCCCTCCAGCTCAACTGCGATGCAGCCTCATCGTCTACACCGCTGTCGTACAGGTCCCTCGCCCTCCGAAACAACATGGAGTCGCTGGAGCAGACCCCATCCTCCTCGGCTGTGTGGTCGGAGAAGTTGTTGTAGCCGCAGTCCTCGGTCAGCCCCCACGACACGATGCTCTCCTCCTCGTCCTCCTCAGAGTCCACGGCCAGGAGCACGGTGTGGCGGCCGAGGAGGCCCGAGTGGCGCGTGGCGGTCGTCTGCACAGGCGGCAACACAGGCTCTTGGGGGAGAAGAGGCTGACGCACAGCCGGCCATAGATCACGGGGCTCCTCGGCACCGTCGCCCCGTGGAGGAGCACGGTGGCGTCGCGCTGGTGTGGGGACGGGATCGGGGGGAAGGTGAGAAGTAGGATTAAGAGGAGAGGGGAGGCATCAAGAAAAGAGGAGAAGATTCAGGAGAACACTACGTGTCGTAGGGAAACAAAACAGGAAGCACGTGTCCTTGAAAAACTGACAGCCATCATGAAGATAAACAAAACCATGCCGACATGCATAAAACCTAGCTGTGCAGCCCAAGCATGCAACCAAAATAAACAAACGTTCCAATAGCATAGAGCCAAGAAAGCTAATGATTTAAAGGAAGAAAACAAAAACCTGAGTCAACTCCAAGACATCTTTGTGGTAAGTTCACACAAAAATACTACATCCAAGGGACATCCGATAGAAATTTTTCCGAGAATGACACGCGGGGACCACGCAAACCTAACCGGGACACACAAATGCTACAAAGCACCCAGGAACGCACACAAACCCATCAGCAGGACACGTGTCAACGGCAAACAAATCAAACAGCCTCTCCAAAAACCTGAAAAAAAAGAAACGTTTGTTGGTTTAGGATATGTATATATTTGGGTGGTGGTCCGGACTGTCCAGTAGCCGCGCACATGGCCTACTCAAGAGAGAAACGGGACAACCTAAGAGTGAAGAAGGCCCATTGCGTAACTGTCAACTGGGTTAGTCTGCCACAACAATCGGACAGTCCAGCGTTCTGGTATGTCTGGACAAACCCATCCATGACCCAAATTTGATGCGCGGATGAGTCGTCCGGTCTGAGTTGGTCCAGATGGGCCGTCCTGTTGGGACGTCGTATCTAGGTCCAGCTGTCCGCATGGACCGATTTGGAGTTTTGGACGCGGTCGGACCGTTTGCGTCTCCCCGGTGGAGATGCCCTTACTCCACAGTACTCCCTCCGTCCGCAAATAAATGTACTTCTAACTTTTGCCTAAGTCAAATTTTATCAAATTTGACCAACTTTATACTCCCTCCGTCCCAAAATAGATGTCTCGGATTTTTAAAAATTTGGATGAATTTATATACTAAATAGTGTCTAGATTCGTCCAAATTTTGACAAATCTAATACATCTATTTTGAGACGGAGGGAGTATATAAATATAGCTACATTTTTTAAAAGTTAATCAAACCTTAATAACTTTAACTTAGGACAAGGTTAGAAATACACTTGTGAGGTAGTAGAAGCTAGAGTGGAGGTCTCGAGCAATGTGGCCTAGTAAGTGGTGCTTCGAGCTGCGAAGCTCGCTCACGGCCCAGGCCCATCTTTGTCACCAACAGAAAAAAGAGTAGTGGCCGTCTCTGAATTCTCAACGGACAAACACTCGTTAAGTCTGACGACGCCTCCCCACAAGCCAGAGCAGAGCACACACACGCCGCAGGAAATGTTCAGTGTAACACGTTCCTACCATTGCGTCTGTCGCACAGGATAACATAGCTGCCCACCCTCTGCTTAAGAACATGAGATGGATGTGCTTAACTATAACCACAGCAGCGATTTGCCTAACCAGAATGATCCTCGAGCAGTTAATCTCTTCTGCAGACCCCGACTCCATCGACAATGTCCGCCTGTGATATTAACAGCCTAAGGCTTTGCGGTCGAATACTGAATCAAACATCTATTACAGTTTAGACATGGGTGTCAGAGCTGGAGCCTGAATCCCAAGTTTTTTTGTTTTGAGAATTGAGAGTTTATGTGTTAATTAGCAACATCATGACAGTCATGCCTGATGCAAGGCAGAATACATTCAACAGAGATTTCATAGTACATCCAAGTTCGCCCTGGAAACACCAGAATAAATAACAATAACGGTTCTTTTGTTCATCCGACAGAGCATAAACAAAGGGACTGAAAAGAACAAAGAAGACGCAGCAAAACAAAATGCCCGCAAGACATGCTGCTATGCTACCCAGTTACACCACATAGATCGGCTCAGCGTGGAAGCTTCGAGTAGCATGCCACATAGTAATGGTAGGGCCAGGACCAGCAGCGACCATCTTTTACCTCGGTAAGTTTCCTGGTGTCGATGTCATACACCAGAAGCTTATTTGCGTCCCTTTCGAAGAGGAAAAGAGACCCTCTTTCCAAGTCAAGAGCGACAATCGTGTAAATACACCGGAAGACCCTCCTTCCAAATGCATTTTGCATATTAAGACGATGCTTCAGGGACCACTTGTCACCGAAACTGAAAACTTCAATTGAACGGTATTTCTCCCCAGGAATTGCGCACTGCAAGAACCCTGCGGATGATTGGCCAAAGCAGCCATTCCCACCGAATCCTGGCATCTTGATAATAGAATGATGGGGCGCCACACTGGAGCTCATTGCCTACAGGCCTTCAACCACAAGAGTGTCCATACTGTCGAGCTGCACATGCAGTATTCCACGTATAAAACTGTGTGGTTTATTAACCAGTATATTACGGATCCTAGTCCATTCATCATATACAAGCCACGTGGATAGGTCAGACGAGAACACCTCGAGTTTGCTGGTACCATTTAGCCAATGATGCCTGCGAATGTTGAAGACATAGAACTGTTCCGACCATGATGGATCAAAGGCCAAAAAGGCTGTAAAGAAGGAGCCACAGTGGCCAGTTTCATTACTGTGACTATGAGATTCAGGAACTGGAAGGATCCTCCACTCTCGTGTTGCCGGATTGCACACAATGAAGCTGCAAGTATCAGCAGAAGAACGGCTGCTCTTGTACAGACAAAGGACTAGGCCATTGCAACAGTCCACAAGATGTAATTGCTCGTACTGTGGCACGAACGTAAGAGCTCCATCAATGTTCTTGTTTGGGGAGAGACTGACAAGCTGGATAGCAGACGTCCCAGATTGGCCTTGGTGTAAAAAACTGGGAATTTTTGGCAGTTTCTGACGGTAGTGTGGATCAGAGGAAAAGGCAAGCCAGGCCTTGCAGACACATTTGAAACGGCAAAAAGACTTGAACGGCACTCGAGAGAGGATTTCCACCACTAGATCATCAGGTAGATTAGCAGCAGTAACCACATTCTCAGAGGCCATCTTTTATGGCAGATTGCTGAAAGACAGGTTTCACAAGGTCAGCATAAAAAAGAAACCATTCTTTGAACAGGGTATAACAAGTAGTTTATAATGGAATTCAAGCAACTGAAAACAAGTTTTGCCGGAACAAAGCAGTTTGTACGATAACTAAGATGCAGTTTATATGTTTGCAGAATTAGAGGAATAAATGGTTAAAAACATGCAGTTGTTCTGAAGAAAGTGTAGCCCAATGAGACATTAGCTACCTAGCTACTTCCAGCTGTATATGGCCTAATTATGTGTGTGTTGAAAAACATCTTGATTTCCCATGTATAATTCAAGTGTGTATAATCTATTAACCCGGCATCCTAGAGCCACCCAACGACCAACAAACATCGAGTGCACACCAACTTAGCTGTTCTATTCTTCGTAACAACTGATATAGCTGTCTGAACTTATGTTTTTTTTATAGAAAGAACTGATGTAATATGCAGTTGTTCTGAAGAAAGTGTAGCCCAATGAGACATTAGCTACCTAGCTACTTCCAGCTGTATATGGCCTAATTATGTGTGTGTTGAAAAACATCTTGATTTCCCATGTATAATTCAAGTGTGTATAATCTATTAACCCGGCATCCTAGAGCCACCCAACGACCAACAAACATCGAGTGCACACCAACTTAGCTGTTCTATTCTTCGTAACAACTGATATAGCTGTCTGAACTTATGTTTTTTTTATAGAAAGAACTGATGTAATATGCAGTTGTTCTGAAGAAAGTGTAGCCCAATGAGACATTAGCTACCTAGCTACTTCCAGCTGTATATGGCCTAATTATGTGTGTGTTGAAAAACATCTTGATTTCCCATGTATAATTCAAGTGTGTATAATCTATTAACCCGGCATCCTAGAGCCACCCAACGACCAACAAACATCGAGTGCACACCAACTTAGCTGTTCTATTCTTCGTAACAACTGATATAGCTGTCTGAACTTATGTTTTTTTTATAGAAAGAACTGATGTAATGACAGAAAGCAGATTTGTCTCCTAGTTCCGTAAAGGTTTTGCGACCTAGTAAGTAAACCGGACGAAGTGTTCATACGAATGGAAATTTTTAGGAGTTCTCGCGGTTTCCCATCAAAGGATTCGTTACTTTTTCTACCAGATCACTCTAGGTGTACGCGCTCAATCCGAACAAAAGTCACGAGCAACTACGGATGTACATAGATCTGTTCGTTAGGGTTCATCACGGACTGAAAGAGGAGCTAATAGAGTAGCTTGCTTTGAGGTGGATCTGCTAGGGTTTGAACGGCTACAAGAGCAGGGATTGGTGAGTGACCACGGACCAGGTCCGTCGAGGGAGGGTGGAGAGGCGGGCGCATACCTGTGTATGGTCGAGCTGGATCGTCGAAGACGGAGGGCAGGGTGGAACCAGAGAAGCGCACCGGCGGATGCGCTCCGGCGGCGAGGGTGGGGATAGCGAAGGCTTGTCACTAGTAGTGAGTACCTTTATTTTTTGAGAATCAGTAGTGAGTAGTGACGTAGTGAGTGCTGACTGCTGAGTACACTGGCCAACGGGCCGGCCCGGCACGTCTTAAACGGGCCTGGCCTGCCACGGCCGCCCGCGGCCCGTCTAGCTCACGTGCCGGCCGGGGCCTGGCCTCGCGGCCCGAGCACGCATTCGGTGCTCACTAGCGGAGCCACAGGTCCTGAGTTCGAGCCTCAAAGGCTTTTATTTTGCACATATGTGTTAATTTTTGACCGTTGCTAGGTTTGGCGGGCCGGCCCACGTGCCTGAGTTCGCGACATGGGCACGGACCCGATGTTCCACGGGCCGGCAAGCCGGCTGGGCCGGGCTTGCGCCATGCTATTTTCACGGGTTCGCGGGCTGGCCCGCCAAAAGGCGGTCCGTTAGCCAGGTTTGCCAGGGAATCAGGCCGAGGGTGGCTATGGGCCTATGGCGCATGGGAAAACTAAAATGTAAAACAAGTTTTATACTTAGATTCGCTCCTATAAGTGGATTGAGGAAAAATATGAGATTCTAAATAATAAGCAAGTTTCATGCAAATCTACATATAATGAATACATGTTCCATTGGATTTATACAAGATTTTTTTTCTCAATAACTATGAGTATTAGCTACTACCCCTAGTCCAAAGTATAAGCCGTATACATTTAGTTAAATCAAAATTTAATAACAATGAGCAAAAAAAGATGAGAAACTTACATATTACTCCCTCTGTTTTAAAATATAAGATGTTTTAGGTTTGTAAAGGAGTATAGAATATGTCAAGCAGACAAGCAGAAGGCATCGGCCGCTTTAAATGCCATGTCGCTTTTACATGCACGGGTAGACCCCAATCGTTGGTATAAACAATCCCGAACCTAACATTTTTATTAGGATAGTCATAGTGGTAGTAGCTTAACTAGTTACATGTATGTCCGTATAATGTCAACTAAGTAAATTAATGACACATGATACTTAATGAATAAAGAGAGGGCCCCTCCGTCTCGATTTAAAGGACACATATTGGAAATCATGCAATCCTAAAATCTTCCCATATTTTAGGCACATAAAAATTTAATTTTAGAGAAAAAGCCAATCAAAGAATTATTAAGAGCCAAATTATTCTTAATCAGAGAAAGCCTAGAGCCCAAAGATTTGCTATATGTGCCCTTTAAACTGGAATAGCATGAGTAGTAACTTAGCTAACTATCATAACATCATGCATACCAAGAGTATATGAGTCTGTAACTAGACCTTCAATGACACTACACACGTGTTATCACCCAATATGAAGACAGTAACATGAAATGCAAGTTAGCGGTCTAAGTTATTTAATACTATGACCAACCTTAGCAAAAATCCCGTGGTAGTAAAGCTTGTAGAGGCCTTCACCATTTTTACTAGGCACCCCGCCTCTTCGCCCTTGTCTTTCCCGAGTGTCCATTTCTTCTTTATGCCTACGATCGTATGTTGAGGTCGGTCTTCTTCCTCCTCGCAACCAGTGTCATTAGCGGGCACTAGGCAGGGATAAAATGGCGAGGTGCAAGCCAAATGCGCACATTCTCTTCACTGTGTTCCTCGATCGTCGGCTCTCCCTCTCGGTGAGTTATTTTTTCTAGTAGAGGCATTAGTCTTGCCTTGGCTCTCCCTCTCGGTGAGTTATTTTTTCTAGTAGAGGCATTAGTCTTGCCTCGTTAGATGAAGAGATGGCACCTCCACTATCAAAGTCACCATAAGTATCTCGCTATCGATAAGAACGCTGCCTCCCACTAGCGGATCGGGTCTTCACATAGGCGCCTTGACATGAACGTCGCCTCTTAATGAAAGAATGTTCCACCTGTAAGACACACATATGTCAAATATGGGATTTAAACTCTGAAAAGACAATAAACTACATATTCCTACTTTATCTTCTATTCTTACTTTTCCATACTGAAGTGTAGTTTTCTTACTTGAATTTAATAATATTAATCTAATATGCCTAGTGGTGTTTCAAAAATACTTTACTGGATTTCCGGAGATGGAACGACTTCAGTTGACTCCAAATCTGGCCAACGGGCCGGCCCGGCACGGCCCAGGCCCGGCACGTGCCAAACGGGCCGGCACGCGGCACGGCCCGTCGTGGCCCGCCAAGCCACGTGCCGTGCCGGGCCGTGCCACGTGCCCCGCCTGGCGGCCCGAGCCCGGCACCTGGGCTAAACGGGCCGGCCCGCGGCACGTTAGGCACGCCGGGCCGTGGCCTTTTTTCATGTGGCCCGTCAAAATATGCCTACAAAAGGGTCCTAACCTGTACTAAATCACAAAAGGTTGCTTGGTTTGTTGGTTAGGATGAGGGGATTCGAAGGGCGGGTCTCAAGTTCGATCCCCACACTCCTCTTTTTGCACTAATATTGAAATTTTCTGGTGGAGGTCAGCCTAGACGGGCCGTGCCGGGCCGGCCCGCGTGCCTGCAGCCGCGGCACGGGCACGGCCCCGGTGCTTCACGGGCCGGCACGGGCCCGGCACGCCACGGGCCGGGCCGTGCCTGTGCCGGGCTTTTTAAGCGGGCCCACGGGCTGGCCCGCCCAGGCACGGCCCGTTGGCCAGGTTTGGTTGACTCAAACAATATTGGGAAAATCTAACAAAAGGTGCCGCATAGTGATCCCTCTCGTGCGGCGGGGCAGAGATGCGTGCAGCAGAGGATCGCACACCCCCACCTTATCCTTTTGTCTATCCCCTCCACGAGCTCCTGAACACTCAATTCCCCATCCTTATCTCTCCCTCTCAGACCGCCATGGGGGAGCACCTTCGTGAGGATGAGGAGCGCCGCACTGGGAGGCACAAGAGGAGAAGTCCGGTGCCGCCGAGAACCGCCGTGGGGGCAGCGCCATGTGTGGGAGATGGAGGAACGCCGCACCAGGAGGCTCCTCTGCTGCCGAGCACGCAGCGGGGAGAAGCTGCGCCAGGGAGGTGGAGGAACGACGCCACCGAGCACATGGCGGGGAGGCGCTCTGCCGTAGACGTGGACAAACTCCATCGTCGAGCACGCATCAGGAGGCGTCCGTCAGCTTCTCCCGTCTTCTCTCCACAGGAGGGCCATCTATTTTTTTTCCTCTTGTCAATGGGCTTTGTGTGCTTTGCCATTGCCGTATGGTTGGACGATCTTCCTCGTGAAGTCGGTGAGGCAGGGGATGTAGGGAAGTGGGGTGGCAGGTGCAGGTCAGGGCGGCAGCGATTGATCTGATGTGGGGAGGAAGGAGAGGGTGCAGAGAGGACCTGCCTCTGCTAATTAATCAGGCAATCACTACAAATTAATCTGGTAATTGCCTTCACGGCTAATTTAATATTTAGGCATTCACGGCTAATTAATCTAGAAGCCATGGCTAATTAATCAGGCAATCAATGCAAATTAATCTGGTAATTGCGTTCATGGCTAATTTGATGTTTAGGCATTCACGGCTAATTAATCTGGAAGCCACGGCTAATTAATTGGGCAATCACTGCAAATTATTTTAGTAATTACATTATCATAGAACATGATAATTATTTACATATATATTTAATCTGATAATCATGACTAATTAGTCTGATAACTATGACTACTTAATCTGATAGTTGCATCATGCTAATTAATCTTGCAATCGTGACTAATCTGTTGATAGTTGCTATCAGGATTAATCTAGACAGTATTTTTTATAAACAAGAACCTTTCCTGCTAATGATGACACTAGTAGAAAACTAGCCAAAGGATTTGACTTTTAGTACCGGTTTCGTAAGAACCGGTACTAAAGGATGCATTAGTACCGGTTTAACTGCTCATGTCACCGGCATATCTTAGTACCGGTTCGTTTAGAATGTATAGTACCGGTTCGTGTTACGAACCGGTATGAAAGGGTTTCGCGCCAAATTTGAGGCAGAGGCGGGTCCAGCGTTGCACCTTTAGTATAGGTTCATATAAAGAACCGGTACTAAAGGGTCTCCACATCTATTTCTTCACGCGAGCCACACGAGCCAGCTCCATTTTTGCTTCTCCTCTCATATTTCCAAATATTTCCCTCCTCTCACACTCCAACAAATCTCCATTTTTCTCCACCATTTTGTCAAGATTGACGTCATCGGCCGTCTATCCAAGGGTTAGCAATATCATCCTAATTTAGCTTATTTCATTGCTAGTCTAACTCGTATCATTTTTCTAGTGCTAGCAAGGTGTTCGATGAAATGCCTAAGTTAGGGATTTCATTCTTTTTATGTGCAATTTGAGCTCAAATTGAAGTATGATTTTTTGGTTTTAGTATCGTCCCCGTCCTCATCGCCAGCGTCGTCCCCTAGCCGGCACAACCTCGGTGAGTCTCTCTTTTTATAAAAACACTTAGTTTTATGTGATGATAAACTTGAATATTTGGTCACTCATATATTCATGATGTTGTGTAATTAATGATTTTTTATATACTTATATAATGCAGATGAATCGACAATGGATGTACGGTGACCGATGCCATCCCGAGTTCATTACTGGCATGCATTATTTTCTCAACGTGGCTAAGGCAAACATGCGGTTAAATGGTTTCATTTGTTGTCCATGTAGTTCCTGTAAGAATACGAAGGATTACTCTACTTCAAAAACCCTTCACGTCCACCTGCTTGAGAACGGTTTCATGCCCGGCTATAATTGTTGGACCAAGCACGGAGAAAGAGGGGTTATAATGGAAGACAACGAAGAAGAAGAGGATAATGACAACTATCATATGTTCACTGAAGACGGTGATAGTAGAATGGGGGGAGACGAATCTGAAGAAGAGCCCATTTTTGATGAGCCCATTTTTGATGATCCCGATGACGATTTGGGTCGGGCCATTCTTGATGCGAAGATAAACTGCGGAAGTGAAAATGAGAGGTTGAAGTTGGAGAAAATGTTAGAGGATCACAACAAACTATTGTACCCAAATTGCGAAGATGGCCAGAAAAAGCTAGGTACCACACTGGAATTGCTGCAATGGAAGGCAGAGAATGGTACTTCTGACAAGAGATTTGAAAAGTTGCTGAAAATAATAAAGAAGATGCTTCCAGAAAAGAACGTATTGCCCTCTAGTACATACGAAGCAAAGAAGGTTGTCTGCCCTCTAGGATTAGAGGTGCAGAAGATACATACATGCATCAATGACTGCATCCTCTACCGCGGTGAGGAGTACGAGAATTTGAATGCATGCCCGGTATGTGGTGCATTGCGGTATAAGATCAGGCGAGATGACCCTGGTGATGTTAAGAACGAGTCATGCCCCAGGAAGAGGGTTCCTGCCAAGGTGATGTGGTATGCTCCTATAATACCACAGTTAAAACGTTTGTTCCAAAACAAAGAGCATGCCAAGTTGTTGCGATGACACAAAGAGGACCGGAAAAAATATGTGATGCTGAGACACCCTGCTGACGGGTCGCAGTGGAGAAAAATTGACAGAGAGTTCAAGTCATTTTTGGAGGACGCAAGGAACTTAAGATTTGGTCTAAGTACAGATGGCTTTAATCCTTTCGGGGAGCATAGATCCAGTCATAGCACCTGGCCAGTGACTCTATGTATCTATAACCTTCCTCCTTGGTTGTGCATGAAGCGGAAGTTTATTATGATGCCAGTGCTCATCCAAGGCCCGAGGCAACCCGACAATGACATTGATGTGTATCTGAGGCCATTGGTTGAAGAACTTTTACAGTTGTGGCGTGAAGAAGGTGTACCTCTGTGGGATGAGCACGCACAAAAGGAATTTAACCTACGAGCGTTGTTGTTTGTAACCATCAATGATTGGCCTGCTCTTAGTAACATTTCAGGACAGTCAAATAAGGGATACAATGCATGCACACACTGTTTAGGTGAGACTGACAGTATATATTTGGGAAACAAGAATGTGTACCTGGGGCATCGCCGATTTCTTCCAAAACAACATCATGTAAGAAAGAGAGGAAAGCATTTCAGAGGAGGCAGATAACCGAACAAAGCCTACCCGCCCTACTGGGGATGTTATATATGATATGGTCAAGGATTTAAAAGTGATCTTTGGAAAGGGTCCTGGCGGAAAATCTGTTCCGAATGATGTTGACGGACACGTACCCATGTGGCAGAAGATGTCTATATTTTGGAAGCTACCCTATTGGAAAATCCTAGAGGTTCACTCTGCAATCGACGTGATGCACGTGACGAAAAATCTTTGCGTGAACCTGCTAAACTTCTTGGGCGTGTATGGGAAAACAAAAGATACACCGGATGCACGGCAGGACCAGCAATGTATCCACGAAGGAAACAACCTGAATCCAGAGAAGTATCAAGGTACTGCCAGCTATGCTCTTACCAAAGAAGAGAAGGAGATCTTTTTTGAAGTCCTGAGTAGCATCAAGGTCCCGTCTGGCTTCTCGTCGAATATAAAGGGAATAATAAACATGTCAGAGAAAAAGTTTCAAAACCTAAAGTCTCATGACTGCCACGTGATTATGACACAATTACTTCCGGTTGCATTGAGGGGCCTTCTGCCAGAAAATGTTCGAGTACCCATTTGAAGCTATGTGCGTTCCTCAATGCAATTTCTCAGAAGGTGATCAATCCACTAACTCTACAAAATTTACAGAAGGATGTGCAATGTCTAGTTAGCTTCGAGTTGGTGTTCCCACCATCCTTCTTCAATATTATGACGCATCTCCTCGTTCACCTGGTCGAAGAAATTGGCGTTCTCGGTCCTGTATTTCTACACAACATGTTCCCCTTTGAGAGATTCATGGGAGTCTTAAAGAAATACGTTCATAACCGTGCTAGGCCAGAAGGAAGCATCTCCAAGGGCTATGGAACAGAGGAGGTCATTGAGTTTTGTGTTGACTTTATTCCTGAGCTTAAGCCGATCGGTGTTCCTGAATCGCGCTATGAGGGGAGACTGCGTGGAAAAGGCACACTAAGAAAGAAAGCAACAATGTGTATGGACGGACATTCTTTCACTCAAACACACTACACAGTTTTACATAATTCTAGCTTGGTGGCTCCGTATATAGTGAAACACAAGAATATTTTACGCTCGGAATACCCGGAGCAACGTGAAGATTGGATTGATGGAGAACACATGAAGACTTTCGGCGGTTGGTTGCAAACACATCTCATTAATGGCACTGATGAAGAACAGCTATACTTGTTGGACAAGCAACCATCTTCGACTATATCAACTTTTCAAGGGTACGAGATAAATTGGAATACATTTTACACGATCGCCCAAGATAAAAAGAGCACCAACCAAAACAGTGGTGTCCGCTTTGACGCAGCAGAGAACAATGGGAAGAAGGTCACATATTATGGGTACATAGAGGAGATATGGGAACTTGACTATGGACCTACTTTTAAGGTCCCTTTGTTCCGGTGCAAATGGTTCAACCTGAAAGACGGGGTACATGTAGACCCGCGGTACGGAATGACTACAGTGGATCTCAAGAATCTAGGGTACGACACCGAACCATTCGTCCTAGCCAGTGAAGTGGCTCAGGTTTTTTATGTGAAGGACATGTCTACCAAATCGAAAAAAAGAAAAGAAAGGCAAGAGGACACGTCATACGATGAGCCAAAGCGCCACATAGTTCTTTCAGGAAAAATAAACATCGTGGAAGTAGAGGACAAGACAGACATGTCAGAAGATTATAATAAGTTTGATGATATTCCACCCTTCAAGGTGAAAACTGATCCAAGCATCGTGTTAAATAATGAAGATTTTCCATGGTTGCGTCGCAATCAGAAGAAAGGGAAACACACAAAGAAAACTCAGAAGACTAGATAGGGATGTTGTTGGTGATGTGTAATAATGTATTAAACATTTCTCCGTGAACATTGTCCGTGCTTCCAAGACCCCGATACCAGCGACGGCGACATCGGCGACTACGACGACTACAATGGCGACGTTTATAGGGCTAGGCACGAGTATGACTGAATCACTCCAACATTTAAAAACAAGTTTGGTTGATTGTGACTTAATCTGGCCATGTATCTTAATTTTCAGTTGAGCTATGTACTTTAATTCCAGTTCAATCGTAATAAAAGTTTATTCCCGCCCATTATTTCCCGCCCTTTTCCTCTCGCCCGTTTCCTCCGTCATTTGGCCCGAGGTAAGATTGTCGAGAAAATAAAGATCCGGCCTGGCCACACACCACCGCCACGCAGGCCCGCCGTGCAGCTCCTCCTGCCTTCGAGAGACACGCCACCACGCTCAGCGATGGCCACCCAGCACCGCCACGGCGCACGGCCAAAAACACTGCCGCCTACCCGCCATGGAAACCTCGAGACGAGGAAAGAAAGCCCCGCCGCCACCTTCCTGGGGGCGCACGCGGCTTCGCCGGCGGCGATGCGGGGGAGGCGCGAGGAGGGACCGCCGGTTGTTGGGGAGAACCGGTTGGGGGAGGCGCGGGGAGGGACCGCCGTTATATGTGAACATTTATAAAACAAAAATATAAACAAATACAGAAATAGCAAAACTCTATGAAAACAGAAAAAAAAAACTTTTGGTACCGGTTGTTATTTGGAACCGGTACAAAAAAGAATTAACACAGGTTGTTATTTGGAACCGGTACCAAAAGTCCACCCTTTACTTCCCGTACGTGTGCTCCAATCGATATACAACGACGAGGCCTTATCCAAATCCCTCCACCCCGCAGTCCGGCGTCTCCAAGCCGCCGCCGCCGTCGCCGCTCCCCCGGCGCAGCTTCCCGGCCGTGCTCCCTTCCCGGCGCAGCTCCCCGGCCAAGCTGCGGCCGTCCTCGGCCGGCCGCTCCGCCCGCTCGCCGGCAAGTAGCAGGTGAGTCCTCCCCTTTTCCCCCTCCTTCCGGCTCGTTGTTTCAGCGGATGAGGTTGACCGCCGGCGTGGCGCATTAATGGGGAGGCGGCAGGTGGCGCGGCCCCTCGCCAGCGCAATGGGGAGGCGGCAGGTGGCGCGGCCCCTCGCCAGCTCCGCTGCGTGCCTCACGCTCGCCGTGCTCGTCATCGCCTTCGTCGCCGCCGTCGTCCATGGCGCCAGCGTGCCATCGTCGTCCGTGGGCATCGGCCGTGGCCGTGTCTGCTCGTTGCAAGAGTTAAAGAACCAATCATCTATTCATTATGTCATAAGATAATTTTGAAATTTGTGGAGTTTGGATCATCATCCGATCAACTATCTATAGTTAAGCAATACTTCTTTACACTATAAGCTTCAAATTCTAGTTTCTTATATATTAACAGCTATAATAGATATACGCTGAAACTAATAACTAGGATACTGGTGGGACTAAAGTGAGGACATAGCTCTTGTCTTCCTTTCTGATAGTTGTGTTAACTTTTGAATGAATTTTCATTTTGCTGCTGTTTTGCACTAAGTCTGATCAATTCAGAGTTCGGCCTGATAAAACTCTGGCATGTCTATGCATGGCTCATGTTACACGTGCTTTGAATCTAACACAAGCTATCTCTTATATGTTCCACTTAAAATGATCTGAGTACGCATTTTATAATGTTAGTGATTTGGAAAGGGTTGTGTAGCCTATATGTTATATATATTGGTAAGAAGACATACATCATAATTACTCCTTGCTTCTGATAAAAAATCATAAATGTTGTGTCTAGCATTAAGAACCAAATTGGTTGCAAATTCAACAAATAAGGCTATGTTCATCAGTAGATGCATTGATTTATTTGTATTGCACTTATTAACGAATAATTTTTATTTTAGCCTTCTGGATCATCGAGCAAATGTGATAAAGGGAAACGAGGCCCGACGCTTCGTCTATCGGGCGAGGGTAGGTTAGCCCTCACCGCATTTAAGGATAGTGGTGAACCGGTGGAACCCAAAGAGTACTGCCGTAAATTTATAAATCAAGCTGGAGTTATTGTTAGGGACCATGTACCGATCAACATTGTAGAGTGGCATAAGCCGAAGAACGTGGGGGATGAAGCTAGTTATGTCAACGATACTCTATTTTTTTTCTTTGGGACAGTCTACTGACACACTTCAACCTACCGGAAAACTTGACTGAAGGCCAGAAGACGAAAGTAAAGAAATGGACTCTTAAGAAGATGGCCACACAATTTCAGACCTGGAAGAAAAAATTATGGGCCAAATATGAAGATGCAGATCCAATATTCACTGAAAGTCTAGTGAAGATAGAAGCGCACTGGCCCGCATTTAAGGCGTATAAGCAATCGTCTACTGTCGTGTCCCGATCAGTAACGGGTACGAAAAATGCTGCAAAGAAGAAATATTTCTATAAATTGGGGTCAGGTGGCTACAAGACTGCCATTTCAAAGTGGATAGCATTTGAAGATAAACTAATGAAAGCAAAGATCGTTCCACAGACAAGGGACTGGCCCAACCGGTCCAAGTTCTGGTTGTTCGCACATGGGGCAGGGTTGGACCCAAAGACAGGACGGATCGTTGCAAAGGGAAAATGGAAGGAAAAAATTGCAAAAGTCACGACGCTGCTTGTAGATGCAATAGAAAAAGTTAAAAAGGGAGATTACATTCCCGATAGAGAGAATGACGAGTTGACACTCGCTCTGGGGAATCCTGAACACTTTGGACGAATACGAGCCCTCCCAGGTGTCACCATGAAGGAAGCGTGGCCGGAGTGCGCTGACAGTTATAGAAGTCGTGCAAGAAAGAAGAAGCAGGACTTAGACCGGTTATCGGAATTGGAACGTAAGGTGCAGCTGCTTGAGAAAAATCAAATAGACTCAACTAGTCGACAGAGGGCACCTGATCAGCAACTGTTTCTACAAGATACTCAAGCCGATATTGCCCCATCTCAGCCAAGAAGCAGCGTGGGTTCCTCGCATCTTGTAGGATGTGGAGCAAGCTACCCCGTGGATTATGTCACGGAGAAGACAGATTGCGAGCTACATGTGCCAATGAGGAACATGTCCATTAAGGTGGCGGTCGGCTATGTTTACCCAAATGAAGATGGAGCAACGCACCATCATATGCCCATTCCGGCTGGCTATGCTCGTGTCGGGGTGGACAACGTTGTGACGGGTTATGAAACAATGGATCTTGATTTTCCTGGAGGTGACGATGAGAAGACAATGGGCGATGTCAAGCGCAGTTTCGCCCTATGGAACAAGAAATACATTGTCTTTTCGCCAAGGCCAACAACTCCTCCTCGTAGCAGTCCACATGAGCAACAAAGTCCACATGAGCAGCAAATGCCATCGACTCCTCCTGGTAGCAGTCCACATGAGCAGCAAAGTCCACACCTACTTGAGAGGGACCCCAGCGCGAGTCCACCATATCGATATCCTCCGCGTAAGAAAGCGCCCGTTAAGCGGAATGGTTCGCCGACTAGGAAGAGACTTAGAAAGGAGAAAGCACCGCCGCCTATTCAGAAGTTACCTTGGGAAAGAACTATCGAGGAATGCACCGTAATCTCTAAGTCCGAGGTGGAAGCCCATTTTGCTAAGAAAGTGCTAGAGATACCTTTTGAGAAGACACTAGATCCGGTGAAAGTTGTGCGTACCGTTGAGAATCTATATGACCCTGTACCATCGCCGCCATCTGACTATAGGCGTTCTATTGAAAGGTCATATGACGAGATGGTCCTGGCTAAAAAATCTGATCAATCGGTGGTCCAGGCAAAAAAAAGGGAAACAAGTGCACCAACTCGGAGAACAACCCGTTCAATCGGCCCCCCTCTCAAGGTGTTTGACAAGAAGGCCGTTCAAAGTTCTCGACAAAACACAACCGATTACCCCATCGCTGAAGTAGCATATAAATTTGTTCAAGGGGAAGATTTGGTCGAGAATGTCAGGTTGCTATCAACAAGTATGCGTAATTTGCATATATGGTACACTAATGCCACAAAGAGAGGGATCGAGGCTATCATGGTGCGAGTTAAGGATGAGCACTACTTCCAAGAATACAGTGTGAACGTTGAATTTTGCGAACTTTTTCAGTTATACAATCTCCGGGCCCTCGACAAATCTATCATCAGTTGCTATTGTCTATAAGTGATTTATTTATGTAATTTGAGAAGTCTTTAGCTCAGCTCGTTCATTGTCTGCAATTATACTCAATATAATCTTTTGTGCGCTATATTATGCAGATCGAAGAAGCTCGAATGCAAAAGGGATGAAATCAAGGACATTGGGTTCATTGACCCGGATACAATGCATGTAAAAACCATAGAAGATCCCATATATAACAAGGATACACCGGAGACTTTGTTAAGGTTTTTAAAGAGACAACGTGACAAAAAAGTAATACTTTGGCCTTACAACTTTAAGTAAGTGTTACTGTCTTCTAACACATTCTTTTTGCTCACTAGATGTTAAAATTTTAACTGATGAGTTATATCTATGACACTGCATATTTAAATGTGCGCAGGTTCTACTTTATTCTTATCGTTATTAAAATGTATGATGGAGAAGTTGAAGTCTTTGACTCACTAACCAAAGAGCCTATACTATACAAGACGGCTTTTAATATGCTCAAAAAGTAATTTTAATTTCTTATTGATTTTTTCGTTAATTTCCTGATATCAACAAATTGATAACTCTTTTATGCATTTTCTTTGTCGGGCAGCGTATGGAAAATGTTCATCGAGGAAGATTCGTCCGGTGGATGGAAACCGAAGCTGATATGGCGTTTGAACAAAGTAAGTAGTACTACCGAGGTCCACACACCTTTATCATACTTGATTATTGTTTGATTGAATTATATTCTTGTATAGAACTGCGTGAAACAACCATTGGGGACTAATCTATGTGGATACTACGTTTGTGAGTACATTCACAAGATTGTCAGCGAGAGAATGAATAATAAAAGAAATAAAGAGGTACGTAAACAATATTTACAAATTTATTTTGTTACCATCAGTTGTGCTGAGTTTTAGTCATAATTGTTTGATTATGATTTGATATATATATACACATAGCTCATGTATTTATTTGTATCTCATTCTTTTACAGTTGGCAAAAAAGCGGGACACGCTCTCAATCGAGCATCGCTTTAAAGCAATTGGCGAGGAATTGGCGGGATTTTTCCTTCGAGACGTCATAGCTAATTTTGGAGAGTACCACTATGCATGAAGATCGATCTTCATGCATGTACTACATGTAATATATATTTTAGCTCAGAGAGTACCACTATGCTACATGTAATATATAGTATGCTCCGAAGAGTACCTCTATGCATGTACTACTTAATTTGCGATCTTATGCAATTACATATTTTATATATATGCACCAAGTTGATATGCATCACCTTGATCTTCATGTACTACCTAAACCCAAACGCGTTTCTAGCACATCGACGTGATCCTCGTACGATGAAACGATCCGATACCCTAAACACCTCCTAAACCCTAAACACTAAATTCTCTGCCAAATCTCTGCCACGTCCCCACGTTTGGTACCGGTTCGTGTTACAAACCGGTACCAAAGACTCCAGCCCCGCTGGCTCATGCGTGCCCACGTGGAGGCACTTTTAATACCGGTTTGTAAGGAACCGGTACTAAAGGGGGGAATAATTTAGTCCCGACTTATTGGTACCGGTTGCCTAAGCCGGTACCAAAGCCCCCTCTACAAAAGGACATTTTCCTACTAGTGTGAGTTAGCTAGCATGCATATATATCATTCCTAGCTGCATGCGTGTAGAAGCCAACAAGTCAGGCTGATAGCTTACATACAAAGGCAGTCGGTTCAGTGCCGGCGTACACAAGACCACAAGACCACGACCGAACCCACGCCTCCTCATTTTCTATAGCACGCTCATCGAAGCGATTACGTCACGGCCGCACAGGATAGGTGCCGTGCAGCGCCACGAATTAGCAAAGTCCAACAATGTTATGTATCAATAAAGTTCAAGAGATTCGTTCCGAGATCAGAGGTACGAACACCTTGCTAGACATCCAACATAGCTGGTTCTCCGCTCCGACTGCACCTTGAATCCTACTACACCATACCTCTTTTTTCTCTAAATTACAGCACCACACCTCACAACTCCGTAGCAAAACCTAGGTATGCGTGCCACGCTGCCACGACAATGAATTATGGAAAAGGATACAGATCACCCGGGGATTGAAGGAAAAGATCCCCCGGTCATTGCCGTCCGCATTCGATCAACCCGGGTCGTTGCGCTTCGCGTGTGGCCCACCACCTGCACCCCTCCTTCCTCAATTCTCCGTACACGCTGCTCATGTCTTTGCTCTCGCCTGGACGAACACACTAGCGCCACCATGGTCGCAAACTTTCGATCCCGCGGTAGCAGTCTGAGTAGTACATACGACGGGCCCTACCTTATCTCCTCCGAGTGCTCCTCCTTCTCCACTATGTTTCCTCCACTATTTTTCTCTTGCCAAAAGACATGGAGAACGTTTTATCCAAATTCCCACATCTCGTCTCATTGCTCTGTTGTTTGTGCCTGAATCGACGCCGTCGGAGACTAGCATGCGTCGAGATGGCTCTTGCATGAGCAGATGGAGCACGCACATAGGATGCAGCGTGAGTCGTGAGGCACAACACAAATGCCATGGAGACCTCCGGCGAGGGGAGGTCCGCTCCGCCTCCACCCACACCATGGTGCCACTCATCTATGTAGTCTTGCTACAGTCATTGCTACCTGCGGCATCCAGAGCTGCTACCTACGTCAAGCGGCGCTGCTACACACAACAACCGACGTTGCTACATGTGGCAAGCGACCATGCTACATGCACCAATTGAATCTGCTACATACGGCTTCCGGTGTTGCTACCTGCGGCGAACGACGCTGTTACAATGTGATATTTTTTTTGTTACAAATTTTTGCTACGAAATCTCCGACGATGTTTTCGGCGAAGTCGGCTTTTGCTACATTACAATAATTATTTTGCTATATATGTTTTATAATTTTGCTATATTAGCGTAAATTTTTTGCTACAAGGTCTTCGACAAAGTCTCCAGCGAGGTCTCCGGTGAAAGTCTCCGCCGAGTCTTCGCTGAGGTCGGTTTTACTATATTATCATAACTTTTTTGCTACATGGTCGCCGACGAGATCTCCAGCGAAATCTTCGGCGAGGTCCAGTCTGTTTTTTTTTAGGGCCGAACCGTGTTTTGCTACATGTAGCAAAAACGGGTTATTTTGTAGCAAAATCGAGCGTTTTGTAGCAAAAGCGGGTTTAAGACAGAAAAAACTGGACACGTGGTTGGCCGGGGACCGGGGATAAAAAAACGATCCATCCTCCGGGGATGCATAGGAGTGTCCATGAATTATACGGAAACCATGAAGAGCTGGCACAAATGCGTGAAGAGTAGTAGTATACTCCCTTCGTCCATAAATACGTGTATTTTTATCCTTGTTGTAAGTTAAAATTAGTAAAGTTTGACTGATTTTATAGAAAAATATAGCAATAATTATGATACTAAATTGGCACCACTAGATATGTTTTCAAATCTAGTTTCATAATATATAAATTAGATGTAATATATATTTCTATATTTATTTATAAAATTAGTTAAATTTTAAAAAATTGACTTAGTCAAAAGCTAGAACAACACTTATTTATTTACGGACGGAGGGAGTAATTTTTTTACAGGTCGTGGCAAGACGACGCGACAACAGAGAGAAACCAACCAACCGATCGACCGAACCCTAGACGCCGCGTCTCATCCAGCTCGATCTCGCCGGGAGCGCGATCCCATGGCGCTGCGGAACCTGGTCGCAAGGACGCGGGCCACCGCCGCCGCTGCTCTCCGTCTGCCACCGCCGTCTCCCCGCCTCTCTCCTCCGGCGGGCGCTCGACCAAGATTCTACAGCTCCTCTCAGGTCCGTTCCTGCCGCTCGACTAATCGGGAAGAAATTCCGTCTTCGCCGTGTGATGCACGCGCGTGCCGATACCTAAGCTCCTCCAATCTATCGATCATCATCTCGCTAGTTATTTCCCGACTTCTCGGATGTGCTTCTGCAGTTCTGCTCGCCCTTTTCGTGCTCTGGTGGCCTGCTTGGTCTGCTAGTTCGGCCATGCACGATAGCTGATGAGCTCTCGTGCACAAAAAGTAGAGACATTTTTTTAGACGATGTACCCACTGCCTTCACTTGGGAGAATTGAAATGTGAATAGCTCGTCCTGGGTGGCTACACATCTTATTCATACATCCTGGATAGTTGACAAGGCATATATTTCGGCTAAGGTTTTTAGGATTTAGATGTATCGTTTATTTGAAATAGCAAGTTTGCACTTGACATTGTGATTAATTATCTCAGCTCCCCATGATTTGGCTATTGCAGGGTGGACAGCATGGCAAAGGATTCAATTTGGAAACAGCTAGTGAAGAAGAGGTCAGACGTCAGGCAGACTTAGTAGGGAAAGAGATCGATGAAACCGAGGAACGTTTGAGGTACGGGTCATTACAGCTTCTTTTGTCTTTCTTGTAACGCTCCTCTAGTCCTAAGTGTGGAGTTAACTGCTTGGAAAGTCATGAACTAAACACACGACGGTTTTCTCTTTCTGAAGTGTGTACAGGGAGAAGATACCAATAATTTGGAAGGATATATGGGGGTCTATGAGGTTGTGGGTTGTTGGCTGCGCTGCGATGCAGCTCATGTTGTTTGTGGACGACTCTCGGCTCCGCACCGTGGTTGGACCTGAGGAGTGACTTGAGCGCGCTTGCTCTAAGCCCCTTGCAACGCAGTCCATTTATTGCATAATCAGGGCTCTACGTTTATGTCTGATCTGCCATCAATCTATAAGGTGGCAAAAGCCTATTTTAAGAGAGTGCTGTGGATGTACTAGTGCTAACTTTATCGTATATGAGACAACTTTGTATATCGATGTGTCTTACTCTCTTAATGTACTAGTGTTGTGGATGTACTAGTGCTAACTTTATGGTGTACGGGGAGTTTATAGCATAAAACCATCATTTTTGTGCAAAAATTTCAAAAAACTACCAGTTTATGCTCTAATCGCATAAAACCACCACTTTACTGCTATTTTTTGCAATGTGCGCTAACCGGCGGATTCAGGGCGATTGACGTTGGATCTGACAGATAGGACCCACTCGTCAGGCACGGCCGTTAACGACCGTTAACGGCTTGTCTGTGTAGGGGGTAAATGGCGGTAGGTTTCAGTTACGGCCTCGCACGTACTTCCCCTCGTTCTGACCTCCCCACCCCCGATGGCGACGAGTACTCCCGACGGCGGTGAATTCGATTCGTCCGTCGAGGACATGGATTGGAGGAGCGCGGGTACGAATCTGGGTGTGCACAAACCACTGGAGACGGCACGCGGTCGCCGACACATGGTGCGGTGGCGGCTCTGGCGCATGCGGTCCTAGCATCACCGACGAAGAGCAGCCACCGACGGGGATCTTCCTTTGGAGGCGTTGAGTGAGTTCCCTTCCCTCTCTCTGTTCCTTTCTCTCCCCTGTTATATCTTAATCAGTGTTATGTATAGTAAAATAGGGTTGACTAGATTTTAGGGCCATGAAATTTGTATTGTTAGCACATCCATGTAATCTTAATTATTGGAAATTACCATTGTAGTGAATATATTATCCCCTGCTTCTTTAACTTCTCATATTTCCATATTAACTGAACAAATGAAGGGAATGTGCTTGTATGTGTCTTGGTAACTGAATGTATTTCTTTAATTTTCTATATTCAGTTTGGACGATGACATCTGGAACATCAGGTTTAATATCCCTGGTGAAGACAATTTAGAGAGGACCTTGAGCTTATCTAATATCACTACAATGAATCTGAGAGCACTGATGAAAGGACATGGGTATGATTACAAAGATACAATCTACTATGTTAGAGAGAAAGGAAAAGGAATAGAGGGAATGGAAGCATTGGACAACATGTCAAAGGTTGATCATATGATATAAATGTATGATAGTAGCAAAGTGTTGAACTTGACAGTCATTAAGCACAACTCTGATATTCCTGCTGGACTAAACCAGAATCAGTTGGAAGCTGATCTGGCAGTAAATGAGGAAGTTTTTCTCTCTGTTGAAAAGGATGGAGTAAAACACATTAGTGATGATGAAGAAGATGTGTTCTACCCTGTTGCTATTGACATTTTAGATGCACTCTTTGTTGGCACTCAACAGAGCTGTAATATGGATAAGGCAAAGAAGCCGGTGCCATATGATGAAGAAGATGTGTTCTACCATGTTGCTATTGACATTTCAGATGCACTCTTTGTTGGCACTCAACAAAGCTGTAATATGGACGAGGGAAAGAAGCCAGTGCCATATGATTCTGTTGAGGTAGATGTGCTTGATGATAAAAGAGGCTCTAGAATCTCAAAGAAGTGATGGCTTATGTTGTTTGTGCCTTTGAAACTATGCATGTTTCAGCAATGTGTGTAAGACTATGTTGTTTAAAACTATCCGGTGGATCCATATTTGTGTAAGACTAAGTTGGTTTAAGACTATGTTGTTTAAAACTATCCGGTGGATCCATATATTTGTAAGACTATGTTGTGTACGACTATGTTGGTTTAATAATATGTTGTTCTAAGACTGTGCTTTACACTGGCATATAGTATCTATAGTATCTATAGTATGCCAGGTTCAAAGAAAATTAACATAAGACAAGTATCATACATGATTCAGCATGAAAACAACACAGGCACTTGGAATCCAACAGAACATTACACAGGTACTTAGAATTCAACACAGGTACTTAGAATTCAACACATATAGTTCAAACACTTCTCAAAACTCAACACAGGTACTTAGAATTCAACAGAACATTACACAGACCAGGAAGCTAAATAAATAAAATTTGCTTTAGAATATTACATGCCTAGAATAGATATCACTCATCACACAATTCCTTTATCTTCTTCACCTTCTTCTTCAGACCGTCAGTGAAATTGAACAGATCATACAGGACATGCTCCAGCTTGTTTTTCTCTGCCTTCAATGCCACCTTTTCCTCATCCCATTTTCCTTGCTTCACCTTTATAATGCCTGCTTGAGATTTCTGCACTTTCTTTAGCATAGTCACTTCTTTCTTCAAAGCTTCTAGTTCAACCTTTATCTCATCTCTTTCCTTCACCACAAGCCCAACATCCTCCTCACCAGACTGAATTGTTTTATAATTCTCCTTCACCACCTTCTTCTCTGTTTGTTCCATGAACTTGCACACATCATCTAACAGGGTGTTGTTCTTCTTCTCTATCTTTGTTTTCTCATCAGATAGCTGCTGCACCAGTTTAGAATTGTCAATCATTTCTTCAATCCTAAGTCTGTTGGCTTCAAAGTATATGTGTCACAACCTATCTAAAGAATTATTCATTGTGTCGGGACACTCTTCTTCATCAACCCATGACACAAAACCACAGTTCATAACTTCCTATAAAAAATGTAACAAATCAGGGAATAAAATTGGACTGCTATATCCAACAATACAGAAGCAAGCTAAATATATATCCAAGGAATATAATTTATATACAAGAGTATAATAAATCCAAGCAAGCTAAATATACATCCAAGCAAGCTACTGCAATATATATCCAGATTTCATATACTAGCATATCCATATCTAGCTAACAAATCAAGCATCTATATCTACTTTTCTGGTCTGCTAACCCTATCTAATTTTCAGATATGAAAAAATCGAGAGAATAAAAATGTGTTGAGTTCACTACAACTCACATTCCCTATCTGACACATGTAAAACCTTCTTCCAGTGTTCATCCCTTCAAAGGCGACACACTGCTGTGGCACCAATCCATGCTCACGACATGTCACCAAGTAGTCCACTGCAATCCCATGAAACTAGGGGTTGTAGCAGGTGTCTGGTGCATAGTCCAGAGCTACGAAGTGCTAAACGAACAGAAATTGCAAAAAAATGAGTTCAAATCCAAAAAAAATCGAAGCCAATTCGGAAACCCTAACCCTAGATTTAGGGAACTTACCCCTAGCGGAGAAGTGCTCAACGACTCGCCGTCGTTCCAACTGGGCATGGCGAAGACGGCTGACGGAGTTCGCGGACAGTCCGCCGGCGGCGATGGCGATGCGACGGCGGCAGGTGTGGAGCTCAACGACGCGGTCGGGGTCGGGTTCATTCGGCCTTGAAACTGCCCAGGTCGGGGTCGGGGTCGCGTTCTATGGAAAGAAGGGTGGGGCCCACTCTTGCCGTTAACGGTCCTTAACGGCCGTGCCTGACAAGTGGCCCCCATCTGTCAGAAACAGCGTCAATCGCTCTGAATCCGCCGGTTAGCGCACATTGCAAAAAATCAGCAGTAGAGTGGTGATTTTATGCGATTAGAACGTAAACTAGTGGTTTTTCAAAAAAATTGCACAAAAATGGTGGTTTTATGCTATAAACTCGGTGTACAAGACAACTTTGTATGTCGATGTGTCTTACTATGTTAATGTACTAGTGCTGTGGATGTACTAGTGGAGTATATTCTCTAAGAGCAACTACAATAAGTCCTAGTCAGCTGGCTATAAAGATTAAAATAATATTTTTTTGTTTAGTTGGATGAGCGTAAAGATGAGAGAGAAGAAAAGCGGGCTCTTAACTAATAGCCGGCTGTAGCACGTGCTCCTAGACACCTTGTGAGTATGTAAATTGGATCATATATTAATAAAGTAATACTATCTTATATCTAGCTATTGTATATGCTGGCTGTTATGTTGACTCTAAGTGACGTGGCAACCTCATATAGCCGGCAACAGGCTTATTATTGAACTTTCTCTAACTGGGTTGCAGAAGAACTACCTCGTTAATTACAATCTTACTCAAGATCCACATCTCTTTATCACTTGGTTGTATGTTAAGCTGAATAAGTTATAGTACTGCTGCCAACATGAATAAGTTATAGTACAGCTTCTTCTGTCTTTATTGTAACGCTTCTCTTTCTGAAGTGTTTACAGGGAGAAGATACCAATAATTTGGAAGGACATATGGGGGACTATGAGGTTGTGGGTTGTTGCCGGCGCTGCAATGAAGCTCATGTTGTTTGTGGACTCTCGGCTTCGCACCGTGGTTGAACCTGAGAATTGACTTAGCACGCTTGCTCTAAGCCCCCATGCAATCCCGGCTCTATGTTTATGTCTGATCTGCCATCACTATATAAGGTGGCAAAAGCCTATTTTGAGAGAGTGTTGCATATGAGACAACTTTGTATGTCGATGTGGCTTGTATGCTCTAACTGGGTTTAGTTCGCAGAAGAACTATCCCGTTAATTATAATCTTACTCGAAATCCGCGTCTCTTTGTCACTCAATTGTATGTTAAGCAGAATGTAGTTTGGGTTCAATCTGACGATATCTTCCAATTTTACACAAAGCATTCACATGCTTATGATTTTTCAGTGTATCGTTCTTCAGAAGTAATACCGGCAGTATTGTGATAGAATACATATTTTCACATGCATGTTACAAGACTTTGCTCTAAGTTGGTTGAGAGCATGCAAACTAATTGATGACATCAAACAAGTAATAGAGTCCACAGAAACTTTAGCAAGCTGCATAGTGCTCAAACATAATGTCTCGTATGTGTAACTGCCATATACTAGCGCCCATATATACTATGAGATAACAAATCCAAACCCCATTCATCGGACATGTCATGAAGTGTTAGTCTACAACACATGTGACAAAACAGAGCAGGAAATAATCGTCTATACTTTAACTGGTCACTTTCATAATAGTAGCCGCCATGGGAAGAGGCAAGAGCAACTTGAAAGACCAACTCAGACATGTTTTTCCCAACCCGAGGATCCGAACTAGCGTCCTTTTTTTAAGAGGAAAAAAAATAGAAAGAAGACATTAGAATTTGGATCGTTTCACTTAAAATCATGTACTAATAACATAAATTGTAATCCCTTACTTGAGATATTCTTCTTCTTTCTTCATTCCATCGAGTATCTGCAGATTCAGTTCATACTTCATCTTTGCTAGAGAAGTGGGGTGCCCCTGATCGATCATCCAATTAAATGATGAGAAAAAGTAAGCTGAGACAGATGACGGAACATAATAAAGAGAGAAACTTGCTAGTCATGCTATCTTGAATCCTATCATAGCTACCAGGATGTGATGGGGGGGGGGGGGGCACAAGCGTATCACAAATATATATAAGTATGCACATATCATGATTGGCCAAGAAGTACAAAAATTATTGGCATTGTGCACCCTTCTAGTACATGGATTTGCAACTGAATTTAAGTGCCTATGGTCCTATAGCATCTCAAGGAAAATATCGAGGCAGGTTTGAGTTTACTAATTACGTCGCATTGTACCTTGTAAATGAGATGTTTTCTAGTATGAGAATACCAATACAAATTGGAGCTTGGAGGTCGACAACGCAAGCATCGAATTGCTCGGGCAAGCTACTGGCATTCGATACTACTCCCTCTATTTTAAAATATAAGTTGTTTCTCTATTTTAAAATATAAGTTGTTTTACCTTTTGTGAAATCAATGAATCTAGACGCATTTTAGTATGTAGGTTCGTAGTGAATCTACGCACTAAAATACATCTAAATATACTCCTTTCACAAAAACTGAACATGTTATATTTTAAAACGGAGGGAGTACTTCATTAAGGCAGACCCGGTATAAACATGGCATGGTTTCATTTGCTTTGTTCCTCCCTTGAAGAGTGTCAACCTTAAGAGATAAATGCACACTAACAGGATTCTCTCTCTTGTTAACTAAACGAAAATAAATTAGAAGTAATTCATTTGAAATAACATCACTGCCAATGAAGTTTGTACAGGGAGAAGATACCAATAATTTGGAAGGACATATGGGAGACTATGAGGTTGTGGGTTGTTGTCGGTGTTCGACGATTTTCTGTGTGTCTATGTTTTGCAGGATCGGAGCAAGCTACAAGGACAGAATCAAGTATAAACTAGGCTGACATACAAAGTTCACGACACATGTATGAGCTGGGGGCAGAAGACTATATCGGCTACACATAGAAGAGCTGGTACCGCATTATTCGCACATGGGATGATTTATTCTTCATATACATGCATATATTGCCTGATGATGGACTAGTCGTAGGAGTGCACAGATTGAACGATCGATCAGCTGCATCTGATGATGTATCGTGCATGGACTCCTGGGACACCATGAGCCGGTACACTTGACGTGTCCACGTATACGCGATTGGCCGGAGACGCGTGCGGAAGCTGACAGGTTTTCAGCACGTATATAAGTCTAGCTCATCAGGAAAGAGTGGCTCGCCACTACAGCAAAGAAGTAAGGCGCCGATGGCCGGCCGGCTACGCCGACAGCCAAATATCGGGACCGTCGGCGTAGCTATCTTCACTAGTGGAAACGAGGCCTTTTGTTGATCCAGAAAAAGGGCTTTAACATCAGTTCTTCTACGAACCGGTGTTAGGGGGGGGGGGGGGGGGGGCGTACCAGCGTGTCCCTGCGGCAAAAAAGGAGCTCCCTTTAACACCGGTTTGTGGCACGAAACGGTGTTAAAGGACCCTGCAACAGTGGCCCGTGCAGCCCCCCCTTTAACAACGGTGTTAAAGGGGGGGCTATATAAGACACCACCGCAGCCCACACACACCCCACTCTTCCATTTTTTCACTATCTCATTTTGGAGCCTAGCAAGAGGGTGTGAAGAGTGCTAGTTTGTGTTTTTTTCATATGCACAAGAGGTGTTCGGTGAAATGCCCGAGAGTTCAAAATAAGTTTTCTTGTTGCTCTTTCCGTCTCGGTCGAGGTCGGCAACTATCCTTTGATGTGTCATTGATGTACTATATATATAAATGGTCATCTCCCTATTAATTTTTGATATATACTATATATTAATGCAGATGAACCGGCAATGGATGTACGGTGACCGCCGCACTTCCGAGTACATTACGGGCCTCCAAAATTTCATCGTTGTGGCTAATGCAAACCGTGGTCACAATGGTTTTATGTGTTGTCCGTGTGTTCACTGTCAGAACAAGAAAGACTACTCAAATACCAGAACCATTCACGCCCACCTGCTTCGATCCGGTTTCATGCCCAGCTATAATTGTTGGACCAAGCACGGAGAAAAAGGGGTTGTGATGGAAGACAACGAAGAAGAAGAGGATGATGACAACTATCATAATATGTATCCTGAATATGATGATACTGCAACGGGGGTAGATAATGAAGATCAAGAGGGAGCAGATGGGCCCGCTGATGACGATCTTGGTCGGGCCATTACTGATGCAAAGGAAGAATGTGAAACTGAAAAGGAGAAGGAGAAGCTGGAGCAGATGTTAAAGGATCACAAAACATTGTTGTATCCAACTTGCGAAGATGGCCACAAAAATCTAGGTACCACACTGGATTTGCTGCAATGGAAGGCAGAGAATGGTGTGACTGACAGCGCATTTTCAAAGTTGTTGGTAAAAATGAAGAATCTTCTTCCAAGAAATAATGAGTTGCCCGACAGTACATACCAAGAAAAGAAGGTTGTGTGCCCTCTAGGATTAGACGTGCAGAAGATACATGCCTGCATTAATGACTGCATCCTCTACCGCGGTGAGAAGTACGAGAATTTGGATGCATGCCCGGTATGCACTGCACTGCGGTATAAGATCAGATGAGACGATCCTGGCGATGTTGAGGGCGAGGCCCCTAGGAAGAAGGTTCCCGCCAAGGTTATGTGGTATGCTCCTATAATACCACGGTTAAAACGTCTCTTCAGAAATAAAGAGCATGCCAAGTTGTTGC